>OV884011.1:129844156-131044156 GCA_930367205.1 Acanthosoma haemorrhoidale
AAAACAAAAAAAAAACTTTCTTATCTATAAGTGTATTTTTGTGTCAAGTGTCTAGGGAAGTGAAACTGTCAAAATGGGTTGTACTTTTATGTGTTAAATATTAGGTGTGAGTGATTCAATGAACTTATGTTTCCTATTTATTGAATATAAGTATTTTTTATATTACATTTGTAAATACTTTATCTAGTAGGAAGTGTTCTGTCTTGAATTATGCCCTTGTCAGCTCTATTGGAAAGTTTTCTGACACCAGATGATCGTTTTCAAATATCACAACGATATTTATTTCAAATTCTAAAACAGATTGTTAGAAATATGAGATAAAATTAAAATGAAAAAAATAAATGATCTATTTTTAATAATAAGCCGTGAACAAGAAAATTATTCGTACCAACTTTAAAATTTGTGGTCACAAGAGTGGGACAGGTGAACAATCTTGGAAAAACCATGTAAATTGGAATGTAAACATTGGTTGCTACATTACCATCGCCGATCTGAATGCTCTGTATTTCTGTAACTAAAAACAAAACTGTTATTTATCAAGATCATTAATGATTCTTTTGTTCAATAATATGCTGTACTGAAGAAAATGTTATGGCCTTCAACAATCTCATCTCATAACAAGTCGCCAAAGCATTTGTTAAAAAAAATTCTCTTTTCATAGATTGCTGACATTCCATCAGTTGTGAAATTAATTTTGGTTCTGTCTAAAATGTTTTGTGTTTTTCGGGGAAAAATGAATAAGTACATATTACTTTAATTTTACTGAATAGAAAATTACAATGTTTTTTTTTTAAGAGTAGTTGTTTTATACTTACCGTCCTTTGCATACCCTTCTGCACACCCACATGTTTCTACTCTGACGAGTTGCAGTTCAACTGATTTAATAAGAATTTCAGTATGTTCAATTTTTATCTGAAATTTAAATGCACACATTCATACATTCATTGATAATTGATTACTAGGAAGTGTATTCTCATAGAACAAAATGCCAAATATGTACTTATTTTTAATCAAGTATGCAATAAAACAATTTGTTATATATAATTATCTGTAAATTTAAAGGGGCTATGAAAAAAAACAATTTGTGTGAAATAAACTTGGTATGTAAGAAAAAATGACTATAAAAGTTGATAATAATACAATTTTAATAAAATATACTATAATAACTTGAAACTATATGATTTGACAAATTAATATTTATAATTAGGTACACATTAAATGAATTATTTTAAATAACTTACAATTTTTCTTTGACTATTAGTTGATAAACAATTGTATGATAAATACCACAACTAATAATTATTAACTTAAATTTTTAAATAGTAAACCCCCATCGGCCAGGTATAACAATTGTTTTATATCTACTGAAAGAGTGTTCCACTTCAAATGATATAATTGAGGAATATTTAATAGTTGGAATTTAAATTTAATTTAGACAATTTTTTTGTCCTCTTTTTCTTTCTAAAATATTTTTTAACACCTTTAATTAATTATAAACTCTTTGTTGGAACAAAAAAAATATTAACAGCAACTATTCCCTCATTATTACTATTGTATTTTTTGAACTATTTGTGGTTCCATCATTGATGGAGGTCTTACAAATGATGGACTTATAGAAAAATATTTTAGGTCTCCAGGAAGTCTGCAAAAAACGTTTTTTAAAATATATTTGTTTTTGTAAATAATATGAGTGATATTAGCAATTGTGGTTTTACTATCCTCTATTTTACTATTCCTCCGTTGATTTTCCCACTAACTTAATACAGTTGAAATTTATTTCCAGTCTGGCTTTCATCTTTTTATTCATACTTTTTTTTATGACTGATAATTGTCGAACCGAAGAAAGGGTATTTCTTTGGAAGTGGTCACAAAAATGATCTGACATTGAAGTCTTGCATGTAAACCATTCATTGATTTTCACTTTATAATATTGATTTGCTAACATTTGAATTCCATTTTTTAATAACAATTTAGTTATAATCAATATAACATTTTGGTCAGAAAACAATTATAAATAAAATTAATCTTTGATAATTAGTGGAGAGAGTAGAGTATGTCCTCAATGCATGTGAATGTGCTTGACATTGTAAATATCTTTTATTTATCAATATTTATTTGCTTGGCCCGGACTTGTGTAGCTCGTAACCTCACACTCCATATTTGTGGAAGAAAACGGGTAGGCCACAGGAGAAACTTTAATTTTTGAAAACAATTATCCCTTGGAAAGGGAAGTGAAAGGAAGCACCAGTGTTGCCAACTCCCACCGAAGGAAAACAAACTTGTATTTGCCATAAATATTTTAAATGAAATAAATAATATACTATTTATTTTTGTATATCTGTGGATAAGTTGAATTTTGTCCAAAATGAATTAACTAGTCTAAGAGAAGCAGGATATTGTTTTCTTCATAGTGTATAACTGGGAAAGCAAGGTGGTGGCTTAAAACGAAGTTATTGCCAGGTGCATTTTTAGCCTAGCAAACTAGGTGAAGAATTAGTCAACTCAAATAGCTCATCACTGATCAGAGCAATCAAACTGGCTCTATAATGATAAGTAGATACCGGCATTTAAGTATTTTAGATAAAATATCAACATTATCACAAAACAAAAGTCAAATGCATTTGAAAAGTAAGAAAATTTGACTTGACCACTTATTCATTGGGGTTACAGATATACTATATACAGTAAAGTATATATAATATGGGTTCATACTGCATTTAAACCAGCTTTTAGAATATAAATAACATACCTGTCCTGTAAAGGGTTTCCTGATACAGCATACAACAGAATCTAGAAAACCACTAATTTTAAATCTTGGTATCGTTCCCAAATCTCTTGGCCCTTCCAGTGATTCAGGAGTTATAACAAAATCTACTTTTTTAGGTTCTGCTTTCAAGCAATTAGTTGTCTGAGAATACATATTAATTAATTATTTTAGTTAGAATATAATAAACAATTACTTCAGTCAGAAAGAAATTGAGCAATATAATACCTTATATTCAACAATGAATTCTGCCATTTTCATTAAGCCTTTTGCTAAGAACCCTCTTTTTAAATCACATTTCAGAGTATACTGTATGTTTACAAACACCCCGTGGTATGTCTCGAACATTATTTTATTTCCTCTTGGAATGAGAGGAACCTCAAATGGAATATCTGTTACACCGTTCGGAATTTTTCCTGGCCCTGATATTTCTAGAGTTACATGACAAATTTGCACGGGCTAAAAAAAAGTCAGAATTCAAATAAACAGACAATTATTTATTAGCTTAATATAACACTAGAAATAATTTGATTCTAAGTAATTTACCTTAACTGAATTATAGAATGCTTCAAAAATTCCAACATTCCTTGGACTTAATTGTAATCCAACGAGGCCTTCCATTGTTAATGTAATTCCTTCATGTTTTACCTCGTTTGGGGTTTGAATAACAATTGTTCCTGTGATTGAGTCCTAAAAATTTATAGTTACTCTTATAATATATTTTAATGGTTTTAGTTTAGGATTTAAAACCTATCAAACATGACAATTTGGAGTGATCAATGTGCCATGAAGAATGATACATTATATGAATTGAATTCTTTCTTCTGGAGGAATTAGTTTTTAATATATCTTGTTATCATTATTAATATTATTATGAACCCTATCTCCATTTTACTTTTTCTATCATGCTAATAAGTAGAACAAATAACTTGTTTTTAAACCCCATACTAATCTCTAGTATTCCAACCATCAGATCCCCTCATGAGTGTATCAATTCTTACCAGGATTTCCACCTGTTGGTCAATGTAAGAGGGTATAGATGGTCAAATTTATTTCCATTAATTGTGGATGATTAGCCTCAACCCATGATCAAGGCTGCTACATTTAATCTGAATCAGCTAATACGCAAGACAGGCGATTAACCTAGTACTAGGGGCCCCAGAGGTCCTTTGTTGGTAGAGTATGATGTAGGGGTAAAGGTGAAGTTGATAGTTAGAAATTCCTCATGAATATAAGAGGAACTTGCATGACATCCATCCATTTTGCAAAAAAAATTATGACTGAAAGTTCTACTAAAATAGTCTCAAGTGACAGAAGTTTAAAAATAAGAAAATAAATTTTAATATTTGTGAGGGAAGATCCAGTTGAGAAGGCTGGTCTAAAAACTTTTAGCCAGCACTCATGAGACTACATTACGTTATACATTATATTTTATGCTTCCTTTGCTGTTATTCAACTTTGAGACCAGAAGGAAAACCCACTGAGGGATGCTAGTGCTTAAGAGTGTGAATGTTTGTTAAACAGTGGTTATCTACTATTATTTTGACATTCCATTAACCTTACTAATTACTCAGCATATTTAAAGACACACAGGATTATGAATAATAAATACAATGAATATTATGGGAACTGATAGGTTAAAGATATTTTTTTAAACTTTTACAATTTATATTAACTTGTTGATAACTTTATGTTAATGTCTGTATTTAGGATATGTGATATACCGTAATAAACTAGAATCTATAAATCCCTTTAATTTGGCATTTAGACAAACCTTCGACAAAAACTGATATGAAATTTTGTAATGATACAAAAGTTAATCACAATAAATTTCACTATGTTTCATGCAGCCAAGGAAAATTAATATAATAAATTAATTCAAGAAGATAGATACATTTTTTATAGTCATATTGTTGTATTTATTATTCTCACTGTAACTTAAGTGCTGCTAACATAAAAATAAAAAAAATTATTGGAGAATGAAAGTTAAGTTCTTTTCAAGTTGACTACTGCTGTTTGTGAGAGATTAACTCTTGATAGGACAAAAACTATTTAGTTAAGTGTGCAATGCCCCACAATTAAGAGTCTTGATGTTCTTACTAATTATTCCTTTTTTAATTGATTTCCTAAGTTTTATTTAATAATATTTAATAAAATACAAAGCTAGCTAATACTCCCTTCTATATCAACAACCATACCCTCCATGCTGAGCTCAATATCTCACTCATTCAAGACGTAGCCACCTCTCGTCACCAGAACTTCCATTCCTTAGCCCTGCCTCCCTAACTATCCTAATTTGTATTGTCAATGTCGTGTACTCCCATATGATCCATGGCAACCCAGAGTAACGGTTAAGGAGGAGGTGGCCTTGCGACCTCCTCCAAAGCAACTAACATGTTGTATCTTGTGATCTCAGTGTAGAAAAAATGTCAAGCAATGTGGTTTTGGTTAAAGAGCTTTTTTACACCAAAGAAACAAGTCATTAAACTTAAGTCGTAAGCACTGCTTAAAACATATAGTAAGTATTGATAGCATGAAAACATTCTGATAATAGAGATTTCAACATACACATTCAAAAATACTTCACATTGACTGATTGCTGTATATAGGAATTCCTAACCATGGCTCTAGCTTTTTTGAATAAATATTAAAAAAAAACTTCATTACTCCGATTGATTTTTTTATTTATAGTCCATTAAACTCCCAACATATTATAAGATTCTTAAACAGCACGTCGAGATCTTTAATTTGATGCTGTTCACAACATAGTAGAAAAAAAGTTTTAATTACACATTATTATATAACAGATTATCGACACTTATTACAAGGGATTATTTTTATTTTTAACACAATTGGGTAATTAAATAAAACTAACAGGCAAACTATCATGTCTCTTTGTAGTTAACACGAAGTAAGTGAGTTATAATTGTGAACAGGACTTTAATGACTTAGTGTAATTACATATTTCTAATCAGGGCAAAGATATCATTAATTTGATACCTTACTCAATATGGTACGAAATTATTTATTTTGAATTGCCAATTAACTATGATATGCTGTAACTTACCATGGGGCTGGTTGTATTTTTAGCACTGTCAGGGCATTAGATAACATAACAAAATATCTCTCTTTGATCTGAATTGAAGGTGTAAACACAATTTTAACGACTGTGTAATAACAGTTTACAAAAAAAATTAAATATTAATAATTAGACACGTGATATTTACTTTGATAGGGAAACATTTTTTATTACTAAATAATTAGTAAACCTTAATAGTTTTATAGAGTAAAAAATAGTTTTTGTCACCTGGTAATCAAATGGAATCTCGAAATAAAATTTCAATTATATAGCACAAACAGGGGCCAGAACATACAGACACACACATGAAAACAGAAGTGTTTCCGATTTTGAAAGAAAAAAAACAACGGACCCCTAAAATAGTAAGGTTTATGATATATATTTGATAAGTGGCTAGTGATCAGTAAAAATAAAAGTTTTCTCTTCTCACTTTTTTTTTTAACATTAGAGGGGAAAAAAATAATAATTGCATCAATAATAAAGACTTTATTTACTGATAACAACATTAAGTGAAGTGATAAACAGTAGTAAATTCTATAATTACCAAAATAATGAAGGCTTCATAGCTTTTAATCTATCTCTAATGCTGATAAAATACTTCATTTTATGAAGTTCAACCGTTGCTACTTTAAAGTCATTTTTTGAAAATGCTTCTGAAATGGATTTTGTTAAATTTTCAATTTCTTCTTCATTGGACTTCTCAAATAACTCAAAATCTGACTGTTTCTCAATTTCTTCCAAATTTTCATTCAATTCCATAATTCGACTAAGAAAATGGTGGTCCAGTTGTATATCACTTTCTTGAATCGGAATTTTATGCAGTTTTAACAGGTATAACCCCCGTTTATACGGATTTGAAATAGTTGAATAGGCCCTGTTGATCATAGACGACACTTCTTCAGAAATTGCTTTTTCATTATCAGAGCTGTTGGAAAACTTGTCAGGGTGAAATTCAGCCTGAAGTTTTAGGTAACTTATTTTTAGAATAGTGTTCTTTACATCATAACCAACATTTTGGTCTAAAATTTGAAAGAAATTGACTCTTTTATCGACTGATTGCAATGCTTTACATCGAGGACATTTAAATAAAATGGCTTGTAATTCTTCTGAACAATTCCAACATTTTAAACTCTGAGAAAATGTGCAGTAATGTCTATTATGTCTTAATGAAGAAAACTTCAGTGATTTAAAATTGATATTAAGGCAGTTGACACCTATTATCTTAGAACTATATAATACATTGCACAATCCATTATATAAATGTTTGCTATACACCCGACTAAGTCTTAAAAGTATTTTTGATGTCATTAAATTAAATGAAGTGGTACAAAATATATGTGAATAGATAAAATTATTAACAGACCTCAAATTATTCATTCACATAAAAATTAAATTACATAGGTAAATTTAACTTATAACTTACACCCTCATGATATATTTTATTGGCTTTTTTAACACGAATATCAATTGTTGTGTTCATAATTATGATGCTGAAGACATAAAATTGATGTTGAAGGAGTAGTAGTTTTTATCTTAGTTGGAAGATGATAAACATAGAAAATGACGTTTTCTGAAGTAACACAAACTTTGAATTACATTGATTGGAATATGGCAAGGGTTCTTCCAACCTATAACTTGATAGGATACTGGCAAAGTAACCTTCCATCTGATCACATGTTGCAAACATTGTAGAACCTCCTAATCACCTGCTCACATGAACTCTTCCTTCACTCTCCTAAATTCATACTTTCGGATAAAATTCAAAATTTATTTACAAATTATAAATCCTTCACTTAAAATGGTGTAAATAGTATTTTGACGTTTTGTCCTTAATAAAGTGCTGGCACGTGGACTTCATGCACACCCAAGCTATATGTGTTTTACTTGGGTACATAAATGGCGTTTTCTGACTTGTTCAGAACAGTATTATTTGGCATTCCTGTTGGGATTACTATCATAGACGTTTTCGGCTACGTTGCTCGAGTTGATGGTGTCTCTATGCAACCTTCACTTAATCCTGACAACAACACAGACTATGTCTTCTTGAATAAACTGTCTATTAGATTGTATCAGGTTTCAAGAGGGGACGTGGTTGCTCTATTTTCACCTAAAGATCCTGAGCAGAAATTGATAAAGAGAATCATAGGCTTAGAAGGTGATATCATAAATACTCTCAACTGTAAAGCTCCAACCATCAGAGTGCCAGCAGGTCATTGCTGGGTCGAAGGCGATAATGCTAATAACTCAATGGATTCTAATTTATTTGGTCCTATAGCATTAGCGTTAATAACTGCAAAAGCTACTGCAATAGTGTGGCCCCCTGCACGGTGGCAAAGTGTCAAGACCGAAATCCCCAAGTCAAGAAAAGTTACTCTAGAATTGGAAAAGTGATAATGATCTTGTGATTAAATAAATTTATGTTAAAATGAGATCAGTTTGTTTTGTTGATAAATTAGAATTAGACTTTTCAGGTAATATACTTGCAGATTCCATGGCCCTCGGTGATATAGATAATGATGGAGAAAATGAACTAGTAGTCGGAACATTAGGTGGTGACTTATCAATTTTCAAACATGAAAAGTTATGGCAGACAATTTCTGGCTTAGGCATGATTGCCAGTGTTGGAGTTGGGGATATTATGAACTGTGGAAGCAATGCCGTCGTTGCTATAAGTGGTGAAGGATGGTGTTACTTCTATATGTGTATTAACCAGAACAAACCTAATATTTGTGAAAAACTTCAGCTGGTTTATAAGAGAAGGATTCCAACCAATGCCAAGGTAATGTGTTAATAGTAATATCTCAATATGAAGATGTATTTGAAAATATAAATGACTGGAGGTATTGTTGTTGATAATTCCCCATTTAGCTAATATTATGTAACCTATTATGTATATGTGATTATGTCACCACTATATATGTATGGCAGTGTGAGTTTTCTGATTTTTCTTCTTCTTCATCTAATGATTCGAAACCATAAAAATCTTCTTTGTCATCAGTAGTAGACTTCCTTGGGTTATCTTCTTCAGGCAGAACCACAATATGTTTAGTGTCAGTAACAGGCAATTCTTGAGGTGTTTCTGATCCTCCATTTTCATCAAAAATAACATTACGGGCAAACTCTATTTTCCTTGTAGAGGGATTCCACAGCCTGTAACCGTTTTCGCAGAAACCGACAAGAAAAAGTCTCTTTGACCTTTCACCAAGTTTCCCTTTCCTGTCCTCTTTGTGGATGTGAGAATATGCTGGGCATCCAAAAACTTTTATTTTCTTGAGATCAGGTTCAAATCCATACCATCGCTTTGCAGGAACTTCACCATCGGGTAGGGCATTTGTGGCTAGTCTATTAACAAGATATGTCGCTGACATAATAGCCTCTCCCCACATTTCCTTTTCCAAATTACTATCAAACAGTAGGCATCTAGCTTTATCAAGTAATGTTCGATTCATACGTTCCGAGATGCCGTTCTGGGATGGATTCCTCGGCATAGAATATTCTAATACAATCCCTCTTGTTTTGCAAAAATTAATAAAATCATGAGATACGTATTCACCTCCTCTATCGCATCTTAAATTTTTCAGTGACACGCCAAATTTAGTTTCAGCCATTGCCAAATACCACTTAAATTTTTCAAATACTTCTGATTTATGTCTTAATAAGTAAGTAACACAAAAGTGACTAAAATTATCAACAAAAGTTACAAAATAATTGTATCCATCATATGTAGGAGGTGTTATCTTACCACAAACGTCACTTGATACTTTCTCCAAAATTCTTGTGGACTTCCTTTCATCCGGGATCCGCTTAGCGTAAGGTAGCTTTGATTGTTTACCTTTCATACACACCTCACATAGTTTAATATGTCAGAAGCTAAAATTAGAAAAATTCCTATTGAACCCAAATTAAATTTAATGCAGGGTGAAAACATAGATAAGGGTTTATGTCCTAGTGTTCCTTATAAGCAACTAATTGGTAGCATTATGTATCTAATTTTAGCTTCTGACATATTAAACAGGTATTTCATGTCATAAACAATATTTTGTGCAGGAACAAATCTGGGTCTTCTCAGATTCTATCCTAGAATTAAAACCATCCAAGATGTATTAAATTGCTATGGGTTCTGTTTAATTTTTCTCTGACTAAGTTATCATATATATAATCATATATAATATATATATATTAATGACAACTTAGTTAGAGATTTATGAAAATATATATTTTTAATTTATGTCCATTCTTTTACATTTGCAGTTTGGTTTATAACCACCCAGTAGAGGTTTATCTCTCTGATCTAACTTTCCCTGTGCTGTATGTGGAGGCCCAAATATCCCCTGTTATCGGAGTTTAGTGTCCAGTGAGCAATGAGAAAAAGAAGGATAAAAAAGTTCACTAACATTTCTATGTTACATGAAGAAAAATAAATGATTTATTTACTCATTTAGTTAACATTATTAAATGAAAAATAAACAATATTTACATACATGCAATTAAAGTCTATTTTATAAAAGAGTATTTTAATTTATGGAGTATTATCAAATAAGGGATCAATATTATTTTGCTGCCCAGGAGTACGGAGTTCTTGTGAACTCGTGAAGTTATACTGAAGCCACGTGTCTTCAAATATTTTGTCAATAATGATGTTCTTTTACATTGAAATATAGTAATATATTAGCCTGTATATAATTGAAAATAGTAGTCTTGTACAAAACAAATACCTTTTTTTTCCTAATACCCCTTTAGTTTGACATTTTAAAGTGATGGGGTTCATTCTCCAGAAAATATGTAGAATAAAAGTAACTTAACCTAAGTTTCCCCTTACAGTCTGTAGCCTTCAATGCAAGAAGGGTGGCGCTTTTTCTAACACTCATGGTGTTATCACCGCGTTGGTAAGGTGCTCCAACTAGTAAAAAAACTTGATGTGTCTCGGGTGAATGAACTCGCCCACCATCGGCTGCCTAGAAACGGGTGCTGTCCAGCATTCTTTCGCCCCTTGAAAGAACTAAGTTTGTCTAGTTTTCTCATTGTAGTGTTTTGAAATTGCTGGAGAATTTTAACCATGTCAGTCAGGTGAGTATGCAGCCCACTGATACAGTGGACATTTATATACTATCAGTTTGAGATGTAGTGACAAGTTGGGTGTGAGACTTACAGCTCACTTTTTCTATTTTGTTCCTGAGATGGGTAGAGAAATGGAGATCCCTAACCATTTTTATGCCCAGATAGTATATTGAGAAAGCTAGGAAGTTCACTTGCCCACCTGCTGTATAAGATTTTGGCAAGGTATATTTCCCCTTTTGGTAGGAGAAGATTACCCAGTCAGTCTTTCCGATCTGTTTAATTTAT
The DNA here is from genome assembly GCA_930367205.1 of Acanthosoma haemorrhoidale. NCBI lineage: Eukaryota > Metazoa > Arthropoda > Insecta > Hemiptera > Acanthosomatidae > Acanthosoma > Acanthosoma haemorrhoidale. The sequence continues at coordinate 129,855,343 of OV884011.1, forward strand.
CCAGTTTGTCACTGATTTTGCTACTAACTGACTTGGCATGTGAAAGAACTCTTGTTGCATTGAGGCTATTGCTGTAAAATGCTCTGTCATCGGCGAGAGCAATCATGTTAGCTTTCTTGTCACATTTACACATACGACATTGTTGGGACAAATACCTAATTAAGAAAAGGCAATAATATGTTTCCTAGATCACCCATTTGACTGCAAGACCTTATTTGAAACTTTCTGAAGAAACGAAAAGGCTATACCTAATAAAATGAGGCCATACTCTGTGAACAAAGGTTTCCACTTTTCAGTGACTTAGCAAGATTGTTCTTGTGTTATCTTCCTAAATATGTACTGTAGTGGGTTGTCCCTTACTATTATATGTTGACGACTTTATGAAGTTGAAATAAGAGCGCCTGACTAAAACTGGGGAAGATCTGGATCCGAGTTCCAATCTTGCTAGTATATTTTTTCTTTGGCTTATAATAATAATAATAGTGGATCTATACCACAACGAAGATTGACAGTATAGGATCAATTTTATATATTTGGTCCTTAAGATAAACAAAATTCCAAAACTTGCTGTTACATTAAAATCTTCCTAAGTTAGTGAGAGAGATATACTATTTATTTTTTAAACTTTATATTTTATTTCTTGTGTTCATTATGCTACTAGAAATTATAAATTTCACTCAACAACATTTCTCCCATAAAGACCTCTAGATCGTGATGTTGTTACTTGGGATCTTACACCCAAAAGAATTGTGTTATGTTTATAACTTACGTATGTAATTATAAATAGTATATATTTTCCTATTTAGAAATTTTCAAAATTATTAAACTATACTTTCATGAAGATAGTTTTCATGAACAAGTTTAAAATGATTGTAAATACTCCTTGTTGACTTTTAGGTTATGGTTTTGGGAGATATTCAAGGTGATGGTCAAACAGACATGATCTTAGGATTGACTGATAGAGTAGTAAGGATTTATCGTTGGCTTCAGACAAGGGAAGTAGCAAGTTTAGTTTGTCTCAACAAATGTGAGTGTGCTAGTCAGGTATGTATTGAAAACAAGAATGTAATTAGTATAAAATAGCTGTACTTGCACATTAATTATGTTTTAGTTTTAATTGTTCAAAAGAAATATTGCTATATTTGTTAATTATAGTATTTATTATAGTGAATGAACATTAAACTTTTTTGAGTTTTTAATATATATAGTTTGAAGCTACTTAATTGTGTTTATGACTTTCTGTAATATATGCTAAAAGCATTGAGAACAAACAGGTATTATTACTAACAGGCCTCCAAAATCAGCGTCTGCCAGTTTTTCCTTTCTTACATAGCTGATTTCCTGTTCTGAACTTCCAGTGTAGCATGCACCTGGGATCTTAAACTACATCTTGTCATCCTACTTGACTTGTTTCTTCCCACTTGCCATACTTCATCCAAAGCCTGTAAGATTATCAATTTTAGAGCCTCAGCATTATCTCTATGAGTACTACTCAATTATACATGGTCTTTTGAACTCTCAAATACACTTTGATTACGTTTTATAATTCTAAATGGAAAAGAAGTCATGCCTAATGCAAAACCCTGTCTTACACAAACATTCAGTGAATTAAAAAAATACCTCAAACTGATCCGATGAGATCTACAAAAATGCATCTTGTTTTTTTTATCTCTTACAAAAGTGTTAATGGTTAAATATGTTTATATTAGATATCTTAAATTTCTAGAAAGAATAACAAAAATTATGTTTTATGACGGATATTTTTATCTATCTTATAGATTGTTCTTTCCTATAACATTGGCTCCTAAAATAAAGATTTTATTATAAAGAGCAGGCCAAAGTCCATTCTTGGTTGTAGTTCCACATAATAATAATGAAATGAAAAAAAAAAAAATTATTCTGGGACTTCATACCATAAGAATAACACTAATGAACAAACCAAATTCCTATGATTGTGCTACACATAAGTGCACACTAACAGATTACATAGGAGAATATAAGTGGATACATTTTTTAAATTATTGCCTCAATTTAGCATCAAGTGGACAGTAGTAACAATTACTGGAGGAAAATTGAAAATAAAGGGTGCACGGCTAAATCAAATTGGAGGAGGGATAAAATTACTGAAAGGAAGTTATGTTGGTTATATAAAAATATAAAGTAGTCTATTCTATTTTTATTTATGATATTGTATTTTCATTTTATATACTTGGTATATTTTATTGCTAAGCCTGAAGGATTATCTTTCATTTAGACGATCATATTTCGTCTGCACATATGTTCTGTGGTGTTGGTCGAATTTAACTAATCTGAAATTTTAAAAGTACAAAATTTTCAAATTTGCTGATTAGTTTTTGGTTATAATACTATAACAAGAATTACAGCTAAGAAATGTAGCCAGGAAGAAGTCAGATGAAAGTGTTTCACTAAGGAGTATTATTTCTTAAGTTTCAGCTCGGCAACTATTTAAGATTTACAGCTCTGATTTTTACATTATATTAAAGATGTATTATTACAATTTCAAAGATTTTTCAAATAATACAGTTTTGGGAGCGAATAATTAACTAATTAACCATAGTTTGACCTTGCCCAGTGTAGACCTTGGCAATCATCTTGGAGCATAAATGTTGTGTGAACAGGTTGTTCAAAGTTGCCAGCACACTTACAAACTGCCTGTTCTGAAAACATACATGCTCACTACACTCTGTACTCAGTTAAATGTTAGATGAGAAGGTAGTTGCGAGACCAGGCTTTTTTGTTTGTATCACCTGAGCTGCATTACAAATAGAAATAACCAATAGGAATATTCCATGAAAATAACTTTGGTGGAAGTGGAAAATATGGTAATGGTGGCTAAAAAAGAAGGGGGTCCAGACACTATGAGAACAGACATGGCTAAGAGTTGGAAGCATTAAGGGACGAGATCCCTTGATATTCTATTCTTGAAGTGTGTCGGGGAGGTATATGAAGAGAAGTGAAGAAGAAGATAGTGAAGATCACCAACAAGGCAGATGAAAAGTGTCCCTTATCGACGAGTCCACTAGGCCAGTATCCATACTGAAGACGAATCTGTAAGTACCTGCACTCATTCTACAATTCTCCACCGTCAAAACAATAAGGACCGAGTTCCATAGTTTCCAAAGTTCAGTGTTCATATTAAGTGTAAGAGGTAATTATTAATGTTAAGGATAGGCAAGATTATTTTAGATTAAAGTATGAATGTTAGTTTGTCTGAACCCAACCTCTGAGTTTTATAATTATTAAAATAGTAAAATCATAAATTAATCAATGATTATGAAATTGTTTATTATTACATATTAACACTTGATATTCTTATTTATTTGTAACGAAGACATAACTTGGTGCCCCATATGGCCATATGTTTACTTGAAACCCTAAGAGGTTAAAGGAAGTATTTAATTTTGGGTTTCTATTATCAGGTAAAATATATTAATAATATCCCGACCTTTAAATTTATTACAATATATTCTATAATGGTGTTCATAAAAATGATTCAGTCAATCTGAAATTTTAAAGAAATATTCCTCACCTCGAAATATGCTGAATGTGCTAAGTCAAAATGCAATAATCCGATGTATGAAAAAAAATGTTGAATACGAAAAAAGTCAATCTTGTTTGGAAAATTTCAAGTCAGAGCTCAGAAGCTGTTTCAGGTTTAAAGTTATCATTTTTATTACATGGTAAAATATCAAAGATATTCTTTGTAGTGAAGTTTTAAAAGAAAACTATAGAATTCACGTTTTAAGGTAATTGACCAAATTTTAAAATTTTTTGGGCCAATATTTAGCTATTAAGCTAAAGAAATTTCCAGTGATTGAAATTTTCTCATCAGTTTGAAACAACAATCAAAAGAAAATTCAGATTACATCTTTTATAAAGGAATTACATTATACATATGACTTATTTATTCTGTTCAATTTTTCACTTTATTTTTATTTTAGATTGGATCAATTTGCATTGGAAAAGATATAAAAGATAAACCATGTGTATTAGTATCCCAACCAGGAGCAACTTATATGACCATTTCAAACAGGTATTGATTTCTTGGAAGCTCTTAAAGAACTGAAATCGATATAAATTATTTATATATTTTGAAGTTAGTTATATTTTCAGACACATTTCATTTATTTCTATATTACTTAAAACTAATACTATTATTTCTAGATATAAATAAACAGCTTTTAGTTTAGGGAAAAATACATTTTTAAAAACTGTTTATCAGTTTGGGGTCAGTAAATAAGGAATAATTTAATAAAAATGGGAAATCAATGCAACAGATGATGTAGCTATGGCATATCAATCATAAGTTCCATGTCAAATCGTTGCCGGTTTATAAATATGGCAATGAAAATCTTTGTTGTATCAACCCAAGACGATTCCCAACAAAGCATCTACTTGTGTCCTAATTGATATTTTATTTTTAGCCAAGAAGAAAATCCATTAGTTGAATATCATGAAATCCCTGTGCCTAAACTCACAAGTAGCAGTATTAGTAGTCAAATAGTTGGCTGTGTTGGTGACGATTTAAGCATTGCTATGGTATCTTTAGATGGAACAGTTTCCTATATAAACAAACAAAAAATGTTGTGGTAAGCATATTTATTGCATCATAAAATTGTAGCTTTTCTTTTTCAGGTGTAAGTTAATATTTTACTTTGTTTGTTGTAGGACAACTAATGTTGACCAGCAGCTGTTCATTGCAGGCAAAGTAAGTGTCTGTAAAGAAGGGGGAGAACAAATAGTTGCCAGTGCTTGGTCTGGACACACATTTATTATAGACACTCAAAGTAATATTGTTTGCTTTGAAGTTGGTCAAGCCATTCAGAGCTTTATGTCGGGAACATATGCCAACAACAAATCTACCTCTTTTATTTATGTTACCTACAGTAACAAAGTATGTGAAATATTCAATGTCGGCATATTTATTAATTTGACTGCCTCTGATAATTAGATTTGTTTTCAGATTATTGTACATTACAATGTTGAAATAGAAAGGATGGTTCTTTATAGCCTATATGCTTTACAATCTCAAGATCCAGAATTGTCTTCATACACCAGGCAGCAGCTTAAAGAATTGACTGAGTACTGTCTTTACCATGTAGAGAATGTAGATAAGAAAAAGTCCACTGAAGAAGAAACTCATTGTACAGTTGCATCTAGTTCTAGTTCATAATTTAATTTTTATAAAATTGTAAAATTCAATAGATTATCAAAGTTGTTTGTATCTTTTTAGACTGCTTATTAAGTCCATATTGTTATTTTAAATTGTTTATTTTTTAAGTCTATTACCTCTTAGCAATTTAACATTGGAACTTTTTTGTGTAAAATGTTTTACGTTTAGAAGATATGTTCCCTGAAAAAATACCATGTACACCAACATTTTGTGGGGATGGACAAGGTAAATTTTCTGTTTCAGTGTTGCTTAACTTTCTTACTGGTATCCATTTTTCTGGTAATGATTTTTTTATATATATTTCGCTATCATTTTCCATGAATGGTTTATTTCGAATATTATTGTTATAAGACATTTGTTTTACTTCATGATGCGAAAACTCATTATTTATTAAATTCTCTTCAGTAAATAGTTCAGCAAAATGGCTAACTTTTTTGTTGTCTATATATTGTAATGGAGAATGCTTTCTTTGTGATATTCCTTTTAATATCTTATTAGGTGTTTCTGCTTCTAAACATTTGTTTGGAGTCTGCTTTCCTGTTTCACTGGAGTTTTGGAGTTGGCACATAGTTTTGACAAAATTTTTATCATTGTTCTCAATCTCTGATGTGTTATTGATACTACCCTTAGAAAAGATTGGGAATTTTTGTGTATTCAAATGCATAGGCAAGAATGAATCATCAGAAATATTTATGCTAATTGCTACATTTCCTGGATGCTCATTGGCATTATGTCTTGCAAGATTTTTCAAATTTTCATGATGTTTGTAATGCTGTGTTGGTTGCTGCAAACTTTTGCCATAATCCTTTATACATTCTCTGTCGTCTGTCATCGTGTAATCATCTTTTACTTTGTTATTTAGTTCAGGATTGTTTTTGTTTAAAATCTGGTTTGTTTTATTGTATTGTTCTTCATTATAGAATATGGCTGGTAAGGCAAATATGGGTGTCCTGTTTATTTCTCTATTGTTAGAATAATTTTTCATATTTTTTTTATCATTAGCGGAATTTGATTTATGATCTATTTCATTATTTGTATTGAGGTTGTATTCCCTAGGCTGAGTGGTCTGAATATCATAATAAACATTTGGTGTCCTGTCCAAATCAGTACTGGTTGCAGTTATTGAACTAGGTACTTGATCTGCCTTAGAATTAAGTGTACTATTTGAAAGTATATTATCAATAGAAAAACTATCGAATCGGTTTTGAGTCATTTCTACACAGTTTGTTTCAGGTTTATTTCTTACTGCATTAGTTGTCAATGAATTTCTATTTATATGAGACCACAATACCTTGCATTCTTCTCGATTTGATTTGTTTGGAGATTTTGTATTTGATGTAGATTCTTTAAACTGTAAGTTTGTATTATTTTGCCGGATAAAATTTTTGTGCAACATTAAAGAGGTTTTATTATTTTTTTTATCAAATGCATTTTTTATATTAACATTCTTCTTTATTCCTTTTTTATTTTTATCCATGTAATATTTATTTTGATTTACCAATGGTGGGATGCTATGCTCAAATTCTTTTATATCTTTTTTATTCTTTCTAAACAATCTGAAAGGAGGTAGGCTTCTACTTTTACTTTCTTCGACAGTTGAATTTTCAGAATTACTTATTTCTTCTTTTTTAATTTCAGTTAATGTTTTGTGTTTTATTTTATCACAATTTAACTTATTTTTCTTAATTGGTTGTTTAGTGATTCTACTTGAGCAAACAGAAATACCTGATGATGCAGGATCTACCTTTCTTTTAGACATAGAATTATTATTAGTAGAATGTTGGAAATTTACCTCTTTATTAATAGGTTTATTTAAACTTTTTATTTCTTTTGAATGAAATTTCCTTTTAGGTGTCCTTATTGTATTAGGAGAATTTCCTCTACCAGTTTTATCTCTGCATGTAATTTCTGTAGATGGACCGTTATTTGGTACATATAGTCTTCTTGTATTGCTCTCAAATTTGTTTTTGCTATTTTTGAAAATGAACTTCTGTTTTGATTTTAAATCAGTTTTCATTCTTGTTACTATATTACAATTCGAAACGTGTTTATGAAGAACAAATACTTTATAACAAGTCGGTATTTTGGTCTGTATGCCTATATCAACATGCTTTAGTGGAGAATCATGTTCACCACATATATTCATGCCACTGCTCTGAGTTTCATGAGCAACACTGCTTATTGATATCCAACTGCTGTCATCTTGAACAATTTGAGAAGGTATAGGGTTTATATTTTTAACATTTCCTTTGCCTAAGGTTTTAATATCTTTACAAGTATGATTTATTTTGTTGTTTAGATTAGAATCACCTTCATAATACAAGTTTGACTGATATGAGTTAGATTCTTCACTTATTTGCTCATAAGATGGCGACTTGTGTGAATAGTTGGAATGGTTTTCTCTTATGACGTATGTATTTCTTATTGCAGAAAGTAGCATTAAAGAGTCCTTTTTTTCTAATTCTCTACTTGGTTTGGAGAAGATTGATTTTACTATTTTGAAAAATGCCATTTTTTTTTTCTTACTCCAATTGTTTGAAATCCTGCTTATAAAACTACTTGTTTCTGTAGGATCTTCCGAGCTCTCTGACTTATTGTCATTGGAGTGATCTAAAGTAGTCTTATTCTTCATTATCTGAAACAAATTATTTTTTTTTTAGTATTAATCTATTAAGTCCTTCATAATAATTAAAACAGGCAGGCCTGATTATAGTGATAAAATAAACTAGAACTAACCTTTTATCAAATTATCTTTCAGTTCTAGATTATTAGGTATATTTCATGTAAGTAACAATACTGTCGTTATAAACGTGTCTTATTATACTCATTTACATAATGATACCTGTGAATAGCACTCATTAATTATTTCTGGGAAAAAAAAATTTATGAAAAGTTTACTTGACAAAGAAATCCTTGCTGATATTTGAGCAATCTGGCCACCAGAATAAATGTAATAACTCAAATAATTTTTTTCTTATTCCTTAAAATTCGCTTATAGACAGATAATTAAAAACAAACTAGTTTTTTTTTTAATTAAATATTTATATTTTCAACAAGCAGTCAAAAAATACTTCAAATAATTAATTGACCTTGGTTTGGGCCTAATTTTACCAGCAAAGTTTTATGATTGTTTGAGGCCATAAATCACCTCTTTCCCGCTTTAAGCGATAGTACATTTGAGGGTTAAACCTACAAAAACGAATAAACAGTAATTTACAAATTTAATCAAGCCAAATGAAATAGTATCTAGCCAGATTAAACTAAGAAAAAAACAAGGATGGATAAAGGAATCTTTACAAGCAGCGTGAGAGCCCTTGCATGCAAACTAAACATTATGATTTTCATTACATTATTTTGTTTACATCTATACATTATTTTTACTAGTTTTAATTTGATCATTGATTGTTCACAAGATGTAGTCATGACTTAGAGTTAGGTATGAAATAAGGAAAGCTGATTGCCAGAACAGGTATAGAATTAATCAACTGGTTAAAAATGAGTGTTGATGCTTTCTATGTTATGTTTCCAGTGGGTGGCACATAGTTTATCAGTAAAATAAATGATGGGCAAACACTCAAGTAATGATATTATTCATTACCTGGGTCTAAATTAGTTGGGAATTGAATGAACTTAGCTAACTTCGTATTATTTTATGCATAAAAGTGATTGTACCTTAATGGGAATATCCTTTATTTAAGAAAAAAAACAAAAAAACTTTATGATGAACTTTCCTGTGTTGGCATTATAAGACATGTTTTTGCAGAACCACCATCCATTTTATAGCTCTTTTAACTCTTATTAAGTAAAACAATTATTTTTTTCTGGTTCAATTTTTTTATATCTTTTAAAAGCAAGGTATCACTTTTAAAACTGAGAATTTGTATTACTTACAGAAATGAAGTGTATTTTATGTCTAAACATATGTTGCAAAATGCTAGTTTGATTAAGTAGTCATTATTTTTATTCTTTGAGATATTTTATCTTTTTGTAAATCAATACAAGATAATAATTTACTTTTACCCTGAATATTAAAGCAAAGTGTTTGTAATACATAAGATCAATCTATCTCACTTTTTATCTAATCTAGTATTTCAGAATATTTTCGTAATTTTGTTAACTATGAATGTACTTAATGGGCCAATCATAATTATTATTATGCATGACCTTTAATTTCAATACCATGGATATCGGTTATATATACAATCGTGGAGTTACATTTTTCAATTTTAATTATTGAGGAGAAATGTTTATGATAAAATCTCTTTTTATCCTACCTTTAAAGAATAAGGGTAAGCTCAACACTTGTATGTGATATATATTATTATTGCTATTCATGAAATAAATAAATACAGATTACTACTTACACAGATTATTTTATGCAGTTGTTAATTTAAATTAGTTTAAATTTTAGATAAAGTTAAATTAGTTCTGTCCCCTCTTTATTTATTCAGGATGTAAGGGACCTGCTTCAGTTCTCAATATGGGGATCATTTGAAGATCTCAGGGAGGTATTGATTGAAACCAGTGTGTGACTGTGAAGTTTTAATTACATAATTATTATCATTTACGAATTAAACTATTATTTAAAGATCATCATGGAAAATAGATGGAAAAAATGGCTTAATTAATAAGTAATATGAAATTACTATGTTGCAAGGATCACCTCCCTCACTCTCGATCTTCAGTATACTTTAATGAATGAATGAAGATATGTCAATTGGTATTGACGAAACAATTGCAGACCTTGTGAATTAGGTGGCTTGTAAAAAATACTAGAGGAGGCTGATAAATTTATGGAATCAATAAAATTGGAGCCACATTTGTTCAGCATTCATACACAAAATAAGAACAAATGCTGTGCATTGAATGTCTTGGGTATGTTGCCAAAAGTATGAAGTATTGTTCAACAAGGGCAGTACAAGAAAATAATTGCAGGTCGTCTGACTGGAGATAGCAAAGCAGGGACCTAGATACAATTTGGGAAACCTTGAGCAAATTAATCACTCTCAGCATGGTTAAAATTTTGTTGGTAAATGGATTTGAGTTATAACTTGCAGAAATTTAAAAATTGAATAATACCATTCAAAATTTGATCAGACATACAAAAATATTGTGTAAAAAATCAAGTATGCAGCGTTTGTCTCATGTTTTGTTAGACTTGATTTGGTTGATCAAATCTAATTAAGCCAACTTGGCATCATGCTCTCAGTTAATGGTGTTGGCAGGATATTATGCTGCCTTAATTTTGTACCACTTAAAGAGAAGTTTTTCTATTGTTTTGCTCTTGAAATAACAACATGACTCGAATATTTGAATCAGAAAATCTTTTTCATTCTGGTGTAACATTCTGCGATATTGTTTGTGGCTGCTGATATTATTGAGAATATCATGAAAAAGTTAGCTCCAAACTTGACAGGTATTCTATTCATTGTGTGTTCCATCATCAAAATTTGGCCTCAAAAACACTCCCTCCTCTACTAGGGAATGTTCTGTCGGATCTACCATTCAGAATGCAACTTTTCAAGTTGTTTATTTATTGGATGTTCATTCCAACTGTTTCAATGCAGTATACGTTCTATTTTGACTATTTTTCACTGATTTGCCCCATAAATACTCAATTGCTTTCAAGGGGAAACCCAAATAGGCGAATATTTGAGCTGAAAAATGATTTTAAGTATTGGAGTAGCATGGACATTTTGGTTTGGCCGGATGATGAATGGATATGAATAAGGAATGTGGTTTGCCTATGTAGTCAATATTTTACTGCAATTTTAGATGCAAGGAAGTAATAGCAACATCAAAAGATTTGTAAATGTCCGGAAATATTCCATGGTCAAGCTTGAAAAATGGAAAAGCAAGACCATGATAAGAAATCCAGCAATGTCAGAAATAAAGAATAAATTCTGTTAGGTTTTATTATAAATTAAACTTTTCCCCAACGAAATGAAATCAACCAATGTCTTCTCTGTGGCTTACAAAATTTTTTTTAATACATTTTCATATTGGAAGGAAATTGCTGGTTCATATCATTGTAGTATCAGCAAAGAGGAAGGAACATCCGACCAGATGTACTGCTAAATAATCATTGATGGACTGAAAATATCAAAATAAAACTATCAATGTCAGATCATGTGAGAATTTTTTCAGATCATTGAGAATTTTAAACAATTCTTTTAAACTAGATTTCATATTATTACATTGTCAAAAAGTATTTAAGGTCATTGCTTTACTTGATAATTTAACAACAAAACATGAACACAAAACTTATTTACATTATGAATAAGTATAAATTCCAGGTATTAATTAATGTTTATTTTCAATTTAATTTTATATCTATGAATGAATATTAAGCCAGTTTACCAGTTCACATTAAAGAGAGATTGTATTCATGCTGATTAGTTTTTTGAAAAATGCTGCGCGGGACTCAACTAAGTGAAATTGAGCAACAACAGGTAATCAACTTAAAAAGAACTAGGATGTCACAAAGGCAAATCCCTCATAAGTTAAGCCACTCCATGGGAGTTGTTAAAATCTCAGGTCCAGAAAATTACTGAAAAAATAAGAACTTGGAAGGCCTCCAAGATTTTCTGGTCATGTGAAATTCACCATCTTAAGGGAAATCTCAAAAACCTGTGCCTCTTCTGTCCAGATTTTGAGGTGATTCATCCTGGGGTGGAAAGACACTTTGGTATGAAAGTGGATAGTTGAAACTGAGTATTTAAAATATCGTTAAATTATATAAAACTGGAGCTCAAGAAACATCACTTACTACGGCTTACTTGAATTTTGATGGCCAAGATGGTTTTAATTATTATTATCACAACTTAAGAAAGGCATAAAAAATGTTGCGAAGGTCACATTGGGGTGGGGGAGTAATGGTATAGGTTGCTTTCAATGAAAAGGGCAAGTCTCAAATCATGTTGATTACTGGCAAAATGAATGCTGTTAGTTATCAAAAAGTATTGGAAGAATTTCTTTTGACTTGTTTATTACATTATTAGAAGATAAAGAAGATATAATTTTCCAACAAGATAGCAAACGATACACACTGCATGGTACACAAAACAATGGCTTGAGGATTTCAGGCTCAATGTTTTGGATTGTGGCCGGCCCTTAGTGTGGACCTTAACCCCATTGAAAATTTGTGGGGCCTCCAATGCTAGGAACGTCTATGACCTTCAGAAGTCTGAGATCCAAAATATCAAAGAGATTAAAGAAAGGATCACACTAGCTTGGGAAAACATACCAGAGAGCACTTTGATTAATTGGTAAGAAGTGTTCCCAAAAGGCTCTTGGAGGTGATTAAAAAAACGCAGTGCAAGTTCTCATTATTAAAAGAAATTCACACTTTAGAGTCAAAAACATTCTGAGTTTATACTTTTTCACAACTGTTTTTACTATTCTATCAACTTTATAGTTAACCCAGACAGTGTAATTTGAATTATAATAAAATTGTAACAAATCTTGCAAACCATTTTATAAAAGGTAATGTTTTGTTAAATAAATTCTGAAATAAAAGCTTAAAAAACTTTGAAAAGGTTTTTTCATCTTGTGTTTATATTTTTTTCATAGGACTGTACATTTATTTGTTTATAAAAATGAAAATGTAAAGTTTAAAAAATGATTACACTACCTTCTTATTTGTTTTAACCAGTTAATCTTGAAACCATATGCTATTGATTAAAATCGGGTTATGGAGCTCTATAAGTTTATTTTGAGCTAAGTGCATATAATTTCAATTGATAGGAGGCAAAAATGAATGCATATTGATCTACATTTAAAATGTCCGGAAGAACAAGGGTTTGAGGAAACGGTGCCAAATGGCAATCTGTTGATTTCTGTGTTGTGGGTATCTTTATAATTAGCTATGGAATGGACTGTATTTTCAGTTAACTTCCTCCCATACCCACTTTAATAGCAGGGCATAGTATAGTAGTAGCAGTAAAGGCTTTGGTTTGGAATATAAATAATCCTTCTTGAAGAACAGATCGGTGAGGGTGCGGGTGGGTGATTGCCTCTCTAACCCATTTTAATTTTTATCAAAAAGTGTGAGCCCCATCACCTTTATTAGTCAGTTTAGTCCAGTCATGTATAATGTGTATCATTGTACTTGTTTATTCATTATATAATTTTTATAAAATAACAAAACCTGTATATAATGTAGCGATGCTATAGGAAATACAAAAATGATTTGTAAATAGACTCGCCTGAGGATATATAATTATCTGTAAATTTAAAGGGGCTATGAAAGAAAAAATATCGCTTAGTTTATATCACTGCTGTGTACCCCTGTGGAAGGGACTGTGTTGTAGTTTTTGTATTATATTAAACATGTAAGAAATTAATGAAGGGGTTTTGAAACCAAAAAAATGTCAATAATCATTATTGAAGGAATTATGAAAAAAAAGCCTAGTCATCCTAGTAGCCTATTATGCTACTCCCGAACAAGGAACCTTCGTTAACGAGGCGTGTCTTCTGGAGAGGCAGGTCTCACCCTCTGCACTAAAGAGAGTAACTGCCACTGCGGCCCGCAAATGGGCAGGTTATTATTAGCAGACTACGCTGGACTAGCCGTGGCTCACCAGCAGCTCAGAGTCTTGGCTGCATAAATTAACGTAGATTGTATAATATAGTCTTATCATATAGGCAATCATATTATATATAGGCAATCACCCAGCCTCTCTAACCCATTTTAATTTTTATCAAAAAGTGTGAGCCCCATCACCTTTATTAGTCAGTTTAGTCCAGTCATGTATAATGTGTATCATTGTACTTGTTTATTCATTATATAATTTTTATAAAATAACAAAACCTGTATATAATGTAGCGATGCTATAGGAAATACAAAAATGATTTGTAAATAGACTCGCCTGAGGATATATAATTATCTGTAAATTTAAAGGGGCTATGAAAAAAAAAAATTAAATTTGTTAAATAATATAGTAATAAATAAATAATTCAAATGGTTTGTGTCCAATTTTCATTGAAGCCTCTCATTTGCATTTCTCATTAAAAAAATAGTTCGCCATTTTAGTTGGAAAATTCAATCTTCTGACAACGCACGGCAATTCTTGATGAGCAAAAGATCAGCGAATCATATATAACAGTAAGAAAAATAGTGGAAAACATAAAACATGGTCTTCCAGGTTAATCAAATGCTCATAGAATATTATTCCTCAGGCTTATTACTATAGGTAATTTAAAAAACTCATTTAATGTTGTGTGGGTAACTCATGGAAATTCTTACCATGCTGGTTGAATTGACTTCAAATTGAAGCTCGCCTTTTCCACTCGTGCACCTGTGTCCACCACATTTTACTACTATTCTATTAACCTATCTTTTCATGGGAACAGAATGTATGTTTTTTTTCTTAATTAAGTACATGATTTTTTTTTTTTTTTTTTTTTTTTTTTTTTTTTTTTTTTTAGCTCTCAAACTTATAAATTAGGATGTAGGAAAATTATTTTGGGCTAATGAGTGCCTTTCACTAAGGGGAGTCCCCCATTTGAAGGGTGTATGAGAAGGATATAGGGTGTGGAATGCCTGAAGGAGGCGGGTGGATTCGGGAAGGTAGTGAGAGTCTACCGAGGGTGTACATGATTTTCCAATGAATTTATTTTAGGAAAAAATAATTCTTTATTTAGAGAACTAAAAAAAAAAAATGATTGAGCAACCATTTCCTTGAATGAGGTTTTCTGTATTTTGTTATAGTTCTGATAAAAATAAAGGCCTTAAAATGAGCTACAAAGGCTGGGAACACAATTTTGTTTTTATTTTTTTTTGTTAAATTTTAAAAAATAATGAAAGGAGTGTCAACACAATCAGTCTTACATGTATTTTTTATTTAATACTCAACACTACTTTTAATATCATACCCTTAATGCCTCAACTATTAGCAGTGATAGCTAACATTTTGGTACCCACCTGCTAATTTTCCTGCTTGACTCACTTATGAAGGATTAGAAAAGTATAAAAAAAAATTCATGTCAGAATTTTGAAATACTTATTTTCAGTTTGGAAATTATATATAGCTTTCTCCTTTTATCTTGAATGTTGGGGTTACTTCAATTAAATTAATTAAAATTTTCTAATAATAAAATTTTAAATACTTTAATTAACAAGTATAAACCTATTAGGATGATAGGAAATACCCTCGACTAGCCCGCAACACATTTCAGCTTCGCAGGCTACATCCAGGCGCCAAATACACTTAAAAAGAATGTCTGACGTGTTTTTATTATGTATTTTTATAATATTGAACGAACAGGCTTAATAAGTATTTAGCACTCCCAGAAGAAGTAGTGCTAAAAGCACACACACAATGGGCATCGGTAGAAATGTTTGAAGAGTGTTAAATCATCTCAAAAAATTCGGGACTAAACACAAACACCATCAGTCCACTGCACCAAGAATTAATAGATAGCTAGATAGCCCTTGAACTTGACGTAAATTTCAAGTATCAAACCGGCACGATAGTAGATGGTGTAAGCACTGATATGGAAACTTCAGAAATACATGCAAAGGTTGCTGATTGAAAACAGCCGCTAATATTAATTAAAGGAGGCTCATAGTTCAAAGAAACTCACCTAGCCGCATACAGTACAGAAGAGGTACTACTAAGTAGTAGTTAGACGTATACCGGGTTCCTACGGGGCGTGAATCACGAAAGTGAGCATTATTGATGCACTTAACGGATTAAGGAAATTAAGTACATTAAAATAAATTATATTTTTAAAATTCGTGTGAAATGTCAAATCGTGTGAACGGTTAAATTTTAATGGAAATTATTTCCTTAATCCGTATTAAGTGTATCAATAATACAGACTTTCGTGATTCACGCCCCGTGGAAACCCGGCATAACTCTTGAGCTAGGTTGCGAATGTTGAGTGCTTGATATTGCTAGAGAAAAATTCTATGAAGAATTTATGGACGAGAGGTATGAGCTGCCAGGAGAAATAGCAAATTAAAGTCGTTGTTCGCATGTTGTGGAGGAAGACTAGCCAGGTGAGAATAAGATTATGGAGATCATAGACCTCTATGAGGAAAATTGTTGGGGAGGTCCGGAGTGCCTTAGAAAGTAAAATATAGTAAATAAATAAATATGTTCTAAAGGCACACAAAAATTAATATTGTAGTAATATTTCAATCTCAAAGAGAGGAAATTTAATCCGCAGTACATATTTAAAGGTTTGGGGACGTGAACTACGCTTGTATTTGACAGGGCTATTCGGTCGTCATCAGAACCCTGCGTCAACCTGCTTATGTAATTTTTTTTACATTGTCTCAATGTGGTCTCGTAGTTTTTAGCACAATAAAAAATTTACAAACTTTTATTTGTTACCTTCATGACTTGCCAAGAACTAAAGAATTTAACAAATTTCTCCAACGATTTAAATCACTTATATAACATTCCCTGGCCAGTGAAGCTGATCGACACTTGAGTCCATTATTGAATTGTTACTAGAGGTACCAAGTCTAATCAAGTTTCGCAACGGACCACTGACGCAACATTTTTTTTGAACTTTTAGGGGGGTGGTTACTAGGGGCACAAACATTGTTGGGAAACCCAAGTGTTATGTGACAGAGGCTTGGAGACAATCTTCCCAGGTAAATATTTACATCGGTCACGTGGAATGTAAACGAGGTTTTCTGATTCATCGATCTTGGATTTACAGCGAATTGACAATCCAAACAAAACATCGAAGACTGAGACTTAGCTATTCATCTGCGGGTGATCTGGGTAAGTTGTAGTTGTTTTTTTTACCTATTCAGCAAATATATTGTCTACTTATAACCTCTGACAAGGGCAAACATATGTCTATAGTATTACTATTGTGCTATAGTGTTATTAGTGCGTATCTATACATGTTCAAGGGTCACTCCTTTCTTCCCTATAGGCTCCGAATGTGGGGACAACAGGGAAGGATTTGGACCCTGAAAATGTACTGACTATTGGAGAGAAAACCCTGACAATATTGTCGGATACGGGATTAAAAATTACATGTGTGCATATATAGCAAGTTATACGTTACTATATATATACTAAGTTATATAACTTATATATTAAGTTATAAGTTACAGAATATAGCAAGGTAGCAGTACTGGTGAGGGCTTAGTTAGAAAAACAAACAAAATAAAACAAGGCAATTATGGTTTTAAGTATGGTTTAAGGGAATGACATTGATTATAACAGAACTGAAACAAACGATATACGATAGAAAAAAATACAATAGAAGCTAAACGAACTAGAAAGGTAAATTATAATATATATAATTAAAGCAAGTGCAAAGCTATTGAACTTTTTAAAAATGACTTTATTTCATTTACACTACAACAAAGTTTTAAATAAAAGATTAAATGGCTTAAGCAGCTAAATGAACGTACATAAATGAATCACAGAAGGGGATTGCTTATCTCTAAGTGAGGAGGCTAACATATAGGATAGCAAAGGACTGTTGTCAGCATTATGATAAGGAGCCGAGTCATCATTTAATTATATATATATATATATAAACACTGAAATCTTGGAAGCATGTGGTGCACGTGTTGAACTCCTGCTTCAGGATGCACTATTTCCCTCAGAACTGGAAGCATGCTGTTGTCGTCCCCCTGCTGGAACCAGCGAAAAGCGGTTATAAGCCATCTCATTACCACCCCATCGGTCTGCTGACTCGAAGCTGTTCGAGAGAATCATCCACCTACATCTCTCCGAGCACTGCGAGATGCAAGAAGTCATCCCACCAGAGCAGACTGGTTTCAGCACAGGCTTAAGTGCGGACAACAACTTGGTGAGACTGCAACACCACGTCGTATCGAACGTCCGGAACAACAGAGCTACTGCTATGATCTCACTGGACTGTTCGAAAGCCTTCGACTCTGTGGACCACTACACCCTACTCCAACGTCTGAGGGAATACGGATTCTCGGATCAGCTACTTAACCTGATGACTTCATACCTCAAAGGCAGAACTTTTTCGGTTCGGATAGGCACCACGTCTACGACCCGAAGAAAATACACTGCCGGTGTCCCCCCAAGGATCAGTGCTAGGCCCCCTGCTTTTCAACATTTACACCGCCCCATATCATAGGAGCTTCGTACCCTACCTGCGAGGTATCGGCGTATGCAGACGACATAGGTGTCTACAGCACTAGCATCAATCCCACCAGAGCCCTGAAATTTGCTGAGAGCGCCAGTCAACACATTGCTGAGAAACTCAACGCCGTCAACATCAAAGTCAACCCAGCCAAGACGCAAGGAATCATATTTAGTTTTAAATCTGGAAGAAAGAAGTTACCTAAATCCTTCGTCTTAGACGGCAAAGAGTGCACCGTGAGAAACAAGCTATGCTACCTTGGGATTACCCTCGGTTGACACTTGTCGTTCACGACACATCTCAGTAAGAAGTTAAAGAGTGATAGGAAAAAGTTCTACAGCCTAGGACACCTACTTCACAGCCCGGCTCTATCAGTACGCCTCAAGCTGCTTATTTACCAGAGCGTCCTGAGACCTGATTTGATTAACGGGACCACACTATTCAAGTATCTAACTCCTAACACTCTCAAAACGCTCCAGCAATTTCAGAACAGAGTTCTCCGCACCTCCCTCAAACATACCCTGTTCGACCGAATGAAGGCAGACGAGATCCACGAAAAATTTGAAGTGCTCACCATCCAAGATTTTATCAAGAGACGACACATCAAATTTTTCGATTCACTTCAACACAGCCACAACCCACTATTCTCCGACCTTCAACCACCACCAATGCCCGTCCGATGGAAGCACTGCTGGACCGCCGAAGCCTGGAGACAGATGGACCTCATAGAACCCGAGCCCCCTGACGGGGACTGAACGACCCACACCCAGCCGAGAGATCGAGGTCGATCTCCCGGCAGACTCAACCAAAGCAAAATGACCTCTTCTACCTGCTTTGGGTAGGTCGATCTCCCGGCCAATAGGCCGACTTAGTGCAGCACCCTGCAGGGGCGGGGCCAAGTCTGACCTGGCCAACTTCAAACAAATGCCTAGTACTCCTAAGCTCCACCATAGGTAGACTCTCACTACCTTCCCGAATCCACCCGCCTCCTTTAGGCATCCCACACCCCATATCCTTCTCATACTTCCTTCAAATGGGACTCCCCTTAGTGAAAGGCACCTATCAATCCAAAATAATTTTCCGTTTGTTTTTCCCACATCCCATTTGTATAAGTTTAAGAGCTATGGAAAAAAAAAAAAAAAAAATATATATCCAACTCCGCTTTTTCCGTTTTCTCCTCACCAGGACCATAACTAGACTCCAGAGCTTCCAGGACAACATCCTGCGGTCGGAACTATGGCATAACCCTTTTCGTGAAATGAAGGCTCCTGACATCCACGAAAAGTTCGAGGTCCCCACCTTCACCGAAGCCATCAGAAGAAGACACAACAAATTCTTCGACTCGATGAAACATTGCCAAAACCCCCTATTCCAAGACCTGACACCCCCACCACTACCGGCAAGATGGCAACTCTCTAGATCTAGGAAAGCAGACTAAATGGTGGACATTACGGCCCTTGGCTAACCAACAACGAGCCTCTGACGGGCACCCATCACTGCTATTCAACTGGACGAGCTTGCACTACATGCCTAGAGAGACTCTAGGCTCAGCCTTCAGTGGACTCTCACCACAGCACCGCAACATTTCCACCTATACCGAGGCTTCCCTCACTCCACCTTCAAAACAGGTACTCCTAGTAAGGATCCACTCACCCCAAATAAATTCCTTTATTATTCCCTTATCCACAATCTTAAAAATTTGAGAGCTAAGGAGGAAAAAAAATCCATTATATAATTTTTATAAAATAACAAAACCTGTAGCGATGCTACAGGAAATACAAAAATAATTTGTTAATAGATTCGCCTGAGGATCTATAATTATCTGTAAATTTAAAGGGGCTATGAAAGAAAAAATATCGCTTAGTTTATATCACTGCTGTGTACCCCTGTGGAAGGGACTGTGTTGTAGTTTTTGTATTATATTAAACATGTAAGAAATTAATGAAGGGGTTTTGAAACCAAAAAAATGTCAATAATCATTATTAAAGGGATTATGAAAAAAAAGCCTAGTCATCCTAGTAGCCTATTATGCTACTCCCGAACAAGGAACCTTTGTTAACGAGGCGTGTCTTCTGGAGAGGCAGGTCTCACCCTCTGCACTAAAGAGAGTAACTGCCACTGCGGCCCGCAAATGGGCAGGTTATTATTAGCAGACTACGCTGGACTAGCCGTGGCTCACCAGCAGCTCAGAGTCTTGGCTGCATAAATTAACGTAGATTGTATAATATAGTCTTATAAATTTATTGTAGGAAGGATTGCTCTAATTTTATGATTAAAGATCCAGAACAGTTGACAAAGAAGGAGTCGCAAGAAAGACATATTTTCCTCGAGTTTATACAACGTTGTCAACAGGAAAGTTTACAAATAATTACGTAACTGTTTTATCTCAAAGCTTCTTAGTGAGAAAGATTTTGTTCGGAAGTCCCACAAAGTCCTATTAGCTTAAATGGGTCAGAGCATTTCAATTGAACTGAGTGGAAAGTAATTGTGCAAACGTCTTAAAGGAGAAAGGAAAAAACAACAATACTATACATAGATACCATCCTAGGTGGATAAACAGGATGCTGGAATAGCCACCGGTTCTTTCTCTCGACCTAAAGTGAGAAGCTGGCGTACTCTTTGTGATTCTAGTCGGTAATACATTAATGAAGCTTGTGAAGGAAGTACTGTATTGTATTATGCCCCATTTCTTTAGAGGGACTATCTGTGATCAAATGCAAGCCACAACACGATCGTCTTGAGTTCCAAATTCTTAATGGTTAAAATAAATTCTTCAAATGGTTAAAATACAAATGTGGTGATATTTGATTATGTAATAATTATTAATAACGTTTAATAATAATGGGGTCCCTCATCAAAAATTGTGTAATAATTTTTATAAATATTTAAAGTATACGCCTTTGTGTTCAATGGTTTGTTACCATCTCGATGAAAGCTGTAGGATCTTTTGGGTGAGATGAGAAATCTGCCACTCCATTTTGAACCTCGTCCAAAGAATTCCAGAGAAAAGGTTTTTCTTGAAGATAGTGAGCCATTGGCCGGAACAGGTGGTTGTCGGAAGGTGCTAAATCTGGTCTGTAAGCAGGGCGAGGGAGAAGCTCAATCCAATCCAGTTCTGAAATTTTTCATTATCAGTAAGAAGTCTGTGATTGGGCGGTTTCTTGTTGAAACAAAACCCCATTTTTGTTTACTACTTCAGGGTAACGCTGGGTTCCAACATCCTACATTATTTGTAAATGATCACTGCAAAGTTCTGAATCAATGGTTCACCCCCTTCTGGAATAAATTCATAATGAATCACGCCTTCGTAATTTCAAAATACAGAGAACATTGCCCTTTTTCTCGAATTGCCCTTGCTTAGTGACTGGCACAGCAGGCAGATTGCAGTCCAACCAATGTTTCTCGGTCTTAGGGTTTCTCCACTATATCCAATTTTCATCGCAAGTAACAATTATTTTAATGAAACGATGGTCATTTGGGTTTTTCAAAAGTTGTTGACAAATTTATACTTGACGTCGTACCTGCTGAGTGGCCAGCTGATGGTAAACTACTCTTGATTCATTTTTCCAATGTTTTGAAGTCCATGATTTATGGTGTATTGGGAACTCCAAGCACTCTTGTCGACTCCCGAGTACTTTTCATTGGGTCTGCCGCAACAGAACCCCACAGAGCTTTCTCTTCAAATGATGATTTTCGCGTCCAAGCCCCTCTTTCCTCTCGGGGCTAATCTTACCGATTTTAGCTTTCTGGAACCATCTACTCACAGTCCGTTCAGAAAGAACAGCCTCTCCTTTGATTGCCACACCAAACGGCTTGTTTCGGTGGTGGAAAACTATTACTGGTAATATTACTGTTGCGTATGTAATATTTCGCGCGCAGCCTTGTTATCAGTTATAACCTTCATGTTACCTTTTTATTCAGTAAAGTAGATTCCATCTTTATGTACGACTACATACTTACTTTTTCAATTTATAAAAAAAATATATGTTTCTCACGTACCCCAACATGTGTGTGCTTTTGTAACTATTAAAAAGAACATAACAATTGGCGACGAGTTATAATCAGTGTGTGAGTGAACCGAAAATCGCAACCAATGTGTTTGTTCCAAACTTACCAACGTGTTCAAACAACATTAAAATTCCGGTAAAATGTGTTATTTTGTCTTCAATCGACCGTTATCGTCGTAAAAGGTAAGCATTAGACTAATTTCTATCGAATCATCAATAAAAACACTTCGAAATGAATGCTGAACAGTTCGAATCTCTTATGAAGACTTTCAGCGAACAACAGAAAGTTTTCCTCGAAACTGTAACTGCTCAAGTTCAGTGTCTTTCCGGGATTTATATATATAAGGATAAGGAGATATAGATAAGGAGGAGAAAACACAGTCAATTATTCGAGCATCGCGCCATTCGAAAACTTTGATCAAAAACGTGAAACGTTTGCGTGTTACCTTGAACGATTTGATAACTATTGTACGATGAAAGGGGTCACAGACAAAGCAAAAATTGGCCAGCTCTTATGTGTTTCAATTGGCTCTTCACACTACAACCATTTGGCTGCGTTTTTAGGCCCAGAAAAACCACTGAAGGGTCTCTCCTATGATGATCTTGTCAAGTCCTTCAAGACCTTGTTAATTCCGAAGAAAAACGCAGTAGTGTCACAACACTATTTCCTTAATATTTATCAAACGGAACACCAGTCCATTTAAGAGTTTGTTGCCGCTCTTCAACGTGACATAGCTGAGTGTGAATTCTCCGTAAAATGCCAGTGTGACCAGTCTGTATCAATCTCAGACGTTTTTCTCAGAGCACAGTTCATTCGAGGCCTTCGAGATAACTGGGTAAGGGAACACATATTAAAATCGGACAAAAAGACGTTCCAGGACATTTTAGATCTTGCCACAGCTCTTGAGGCATCGAGAATTGAAAGTAAAGAGTTGACTCAGCGCTCTAATCCAGCTCGAACTTTCTCTGCCAGCGAAGTGAACAAGATGTCAAGCTCTAGCCAGCGCTCAGGAGCAAGGTCAAGCTCTAATCAACCCAGGTCACGTTCCAGTCCCCGTCGTCCTGATTTCAAGGCTCTTGGAATCGAAAATCTGTGCCTCCGGTGCTCAAGAAGAAACCATTAGGTGTCGGAGTGCTGAGTTCATAAGAACAAATTATATTGCACCCTCTGTAAGAAGAAGGGACATGTGTCACGCGTCTGTATCACATCATTGATGGCAGAAAACGGAAGGAAACCAGGCAAATCCAGTTCTACACATTCCCTCCAAATTGCCAACACCAGCTCCGGAGAAACGCCAGCATACGGTCTCAATGAATTAGAAACAGCGATCCAGAAAAATGACGTTATTGTTGACTTGTTCGAGTTGAACCGTCATGAATCAGATGAGTACATGATTGACGCGTCGTCGCTCAATGGAAAATTGCAGCGTTTTGAGGTCGATAGTGGCGCCAAATTTACCCTATTAAGTGAGAATGAATTTGACAGACTTAACCTAAATTTGCCAGTTCAACCAGCCTAGCTTTTCAATCCTACTCTGGCAACATAATCCAATCAAAAGGTAAGGTACCAGTCCAGGCTGCTTACAACGGAAAACAAATAAACGGCGATTTATACATTGTACCAACAGGATACGAAGCGCTCCTTGGACGCCAATGGATCCGAGGACTTGCCATTGAACACAAACTGGTCGACAATAATCTCCCATGCCAATCTATCAGCTCAATTCAGTCCCCTCGCTCGAGGATATTTTAGAAGAGTTTTCCTCGATCTTCGACCAAAAATTGGCTGTGTTCCCGGCTATGAAGTTTCCCTCCAGCTCAAACCAGGAGCAAAGCCATGTTACACCAAGGAGCGTAGTGTTCCACATGCTCTCCTGGACCAAGTCAACCGGGAACTAGACGAACTCGAAGCTGCAGGAATCATTGAACCTGTAGACCCCAGTGATTAGGGTTCTCCTCTCGTGGTGATCGTCAAACCTGACGGAGGCGTTGCTCAGTGTGGCGTCAATGAACGTCTAATTCAAGTAAACTACCCTATCCGCACCAGAGAAGAGGTCCTAAGCAGCTTGCGAGGATCCCGTTACTTTTGTAAAGTAGATTTCTACAAGGCTTACTTACATTTTCGTGTAACGAAAGAAAGCAGCATCGTCCAGACTATAACAACGCATAGAGGTACTTACCGGATACCGCGGCTTGGTTTTGGAGTCAAAACAGCTACTGCTGAGTTCAATGAGTACATTCGTCGAATCATCAAAGGCCTGAAGAAGACTGAAAACTACTTTGATGATACTGTCGTTCATGGTGAAACAAAAGAAGAATGTCTCGAAAATTTAAGAAATCTGCATCTAAGATTAAAAGAATATGATCTCCACCTTAACAAAGATAAATGTGTTTTTCTCCAGTCTAAAATTGAGTATCTTGGGTTTGTAGTGGAATACAACAAGATCAGCAAATCCCCAGCAAGGACTGCAGCTATTGAAAAGATGACAAGACCTGAAAATCCAGATGAGCTTCGACGATTTCTTGGCCTTGTGTCATATTATTCACGATTTTTTCCAGACGCTTCAACGCTCACATACCCTCTTCGAGCTCTCCTATGCAAGGGGGTCAAATGGCATTGGTCACCAGCTTGTGAAACCGCTTTTCAACGCATCAAAGAAGAACTCTGCAGCGACAGGGGACTTATACCATTCGACCCAAAATTACCCTTGGTCCTGACAACCTTTTGGGGTGGTCGCTGTTCTGAGCCACGTCATAAATGGTTGTGAAAGGCCAATCGCTTATTCATCTAGGTCTCTTAACCCCTCTGAGAAGCATTACAGTCAGTTGGATCGCGAGGCTTTGGCAATAGTCTTCGGCGTTCTATACTTCCACTATTATTTATATGAGTTTCTGCGCATGCGCTACTATTAACAACCACGTACAACTATCGCTCTCCATATCAATACCGATAACTACCGTTTATAGACCCTTTTTTGGCTTTGGGATTGTGTCAACTGGCAACTTAAGTGAGGTGGCCACGAGGGAGCCCTCAATAAGTGAGTAGATCGCTAGTACATTGGTGTGAAGTGCAAATAATAGTGACATCGGACAGAGTAGTCGGCCATCTTGACTGAGGCATCAGCCGTCGTTCACGATACATAGCCGTTCTGAGCCAGACCTGATAGGTGGCTCAAAGCCAAGACCGGTGACTCGCCACTGGAATTCCACCGGCGCTACGTATTTTATTTTATTTTTTTATTTTTTTTAACTAACAAAAATCTTAGCTAATGACAAAATGAGATTTTATCAGCAGCTAATATCACAAAATAAAAAGAAAAGATCTAGGTCCTTAGGTCCAACTCCGCCAACGTCGCCAGTAAAGCGAAAACCCAGACGCTCAAATAGGAACATCCCTATAAACTCATCTGCTGCCAGCTCTATGGAAGATCTACCACCACTTGCCAGCACTTCAAAAGAAGAAACTGTAGCAGAATCTCCATTCTTCACACCGAATAGCTTCGAGGTACTGAGAAATAGCCAACTTGACGACATGGAAGTTATTCAAACACCAACACAGCCCAAGCCGCCTGCTATATTCGTAAGGAATATTAGCAATTTCAAACTATTATGCTTACAAATGAGCAAAGTTGTAGGTACCGGAAAATATACGTGCCTCAATCGCTCTCGGGATACAAAAATTTCCCCAGACACTCCGGATACTTATCGAGCGATCATTAAGTATTTGGAAGAAACCAATGCAGATGTAAACCCCCGACTTTCTCTCTCTTCCTCCTCCCCCTAAATGTTTACAGGAATCTGGGGAAAATATTAATGCCAGGAGAGGGCATTACCCAAGGACAGGGGAACCTGAAATATTACAGGGAATTGACATTTAGATTACCGACATTTTATTAAATGATAATAAACAAATAGCATTTGATTAAAAAACAAAAAAAATCCTTAAGCTATTTGATAAAAAAAATACTTAAACTATTTGATAAAAAAAATAATTAAACTATTTGATAAAAAAATAAGTAAACTATTTGAGAGAAAAATTACATAAACTATTGGACAGAAAAATACTTAAACTTTACTAAACTTGAAACTTGTAAACCAGAGTTTTATTACCTTAAAGTTTGCTGATCGAAGAATGAGAACAAAACAAATACATCACTGTCCGTGTTTATCTATACGTATGCATAGTTTGGTGTTATTTGGTGTAAACTGATGAACGACAGTTAAATAATTGAAGACCAAAGGGGCCTTTTTAAAAAGTAGTTTATTAACTAGACAAAAGAATACAACTTATATGACAAAGTGATTAAGTAATACGTCAGGGGTACAGTAACGAGATGAATGAGAGCTGGTGAGAGGAAAGGAAGGATTATATAATGATAGATTAGATTAAGGAGTGCTGACTTAGGCGATGGTGCAGGTGTCAGCTGGGTGTTGTCTGTCGGTGTGCGTGTGTCAGCTGCTTCCATAACTCCTTCCGACTTTAGGTTTCTTGTTCCATCAAGAAATTAAGTTGATGGCTGCGGGTGCATGAGGGCTGTTATTTGGGTGATAAACCCTTGTTGCCAAAATGTTGATAGGCTCTTGTTGTCCGGGATGGTATACAACTGTTGGTGTAGGGTTTTGTAAGGAATTGGTAGTTTTACATTTTTTAAGGTAGTAGAGGATTACAATTATAATAGCTGCCCCTATAATTAAATAAAAATAAAAATAAGTATTTGATTGATTAAATATAAGTGGTTCTAAAACTATGTCTGTTATATTTAGGTTTTCTATTTCGCTTATATTTGCGATTACATCTATATCTATTTTATTGTACAGTTTGTTTATGGTGGAGTCTATTATATGTCTTGAAATTTTGGGGAGTTCTTTATAACAATCATTTTGATCTAGGGTGAGTAAGCTAACGGGTGGTAGGTATACAGTATCATTAGTAAGGCAATTGTCTAATTTGGAGAGGTTAGTAGTTATAAAACTGTTTATATTATCTATATATCTAATGTTAGTATTGGTTAATTTATATTTGCATGCATTCATCGTTCCAGATGAAATAATATTATTTATACAAGTATTATTTAAAATAAAAAGGTTTTTACAGTAATATTCATTGTTTAAAAATGTACAATTTGTTGTATATAACATATTAAATTTTTTTATTATAATAGTTTCGTCTATATCTAAAGTTACATATTGGTTGTTAATTTTTACAGGCGAAGGTATGAGTAAATAAGTCTTTATATTTAGGGTTGCCTTAGGAAGGTCTACAAAGATATGGAGTGTTTCATTATGAGTAGTGCAGTGAATTTTACTCATTATCCACAGGATTTCAGGATTCCTAGAAGCTAGATTTACATTTTGGTTTATGTCATGTAGTATTTGGGACATTAATGATGAGTGTGTGATGCCAATTTTGCATAGTTCCAGTGTTAATGTAAGTTCATCTATTTTGTTGTGTAGGTGTGTCAGAATTATGTACATGTCAAAGAATGTCATTTCCTTGTTTATCTTCATTATGTTGTCTTGTTCTGTTTTAAAATTATTATTAATTAATTGTATGTCCTTTTGAAAGTTTTTAATTACGTGTTTATTAAGTTTTATGTCTTGTTCTATGTTGTGTTCTATATTATAGTTGTTCCGTCCTAACTCATTTATTACTTCGTCATAATGTGATTTGTCATCAGCTGTCATGGTGCCAGTAAGCCAGCTGAGAGCTGTTCCAAGTCCGTTTATTAATCCTCTCTTAGTTCGTTTGTTGTGTGATTTTAATAGGTTTAATTTGTTTTGTGTTTGTATGAGAAGGTTTTTGATTATAGGGTATGTCGGTAGGTCCCTATAAGATGGTACATTGTTCTGTATATTGTTTAGTTCCTTGTCAAGTAAGCTAATGTCATAAAAATGGTATGTCCTGTAGTAATTTTCTATTACCTTTGCGTTCTTTATAGTGTAATGTAGGACTCCGGGGTTATCTCTTATATCAGTCACTGTCATAGTATATGTTAATGTCCATAGAAGTGTCTGGATTAGTACTGTCCGAGTAGGATTCATTTTCTCCTTCTGAAACAGTAATGTTTGGTCTCGGTCTCAAGTGTTGTTTACGTGGTCTTTTGATTCTATTTATATGTGTTTTGTTTATTTCTTTTCTGTCTTTGTACAACAGTACGGGTCTGTAGGGATTATTGTATTTGCGGTGATGGGTTGTTTTTATATATATCTGTTCGTCATTTATGTCAGGTGGGTCTTCGCGATTTGTATTTAATAACTCTGTTCTATTTTCTTTTTCTGTCACGATTTTATTCCGTATTAGTTCATGTATTATGTTCTTTTCGTCATGGTATTTTTGTACGTATTGTTCTTTTATTTCTATTTGTTTGTTAGGTCTTCTTGTTATTCCGAATGTTATTTCGTCCGGTGTCATGTATAGTTTAGAGTTTAAGGTATTGTTGTATGCTATTGTTGCTAGCATTAGTCTGTTATTTAATGATGTATTTGTTAGTTCTTTTTCGTTAAGTGTTCGTAATATTTCGATGATTGTACTATGTGCTCTGTTTAGTGTTCCTAATGAATTAGGATTTCCTGGGGTCACGTAAATTGGTTCGATTTCGTTAGTTTGTAAGAAGTTGAGTACTAAATTATTTTTGTATTCTTTGCCGTTGTCCATTTTTATCGATACGGGTGTTGGATATAGTGTTAAGTAAAGTTTAATGGCTTCGCATATGTTAATTCCAGTTACGGCTGGTATCATGTGTGTAAATAGTCTTTTCGAGAATGTGTCAATTATAGTTACGATATATTTTCTGTCAAAATGTAATGTGTCTATCATTAATTCTTCGAACGGTCTATTTGGTGTTGGTGTTATCATGTACTTTGCTTTTATAGGATTGCGTTCGTATTTAGTTTTCTTACATGTCTTACAATTGTTAATAAAGTCATTAATTGTTTCTTTCATTAATGGGAAGTAGTATAATTTTCTAAGTTTGTCGTATGTTTCGATTGTGCCTCTGTGGGATGTTTTTCCTATGTGGTAGTCATTAATTATTTCAATTTGTCCTTCTTTGTCTAAGATATCGGTTACATAGTTTTTGTATCTTTTTAGTTTAACTGTTGGGTATGATTCTTGTATTAGTCTAGAAATGTCTTTAAATGTTTTATCGTACCATGGTTGGAGTAATGGGATATCTGGTTCACAGTAAATTCCATAAGTAATTTTGGGTCTAATAAATTGTTCGATTAGTGATTCTAAGTCTTCTAAGTTGTCAAATTTAATTTCATGTCTTTTTTTGTTGAATGGTTTAGTAAAGTTTATTTCTTTTATTCCCTTTTTTATTATTATCTGATGTTTCTCTATGTTAATATTCTTGTCATTGTCTACTATCCAAATTTGTTCGTTGGATGATCGTTGGGAGTGAACAGTTGCTCCACATGTACTAATTGCGTCATTTATTTGTTCTGTTTGAGTCATGTTTTCTAATTCTTCTATAAGTGTGTCATAGTCTGGGTTCTCGTCTAACGGGAGTATTGCTAGTTCGTTTAGAAATTCGTCAAAATCTCCGTCTATATGGTTAGTATTTGTGTTTTGTTCTAAGTTCTCGTTTTGTCGTGATAGTAAGTCCGCTACGTAATTTGTTTTTCCATTAATGTGGTTTATGTCAATATGGTCTGTTTGAATTAATTGTTTAATTGTTTGTTTGTCATCAATATAGTATAGTTCGTACTTTTCTTTTGATTTATTATTATTATTATTGTTAAGTTTATTGCTATTATTATTTTTATTGTTTTCATTATTTTCCGGGTGTGTTTGGTCCCTTTTATTTTTGTTTATTTCCGGGTATGTTTGGTCCCTTTTATTTTTGTTTATTTCCGGGTATGTTTGGTCCCTTTTATTTTTTAATTTATTATTATTACTATTATTATTATCTTCTAAATTTTCGTTTTCTAATTTAAATTTTATTTTATTTATTATTAATTCATTATTTTGACAGTTAATTTTTATGTTTAAATTTTGCATTGTCTCGTATCCTAAAAGAATATCGAAACGATTGCTAAAGGGGTAAATTAGCATTTTTACCTTTGCTTGAATTCCTAACAGGGGATAGAGATCGATTATGGCGCTTTTAGTGCCTTCGGCTCTGCCTGTAGGAGTTTTCATTACAAAGTCTTCCGAATTAATTTTTGTTCCCTCGGGTAAGGAATGGGGATTGATATAATTTTTAGAAGCTCCAGTGTCAAT
This sequence comes from Acanthosoma haemorrhoidale, assembly GCA_930367205.1. Taxonomy (NCBI): domain Eukaryota; kingdom Metazoa; phylum Arthropoda; class Insecta; order Hemiptera; family Acanthosomatidae; genus Acanthosoma; species Acanthosoma haemorrhoidale. The sequence continues at coordinate 129,885,863 of OV884011.1, forward strand.
TAGCCATGTCTTGCCTTTTTTGTCTTTTATTTTTGGGAGACTGTCCGTGTAATTTAATTGGTATTCGGGTCTGGAGGTTCGTTGTTGTTGGGACCTACGTCTAAAAAATCCTCATAACGAGATTCTAATTGTTGTAGTCTGTCTTGTAATTCAGTTATTTGTTGGTCTTTGTCATTTTCCGTGTGGTGTACGCGATTGCTGGCTGTGCGCATTGATACGGTCTGATTTTCTCTTTGTTCCGGTCTGGGGTTTGGTTTGTTAAAGTATTGTCTTTGTTCATAGGGTTTCCATGATTGATTGTGTCTTTCATTTTCGTCTCGGGGGTAGTTATTGTTAAAACGTGGTTGTTCTTGATTGTACTGTCTTGGTTGTTGGGATTGTTGTCTATTATTGTCATTAAATTGTTGTCTATTATTGTCATAAAATTCACGTTTTTTCTCGTGATAATGTGGGTCGTAATTCCTCCCTTTATAATTGCTAGTGGAGGGTGGTTGGTTTTGACTGCGTCTTTGTGTGGATTCGTTGTGTGTTAGTTTGTTACTGTATGCTCTTTCGACTACTCGTACTGCTGTGGTTTTTAATGCCTTTTTCAAATCCCTCAAATTTTTAATTCGTAGGTGTTGGAGGAAATTGTCAACTGAAGTTTCAAGTTGTCTTTGGCAATGGTCAACTATTTGTTCATCAAATACGTTTATTTCTGTGTGTTTTTGTAAGTCTGTTTTTGTGTCGTCCGTATATAATCTACCTTCAAGGTCGTCTCGTAATAATATCAGTCTTTCTACATAGCTATTGGGATGTTCGTTTCTTAAGGGTTTAGTTTGATATATTTCTGCTATGGATTGGGGTATTGTTTTGTCGTCACGAAAGTTAAGTTTGAGTTCTTGGATCAGTTCTAGTAAAGAGTTATAGTTCCGTCTTCCGCAATATTCGGCATGTCCTACTAATTTGTTTGTTGCATGTCCTATCAATTGTTTCGCGTTATATTCGTGATGTGGATTGTCAGTTGTGCAGACGTTATTTGCTACAAAATTTATTTTATTAATAAATCGTACTAGATGGCTGGGATTTCCGTCAAATTCTGGGATCAGTTTAAGGTCTGTAGTAGAAATTTTGTAATCGTTAGAAGTCATGTTTACGGTTTCTTCTAAGTTACGGTTTATATTAAGTCTGTCAGTAATGGGCATGTAAATGTGTACAAAAAATATATTTACCAATACAAGTGATGTCTTCTTCTAGATAATGTTGCCTTCTATCGGCTTCCTCTGGTCGCTAGATAACAGATTTTGTGGTTCTTGGAGCCTCGGTGAATGTATATTAAAATATACCAGTGCTCGATCAGTCCTGAAGTCCTGTTCAATATAGCATCGGCCTTCTCATGGAAAGAATCGAAAAGTTCTCAGGTCTAGCCTAGCCAAACGCGGGATCGCTGAATGGGGAGATTCTTCTGAAGTTATATAAACACTGCCAAGGTCCCTGTTCGGGCGCCAGTTAAATAATTGAAGACCAAAGGGGCCTTTTTAAAAAGTAGTTTATTAACTAGACAAAAGAATACAACTTATATGACAAAGTGATTAAGTAATACGTCAGGGGTACAGTAACGAGATGAATGAGAGCTGGTGAGAGGAAAGGAAGGATTATATAATGATAGATTAGATTAAGGAGTGCTGACTTAGGCGATGGTGCAGGTGTCAGCTGGGTGTTGTCTGTCGGTGTGCGTGTGTCAGCTGCTTCCATAACTGACGTAAACAAACAACATAAACCCTCGGTACGTGGAAGCTACGTCCAACGAGGTTACCTGTCGTAGCTAGATAGTGGATTAGTCAATCAGCTGTGAGGTTCCCGGTGGATGGAATCGGTGAGTCGATGATCGATATGCTCATATCCATACTAGTTCCAAGTCAAATCTCCAACCAGAGGTGCTCCCCATAAACCATAGGCCGATAAGGTGGTGAGATGAGGGGGGGGGGCGCTCCGGCGGGTGTTGGCCAACCCAGCTCTGGATACACACACTGACTGCAAGCGACTGATCCCGGTGCTCCGTCCTTTTAATCCTCTATAAAGGATGTAGGGTCTTACGGGGCCTCGGAGGCGTCCCGCACCGTTATTTGTTTTGTTTACTTTCCAGCATATTTCACATAAAACAAAATCAATACACTCACATTTGAAACACAAAGATATTCTTAGAACATTTATAATATTATCAATAATTATTAATTCTTTATATAAAACTAACCAAATACAAAAAAAAATATTTATCTCTGATTTACACGTTTTTTTTTTATAATAAATTTTACGAGGGTACTTTGTTAGATAATTACTTGTCAGCGCAAGACCCCTTATTCGGCTTAAACAATGAATGATAATTTTTTCCTTCAATAACTAAAATAAACGAATTACCGGCGTAAACAATCGCTAATTTACATTGGCTATAAAAGTCTATCGGTCACACAGACTTCCATACATATCAGTTGAAACAAGAACGATCGCTTCGAGTAGTGATAAGAAATCTGCACCCGACCACACCAGCTGATGAAATTGAAGACGAACTATCAGCTCTGGGATTCAAAGTTCGGCAAATAACCAACGTTTTACGTGAGGACAGACAACAAAACGAATCCACCAAAACGGCATTACCGTTATTTTTTGTAGATCTCGAGCGGACACCTGGCGTCGAGAAAATTTATGACTTAACAACCCTGTATTACACAAGAATACAGGTAGAAAAACCTTACCCCAATAGAGACATCGTCCAATGCCATAATTGCCAGGCATATGGGCACACAAAATCGTATTGCCACCACCCTCCTAGGTGTGTAAAGTGTAGTGGGCAGCACAAAAGCGAATTGTGCAAAAAGCCCCTAAAATCGCCTGCGGTATGCGTGCTCTGCCAGCAAGACCATCCGGCCAAGTACAAGGGCTGTGAGGCCTATAGAATCCTCAAGTCCAAGCGAGCAACGTCGCCGGCCAGAAGAAGAGAAGCCAGTAACAGGTAGCTCAAGAAGCGCCTCCACCAGAAATTTGAGGCCTTCAGTCTCTTTTGCTGATGCCGTTCGGAACAGAGAGCAGTCACAGGCACTTCCCACTTCTCGTCCGCAAGTATCTCTTCCCCAGCATTCCGCTCATCCCGCCAACCAACAAACCCAATCCCATCTTCAACCACACATCTCGCATATTCCTTCACCTCCAAGCTCTTCAGATCTCACTAGCCTATTAACATCATTCCTTACATAATTCAGAACCCTAATTACCCCTCTCATTTCCCTTCTTACAAATCTTGTCTCCTACCTTATCCCCGTTAAACAAAATCCATAAGTGGATCCTTCTGACTCCTTATCCATTCTCCTTTGGAATGCGAATGGTGTTCGCACCCACACTAACGAACTGACAGCACTACTCCATGACAAGAAGATCGACGTAGCTCTTATTACTGAAACAAGACTTACGAGCAAACGACCATTTGCCGTTCGACAGTACCAGACTTATCGTACTGATCACCCAGATGGAACAGCTCATGCAGGTACCGCTGTCATTGTCCATAACTCCATATCCCACCACATAGTTCCTTTGGTATCACATGATTTCCTTCAATCCACTGCAGTGTCAATCACCACCTTCACTTTTCCTCTTACACTTGCATCAACGTACTGCCCTCCCAATAAATCCATTTCCGACTCCCAATTCATCTCCTTTCTAGACTCCATCGGACATCGTTTCCTTGTGGGTGGGGACTTTAATACGAAGCACCAACACTGGGGGTCAAGATCCACAAATACACGAGGACGTGCTTTGCTGTCTGCACTCACACGGAAACATTGCTCCACTATCACTCCTGACACAGCCACCTATTGGCCATCAGATCCCAACCGAAATCCTGATCTCCTTGAATTCTTTTTTTACAATAGTTTAGGAACACTAAACTATTCACTCAAGCGCCTTGATGACCTTTCCTCCGATCATAGCCCTTTATTATTAACCATTTCCCTAAGACCAATTCACAAACTGCCTCCTCCTTCATTTATTAGGGGCCCAGTTGACTGGGACCACTTCCGTCAGCTTCTTACAGAGTCCGTAAACCTCAAATTATCCCTGAAAACATCCCAAGACCTAGACGATGCAGTGCATTCTTTCACTACTCTGGTCCAGAGGTCGGCTTGGGAGGCATCGTCACCCCATCGTCACACAAAAATCCACAATCATAATCGTTTACCTCAGCATCTCAAAGATCTAATCCAATCCAAACGCCGCTCCAGAACAGTGTGGCAAAGATCCCGGCATCCTATTGATCGTCGCACGTACAATCAGTACTGCCGATTGGTAAAGCGGCGATTGGCATCCTTCCGTTCCGATTCTTTCAATTCCTACCTCTCCTCTCTGTCCACCAGGGATAACTCCTTGTGGAACGTAACCAAAAAAATCCTAAAGTATCAACCTGTTTCACACCCACTCCGTCGTGATGATGGGTCCTGGGCGGCTTCGGATGGGGATAGGTCGGAGGAATTTGCTCTGCATCTTACCTATACTTTCACACCTCACCTTTCTCATCAAAGCCATACTCACAGCACAACTGTGGAAGATTTCCTCACTTCGCCTATTCCTCTCTCTCTTCCACCAAAAGCCGTTAACCCCTCTGAGGTTAAATACCTTCTGAAAAACTTACCTTACCGAAAATCCCCTGGATATGATCTCCTTACTCCTCAAATTCTCAAACAACTTCCTCCTAAAGCCATAATCTTCCTAACCTACATATATGATTGCATAATCCGAACGACGCACTTTCCTCTCCTCTGGAAACATTCCATTATTGTCCTATTCGCCAAACCCGGTAAGCCACCCAATGACGCCTCATCTTATCGTCCAATTAGCCTACTCCCTATCCTCTCAAAAATATTTGAGAAACTCCTACTAAAACGTCTACTTCCAATTGTTGAATCCAAAAACCTTTTTCCCACACACCAGTTTGGTTTCCGCCAACGACATTCCACTGCTCAACAAGGCCTTCGCGTTGTTGATCACATCTCCTCAGCCCTTGAAACCAAACAGTATTGCACTGCTGCCTTTCTCGATATAGCTCAAGCTTTTGACAGGGTTTGGCACGCAGGTTTGCTCTACAAGCTCAAAAGATATTTACCACAGACCCTTTTCCTAATCCTACAGTCCTACCTTTCAAACCGCTTCTTTCAAGTCCGCTGTGGTTTAGATTACTCTAACTACTATCCCATAAGTGCAGGAGTTCCACAGGGCAGTGTCCTAGGCCCCATCCTCTATAACCTATACACCGCTGATGTCCCCTCTACTCCCAATACCTTCTTGGCCACATTTGCAGATGACACTGCAGTCTTGTCATCCCATCCAGACCCCGACATAGCATCCCATAACCTTCAAAAACACCTTGACGAGATCGAGTATTGGTGCAATCAATGGCGGATCAAAGTTAATGAAGCAAAATGCTCCCACATTACCTTCACCCTTTGTCGCAAGTCTGGTCCACTAGTTTATTTTAATTCTATTCCTCTCCCTGTATCCGAGACAGTACGGTACTTAGGCTTCCATCTTGACAAACGACTGACCTGGAACCCACATACGAGACTAAAAAGACAAGAACTAAAAAGACGCTTTGGACAACTGTACTGACTACTTCAAAGGACATCCCATCTCTCAATAGAAAATAAACTACTAATCTACAAATTTATACTTAAACCAATCTGGACATACGGAATAGAGCTATGGGGGACAGCAAAAAAGTCGAACATCAAGCGTATCCAATCCTTTCAATCAAAAGTCCTGAGAACAATAGGATTCCATGGTAACCTATCCAACCACCCTAATCCTGTAGCACAGTCAATGCACTGCGCCACTCATCCATATAATCCTCCTCGGAGACTGAAACGGCAGTGGCCTCATGACCTGCTATAAACGCGTGACAGTGGGAGTCCTGGCAATGGCCAGTCTCTCCAATCATGTCCTGAGCGTCTGTGGCTCTCGCGCTGTTGGTCAGCCTCCACTGGCTAGTATCCGGTGACGCGGCTGACGGAGGAGCGTGGGGGACTCCCCAAGACTCCGCTTTCTCTTTGCGTTAGATTTGGGGGGTCTCTGGGCTGTCTGTAAATATTGTATGAATGAGCGAGTGAATGATGAACTGTAAATATTGTATGAATGAGCGAGTGAATGATGAACTGTAAATATTGTATGAATGAGAGCATATATCTTAATTACTTATTGCCTTATAAAAGGCAGATTGTAATTATTGCACAATAAAGGAATTATACTACTATTATTTATATGGAACTCATTTTACTCTGGTGACTGATAATGCTCCATTATCTTAAATTTTTCCCCAGAACAAAGCTCTCCCACAAATGACATCATCGCGCTTGCTACGATACGCCTCATTTCTCTCCGGCGTCAATTATTCGGTCAAATATAAATCGGGCAAAGAAAACACAAACGCTGATTGTCTTTCTAGAGCTCCTGTTCCGCCCTGTAGTCAAGATGATTCTCGAGACATCTCTATTGGAGAAGAAATCAATCAAGTCAGCGAGCAAACGATTTTCCAGATATCCAGCCAGAACATCATTGCAGCAATAATCTAAGACGAAACGGGCAAGGATACAGATTTAGGACAAATCATTAATGACCTCCAGACTATACTATAGTCGATATATATTTAGGCGGGATCGAGTAGTCATCTCAAGCTACGTTATCATCTCAACGTTCAACTATTCTCAATGAGCTCCACAAAACTCATCAGGGGATCACAAAAATGAAGCAACTCGCTCGTCGATATGTATACTGGACAAGCATCGACAAGGACATTGAAAGATTGGTGCGTGGATGTAAAGATTGTGCTGTAAACCGCTCAACACCCCCCAAGGCTCCTGTGCACCCCTGGGACCCTCCTCAAGACAACTGGGAACGAGTGCATACTGACTACGCAGGTCCATTGGAAGGTTATTTCTTCCTGACGTGCGTCGATGAAAAATCGAAGTGGAAGTAATCAAAGAAGCACCTACCAGTTACAGGACCATAGCATTACTGGAAAGAATTTTCGCATCGCATGGTTATCCAACTGTGCTTGTGTCTGACAATGCAACCATTTTTAAAAGTAGTGAATTCAAAGCCTATACATCAACAAACTGCATTTTTCAAAAATTCATTGCTCCAGGCCAACCAGCGACAAATGGTCTGGCCGAGCGCAGCATTCAAACTTTAAAACATCGCCTCAAGGCAGCATCCTCAGATCCGGCTCCTATGAAGCTTTTTTTTTTTTTTTTTTGTATTTCAAAACCTCAAAAAGTAACAAAATAATATAATAAAATAATTGAATTACAGATTTCTCCTCTTCCTGCCACTCACAGATGCATTTGGAGGAGTGCATAAATATAATAAATTTTGTTGTGGTTAAAAGTTCATTGTTTATATTCAACACTAGGTGATGAGGCTCACCTTCAACTTGTTACCGACACTAACAGCCTATGAAGGATAAAGTGCAAGCCATTTTATTCCGCTATCGAGCTACACCGCTTGCTTGTGGCCAAACACCAGCTGAAAAATATCTACATCGAAAGATGCGCACGCGCCTTGATGCTATTTTTCCCTACCAGCCCAAACCATCAGCGTGACAGCAGCACCAGCACGCTCTTTTAAGGTAGGGGAGAGAGTCCAGATCCGCCTTTACTGTGACAACAGGAAGATTTGGCAGTTCGGCGATGTCACCAAAGTACTTGGCCAACGGCACTATTTGGTCAGACTCGACTCTTCGGGGCGAATACTAAAACGCCACATTGACCAAATTGTGGCACCTTTGGTTCCAAAGCCAAAATCCGTTTCGTTTGGACCGAGTCAATCATTTGAGGTTCCCCGACTTCCACCTACTCCAGCAGCAGCGCCGAATCAACCGACCTCGTCTTGAGATACGGTTTCCGGTACGATTTAACGATTATGACTTGAATTGTATTACCTGAGTTTTTCAATTTAATGCAAAAGAATCTGTGGTGTATGTAATATTTCGGGCGCAGCCTTGTGCCGCCTTTTGTTATCAGTTATAACCTTCATGTTACCTTTTCATTCAGTAAAATAGATTCCATCTTTATGTACGACTACTTACTTGTTCAATTTATAAAATATATATATGTTTCTCATGTACCCCAACATGTGTGTGCTTTTGTAACTATTAAAAAGAATATAGCTATTACCCATATTTCAAATTTTTTTTCAAAAAGTGCTTAACCGAATACTAAGACAAAACTGAAGGCCAATTATGGAATTCAAACGTCACCCGGCGGCCTGGCCCGGGTAACACTTAACCAGCTGAGACGAGACCTATTTATTACTGACCCAGGGGTTGTTTTGCAAACAATAAACTGCCTTCCTGCTGACCGATGGCACCGATGACGACCGCCCGTGTGAGGCAATCTTCACCTATTTCCCCACGCTAGCTGAGAAGGCATGATCCATTTCCCTCTCTATATATTCCTTCCCAAAATTCTCCTCCCTCTCGCATTGTTACATTTATACTACTGGAATCCGTCAAGCTGCCAATGGTGCTACATACGAAATTCATTCCCACGGAAAGGAAGACGTAAAGGTCAATTTCAAATCGAGCGCTTTCTGTAGGCAAAGGCTATAACTTCTTGATGAAACCAAGCACTCTCTAGCACAAAGATGGTAAATTAAGCCTTCGGTAGGGCTGAACTAAATAAATACCTTTAAACGTATAAACTTACTATGTTCCTAAACACAAAGTGTATAAATAAGGTAAACATATTAGTAAGTTAACCAAACTGTGATGCCTCTCATAATTACGATATGGTATGAATGAGCTAATTGCAAAACTTTTCCTAGATAATCCATCATAGTTCTAATGGAACACGCGCCCGTTTATGTTATTTCTCCAAGTGCATTAACACAACACAAATCAGGACACAGAAAGATGGTAAACCAAAAAATTTACCTAAACTAAAAATAAAATTATTTTTATAAATAGTAATTAGAGACTAAAAGACACGTCTGTGGTGACTAAGGGAGTTAAAACTACGCAGTTGTATACAGCAGCTCTCATGGCCATCACATCCGTTACCCTTCTAATTCATTGTTGTTTTCGGCAACCTCAAAACACCCCAACCTGTTTATTTCTCTCCAAATAAATATTTAAGGATTCCTTAGTCATCCGGATAATCACGGTTCTATATTCGGAGTCCTATTAGAATTGGGAATTATTTATGCAGGAGAGCCATTCATGGGTAGCAAAATATTTTCATGTACATTAATAATTGTTCACATCTGATGGACCGGTGCCAACCAACAGTGCAACAAATACAGAAAAAGAAAAGAGGTAGCGAGCTAAGTTATATCTAAAACAAGAAATGTTTTGAAGACGCAAAATATGAGAGTTTAAATAATACTACTATTGTAAGCAGCTGGGTGTGTTTGAAAAGTATTTTGTAAATACATGGAAACACGGTTTCCAAGGTCAACAGTATTTTAAATGCTATATTAATCCATGATTCACTTTTGAAATAGAAACAATTTCTCTTTTTGCGCTGTTTGCCATGCGTTTTCATGGTAGGAATAATGAGAAAAACATAGCACACTATCCTGAAAATGAAAACATGTTGATAACATCCTATGCTAGATTATTTGCAAAGAGGAATCGTCATGATATATCATAAAATTAATAAAACAAGAAATGTTTTGAAGACACAATAAAATTAATGCCAAGACGTCAATAAATTAATACATTTGACAGTAAAACAACATTTGGTCTAAACATAGGTTTTTTTTTTGTTTCCCTTTACAGTACACCCTTCATACAAGCATTTATGGAGGCGCAAGTTCCCTTTGAAATCCATTACACGTATAATTCTGTTACAATAGTTGTATTGGTTATACTTTGAAACTTCCTTATTCTGCTAAAATTACAATTTGCCTTATTAGGCAATAAGTAATTGTGATAAATGTTTTCATTCATACCATATATTGGGTCGTTCGTTACTAGGGGGGTGCCTGGTTACCCTAGCCCTGGTGATAAAGTGAGGGTTGTTTGAGTTTACAACCTGGACAATCGTTTCGTGACGGCTTTACTATCTGACTCCATTATTTGATAGGTATGTGCCCGGACAGAGCACTATGTTCAGAAATAGAGGTATAGGGTAGGTAGTTAGGTAGTTTGTGTGGTCTTGGAATGACCACGAATTCACACTCGGTATCTGAGGGTAGGCGAAATCCGTCCGGATCCCAAAGGCGAGTGTGAACCGGAGAGAGGCAGACTGAATTGCGGGAGACACTGCTTGGTAAGTTTGCAGGGCCACGACAACCGTTGTCCACTAGGGAGAGGTCTCTCCCAAGGAGGTGCTAGATTTAGCGAGACGAAGGCAGTGATTCCCACTAGGAAGGTGTGGGGTCTGAAAACGCCGGACTAAAACGTAGTGAGGTGAGGAGAGAAATAGATGTAGAGGTTTTTCATAAAGAAGCAGCAGTTTCAGAGTTTCAAGCAGGGTAGCCACGAGCCAGTGTAGTTGTCAGGAGAATGATTTACAGGACCCAAATCGCTGGCTTAAATACCTAGCTAGCCTTGCCCACACCCAATAAGCATCGCCATTGTTGTGGCCAATGATGTGGCTTTCCTTTGTTCCCTGACAGAGCCTGGAAGGGTCTGCCGGTGATTTGGGCCTTATACCTGACTGACAGCTGGTGTCCCAGCTCATATAACTAATTGGCCCTGGCAGCATGTTTTATTTTTTAACATATTTACAATGATTTATATTTGGGTAATGTTATTTACATTTGTTTACAATATATATACAATAGAGTATAGGGTGATTTATCTTATGTAGTTAGCGGTCGCTACACCATATTTACAATTTTCATTTACTCGCTCATTCATACAGTATTTACAAACAGCCCAGAGACCTCCCAAATCCACATGGTTGTCACCTCCCTCGCATACGAAAGAGGAAGCGGAGTCTTGGGAAGTCCCCCACGTTTCTTCATCAGCCGTGTCACTGGATACGAGCTAGTGGAGGCTGACAAAGAGCGCGAGAGCCACATACGCTGAGGTCATGATTGGAGAAACTGCCATAGCCAGGAATCCCACTGATACGCCTTTAAAGCAGGTCACGAAGTCACTGCCGTTTCAGTCTCCGAGGAGGATTATAGGGATGAGTGGTGCAGTGCAATGACTGTGCTAGGGGATTAGGTTGGTTGGATAGGTTACTATGGAATTTCAATTCAACTGGGAAGGGATGAGTTCAAGAATGTAAGGTATATTAAGATCGTTATGAAGGGTTTTGTTGCTGACGTAATAAGGGCATTTACTCAGGACTTTTAATTTAAAGGATTGGATACGCTCGATGTTCGACTTTTTTGCTCTCCCTATAGCTCTATTCCGTATGTCCATATTAGCTTAAGTATAACATTGTAAATTAGTAATTTGTTTTCTATTGAGAGATGGATTGCCCTTTGAAGTAGTCTGTACAGTTGTCCAAGGCGTCTGTATAGTTCTTGTCTTGTTAGCCACAATTATGTGGGTTCAAGGTCAGCCGTTTGTCGAGATGGAAGCCTAAGCACCGTACTACCTCGGACACAGTGAGAGGAATGGAATAAAAAAAAACTAGTGGACAAGACTTGCGGCAGAGGGTGAAGGTTATGTGGGAACATTTTGCTTCATTGGTTGCATCAATGGTCGATCTAATCAAGGTGTTTTTGAGGGTTATGGGATGCTATATCGGGGTCTGAATGGGATGACAAGGCTGCAGTGTCATCTGCAAATGTGGCCAAGAAGGTATTGGGGTCAGAGAGCGGTGTATAGGTTATATAGAATGGGACTCAGGAAACTGCCCAGTAGAACTAACTCCTACTTTTATGGGATAGGTGTTAGAACATTCTAAGCCACAGCGGACTTGGAAGAAGCGGTTTGAAAGGTAGGACTGTAGGATTAGGAAAAGGGCCTGTGGTAGATGTGATTTGAGCTTGTAAAGCAAACCTGCGTGCCACACCTTTTGTATTGTTAATTGCAATAACACACAAGAAACAACCTGGAGTTTTATGTAGTATTAATGTAGCAACCATTAGTATAATGAGTAATAATTAAAGCCATGAAATCGGGATGGCGGGATAGCCAGGCCATGTAGCTTGGATGAGTGCTGGCGTGATCGCTAAGAAATTACTGACAGATACTTTATTGCTGACGAAAGAGTATGAAGACTTGACAGTATTGGACAACTACACAACAACTAGTAATACAGGCGATTGTAGTGTCTAAATCAAGTAAGTTTTTTCGTATATTTATTACAAACATTTAGGCGTTTCCAAGAAAACAAATAGCTGTATAAGGGTATGTACAAAATGAATGGAATCAGATGGCTGTCCTCCGTTTTAAGTTCTTGTTGAAATATTTCTCATTTTATTTTTTTTAATGTCTATTTATTGATTCCTGCCCATTTGTCGTTTTTAAACATTGTAGTCTGTCGACATATGCATTTTAATCATCATATGAAACATAACCACTGAATCCCCACTAAAGTAGGGCACGTGAACTATTTTCAAAAAACACCGATTGTGCATGCCCTTCCCATGACAAAATGTGTTCATAAATGATGTAAAAATTTTTTAATCGGTAAAATTAGCAAAAAACAACAACACACAATTGGCTAGGAAACTGATCTAGCGATCAGGAGCAATAAAGAAATTGGGAGTAATTCAAATAGAATAGAGCATGAAAACAAGTAGATTTGTGATTTCTTGTTAAATGAAGTGAAATTTACTGTTGCGACATGGGTTCAAAATCCTCTTCCATCGTGAAGAAGACACAAGCATAAGTACTTACATATATCGTTCCAGGAGCACAAGAGCATTTCACCCCTGACATTGCACTCACATATTCAATAGTCACCGTTTGACAAGATGCAGGAGGATTTACCTCGAGAGGACACTAATATTTCTGCAACTAGCCTGCAGGAATGTGAGTGATATTGCTGTTTACAGTGCGGTGAGGATGACCCGGCTGGTGAGGGATACATGGGCGAGTGAAGATGTAACACAGGAATAGACCAGCTCCTGCATTCCACCATCCGACTGTCCCCTCATCTCCATCATCATCATCAAGACCTGCTGACTACTAACTCACCGCTGGCAGTCGCTAACTTATCTAAGACTTTCTGAATCGCCTTTATACAGCCCATAGTCGGAGTTTTTGCAAGCCTAATGGCCGAATAACTCTTCTGGAGGGCCACCGTGTATTCTGTTAGCTGCTAACAAACTGCCACTGCTATTCATAGGTTTATGCTCTCAAATAAATAAGCACAGTGTTAGTGTTCTTGTTTAAATTTGCAAGGACTTATGCCAAATATTTACCCACATTCAAATCCAATAAAAACTTTCTTTATAACTTTATAAATAAGCTTACGTAAACATTTTATTGTTTATGTCTCCCTTTGATCTGTTCATATTTTGGGTTAGAGATATGACATTGAGTTCGGGTCATTCCGTAGTTATTGGCTGATTCTATATGCCTGTACACATTAACTCTTTTTGCACCTTACTGCACTCAAAAATAAATAATACGCCTTTTTTCGCGGGGTGTACAAATTCTAGAATTCTTGAGGTTAATGAAAGTTACTCAATTATTCCCCGGAACATATTGCGGAAATATTCCACTGTCATCTATTATGTGGCATGTATCAATACGAAAATTGGTGCCGGATAAATGTGTTGTATCATAATGATTTTGTCTTTTTTTTTTAACCTTAAACAAGTTTATAAATATGGTGCTTTATAAAGTAATTGAATTAAAATTAGGAGGCGATCCAAGTAGTGGAAATACGAATATTTTTTCATTGCGTTTTTATGGCCCCGAATCATTAAAATTGTGATAATGTTGAAACGTGGGATTTGGATTTTAATTAATTTAAACTTCTTTTTCAATGTCTTTATTAAGGACAGGAACGGATGAGTGACAGATATTTCTAAATAGCAGTCAAGGTTCCAAGTATCTAGTATAAGAAGATGTAGAAAGCTCAAATAAGTACTAACAAATAGTGAAGTACTAATTTTTGATCTATTAGAAGATTGAAATTTAGTGCTGGAGGTAGGAATAAATGAGAAATTAACGAATATTTGAAGAGTGGGGATTTCTCTTATTAAATGTTGTAATGTATCTAATCCAACATTGAAGGGAATTCATGACTTAAATTGCTTCCAGTAACATTTCCAGATCACATGACGTTAGGGTTGTCCATAATCAAGGATGAAGAGTAGCAGTCAACATTAGGTGAGATTCATTATTTAACTATCATTGGGATATTAAGTAAAATTTCCAAAAGAAGCAACCTCACACAATCGCTTAAGTAGACAGCAGTTTACATTCAAAACTTAAGGATCTCAAATTTTGAAAAACTAATCCTCTTTCCTAAAATGACCGATGATTAAAGAAAAGTAGCCGAAGGAAAAAATTGACCCTCCAGAATTATAGATTTAGATGGGAAGAAAGTAATTATCAGTCTTGGATTACTAATCACCCTCATTTATTCAAGTGACCTTTTCACTGGAACAACAAAGAGGATGTTTACTAACGTGGGTTGACACTGTCCATTCATTAAAGACCTATTGACAGCTCATCGTCTCTGTTTTTGTTTTTTTTTGCGTTGTATTATTGTTCACTTCAAACTGCGTATCACTGCTGATAATCGTAGCAAACAAGTCGCAATAGAGAGATGAGAGAATGATTTACAAACAATTAAATGTATAATGAACATTTTTCAGAGATCCATTTACATAATGACTACATTATTTTATGGGTAGGCTTAGTGTTTAATAATATATAAAATAGTATAAAAAAATTAAGAACTAAAAATTAATTCAATAAAATATGATCGCTTCACTGTGAGCTCTTGAGAGACGTTTTGTGGTACATGCTATTTTTTTTGGGGGGTAAAATGATTTTCAGACAAGAGTATGATCGATGTGTACAGTGAATATGGTACAAAAAATATGTTTTGAGAAAAGATGTATCATGGTAAAGAAAGGAGTTCTAGGTCTTCTGACATGGTTATGCTTAAACTATACCTTGGATTGATGTTTATAACTCTCTTACCGATGTTTTGGTCACGTTCTAGCTTGTTGTAGTTAGATTTACAAGTGAAACTCAATACAGGCAAGTTTCCCATACAATATTATTATTGATGTCATTTCTATAGGCGGACAAATATAATTCTTTTATTTTGAAAAGCTGAAGTTACATATTATTATTGTTATTATTTTTACGTAAACATGTTAAATAACTAGAATGTAAAAGCTAAGGAAAAAAGTAATGCTTTATTGTTTTATGACTATGTCGTTCCTTATTGCGCTATAATGTACAGCGATGTGGCAATCAAATTATAGTTTATATCAAAACCATGCAACTTGGATTAAATGAATTTTAAGCAATACTGATAGATTTGATCTAATATCATTTTTATAGGCACTAATAATGAGATCAAAGTTTCAATCAAATTTTCATCATAGCCTTTATTTGTCCTTCACGGTTACTTTTCAAATGCCTGTAAGAAAATCTTAACGTTTTGTGAGGTATCTCCGCTTGAGTGATACTAGATTCACAGAAAAAGACCCTGAAGATGGAGTTGACCTAAGGAAAGTGAGACTTCAATCTTGAACATCTGCCAAAATCTGTTTGTCCTCCTTTTGGAGATTTAAGATCAAAACATTTCATTCATTCTGTTTCTTTTTTTTTCTTTATTGTTCCACATTCTTCGGAAAAGTGGGTTACTGAATATCGATTCGGCTTTTCTAGGTCGGACGAATGAATATCCAAATTTCACGGTTGTTGTGGTAGGGAGCGTTGCAACAGTTTGCACCATGTTTATGCTTGCTCTTGGCTATGATTTACAGCTTGTGAGGTATGAGCCAACTTGCCAAACGAATAAAGAGACTGCTTTACGGGCCATGTTATTGAAATTATGGCGGCATAATCGGGCATCAAAGGAAGGCCACCCATAAATTTAATTTTGTCTCCGAATCCTGACTGGGATTTAAATTCTTTAGTGCACGTGTCAGCTTATATTTCATATTGATTGTTTCCATTCGGTACTTTGTGATGATTTTGGATGAAATGCAGTCAACTATGTTTTGTATATCACCTAGTGTGTATTGTGTGTGTCAAAATGTAGTGTCTTGTGCGAAACGTAGGTCGGGTGTGGTATATTTTAACCGTTTAACCATGTTCAAGATAGGTTATTTGTCAAGGTCTTTGAAACTAATTTTAAAAGTGACACTTTTCTAACGAGCATTGTAACACTCGCAAAAGATGGTTTGCGACTTCAAGATTGCGAAATTACAGACATGAATTGATGAGGACCCTGAGCTTCTACTATCATTCGGTTCGGAAGTGTCGGCTTTCCTCGGTCTGTCTGTATGTTCTACGATATCGTGTCAAAATGATTCAAATCGCTCTAAGCATATTAAAGGTAAACTCTATAACTGCTCCAAAAACGCTAGTAAGTTTTCGTTTTGAAAAAGAATGCCGGGAAGAATGGAAAAAAAAATTAGTGTGAAACATATCAGGCCTATTTTGCTTACTTTTATGATATGTCAGTTTGCATTTCGATTTACCATTTGCTATTTACGTGAAATTGGTTGTTACAGAAATTTTCGAATCTCAGCCTGTATTTCCACCCATTCATTCATTGTATGGAGCGATGTGTTAAGTGCGACCATTCAAAAATATTTAAATTGAAATAAATTAGCAAACTTTTGTGGGTAGCATTCTAGGATGGCTTGTAAACCTGTTGTAGCGAAGCGCTACCCATATATGTAAATTACCCTATACTCTGGTGCATATAATGTATTGTAATAAGATGTAAAACATGGTAAAAGCCTTTTCTAGTAATAAAACATAGAGGGATCGGCAGATGCAAACAAGTAACAGAGGGTCGAAGCAGTGGCGTAACTATATCATCTGGGGCCCGTGGCAAATTCCTTTAATGGGGGCCCTATCATTAAGCTTTATTATACTTACGAGTAGTTTAGTTACCCACAACCCATAATTATGGTATATATATTTTAATATTTTTATAAATAGGTACAATATTAAAACAATATTTCTGAGCTCGCGGCCAATTGGGCCGGGGCCCTCTTGGGTCGGGGGCCCGTGGCATTTTGCCAGCCCTGCCACCCTGTATTACGCCTCTGGGTCGAAGGTACAGCAATAAACCTGAGAGGGTAAGCCACCTGACTGCCATAAATAGACCCGTGCAGACCTTCAGTCACTTTCCGGGTCACTTAGATAAAATCTAAAAGCCATGCCAATAAACAGTCCTTAGGGGACGAGCAATCACGTATCTCGGTAGGTGTGACATCATAAAACACACCCTTTTAGGCCAACAGTCATAAACTTAAGGGGGATTAGCCACCTGGGCATCATAAAACATACCCCCTGCAGCCCACTCCGCCTTCCGGGAGGGAAGGGGAGATAGTATTTAAATCAAGGAATTTCGCCCTGTAAAGACACTCTTCTCCAGTCTCTGCATCTCGACAGTCGCGATACTCCAGGGCCCCGGGGCCCTGGAATCTTCTACTATTCTACTCTCTCTCTGCCACACCTCTGGGCAGTCATCCTGTCTCACAGCCTCTAGCCGACCTTTTGACGACTTGTACTATTACGCTTCCGATCTCCCGCCCGAACTCTGAAAACTGGTCTTATTCTTTATGAACCTCTGAACCTCATCCTGAACTCAGTGTATTGTCGGGACACATCCCTATCAATAAATGGAGTCAGATATTAACGCCTACATGGAACATGGTCCATGTTATAAACTACAACAATCCGCACTTGTCAACAGGGCTAGAGTGATTAGGCACTCCCCTAGTGACGCCCCCCGACACCTGTAATTTTAAGGTTGTACAGCTAACTTTTATTTTAAGCACGTAGCTGTCCGTGTGTCCGTAGGAAAGTGTGGCAAAATTTTGGTTTGGAATAAATGAGTTTTACCGTTAGAATCGGCCGAGAAAACATATTTCATTCTCGTTCATAACTCTCTGACCTAATTGCAACAAGATTTTGTCAAACGTTAGCAGGAAAACACTGACCCTGTTGGAAGAACCTTCAAAAGAATCGTAGACCATACATTTCTGTAAGACAGTTTGGAATTTGATAACCCTGAATGTTATTCAATTTTTCTTCAGTCGATCGGAGTTAGAGAAGTTCTCGGGCAAGTGCAGCGATAAATAGGTTTTCTGTGGAACAAGTTCACCTCCACCCAATATGTTAGGGGTTGTTGTCGAGGTGAACAAGCAGTGGTAAGCAGTTGCTGGAACGGCGTTCATCTCAGAGGACACGCCGCGTTCTAACAAGATGTAGCCAGCTACATTGAAGGTTCCCCAATTCATTAGTTATACCACTGCAATAACGGCCGCATTAAGCAAGTCAAGGAAGAATTAAAACTTGGAAGGTCTCTGAGGGATATAGGGATCTTTGAAGGTTGTGTTAAATGCTGTAGGTAGTTAAGTTTAAAACTATGGTTCATTCTATTCAATATAGATGTATAGGAATACTATATTTTTTACACGTCGAAAATTAATTTAATGATTCTCCTCAAATTCTTCAGCTGTAAAAAATTGTTTTGCAATAATTACCTATGAAATTTGAACATGTAAACATACAACTGCAAATAACGACAAAATATAATCCTTATGAAAAAAATAATAATAGTTGAATTTTCGTTGACAAATAATTAATTTTATATGCTAAACATTCTCTGTTAGTTATTTAGTTGTTAACGAAACTAAAGTGATAAATTGCCCCATGATTAGTTTGAATGACATAAAGAAATGTCATTTTTCCAGGCGTCAACCTCATAGTTAAAACTTTAGGCTTGTGCACAAGCGATTCTATTGACTTCATATAATCGATTATCCTTGCAATATTTTGGAGAAGTGTTACCAAACATCCGAAAAATGAGAAAACCTCTATCATAAGAATAATTTGCCTAAAACCTAATTCTTTTCGGATGCTGAATTCGGATCTGATGCCAGTTTTGTTCTTTTGTGATCCTTTGGTATTTTGTTTGATAAAAAATTATCGATCTTTGAAAAGAAAAAGTTCACATGTTTTTTCAATTTTTTTTTGGTTTTTCATACCAATTTCTATACGAAATCATGGTCATCATGATCATGATCAAAATTGCGGTACCAACATTTTTCAATGATAAATTATCTTGTTGGAATAAGCGTTGTTAATAAATTTATAATTATGAGTTGTGTTATTGATTCATTAGCCAATCGTGCAAGGATTGCTTAGAAGTGCGGAGTTAATGGATGGAGGTATTGCGTTCGAGGCTCTTAAAATTCACTTGTCACTTGTTCTTTATCTAATAATTATTAATCATCTCTGCTTTTTGGAAGGAGCAGAGGTCACGGTCGGTTAAGATTTATATACGGCATCTTAGTTGATATTTTATCAGTTAAAAGTCTGCTAGGACTTGGATTAGAAAATATTAACGTAGCATTACTAACGATATTATATGAGGGAAACTTTATAAGGAAATTTTATATTCAATAAAATAAAAAAAAACTATTAACAGTGGGATACTTTCAATTGATTCAGGGAGAAATGACTACACTCTTGATTTGGGGCTTGCCTACCTCACATTGGGGGTCATTGCAAATTGGAACATATTGCTGATCTTTATTAAGAAAAAACAAAAAAGTGTTCTAAATTTATGTCCCTACGCATAATAATTCATTACGCGGATACAACCATCATGTGAACGGCGATTGAAATAGCATAGTTAATACTAAAAATTGGAGTACAAATATTAAAAAGTAATTCAATAGTGAATCGAAAACATTAGAGTGAAAAGAGAACATTTATTTATGTTGTTTTAATAATATTATTTAAATAAATAAAAATGAAACAAAAAACGTAAAAGGACGCTTGTTTCTTGATTGAATTGACGTCTTTAAATAATACTTTGTAATTTATAGAAAAGTATTTAGAAATAATATAAAACATAGGTTTACTATTTTTTCGTAAACGAAACACGTTATTTTGTATAAAAAATGAAATGCTCTTTTTTACATTTCTGTTTCTTCATTTATCATTTTCTAATGGAGAGAGTCATGCTGAAAAGTGTCCGCTCGTAACCAAAAATTAATTGAAGAATAATCGGTAAACAATAATCCATGGTTCAGAATATTCAACTAAATATGTTTGTTTTAATTAGGACATTTCACTTGGAAAATGGCTTGTTCTAAAGTATGGGTCCAACAGATCCTTCAATTGTTTTTGCGCATCTTAAACTTGACTTTCTCTATTCATTGGGCGTGAATAAAACATTTGTACTGAATAGCTTCTGAGCCATTTAGGCCACAGCAATATATTTGTAAGTTTTAGGATGAAATTAAATCTATTTACTAGGATTATGTTGATTATTATACAGTGAGTTTTCGACTGTAATCATATGAAAAGATTATTTACGACCTGTTTCAGTACTTTTGGAATAAACACTTTTATTATGGGGGGGGGGAGCATGTTGCTTGTATGTAAATAGCAGATGGGTGAAATAAGGGAAGAACTATTCAGATGCTGTTAAAGTAACACGTGTACTCCAGTGAGAAGTTTGAGTGTGCCATTATAGTGTGGATTTTAGAAATTAACTGTAGTCTAATCCTCCTTCAATACTCACTTCCTTGCTTGCTGAAACATCCTTTCCTCTCAGGCCACAGATTGAGCTAAAGGATCAGACAATGAGGCAAGAGAATTATTTGAAATGTCTGATGTTTGATGTTTTATGGTTTAATCGTTTTATTTAATATTGAAAAATTAACTAAATATGTCCCAGAGTTTTTTCGCATTTAATGTTTCTTCTCACTCTCCTCATCTTATCTTAGTGCAAAATGACTTGTGTCCAGGATATCGCGTTATGTTTTCTTTTTCTCGACTTCAGACCGCTATCAGACGCCAACCCGAGCATTTGCTCATCTAACTATGAAACCTAGCGCCTTGCCCCGGTACCAGACGTTTAAGTGCTGATGTCGAATACCTACTAAGGGATAAAACAAGCCACACTGAACCCAAGTATATTCACTGCTCAAGCGAAATCAAGAAGACCATTTACGAACCTTGCAGAACACCGATCGATAGGTTTCCTCAACTATTCCGTGCTTGCCTATCTGTTTATATTAGCCAGTCACACGTATACTTACTGTAAAATACGTCATTATTACGAGTTATTTTCATTAATAAATTGTTTTTAAGTTTTTCCAGCTATGTGATCGTTCATTACAGACACACTACAAGCAATACTCAGCGTGTCATACCAGTCGGCGTTGTGTGACTTTAGGGGCCGTTGGAAAGGAAAGTCAATATGATATATTTAATTACTTTCTTAATGCATGTCAGTAATCCGTGTGTGGTTATAATGAAATGCTGTATCGTTTCATTTTATATTGAAAAATTAATTTCTCAACTGGTTACTCAGTGTCACTTATTTTAAAATAAGCTCATCTGTACACAACGCAGAACGTGGGTACTTCCAAACAAGATATTTTTTCGTATCTCAGTAAAATTTATTTTAGCAAAAGAAATTAAATAAGACAATACGAATGAATACGGATGGTAGAATAGGAATATAGATGAGTGAATGACAATCGGGCCAGAGATTGAATCATACCGAAGGGTATTTCTACGGGAGGTCGAAGCCCGGTTCAGCTCTGGACATTTGCATCCGAATTGCCGTAAGTAGCTGGATGATGAAAATCTGATGCAAGCTTTGTTTTCTTTCGGCCAGGCGATCTCTGCATTCGTAACTGTTAGTCATTCCCTTTTAACGTTGGATCACAATGCACAAACGTTTATAGAAAAAAAAGTTAAATTAAATTTCTGACACTTCCTAAAAAAACAAAAAACTTTTAATCAAGAACTGAGTTTCTTTAATAGTTGCCAAGCCCGATGGGGTGCTCATGTGTAATATGTACGATAGTAGTTGTAAAAAGGTTTGCAGGCATTTAGTAAACACCTCGAAATACGATGATCAGTATTTGGTTGAAATACAATAAGCGGAAGTATGAAATTACAAATCATACGCGGAACAGTCATTTCGTTAATTTATACGATTTTTCAAGCACCAGTTCAGAAACTAAATAACCTATGATTACACCCCCCCATCTACCCCATGCTTGTTGAAGACATTAACGACAGTGTCACAAAAAATATTCACAATATACTCCTACAAATAACCAAAGACAATAAAAAAAGTTTCCCCAATTAGGAGGAATCTCCATTATTTCAACTTTTGGGAAACAAAAAAAAAAGCTGTTTAAAATCGAATTTCTAAATTTACTCAAAAATTATTTTTTTTACTGAAACCTTATGTGGTAGGAAATTATTCAGTAGTATTTAAATGTAAAAGAAATCAATCTAACGAAAGAATCTTTTGTGTGGGCTAATTTATTTTTAAAAAATATACTGTTTTCTTCAAAAACTTTTATAAATAACAAGAAAAATATATGAAAAAATACAAACGAAAGAACGGATTTTGTTTTTTTACATATGATATATGTGATATGTAACTCAAAAAGGTAGAGAATAGAGCTGTATCCTTCTTTTTGCAAAGCCTTTAATTTTCTTTAGCCAAGGTGGTTTAGCAAATAGAATGAAGAATACACAATACAAATTTTGATTTAATTTAATGGCAGACATGAATAAATCTAGGTTAGGCATGAAAAACGACATTCAAGTAAATCAACGTCAGGTAAACTTATAGATGGCAAACGACATAAATAAATCAATGAAGATAAACTTTCAGACATTAATAAATCGATGTTAGGTATGAATATTATACTTGAAAAATTGTCATTTCACTACGACATGAGTACAACGATAGTCGATTACTGGCTCTTATCCTTTGACTGGATATGGATTTGTAAATTATTACTTAAAATGCTTTAAATTAATGAACGTGCCAACATACCTATTTGATGAGAACACATTACAGACTTGCAAAGATTTAATATGTGAATTTAATGATTGAATCTCAGAAAATACTAACGGAGACTATTGCCGAAGAACAATGTAGTTGGCCAATTGAGGATCGATAGGTTGTTCTTACAATACAAGGAGACGATCGGTGCAGTCTTGAGACTAATGTTCTCAGTTAGCGTCTCAGGGAAGCCTTCCGTCCTTGGTAACCACCCAGGAGTTAGTCGGTGAGCCTATCTCGAGGTCGTCCACGAAAGAAGTGAGAACGAGCTGCTCCTGACTATCTTTCTACGTTTCTCTCAGATATATTTATATTTTTGTAACATTTATTGATTCTCCATCGGAATTACAATTTTAATGGACGAAACGCACTTACTGGTGAGCCCACCGATAACTGAAACCTCATACAGACACTTGTTCCATTCCTTTTTATTATTAACCCTTATTTATTGTTGTATCGGTTATTCCCAAGTTACGATTTTTTCATGTCGTTTTTCCCTCCCAAATCTCATAAAACGTATTTTACGTTAATATTCTAAACATAAATTGTCTTAAATCTTTGCCACTTGCAACTCATACCTTTGGATTTACACTGAAGTTAATCATGCTAGAACAAAAATTAAACGTATATTACTACGCATCAAGTGTGCTAGACTACTACGGAGAAATTGTAGGTTTGCTTGATAAGGAAGGCATGGCTCGCTGATGGATGGGCTGCAATTTCTTTAATGGTGTTCACTTGTGTTACAAATTAAATACAGCCATTTATACTGTCTTGAAAATACGCCGTTACTTAAAAGAAACTGGTGATAATCATATCGTGAGATATGAAATTAAAACATATTAAAAAACACAATTAGTTTTTTTTATATACGAGAATTTTCAAAGGGAAGATAACATCAATGAATGCCTCAAGCATTTTTTCGGATGCTTTCTCTGTTACGCTGTCGCTCATGCTTGTCTATTCCAGCTATTTAAGTCCCCCATTTGAAATAAATAAATAAACGGGGCTGAGTTTGGAGTATTTCATAGTATTTATTGATATACCATCCTCAGTCAACGTTTAGCCTATTCAGGCATGATCAGGGCTACAATTTAGAACGAGATAAATCAATATTTGGAACAACATAATACAAAAACACATTACATTAAAATACTTAATATTCTAAATAGATGATAGTAAGTAAATATTGCATGCATAGCAAGTTGTCATTTATTTTTTAACGCATTATAATTAATGGTTGATGGATCAAAGCGCGTCAATTACTCAAAACATTCAAAAATAATTTAAGAATATCATTTATGATTGGTTTATTTATAATAATAATTTATGAACATTCAAAACAACTATGTAAACATCAGTGGGAAGTGGTGCTGATGTATGAAATATTGGAAGACATCATGATATTTACCCACATCCTCCGATCAGTACTCGTGTCCTTAAAATGAGAATACATCTCCTGCCTACCAGACCGATTGGGCTGGGTGTGCTCCAAGTTGCCCTCAGGGGTCCCTGGGGCTTTGTTCTCACTATTGTGCTTACTCGGGTCCATAATGTATCTAGCAGCTGTGTTTAACAGCATTGGTCACAAATTTCTTTATAGGTGTTATAAAGTAATAATCAAAGTTAAAATAATTAACAAATCGTAAAGTGAAAATCAAGAAAATGATCGTATAAAGGTGGGCGTGAATTACCCTTGTGGTTGATATGTGAGGAAACAAAAAAAATAATAATAATAATTTAAGAACAAGAGTATAGGCTGTAATCAATAAAATAACAACAGGAAATTTCAAACAAGCCAGTATATTAATGGACCATAAAGCAGATTGCAATTCTATTAACTCATTAGCTACTATAAAATACGAGAATACTCTCAATACACAAACACATTCTACGAAAAAATAGTTTTGTATCCTATATACAGCTTTACAAAGATGTCTCTAATTGTTTCTAAAGTACCAGCGTAATTTTGATTGTGCGGTGCAAGAAAGAAAAGAAGGAATTGGACAATATATAGATTGCGAGAATTCAAAGAGGAGGGATTTCTTTTACCAAAGGTACTGGAGTATGCTATCGGCCAATGGATGTGTCTGTTAATTACCGACTCTTTTAATGCCCTGCCTGCTTCGTTCAAGGGGGAGCGAACAAGCAGACAGGTAAGAGGAAGGTGTTTGTTCACTGCGCAATGAACTAAGATTTGAAGAAGTATATGTTAGAAAAACTAAGAGGGTAATGGCAGGATAGCTGGGCAATGAACTCATCGGCCTTTTTACGAAATGTCAAAGATGAATGATTGGTTCTTTTCATAGAGTTTTAAGATGTTTTGATGTTTTTTCCTTTTTTGAACATTGTATTCCATAGTGTTACCTTTTCATCAAGTCTTTGTGCGACCAATGACCGAACAATGTAGAGGCCATATAGAACCATATAAATAAATACATTTCTTAAAAACGATTTGTGAAAAAAACCAGTCAGTATTTCTGAACAAAAATATTTTATTTGCACATCGCGTTGTTCAAGCCTCAGCTTAATCGCTAAAATATTCTCTTATTGACAATATATCATTTAATAGTCAATGTTTCGCCTGTTCATGTATCATCAGGACTGTAACTAATTTTAAGTAGAAAAAAGAAAAAAATAGTATACAATGTACAGATGTACAAAGACGCATCTAAAGTACCAGAGTAATATTGGTTATGCATGGCTAAAAGAAGGCAAGGAAAAACAAAAAACCTAGGTAAATACGATTATACAAGAGCATGGTGAGTACTTTCCACATACAACTCTCCACCACAACGAGTTATACAAGTACCAACCACTTATCCTCATTATAACGAATTAGTTCGAGAAGTAAGTTTTCGTATGTTTCTTTTAACTGTACCGAATGGCCAACAGTAGACAAGATTCTCATTCGTTACGAAAAATGTTTCGCAATGTCGATACCATGAAAAATAAGTGACTGGTAGTAATTTTGTTTTCGAGCCGGGTGCCAAGTAACTGAGCTGCATCTTACGGAAGTCTAATATCGTTCAACTCCTGATGAGACAAAAACTCAGGTTCGTTATCTGAACTATGAGGTTCAAATTCACTGTTTGATTCGTACTTTTCCACCATACAAGCTTTTCTATCTATTTCCCAATCAACTCTGTCCATGTCAGGAGGGACTGAGGAACTGGCAGTCCAGAACAGCGAGGTACCGTACGATTAGCGAATTCAAATGATTGTTTCCATCTTAGTGCCACAAGCAACGTTTTTCTACGCATCAATGACAAACTTTGCGAGGAGCCCAAACTTTATCTTGATCTCCTAATCTTAAACCAAAATATGCATAATATACATTTTTGACGAAGTCTATTCTATTTCGTTGGTACTTCTCGATTGTATATTCAGAGGAAAAATGAGTAGTCTGGACACGTAACACTACGACGATGAGACATTTTTTCAAAAGGCACTTTCAAAACTCAAACTCAAAAAAAGTTTTTCATTCACTTCGACACAAGTAGTTAACCTAGGTGGATGCATTTACTTCAAACGATAAGACTGGACTGAGATAAAGAGCAGTAAAATGGGCATTAATTTATAAGATATAAGTTCTATCTGGCTCAGCGTTAGAAGGTGACAACTGAGACCAGACAAGTACGTTGCTGGCTGAGTACCGGAGTTCATTTTCGGTTTCAGCAAACCAAAAAACATGAAGATTATTCAAAATTATCAAATGAAATTTTCGATTGTAGACCTGTGTAGTATATACATTTTATTTACGAATTCATGTTACTAACTTGATGCCTGATGATGATGTTGAATATTGGAAACATAGACTTTTCGCTGTCCAAGGACAGAGTTTACCATTTTTAATTCCCCACAAATCACCCATTGATGTTTATGATACTTTATCTTCTCCAAGACCAAAGTTATGGTGTTATATTCTTCTTTCATTTTCGTTGCGTGACCATTTAGTATTGAACCAAATGTATTCCATTGTGTAGAAGGACACAGTTCAAACTTCTCTTTGATCTGTTAATAAATAGACGCCGATCATCTGGAAAATAGTCAGGAAGACCCATTTTTTTCAGGAGTCCTGTAATTTCATGAAAAATACAAGATTGTCTTCTTGAGAGAAGAAGGGTAGCAGACCCTTTTTTATTGTACAATAAAAGGCAATTTTGATTCCTTGATCCTGCAATTTTTTGTCCTTCAACCTAGAAACCAGTAATTCAGAAGCTTCTCTTGACAGGTTGAGATCTCTGGCGAGGTCATTTAACTCATCCTGGTTGAAACGCTGAGGAATTGGTGACATCACTGTCACCTTAATTAGTATGAAGCAGTTAATTAGTATAGTTCTTTCAGGTGGTATATGTAAACGTCTCTTTCAACAAATAAAAAAAAAGGTGTAAGTAGGTAAAATATTTACATAAAACATATTAAAACTGGTCAAGAACGTATTAAATGCCTGAATGTCACAGTTAAAATATAAAATAGCTTTTGAGCTTGGTCTTAAAATTTAGTGAACTCTGAGCAATTGCTTTCTGTCATGTCGTTACTTCATTCTATGGATCATATGCTTATTGAATAACTGTTTGCTGTAGCCATGTATTCTATTTCTGCCAGTTTCACAGACTGAGAGGGTTAGAAGGGATAGTGGTTGCGAGTATCGGTTAATATGGCAGGCTTGGAAACTTTTCCATGTTTGGCTCCAATTTAAAAACAAATGGGTCACACTTTAATCGGCCGGGTATTAAAGATTTGTTTTTCAATAGTGGCACTTTGCATAATATATTATCCCACCCAAAGACCTTACCTCACTGGGAGATCGTTCCGACGTTTATCGATTACATTGTGATGTGTGAGCCACTACGTATGTAAGCTCAAAATAACACTTGAGACGGTCTGAAAGTCAATTATTCATCCAACTAAATGAATCTCGTCAGCGTGAGGCACACAATTCTGGGAAAGCTCCATATATGTTAACAAATATGCGTTCCAACGAATCTATGAAGCAAGAGGACTTCAAATGGGCACCATTAAGTTCTTGGAGCTCCCCTCACCTTTCTTTGACTGACCAAAAGCCTCGTTTGGCTGATAATAGGTCAAACACCACTATTATTAGTTGAATTTTTAAGGAAATGTAGTCTCATTATTTTTATAAATTGACTATTTTATGAATTTGTTTTAATCTATTTATTTATTATTTTAGGAAAACTTCTTGTTTAAATTATAAGTTTGACTGTGTTTGACTTTTTGACGTATAGCCTAGCTTGTTGGATCATTTTTCATTCTCCTGTTTAGATCCAATTGATAATTTATTCAAATTTTAGACTATTCATTTTTTCTTAAAAAACCATGGACAACTGTGATAATTTCTATTAGCTAGTACTTAGCAATACTTCAATGTAATAGTTATACAATCTTTCAGTTAGTGCCTTGTCCAAAAATATATTAATTTCTGAAAATCTTTTTTCTTGGCTTTCTAGCACTTAAGAATGACACCAAAAGTTGCAATAGCGGTTGCACATTGGTAAAACTGGTTGGCTACAGGGAGAGATGTACAACTACGCATCGTTTTTAAGAAGAAAAACTGTTCTTTATAAAGTTGCTTATCAATTTGAAAAAGTCATTGGCACATCGCCCTTTTGATAAACAGTTAAGTGTCTCGATACGTACGACAACAGAGAAGAGCTGTAAACAGAAGCCGTAGAGTGACAGATCATTCAGCTTGTGAAAGATGGAGAGTTGACATTCAGCGGGGGGGGGGGGGATACGTATGACTAATCATTTACTATATCTAATAATAATATTCTTTCTTTAGTTAATAAATTTTGCCCAGAAAATTTCCGACAACTGCAATCAATAAAGTCCAGGCTTTTCGCTCAGCCTCATTCATTGAATTTACGCAGACAGGATGAGATGTCTTATTTGTCGGCCGTCAATTAATCCTGCTTTACTTTTTGTCGTACTGAGACATTTTAACCCCTATGTATGCAAAGGTCCGTTCTTATCAAGAGCCTTTACAGACTGGTTCATAAGGCCCAGCCTTATATGCAGAGGAGGAAACATGATGCTCTCTCGATCAACTAAGGGGTCGTTAATGACTTATTATAATTATTTTCCCCAACGTCCATGTTTTGTCTCTTAGGTTACTCTTTTCTAACCCAGTGGGGTGTTTTGTCTCTACTATCCTAGAGCCACACATTTGGTGAGGCCAATTCGCTGTCCAAGGACAGAGTTTACAATTTTTAATTCCCCACAAATCACCCATTGATGTTTATGATACTTTATCTTCTCCAAGACCAAAGTTATGGTGTTATATTCTTCTTTCATTTTCGTTCAGTGACCAGTTAGTATTGAACCAAATGTATTCCATTGTATAGAAGGACACATTTCAAACTTCTCTTTGATCTGTTACTAAATAGACGCCGATCATCTGGAAAATAGTCAGGAAGACCCATTTTTTTCAGGAGTCCTTTAATTTCATGAAAAATACAAGATTGTCTTCTTGAGAGAAGAAGGCTAGTAGACCCTTTTTTATTGTACAATAAGCGGCAATTTTGATTCCTTGATCCTGCAATTTTTTGTCCTTCAACCTAGAAACCAGTAATTCAGAAGCTTCTCTTGACAGGTTGAGATCTCGGGCGAGGTCATTTAACTCATCCTGGTTGAAACGTTGGGGAATTATTGACATCCCTTTATAGTCACTGTCACCTTAAGTAGTATGAAGCAGTTAATTAGTAGTGATGAGAGGGACAACACTCATCCTCACTGAGCTCCGGTAGCTGTTGAAACCTTAGGATCTGCACTTCCTTTGACTGAGGAGGGGCTGGGCGTCTTGCAGAGACTAAATCAGGATAAATCCACTTGCCACGGTTGTTTCCATTTATTCCAGTAATATTTAATAGGCAGAAATAGCAGTCATAAAGGTTTTGGACTCTTTTCAAACCGGTACGACGTATTTAAGACTTTTCCTTTTCCCAGTATTCAGTCCACTGTCACGAATGTTCTGTACCACTTTTACAGACTTGATGCGGTTTTATCTTGATCAACAACACCAAAGTATTCAAGCTAAGCTCTCTTTACAAATAATTTTATTAACTGTTTTTCTATTTTCATTTAACGTGTATTCTCTGCATATGTAGCAAAACACATCATGATGGTTTACACAACTTCTTCTAATTGAACTTATTTTATTTCTATTCAACAACACAATTACAACACAGTAAGTTTTAGTAGGCTAACTTTTTACCAACTGTCCTAAACACAAATACTACGGAGGCCAACTTAGATCTACCTTGCACGGCGAGAACTCCCAAACTAACCTCAACTCTAGTTGAAGTGTTGAAGGTGAGACTTTTCCTGGAATTAACTAGACAGCAAACTGACTGTCAGGTCGTCACTAGGGAGGTGCCTGATCACCCTAGCCCTGGTGACAAGTGCTGATTGTTCGAGTTTATAACACGGACAATCTTTCCATGACGGCGTTACTATCTGACTCCACTTTTGATAGCTATATGCCCCGACAATGCACTATGTTCAAGAGAAGAGGTACAGAGGTTTTTTTTTTATAAAGAATTAGTCAAGTTTTCAGAGTTCGAGCGAAAACCAAGCCTTAACGAGTAAAGGTCACGAGAGACTAATTAACAGGGCTAGGAGCCCTCCTTAAGTACCCTCTCCAGCCTTGCCTACTGGGAGGGCCGGCAAGGTTG
This sequence comes from Acanthosoma haemorrhoidale, assembly GCA_930367205.1. NCBI lineage: Eukaryota > Metazoa > Arthropoda > Insecta > Hemiptera > Acanthosomatidae > Acanthosoma > Acanthosoma haemorrhoidale. The sequence continues at coordinate 129,916,533 of OV884011.1, forward strand.
CTAGGCCTGCAGTTGGTTCCTACACATGTGGTGAGGTACCCGCGGCCGACGGTTAATTACCCGGCCAGCCCTGTCCCCTGGAGGGCAGAGAGGCTGCAAAAGGGTTTTTGTGACCTGCGGGTACCCTCACTCATCTGGTGAGGTACCTGTGACTGACAGCTGGTGACCCTTGCTTGGTCCCCGCTTTTTATTGCTTACCACATTTACAATGATTTATATTTGTTCATGTTATTTACGTTCGCTTACAATATATATGCAATAGAGTATAGGGTGATTTATCTTATGTAGTTAGCGGTCGCTACACTGACAATTTCAAAAAACTCTGATCTAAAAAAGTAGAGCAGATAGAGAAAAACTTATTCAATGTTTAGATTCAGTGACCCAAATACAGATAAAATCAGCTTAAAAATCCTAGCCACCAAAAAAAAAAAAAATGATATCTGGTAGGCCTGTGTTATCGGTAGAGTTCCGTCAAAGTCCAAATATTTTAAGTAAAGGTTGGCAACCCGTAAATAGCCAGTCTCCAAATATCGAGGCCTAACCATGTCACATCTAACTATCAAATAGACCACAAATAGGTCCTTTAATATCACAGTATGCTATGCTGTGGAATAGTGGATGTCATAAAAAAAAAATGTAAATGGCCTGTAAAAAATGTAAGTGGTTAAGCAACTTATATATGATGTTTTGAGGGAAAAAATTATTTTTATTGAAATGAATTGTAATTGTTATCAATGCTCCCATAATAATAGTTTTCTCATTACTGATTCATTCATACAACCTATAATAATGTGCCTAGCGCAGGGACCTCCCAAACCCGTTTTATCGCCTTCTTCTCACGGAAAAGAGGAGGCACGAATTTGGGAGATTCCCAACGATTCTCCACTGGCCACATCCCAGGATACGAGCCTTTGAAAGTCGACGAAGGGTTAGAGTGAAAATCAGGACACAATTGGTGGAACTATATATATTTACAGTAGGCCACGAGGTCACTACCTATGATGTTAATAATGTGAAACCTCTCAGAGTTTTTCTGTATATACCAAAATTAATTTTATGTATAACTGCTCCTCAAAAAAAAAAAATTATTTAATACGTCCGACAGCCTAAGTAAATATGATAAACTGTTAAAATGAAATATTTTTTGATTCATTTTAGAATTTCACTTTCGAATTTCAATTCCATCGAAAAGCCAGTAGAAAAAAAAAATAAAAAATATATGATGACATCAAATTTTGTTGAATAAATAAAATTAAAGTTACAAGTAGCGTTCGTAGAAAAAAAAACATTGAAAAAGTTTTCTAAAAATACGCTAAACCTTCATGTCAGCCTTATCATCCATGATATATTGTTCGACGCAAGTTAGAGTTTACTGAGCCTGTTGACATAACTTTTACCATTCGAATAGTTGTAAGCAGTTCCTGTACAGTAGAAGCATCAGCTGGTTTTAGAAGGGTTCTGGAATGGAAAAGATTCTGAAAGAAATAGCAGAAACTGAAGGATTTAACAATAAGGTACGTTATAGTAATTATTATTTATATTAGTACTTTAATTTGGATTATTGAAATATCCTTTCTTTTATTCCTTTTTAATTAAAGTAAAATTACTAAGTTTTTTGATTTTGCAGCTTAAATTTTTTTACATCATAAATATTTCAGATTTAATGAAAAATGTTTCTGCTTTGGATTCGGTAAAATGTTATTGTACCGGATAAATGGTATTCTAGTAGTCTGACTTGGTTCCTCAAGTAAGCCTCTAAATTAAGGTAGTCAATAGGACTTCACCTATTTATTAATAATAAATCATCCTACCGGTGATCAGACCATAAAATAGATTGCAATTTCAATAGTTTCGCAGTTTCAATATTCAATTTTAATAGTTCAAAATATTTTTAATGTTTTGTTTCTTACCACCCCTCTTCCGATATAAATTTTTATTAGTGATTGAACATCTTCTTACTGTAAGAAATGAGCCCCGTGACTTGCTTTCACGCCATTGCTCTAGCCAGCATGTTGCTTACGTTGTCCTTTGCCGGGTCATCCCCAAGGGAAGGAGGACGCCCGCCGCGAGCAAGGGTCTCTACGACCCGACCACTGTCCGGCGAGCGTCAAGAAAAAGATAAAATGGAAGGACCTGTGGTCTTTGACCTTTGAAGGTGGCCTAGTCAGCGGGCAGTATTATTCATATTGATCTGAGTCCACAAGACCATAGAAGGTGTGCCCCAACAGTGGACTATGTTCAGGAGGTATTTGGTATGTTCCTGTATCCTGAGTTTATGTGGTCTTGGAATGACCACAAATTCAAACTCGGTATGTAACGGTACGCGGTAACCGTCCGGATCCCAAAGGTGAGTGTCAACCGGAGAGAGGTATACTGGATTGCTGTGGGAGACGCTACTGGGTAAAGTTTGTAGGGCCACAGTAGACCGTCTGGAAGCCACGCGTCACGAGTAAAGGTCACGAGAGACTAATTTACAGGGCTCGGAGCCCGCCTTAAGTACCGTATCCAGCCTTGTCTACTGGGAGGGCTGGCAAGGGTTGCCTAGGCCGGCGGTTGGTTCCCACACATGTGGTGAGGTACCCGCGGCCGACGCCTAATTACCCGGCCAGCCCTGTCCCCTGAGAGAGGCTGCAAAAGGGTGCTTAGGACCTGCGGGTTTCTCACCCATGTGGTGAGGTACCTGCGACTGACAGCTTGACCCTCCTCGTGTGACTTAGTTGGCTTCCGCCTTTTATTGCTTCATATTTACAATGATTTATATTTGTTCATGTTATTTACGTTTGCTTACAATATATATACAATAGAGTATAGGGTGATTTATCTTATATAGTTAGCGGTCGCTACAGGGCAATATTGCGTAATATATAGGAGATGATATAATTAGAGAAATATATCTGAATTTAATAATGAGAATAAATTCAAAGGGGGTAGGAGGTTACGAAACGAGAGAAGTCCTCTAAAATTATGGATAGGAATAGCTTGGAGTTACATAAATTTGACAGAAGGATCAAAGGTTTTCATTGTTTTTGCATCTCAGGTTTGTTTATTAATTATATTTAAGTAGAATTTTATATAATGTAATTGATACCTAGTTGTTTTTATACAAAGGAACATAATATAAAAATAAAAGAAGATGTCTGTGTTATGGGAGTTAAATTTAGATAGGGATACAAATTGTCTCTGTTAATTCTGAATTGTATAAAAGATTCATCTACGATTAATTTTCCGTCAAATAATCATGTTTTATTTCTTTAAAGATTTCGCTGATTTTTTTTAACTATATATTTTTTTAAACTGATTTGTGTTAACTATCTGAAGCTAGTAATATGATTTTACGTAGAGGTAAATTCTACACGATTAAATTGCCATTAATTATTTGATATTAAAAAAAATATATTTGTATAGGGTTTCAACTTAAAGATCTCGGTGTCTTCATTGTAGTATATCATTTTTTTTTTGTTTTTGTAAACTGCAATAACTACAGGTCTTTATTCACCAAAACTATTATAACATCGTATTTGTACCCGGATGGTGCTAAAAATAAATTTCATCTCCATGAAAAATAACAAAGAGTCGTTTATAAATTTATTAGTTGTAAAAAAAGAAAATTCTTCTATAAATTGAGTAGGGTAACATATTTAACAATGGGCTAGTGGGATCAATCTTTTCATTATCGAATACTATCATCACTATTTGTTTAGATATGTCGAACATTCACGGGAAAGTTTGTAGATACAAAGATGAGTTTACGGTAGTGATGAATCTCCCGTATTTACCCATGAATCGTCAAATTATCACAACATCCTCTTCTGAGTATTCAGTTTCAGTGCCGCCTACGTAAACATACTTCTGACAAACGCCCGTTGTAACATCCTTCATATTTCCTGTCCTAATAAATGTTGCAGGAGTAAGAAGCGCATCTGGGAAATCTGCGTTGCGGGGTGTTGTTAATCTTTTAAAGATAATCTACGCCTGATTTCCACTTTTGTTTTCTGTTTCCGGAACTCATTTCTCTGCTAGTCGCCTTGAAACGGACCTCATCTTAGATCTTCGTCTTTACCCCATTGTTAAGTAACTAAATTAACAAACATTTCGTAAATCATAAAAATAATTTTTGACTGACTCGATTAGATTAATTGATGTGACCGAAATGATATCAATTACTGCGAGTTTGTTTGATGGCAGTTAATACTACACCGAATATTCAAAATACGTAAGGTTTAAATTAGTATCATCGTAGTATTATTAATAGTATTGTAATATCGGATTCGAAAGTCACCAGTCAGCATCAGGTCTGATTAATTAAGAATTAATCATAATTTGTATTTATATACAACAGAAATTTATATACAAAATATTTTGTTCTTCTAGAAAATTATTGGGAAATTCTATAATCTGTAAAGGAATAAATATCATGGTGTTTAATCATGGGGGTTATATCTACTTACAACATAAATGAAAAATATTTATAACTTTTTATCTCCTTTCTTTTTATAAAGTGCTGTTTAAATTAGAGTGGATTCATCTGTATCAAGGAAATATACAATATACAATAGGGACATATTCGTCAACAATAATTCGCGACTGTGACTAAAAAATCTCCTATTAATTTCGCAGCAGTTCAGTAATGAAAGTATTCCTTATTTATCCTATAGTATTTCAATGTTTTAACGTTACTCAGTGTCTCCACTCATATTTGAATAGGGCTTTAATATAGAAGTAAGTGTCTCACCTTATGTTTTTAAAATGTGCTCTTTAACAAACAATACCTGTTATAACGAACGTGTGACTTTGCAGAATATGGATCTAATTACAGCACATCAAAGACAAAACAAACTGATTACTTCTCAATGAGACCATGAGTAGTTGATTGGTTAACAGTTGCTACCTCCTCTGTGAAAAGGAAGGTGGAAAATGTCAATAGTGGTCTGTGCACTGTAACAAGTAACATTGTAGCCTAAATAAACGTAAATTACTGATAAATATTTAAAAAAAAATGGTAAAGTTGAGGTTGTTTTGTATTTAAACAAAATTTAATTATAATTTCAAATTAACATGTACTGTATATGGATTTTACTATGCTCTTTTGTTACTGTTGTGTTATTAGCACTTTACAGTACATATGTAGTTAAATAATTTTTAATTTCAGGAAAATGTTAAGATTTTCAGCCCAGGTCTTAAGGATGGTTCAAATTTTCATGGCGGTCTCAAAAGAGGTCGTATCACAGATGGCGACCGTATTCTGTCGGTTGTCATAAAGAAAGAGGTGCAATGCACCGAGATAAATTCAGAGGAAAAGTTTTCTAACGAGACACATTTTTACACTAGGATATATCCAGAGCTCAAAGCTTACGGAAATATGCCTAGGGTCCCGAGGTAACTATGTCGAGTAAATTAACTATGTGTCTTATTTCATTTATATAAATACAAGATATACTCATAGCATGGTATATATGTTAAGTTCAACCCAGGTCACCGCCTAATTTGTGTATGCTTGTTTCATGCAGATATTGTTTCCAGGGTATTAAAAAAATAAATATTTATGATTAAAGATTCACATGTAGTAAATTACTTTCATTTTTCCGATTCTGTACATGTCTGCATTTGGCTGTTATGCTGTTGCATTGACTGGCTCAAACTAAGTACGCATTGCATATGGGAGCTATCTCGATAGCTCGAAGCCCAAAACATATAAACTGCTTCCTTCAATTTAACTTTGGGATTTAAAGAGAACCTACGTATTTCCTAAAAGCTTTTCCGATTATCCAGAAGATGGGAAGTTCTTTGGTATATTCCTGAACTAAACCATGCTGACCAAAACTCCAGAATGCACATGATATTTCCTTAATTTTAATTCCTCAGACCGTTTCCACTCACAGATCCATCTTATTTGATAGCTCCTTTCTTTTTCGACGACCTTTGGCACTCTTTTTACCTCCCTCACTCTTCTGGTTTTTTCAATCATCATTCCTTTTACACCGCCATTGCTGTAATTGAACTGTACCGCGTGGGATAGATAGTTGGCCTTACAATTCATTCACCAAGACATTTCATTTCCCTAACATATTTACTTTCAATTAACGTTTGTTTCCATCATGGTAATTTATCACATATTCACGATTCGATTTTATTTCACTTACGACTCAAGTTCATTTATATTTTTATTTACAATAAAAGTAGCATAGGATATCACTGCTTTCACATCTTCATGCAAGGATTAATTCGGCTCATCGGCTATTTATTATAAATGTATGAATGCATGAGTGTGTGAATGTGGAAATTTTGTGATTAAGATTTGTTTTTCATAGGTTGCAAAATTAATAAAATATCTTTCCTTTCAAGATTTTTTGGAAGCGGTGTAGATAAAGATGGCGCAGTTATCGTGATGGAAGATCTGGCAGTGGAAGGTTACCAGATGGCACCCGTGGGGAGAATACTCCGGCCGGACGAAATCGAGCTTATGATGAAGGCACTTGGTGAACTTCACGAGACCTCCAAGAATATGAAAGCACAGAATCCTGCTTTGTTCGATGATTTGGCTTCGAAATTGAAAGAGAGTTTTTGCGTTGGACGTCTGCAAGAAGAGATCTTGGCCCAGTGCTTTAAATATGCTGTAAGCATTATATTAATAAAAATATATCATAATTTGCATTTTATTAGAATGAATTATTTAGATAAAATAAAATTTAGTGGTAATTTCGTAAATTAGAACTGGTTTCCACCAGAGTCCATTAAAACAGTTGCACGTAAGAAATTATTAAAGTGATTAATCCTTTAAACGGGTGCTTCAAAATTCACCGTTTAAGACTTCTTTCAAATTGCGCGAATTTCAAGGCAGTAAATATATTAATGCTTTAGTGTTCTACAATACTATCTAACCTTATTGATAAACATTGGACTTCCTCAATGGTCCAGTTATTTATACTAAGAAAGAAAGATGGCAGTTACTCATGAAATTTTCTTCATTTAAGAAATTAGGACTAGGAAAATAAAAGTCCCAGTTGCACAAGGGGTAAGATTAAAACAACAAAATCCATGTTGTGCGTTTTTTGAATCTGCAAATGAGTTATTCATTTCGAGTGTATCCATGATGGATGTTCTATTATGCCAGCACTTTACTTGGAACAGTTTGAGAGGATGCTATCTCACCGTAAAGGAGTTCTGTTCCGCACACTTCCTTTTGTACCAAGGGATAGCTGAAAGTTTTTCATGGGATTGAACTCTTTCCACAGCCAGCATAAAGTCCACATCTTGCTTCGTTTCATAATCACTTGAATCACTTGTTTCTATCCATGGACAAGGGATAATTGTGTAGACGTCAAAATTGCATTGCAGGAGTTATAATGTTATGTTAATACAATGAATATTAATTTGGCTTAAATTCAAATTTTTTTTTTATGAGAAACGGTCTTTATTTTATGAACCCCGATAGACATGAAGAAAACAAAATTGAATTTTACATTAAACTGTTTATTTGTTAGTCAGTAATAAATTTGCTCTATGTTTCAGTTTGCTGTTTCAAAAGCTGAACTTTGAAGACGGTTTGTCAATTCACATTATTTAATATTCTGTTAACACGATGTTGAATTAATAGTTATTTATTAATATCGTAATTTGGAAGGCTTATTACTTTATTGTTGTTTACAAGGGATTTCATACATAATGTGCGTATAGTTGTTTTTCACGTACCACTGTTACAACGCAATATGGGATTTACTATGCGTTCATTGTTACAAATATATTTTAAAAAAGCAACTACTGCCATTAACTAATTTGGTAATGTTTGCTATTGACTCCCAACGGACGGAAATGTTTCATACCAATTACACCTTATTTTGCAATAAAACTTCTCAAAATAAAGTTCACAACACATCTCGGCAAGAAGTTAAAGAGTGTTAGGAAGAAATTCTTCAGCCTCGGACACCTACTTCACAGCCCGGCTTTATCGGTACGCCTCAAGCTGCTGATATACCAGAGCGTCCTAAGACTTGCTTTGATGTATGGGACCCCTCTCTTCAAGTATCTGACTCCTAACACTCTCAAAACGCTCCAGCAATTTCAGAACAGAGTTCTCCGCACCTTCCTCAAACATACCCCGTTCGACCGAATGAAGGCAGACGAGATGCATAAAAAAAATTTGAAGTGCTCACCATTCAAGATTTCATCAAAAGAAGGCACATCAAATTTTTCGACTCACTCCGACACAGCCACAACCCACTATTCTCCAACCTTCAACCACTACCAATGCCCGTCACATGGAAGCACTGCTGGACCGCCGAAGCCTGGAGACAGATGGACGTGATCGAACCCTAGCCCCCTAACGGAGACTGAAGATCTACACCCAGCCGAGAGATCGAGGCCGATCTCCGAAGCTACAAGACCCCATCTACCTGTTTAAGCAGGGTCGACCTTCCGGCCGAGAGGCCGACTTATTTCAGGCCCTTGCCTGACTTGACCTGGCCGACTAAAAACCATTGCCTAGGTACCCCTAGGCTCCACCCTCGGTAGACTCTCACTACCTTCCTGATTCCACCCGCCTCCTTTAGGCATTCCACACCCTATATCCTTCTCATACATCCTTCAAATGGGGGACTCTCCTTAGTGAAAGGCACTCATTAGCCCAAAATAATTTTCCTTTATTTTTCCCACATCCTATTTTATAAGTTTGAGAGCTAAGGGGAAAGAAAAAAAAAACAACTCAAAATAAATGCTATAATATTTTAACATGGAATATTAGGCCCACGTTTCCCCGATTCTGGCCCATTATTATGACTAAAATAAAAACTATGTGACTGACCACTGTAATCAATGACCAGTCGTAGAGCTTGAAGTGCGGGTATTTATATACAGATGATCTTATTGGAATATTAAATTTACGGCAAAAATATAACTAAATAAAATAATAATAAATAAGCACTTTCCACTGCACTGCACGTGGAAAAAGTAGTCCGAACAAATATTGTAGTATATTAGAGAATAAATTGAGAGAATCTTGTTTGAATTAGCAAAGAATTCCCAGTAATGCCGATTAATATTTGCCCTGCATTAGGGATGGTGGTTGGGTGAGCCTGTGAATAATGTCCGTTATAGGGATTTTGGAGGTTGTGAAGGAGGTGGTACGCTGTTAAATTTATTATTATGTAAACAACATTATATTAATATTATATTATATATATATTGTAACGATATTCTTACCTTTTTCGTTTTTTTTATATTAACTTTTTAGAGACCAAAAAATGAATGAACAAATCAATTGATAAATAAATATTTACTATGAGTAGTAACTATATTAAAATTTTAAATTGATTATGTACCCTTTAACAGTCTGTACACCAGCTACAACTCCTCTACATCAACCCCTCGCTAGCTTCTTCCAGCACGCGTCGCAATAGGCCCTATTGTTTTTTTTACTTGCAAGGAAATCTTCCTTTTTCTCTCTTCATGTACCCTCAAGTCTTGTCCACTCAAAATGTTCTGTCCAAATTCCCTGCGATCCTGGCTCTCGGTTAAGAGAATAAAAATTTCATGAATTCAGACATTAATTTTGTCATAAACAACATTCTAAGGGGAAAATTGCTTCATGGCGTGAAGGTACTCGACTCAAATCCTTACGTAGACAATATTATTTCACTTTCAAATAGATGGATAGCAGACCATTCTCTGCTTTGATAGGGAGGGAGTACACAAGAGAGTAAATAAATTAACAAACAATCAATTTAACAAAATATAGATAAAAACGATTTACAAACTAACAATCCTTAGCTTTCCTTTTATGTACGAGGCAGTACTATAGCCATTGCAATAAGCAGATGCACAATTAAATCTATCCAAAGATTTAAAATAAAAAAATTATCTCAACGATAAGTTAAATATAAACAATGTATTATTTAATTCCATCCTTGTTTTCAGCTAAGAGCAACACAAAAATATTTACCATCCATATACAGAGAAAGATTGGAAGGTTTTAATTTTGCGGTTGCGAAGCAGTGGGCTTTGAAAGGTAACGGGACGGATGTCGTTTTTACCCATGGCGATGCTTGGCCAAGTAATTTCATGATTAAATATGAGGTAAGCCATTATGTTTTTCTTAATAATAATAATTGCAGTTAAAGGGTTGGTCGAGTTGAGGCGGTAAAAAACCTCATGGTGAGAGTAAGACCAACTGAAATTATTGCATTAGTTGGCAGACCACGCTCTTGGTCAGCCTCCACTAGTTGGTATTCGGTGACGCACGTGACGGAGGAGCGTGAGGGACTTCCCAAGACTCCGTTTTCTTTTCCGCACGCTATAGAGGTGACAACCATGTAGATTTGGGAGGTCTCTGGGCTGTTTCTAAATATTGTATGAATGAATGAGTGAATAAAAATTGTAAATATGGTATGATTAAGACCTTTTATCACAATTACTTATTGCCCAATAAGGCAGATTGTAACTTTATCACATACAAATTAAGGGCTTTAGTGACCGCTAGCTACATAACATAAATCACCCTATACTCTATTGTATATATATTGTAAAATGGTTATAATATGTTGTAAATTAATTTAAACAAATGTAAATAACATTACCAAACCATAAGCCATACCAGTGTAAATATTGTAAACAATAAAAGACGCAGCTGCAAAAAACTAGGCAGAGGCCCTTGAAGGTAGAGGCAGGTAGCGACCCAGGCCTTGATGGGTCACAGCCTAGAACAAGCAAGCATCACCACAACCCTGCGGTGTGGTTGGTCAAAATAACACCTCAGATCATTGGTTACTGACAGCTATAAATAGGTCCTCGTTTTGGCCTGTAAATCATTCTAACTTTGGCTCTCTCTCTCTGACTGGTGGACCTGCAGCTGCACTGCTGTTTCAAAATTTGGCCTTTTCATTTATAAAAACCTCTGGATCTCTCTTCCTAACCTCGTTATGTTTTAGTCCGGTCTAGTCAGACCCCACACTTTTCTAGTGGGATTCTCTGCCTTGGTCTCGCTAAAACTAGCACCTCCTTGGGAGAGACCTCTCCCTCGCGGACAACGGTTGCCGTGGCCCTACAAACTTTACCTAGTAGTGTCTCCCATGACAATCCAGTCTGCCTCTCTCCGGTTCACACTCGCCTTTGGGATCCGGACGGTTTTCGCCTACCTTCAGATACCGAGTGTGAATTCGTGGTCATGCCAAGACTACATAAACTATCTACAATACCTACCATTTACCTCTTCTCCTGAACATATTGCATTTTCGGGGCACATACCTATCAAATATGGAGTCAGATAGTACGGTGGTAAGACCCGTCATGAAGCAATTGTCCAGGTCATAGCTTAATCAACCATCACTTCGTCACTAGGGCTAGGGTAACTAGGCACCCCCCTCTTGACGACCCGACAAGGGCTAAGTAATTTAATGTTTGTAAATAGCGATCAAATAAACCATCTGTTAAACTTCAAATTCTAATGAAAGCAAGGATTCAATATACTTATGACACATTAACCAAGTAAAAAGTGATAAATTAATCTACAAAAAATATCAAAGTAAAATATACAGCACGGTTTTCGCCAGATGATAATGGTTGCATTTTTGTCCTAATAACTATATTATTGCGAATTTTAGATTGAAAAAACATTTTGTTGATATGAGGGGACTTCCAGACAAGGTCGTAGATATAGTAACATCTAACACAGGCGAAGAAACAGGCCATGGCCATATAGGGAAGATTTATGGGAAAAAGAGCATTCTCAGTTTGACTTTAGAAGTCTAGTGGGTCACTTGAGCTTCTAAGACTGATGACTCTGCTTTATATGACCTCCTTCTAAAAGCACTTGAAATGAAATACATTTGTATGCTACCGTTTATTACCGTGAAAAAAAACAAAATCAAGAAGTCACTCATATCATTGCAAGTGTCGCCTAAGTGTCGGAAAGGAACAGTGAAAACTCAACTGTAACGTGAGGCTGGCGAAAATATAAAGTACCATTACTGGAATGTATCGACGACCCTCACGTCGGCATGTATGTAAGTTGAAAATAACTACAACAAAATAATTTTTAGTAATTGTTTCGATTTTTATTTTTGATATTATAAAATTGTTTGGTACTGATTTCAACAATGAGATCCACTATTGTCAATCACGCAAGGTTTTAAATAAAGTGGGTCTGTTTAGAGCCTTGAAAATTACTTAATATTTATGTTTTTATTATATTGTTTGTTACAAACCGCCTTTGCTCAAATTATCATTTTGATAAAAAAATTTCTATTTCTAAATGGTCACAAGTTCTTACTGTAGCCTCAGCATTTTTGGCAATGCTCTGATACTTTTGACCAGAAGTTTTTGACTATAATGCCTTTCTTTCTTGTTACTCAGTTTTGCTTTGTTTACTGCTGCTTTTTGTCAAGGATGCCTCATTAGTACGGAAAACATAGAAACTATGTTTAGCCACTCTGCTGACCAAGCTTTCAATTTTATTCAACTGACTTTGAGGGATATGATTAAAATTTAAATTAATGCCCACTTAAGAACAATTCATTGTGTATAAATAAGCATGCAAAGTTAACACAATAAATAAAGGTGTGAGTATTAGATCTGTGATAATCCTTTCAATATGGATTTTTTCATAATTTTTTAAATAATCAGCAGCCAAAAATCTATAAAAATTGAGAATTTTTTCATTACTAACCCCTTTAATAATTTTAAGTCAGAAAAAGTTTTTTAATATTTATCTTATACCTCTAACAGCTCAATATGAATAGAATACAATGCCATTTCAGGTTAATAAAAGTAGTTGACTGTAAAATATTATAGGTTTTGGGATAAAAATAATTCTATAATTAATTAAACTAGAATATATTGCCGGCAATTTACGTTTTCGTCATTTATTTTTTTTAATGATTACAGTATCGTTGAAAGACCATTTTCACTCATCTAATGGGTTGAAAACCAGTTAAAAAAAAAAATCCAGTGTTCAATGATAATGATAATAACCTCCGTAGAATCTCGTAATATTTATATTTTAATAAAAATTATTCTAGGTTCAAAGACAGATCGATTGTTGCAACTAAACTTGAAACATTCAAAAAGGTTATATTCTCTAGAAATTAACCTAGCTCTCGTTGTGTTAAAACTTAAAGCGTGCTTTCTGAACAACAAGAGACGCTATCCATCTTCCATTGTGGCAAGAGCTCAAATCCGGTAAAATTTTGATATTTTAGTCAGTGGCACTTTGTTCCCGTGAAGACAGGTGAGTGCTTTTGATTATTATAAGCGGGGCTCTCCCCCCCTAACTGGACGTGCGTCGCACGGACCTTTGCAGGGTATGGCAAGCCGTAGGGACCCCCCAGTTGATGAATTTCAACATCCAAAAAGAGTATGCCGCAAGCGTACTCTCCCCCAGGCCCCAGAGGTTAAAACCTCTAACTCCTTCACCCCCCTAAACTCGGCATCCCAGTCCGAGGCCAGTACATCCGCCGCCCCTTCTGCCCCTAAATCGCCACCCCCCCTTATATTAGGGCGCATCAACAGCTATGACCTCACGAGGTTATTAGCCGATTACCACATTAAAAACTACAAAATAGTGCAGACGCAGCAGGACACTAAGGTGTTCTGCAACTGCATACTAGACCAACAGCAAACAATTGCTGCAATCAGGGATTTAAAGATCCCATTTCACACGTTTGCCCCCCGTGGTACCAAGTACTTACTTCATGGATTCGATCTCTCTCATCCGATCGAGGAGATAAAAGCCCACATTAAAAGCGTGGGTAGCAACGTAATCGATGTATATGGATTACGGCGCTCCGACCAAAATGGCGCTAAGACAGAGATCGAACCGATACTAGTGATAGGGGATCACACATTGAAGGCGGAGACCTTGAAGCAGCTCCGGCATATAAATAATGTGCTTTTTCGAGTGAGCACTTTTCACGAAAAAAGAGGGATCCCGATGTGCCTGAACTGCCAGGAATACGGCCATACCAGACGGTACTGTTTCAAGCAGGCCAAGTGCGTGAGGTGCAGCGAGCCTCACGACATAAAAGACTGCCCGAGAGACGCTTCAATTCCCCTCAAATGTGCCAATTGCGGGGGAAATCATGTCGCGTCGTACCGACAGTGCCCGTACAGGGTAAAACTTCTAGAGACTGCAGAGATAAAAAAGCAGGCACAGAATATTACAGCCGGGCCGAGAAGGGCCACATACATGCCTGCCCCCCCTCCACCACGACAGACTGCCTCCTATGCTCAGATGGCATCCGGAAACACCAGGGCTCCGGAAGTTCTCCCAGAGCCCCTACCTCAAACTACTAACAGTAATAATGATGCCTTGATGGGTATCTTGGGCAGCATGATGAACATGTTGAGCAGCATGACCGCTGCCATGAATAAACTCACCGAGGCGGTAACGCAGATGATGTCAGAATTCAAAAAGTCAAACATCTAAATGATGGGGCACGTAATTTTAAATTACAACGTCTGCGGCCTTCGCCCCAAACAAGCCGACGTAGAAGTAATTCTACGGTGCCATTCGCCAGACGTTGTCGTTCTCACCGATACCCGGTTGAAGAAAATACACTTCTGCCGCTTCCCGGGTTATACTGCTTACCGCCAAGACACCGAAACTATCTCTGGAGGAGTAGCTGTGTTAGTTAAAAACGGAATACCCTGTAGGAGACTGCCCCCACCCGTCAGCCTAGGCCCCGACCAATACATAGTTACGCTCCAGCTACGGCTCACGAACAACATCATCGTGTCAGGAGTCTACAGAAGACCGAAAGCCGTCTGCGACCCGTATAAGCTCCTGCTCACTACGATAGCTCATGACCGAAGGCACGTCATCGTGGGTGACCTAAATGCGAACCACAGCTGGTGGAGCAGTACTACGGCAAACGCCCTAGGCCGTTACATCACTAAAACTCCATTTACGGTCATCCACCCAGGATTGCCGACCTTCCGTCATTTCGCTAACCCAGACAGAACCTCCACGCCTGACCTGCTCCTGACACAACAGCCACACCGGGTCACCGGATGCTCGGCCTTAGATTTCACCACCTCCGACCATCGGCCTGTTCTCTATGAACTAGAAGGAGACATGCCAGAGCCGCCTGCTTCTAGGTACAGGTACGATGAGGCCAAATGGGACCTCTACAAGCATCTCATCAAGACCGAGTTGCCCACAATCACGCCCCTGAGACACACTTGGGACATAGATTACGCTATCTATCAGCTACAGGACGTCATCGATCGAGCTGCCGATGCATCGATCCCGAAATTTTCTCCGAAGCCCCCTTCTCTGAGAAAACCTCCGGATCACATCCTACAACTGATTAGACAGCGTAATAACATCAAGAACAGGTGGTTTAGGACCAAAAACAGGGACTTAAAACCGGTTTTAAATGCTCTCACAAACCAAGTTAAGTCCCTGATGGCCCAGTGGAAAAATTCGATTTGGGAAGATCGCCTCACTAGTCTCCACGGTGACCACAGGCAATTGTGGAAGCTTGTGAAGACCTGCAGGTCCAAAAAGAACGGTGTAAGGCTGGCCGTGAACGGGCAGTTCATTCCCACCACCGAACAAGCGGACATCTTGGCGGCCTATTATGAGGAAGTCAGTCGTGGCCAGGGACAGCCAATAGGAACCCTCGACCACCCCTCCCCCACCCTCCCTACCACTACCGAAATCTACACCTCACACCGGCAATGCGCTGCATTCATTCGAAGAACGACCGGCAAGAAGGCCCCAGGTCAGGATTCCATCCAGAACATCCTACTCAAGCAGCTGCCGAGGAAAGGAATCTCATTCATAACGAACGTGTTGAACTCCTGCTTCAGGCTGCACTATTTCCCCCAGAACTGGAAGCACGCTGTAGTGGTCCCCCTTCTGAAACCAGCAAAAAGCGGTTATGAGCCATCTCATTACCGCCCCATCAGTCTGCTGACTCAACTCTCGAAGCTGTTCGAGAGAATCATCCACGTACATCTCTCCGGGCACTGCGAGTCACAAGAAGTCATCCCACCAGAGCAGACTGGTTTCAGGACAGGCTTAAGCGCGAACAACAACCTGGTGAGATTGCAACACCACGTCGCATCAAACGTCCGGAGCAACAGAGCTACCGCTATGATTTCTCTGGACTGTTCGAAAGCTTTCGACTCTGTGGACCACTACATCCTACTCCAACGTCTGAGGGAATACGAATTCTCGGATCAGCTGCAGAACCTGATAAGATCCTACCTTACAGGCAGAACTTTTTCGGTTCGTATAGGCACTACGTCTACGACCCGAAGAAACTACACTGCCGGTGTCCCCCAAGGATCGGTGCTAGGCCCCCTGCTGTTCAACATTTACACCGCCCACATCGTCGGAGCCTCGTACCCCAACTGCGAGGTATCCGCGTATGCAGACGATATAGGTGTTTACAGCACTAGCATCAATCCCTCCAGAGCCCTGAAATTCGCTGAGAGCGCTAGTCAACGGATCTCCGAGAAACTCGATGCCGTCCACATTCAAGTCAACCCGGCCAAGACGCAAGGAATTATATTCAGTTACAAATCCGGAAAAAAGAAGCTCCCGAAATCCTTCGTCTTAGGCGGCAAAGAGTGCCCTGTAAGCAACAAGCTGTGCTACCTCGGGATTACCCTCGGTAGGCACTTGTCGTTCACAACGCATCTCGGCAAGAAATTAAAGAGTGTTAGGAAGCAATTCTTCAGCCTCGGACACCTACTTCACAGCCCGGCTTTATCGGTACGCCTCAAGCTGCTGATATACCAGAGCGTCCTAAGACCTGCTTTGATGTATGGGACCCCTCTCTTCAAGTATCTGACTCCTAACACTCTCCAAACGCTCCAGCAATTTCAGAACAGAGTTCTCCGCACCTCCCTCAAACATACCCCGTTCGACAGAATGAAGGCAGACGAGATGCATAAAAAATTTGAAGTGCTCACCATTCAAGATTTTATCAAGAGAAGGCACATCAAATTTTTTGACTCACTCAGACATAGCCACAACCCACTATTCTCCGACCTTCAACCACCACCAATGCCCGTCAGATGGAAGCACTGCTGGACCGCCGAAGCCTGGAGGATGATCGACGTCATTGAACCCGATGACTGAACGAACTACACCCAGCCGAGATATCGAGGCCGATCTCCCGGCCGACTCAACCGAAGCTACAAGACCCCATCTACCTGTTTAAGCAGGGTAGACCTTCCGGCCGAGTGGCCGACTTATTTCAGCCCCCTGCCGGGGCGGGCCAGGCTTGCCCTGGCCGACTACAAACCATTGCCTAGGTACCCCTAGGCTCCACCCTCGGTAGACTCTCACTACCTTCCCGAATCCACCCGCCTCCTTCAGGCATCCCACACCCTATATCCTTCTCATACACCCTTCAAATGGGGGACTCCCCTTAGTGAAAGGCACTCATTAGCCCAAAATAATTTTCCTTTATTTTTCCCACATCCTATTTTATAAGTTTGAGAGCTAAGAAAAAAAAAAAAAAAAAAAAAAAAAAAAAAAAAAAAAATCGATAGTGTTATAATTCATACATCCTTCAAGTGGGGGACTCCCCTTAGTGAAAGGCACTCATTAGCCCAAAATAATTTTTCTTTATTTTTCCCACATCCTATTTTATAAGTTGAGAGCTAAGAAGAAAAAAAAAAAAAAAAAAAAAAATTCATGTTTACTTATTGTAAATATTCCGTGGGGAACTGGCAGCTTATTTTACATGATGAAATAGGCTCTATTTCGTATCTTGATATCTGCCCCCTCACTGGGACCGGAGAAAAGAAAATTCAGCTAATACGATTCTAGTACACGTGGTATAGGACTCAAGGTGGTACTCCGGCATTGAAGGGTATACTCATCGTGCTATTTCTAAGTTCTACTCAAGTCTATAACGGAATAATTTAGCAAATGAAATTAACTGGAAAATGAGTAACCACAAGTACAGGATATTATCAAAACAAATTTATTAATTATTAATTACCAAATTAACCACCACCAGCACAACAAAAAATTAATTACCGTTTTAATGAATACACAAACTATTACTTTGTAAAATAAAGTACTTTTGTCTGTCTGAATGTTCTACGACATTGGTCATAAGAATGATTAAAGAGTATTCCACAACACTTGAACGTTCTGAGTAGAAATTAGTTCAAGTACAGTACCAAAAATTATACAAAAAGTAATATTGTAAGCCCATTATTTTAAATGTCTCAAATCACAGCTCAGAAACTATTTAAGATTTAAATTATGTTTTTCACCTTTAGTTAAGGACACATTCAAGATGGCACATTAGGAGATATTGTAAAACATTTTTGAGAAACAACAATAGAAATCACATTTTTAATAAGTTCTAATATTTTAGCTACCTAATGCATCATTTTTTGTAAAAGCATTTTTCAGTGACTCAAACGGTTCAAAAATATAAGAAGTATCTTTGGTCAAAAATACTAATTATTTCTATCACAACTAATATATTTTTAAGACAATATGGAGATCCCTGCCCGAGTATTGAAAACTTCAGGTATTGTTCATTCTAGTTTGTGTAGCGAAAATTACAATTTAGTTCATTAATTTTGGTCCTAAAAACCAAAAAAAAGGACCATAGATACAAAAAGGAAAAATGACGAGATAGCTAGATCCCAAGCCACTATATTGTTGTTTCAGACGTCTAAGCCACTAGAATACACTGTCCGTGTCTATAACACCTGTAGATAAATTCACTTAAGAAATAGTTCATGTTTATGAGCCCCGCATAAACAAATAAAATGTTTATTTATTCTTTCCTTCACAGATATTACTTTATTTTATAGTTCATTGTAAATTTTTATTTATTTTTTCTATTATATACAACACATATTATATAATTTTTTGAGTTATTTAATAATTTTTGTTGTGAAGCATATTGGAAGTACTCTTTAACTAAAGTCGGATTATCGGAACGTTTTATTGGCTCAGTAAAAGATAAATGTTATTTTTTAGAAGTTATGTTTTAGTTTTCTTTATTTATGGAACTAAGGAGAATTATTTTTATTTTTTGCGGCTCTGGTGGCCTCTATCCCTAATACGTGTATTAATTAAATTTATTTATGGTAAGATTTGTAAATGATTTTCAAAATAAATATTCGTTATTATTGTTATTATATTGATTGGATGTTTTCTTTAAAGGGAGATACTGCCTTGAGCGTAGCCCTCGTTGACTGGCAGATGTGCAGGGTCGGCTCACCCTTACTGGACATTTCAGAGCTGATGTTCACCTCAACATCAGGGACAGGCTGCCCTTCGTCTCCGGAGTGCACCTTCGGACTCACCATGGCTATGATTATCCTACCATTTGCCTTAGGCCAGGTAGACCCTTCGCTGATCATGACGCCGGAGAAATTGGTCTTCTCAGACGATCCGATAGTTATGGAAAGGATAGCGGATATAGTGAAAGCTGCGGTTGATAAAGAAATCATCTAATAAATTTGATATACTTTAGGAGTGGGAGTTTCAGTAGGTAATCGGTTTAGGTTGATGAAAAATATCTGTTAAAACTTATTGTATCAATTTATCTCCACTTACGTCTAATTCAGTGCCCACTTTAAACTCAGTTTAGTAATCAAAGTCATAAATAAAATAGAAAATATCATAATTTTTTTTATTATATACTCTTTGTGTAATCTACAATAAAATATATTTACCTTCTTGGGCAACACTCTGCATCTAAGTAAGTGCACTCACGATGACAATTTATTACACTCCGACTAAGGCTGTAAGAGCGAACTAATTTAGAATGAAATTTTAGGTGACTGAATCCAATAAATAAAGGAGTTACATTAACTATTACAACCATTTGAGGGCTTAAAAGGTTGAAATTCAGATAAAACAGTATATGAGACTAAGCCTATTATTTGTTTGTAAACCACAAAGATTATTGTTGTCCTGATGATGATGATTTTATAATAGAAATATTTATTATTTTCAAGTCCGGAGAGATTGGTTAAAAATAAATACATTTAATATAAAGGGCGTTGATTTAGCATTGAAAACTAAAACTGATCATCTTATCTGACCCTCTTGTCTGGTAGGTGTAATGTCTATTCTCATAGTATAGGCTAATAGTTATTACATACCTACAGAAAACAGGTAAATGATTTATAACACTCTTTCGATACTGTTTAATTCATATTACTGTTTTTTTAATTTAATTCGAATATACTGAGTTAGCGACAATTTTCCGCAATGGAGGGAGTGCTCCTCTATAAATGAAAGCTGGGATACGAAATTAGCTAGTGAAATATGACTGTACAATTATAATTGGAGTCGAAGTGTGTACATTCCTTATCGACGACAAAACAAGCACACGCGATCAGGTAAATAACGAGAGGATGTGAGGTGATGGAGGGTTTTTCCTTGAGCCTAACCATCAGCCTGTGGAAAGTTTCCCTATTTACTAGAAAAGTCTCATTACTTGATTACAAGGCTAGGCTTAAAGGTAGCAACGACGGTTGCCTCGGCATGTTTGTAAACACATTTACAGTATTGGGTTCTTGCTTACTCTGTAGCAGGAAACGTACCATGCGACAACGGCCACACCACATTAGGGCTAATTTGCGATTTTGTGATTGACACGGAAGTATTGCCTGCACCATTACATGAAGGCTTAAAGATGGTTTGAAAATTAAACCGATGATGTGAGTGAGGCACAGTTGTAAGAAATATAATAACATTTTTCCGAGGTCATTTATAGGGAAAAATAGTGCTTATCTTTTTATTTTTGAACCTTGACGTTCGAAGAGTTGAATGAGAGCAAATAATAATATATATCAAGTTGGATTTTCTGAAAGATGACGTTTCAGAAGTCATCATGTTGAAGGCTATAATATCTTAATTATCCTTAAAAAGATAAGTTTTTGTTAGATAATCCCAAGACTGCCAACCTTACCGTAAGAAGTAAGAAGGGATAAAAATGAAAAAGAAGTAGTAGCTCAAAATTCCGGGTGGCTTGCATCAAATTTTGGGCCTAGTTTCAATCGTAAGTATTTTCGTTAAATTCACCACGCAAATTTAGGGTATTAGAGATCGTCAGTTCTGATACTGCAATCACGTTTGGTGGTCAGTTTGTGGGGTTTCGATCTACATCGTTAGTTACCTCGAAAACTGTTTTAACCGGGTTTTTTATTTCAAATTTTGAGCCTAGTTTTCATCATATGTCTATTCATTAAATGCACCATACCAATTTACAGTCTTTATAATCGTCACTTTTGAAAATTCAACTACTATTGATCGTCAGTTTTTGGGATTTTAATCTACAATTGTCACATCCTTCAAATGCCACAATTTGTAGCGATAAGCTTTTTCGTTGAATGGTTTCTACTCCACTTTTAAAATTCGGTCAGTTTTCAAATTGTAATCACCGACATCTCAACTTAACTTAAATTTTGTATCAGGCTGCCTGGTCCAGATGAACATATAGTCCAAAAGTAGTAAAAAAATCATCGAAGAGAATAATGTAGTCTGAAGAAAAGTAATATATAAGGAAGACATGCTCCTCAGCAGTTGATGTTAAGACGACTAACGAACGATAATGACCTTCGTGGTCGACTTACCCTTAAATATATAATGAATAAATAAATGTTTTTAATTAATATAAACTAAGCAAAAAACAAGTGAATATATCTTTATGATAGTGCATATAATTAAATCGGCCATGGATACAGAAAAAAAAACTTGTTCAAGCCTCTAGTGGTTTTTATTTATAGCGATCAGTTTCAAACAGGATATTACTGACATCATACAACCAATAATCATCAACATAGCTAACTTTACCATACAAATATTGACAATATTTCATCGGGCCCTTATTCGGGGTTAATGTACATGTCACACGTACGAGTATGTACTTCATTTGAGGTTTCAATGTGAACATAGCCTCAAAACTTGACTAAATATTTATATTATATTAGGTTTGGAAAAATTATATTATAGTTCACGTTATGTTTCAGTCCACTAATTGTCTTCTCAGGTAAGCCAGCCAAGTGTAATATAATCCCTGTTGGTGGAATCGCTCTCTCCTGTTCGCCTTCTCTTTCTCAAATGCACTGAACGTGCCCTGCTTTTGTGGATCTGCGGAGAATTTTATTCCGTTTTATGAGTTTTAAACTATTAGTACATCACATATAACTTAAATTGATGGATTTTATTTCTATTGATTTTTCATATAAACAGCAGTGAACTTGTCAGCATAAGCGCATTAGTCGATGTATTCCCTTCCTCGTTCATTTCTGTCTTGAACTGATTTTCTTTGGAAAAATTTCTCTCTAACTTAAAAATCGCTCTTTTAGGTTATCATCTCTCGCAGACGTTCCTGCTTCTTATTGGGATAATATATATGGTTTTTTTTTCCGCATTGATGTTTAAGAAAACCTAGACTTCCTTCCCTATTTTTCTATTTTCGTCAATTCCTCTGTCAATTTTTCTGTTTCGTGCTTACAGCACTTGTACAACGTACTCAAATGACTGATCTAACTGATTAAAGCTATTAATGACTGAAGTAATTTCTGTTTTATCCCAGTCTTATTAGAAGAAACAAGGTACGATGATTTTTTTTTAATTTATTTTTAGCCCCCACTGTTCATAGCACTTCCTGGAATATTATTGACGTTATCGACTAATGAGATCAAATCGATCTGAAATTTTATAACACTCGGGCTACGCTGTATGTTTGGCCTTAGATATAGTAGTTACAGGAAATGTGTGAACAAAAAATACTCGTAAAACATCCTCGCATATATTAACTGACTCAATTCCCTCAGACTTCCATGACCTCAAATCGCCGCGATGAATAAGAAATCAAGCTGGTAATGAAAAAGGAAGTATTTAATGTCGTAACGGCCAATTTTAATAGTTTATTTTACTAATATTTAAGTTATTTATAGTTTTATTTATTTGTTGAAAAGGCTTTTGAATGACCAAGATGGTTTAAAAAATAGAATAAAGTCTTTTTGGGTAAAATATTAGTTTTTTCACTCTCGCGCATGCACTCTACAATGCGTAACCATTATCTAGTGTTCTGTTTTCCTAAGAGTCTCACGAGTCCTAAGAGAAAATCTGTTTTCTGTTTGTTTTACGATTGCGCTCATATAATACTTCAATTGATCAACAATTTATAGGGTATATTCTACGATACTTCAAAACACAATATTTAGCTTTGTAAAAAAAAAAAATCATTCGGTATAAAATACAAATCTTTGATGTATTAAAAAATTAAATGGCTAGTTAACCCTTTATAAAATCTCTAAATATGTTTTCAACATTGCCTTTTACCCTTACTAAGACATCTATGCGGATCTTTGGTTGGGTGGAGTCAGGAGTCCTACAACCACCCTTAGGAGGATGTATAGATACAAAATATATTTAAATTTTTAATTTTCTAGACAATAAGTAATAATAACATCACTAATACATTACATCTCACTTCCCAGTGGAGGTTATTTTGGGAACATTTACCGGTCATGAGTAACAATAAGGTAGCAGAACAGAAAATTGTATTGTTATTGGTTCAAGTTATTTCCCGCAAAAACCTATGATTCCATTAGTTTTCCTCTCTCATTATCCTCAATTTAATAGAAACTAAACAGCGAAGGGGCTGAACATAAAAATTTATCGGCTGAAACCGTTAGATAGAACTTTCATTGGTCGTGCATTAGCAAGGAACAAGCCGTTCGTTTTAATTGTTAAGAAGAGAAACTGTTTATGTAGGGATAGGAGCCAGCAGTGAAAGGAAGGGAACTATCAGACAAAACAGTGGAAAATTTATTGTCGCGTGACTGGGGGGGCTCTTCGCTCGTAGAACGTGACGCGCACTTATGCAGATGTGCTCCTAGTTTCCCGCTTCTAAGTAACAATTTAATTTACCCGTAATTACAATGTTGTGAGCATTAACTGTTGTCCTAGGCCTTACTTACTAACTGGTCGTATCCATTGCGACTTCTTGTCTTGACTTTATGATTGATTGCTTCTTTGAATTTAACCGGGAACAGTCTATCTAAAATTCTTTTCCGGTTATATCTTCGAAAGGTTGTTGTTGGGTGGAAACCTGAAATGTCAGTTCATAAAAAATAACTTTAACGATATTATTTTTATTCAAAATAACTTCCGCTAGATTCAATACGTTCCTCCCAACGCCCAGTTAGGTTTTTTTTTATCCCTTGTTCAAAGAAACTTATTGTGGCTTTGAATTCATAATGTTGAGAAATTAAAATTTTACCTCTTTTTCATTTTGGAATATTTTGTTTTTATAACAATTTATCATAGGCTCTGAAAAAATGACAACTGGCGAGAAGTCAGTTGAATATCACCACATTCATTGGTGTAGATGTGGTAAAACTTCTATTTTCAGATTACTTTTTTTTTAAGTTTAGAGTTTAAGTTTTTCACGATCAGTCACATCACGTGGCATCCGCTGGTTCATTTTTTTTGTTTTTCCAATAGCATGAAGTTTTCTTATAGAGAGGTATGGCTGATTAGGTGTTTTCAAAGTTCTCTACTTTTCTGATGTGGACAGTAAACTGAAAGATATAACTTGGGACTGCCATAACCAAATATCTTGTCGGGGGCTGTACCAATTGAGCTGGTGGTACCTGGGGACATGGTTGCCAACTATTACTCGCTGCAGAATGGAATAACTAAATGAACGGAAATAATGAACAAACTACTTGATATTTTAGATTTAAATACTTTCTACAATAGGGAAATGAACATTAAAGGCATTAAAAGGCAACTAATTAGCCGGCTAAAACCGCTTTAAAAATGATTAGCTTACCAGTATTTTTATTTAAAAACTAAGCCAGACATGCAAATGGAAACAATTAACTACTTGAATAACGATTGGCAAATAATCCGAAAATGAAAACAATTTCACTCATCATAAATAAATAAAAAGAAGGGAAAATATCGTTACAGACGCTTAGAAGTATAAATATATAGTATATTATAAAGTATATTATATAGCCACCAATATAAATTATATAACACACTAAATCCCTATCTGGGAAGACATAGATGTTGATATATTAAATTACTGTAATATTTTGTACCTTACAGGAATTTATTATGATTAATTACTTAGTTCTAATGATATATTGTTTTTAATTGGTGATGCTCTGTGTTCCACTATTGCCGAGTCATCAATTGCAACCTCGATGTAAACTTTCATGTAAATACGTAAACTAGGAGGATTGCTATCAGCAAGACGGACGGAGAACCACTGAAATTTGTGGTTAAAAAAAAAAAGAAATTAATAATGTTTGTAGTGGAGAACTCGAGAAGATTGACATTCTTTATTGCACACTGTGGAGATAAAACGATACAGAAATAAATAGACAACAGTTGCGGTATCTCAGTGGAGGCGCCGAATCTCCCACTCATTTGTGATGGGCTTAAACCTTATTTATGCTTCTTGAAAAAAAAAAAATCATTAGTAGCAGTCAGAGACGATCCTCAGTAGTCTCTTATAACCGACCGTCCTTTTCTATCTAATTTTAAATATTTGTCTATTTCCAAAGGTATTTTTATTATGCTGTCCGGCCTGTCGGGGCAAAAAAGGAATAGACAATATAAACTGATGTTTTATACTGAAAGTTAGGTAGTCGCAGCAAACATTACAAGGAAAGGCATCGAATAATTTTTAAATGTTTTTTTGCTTAATGGTAACAAAAATAACGTATGTTATAATGAGTAATACATTTAGTAATATAAATCTGATCAACAGAAAAATATGTTGCTAAAAATAAACATGATTTATTTAATACTTCCTGAAGACGTAAATGAATCTAATGTCACTAATAACATTGTTGTTGTTGCCAATTATTGTTTAAAATATATTTCATCATTAAAAGTGGCCTTAATGTTTTTCTCTAAACTTTTGTTACTAACATTCCGATTTTATTTAGTTGAACCAATCTTTAAATAACAATTTAATCTAATAGTTTTTTAAAACTAGTATAGAAAGATCTTATAAAAAAACGTTTCTTTTAGGAGTTACGAGCCCGAAGGGAGAGCCACACAATCATTTAGTCAATGGTCGTCTTTCGTTTGCATATGTATGTGAATGAATAAATGCGACCACTTATTCATTTTTGTGACCACTATGCAAAAATTTTTCACGACTGCTTGAAATGGTTGATACATATTTGTCAGTCAAATCGAACCAATATTGAGGGGCTTTCAAATGCTTCTGATGGAAAATAGTGGCTTAACCAATAAATCTTTAGTTGAATTTGATGTAGTTCATTTTTTTACGGAGAGAGTCTACTTTCATATAGATGAACGGTATTCGCCTATATATGGTATAGTCTGCAGTTAAATAATCTTAGTAGAGGAAAGTCTTTTAAAAGAAAAAAAAAGAAAAGGTTTATTAAGAAGTACAAGCATAACACTGGTATATACAAATATTAAGAGTTAACATATTGGTTTGAATGTCTATAAGCATTTTCTCTCCCCTTTGAGTCAATATTTTTTTAAAAATAATATGTACAATTCATTACAATTTTTACATGAAGCTTTCTCCTTGTACTGCACAGCATGCATTTTAAGGAGTGCATGTCTTAAAAAGTAACATACGGGGTTAAAAGTTATATAATTGCAAAGAGGCTAGGTAATGGGGCTCACCATCGGGAGCGTCTGGGGCTAAAGCTGAGACATATATGTCTAAGAAAAGGATAAGATTCTGGGAAGTAGGGAGGCATTTAGGGGTTGCGGTTGCTTACT
This sequence comes from Acanthosoma haemorrhoidale, assembly GCA_930367205.1. Lineage (NCBI taxonomy): Eukaryota > Metazoa > Arthropoda > Insecta > Hemiptera > Acanthosomatidae > Acanthosoma > Acanthosoma haemorrhoidale. Next base: position 129,943,255 of record OV884011.1, read on the forward strand.
TAAAAATAACAGGGAACCGTCAGTTACTTCCATGAAATCACTAGGCAGGTATGCAGTTCTGCTCAAGACCCTTCCACTTGTTCACAGCATTACAAAACTACTACGATAGTGGTTGTAAAATGATTGAGTCTATCTTAAATTTTAAAGCTATATTCCTCAAAATATGCTGAATAGATTTCGTCTAAAATACAATAAAGGAAATTGTGGACAAATATTGATGCGGAAATAATTTTCTAAGTCAGTAGATTTTTAAAATTTAAAGTTAGGATAATTCCCGCCGTTTAACAGCATATTGCAGCCAGTAACGCAAAAATACTTCAAGAGTAATTTTAAATAATAAATTTTGGAGAGCCGAGGATAGAAATATTTTTTTTAATACGTTCCGAGCCTTTTTTTTTCTCTCTAAGATATTTTTCCATATTTCTAAAAATATTTTCCATATTTGCATAACCGTATATTTATAAGGATGAGAAATTTTCCCTGACCGTAGGGAGCCATCTACGAGATGGTCTCAAGGCTGATTTCTTGTTGCCTGTCTTAGATAGAATTTTTCGATCGCTGGAATGGAAGATACAAACAAGAAGGAAGTCACAGAATACACAAAACAAAGTCCTCTTGGACGAGTTTCTTGCCCTAGGTAGGTAAAATATTTAGCCAGAAAATAACTGATAACTTAGTAATTAAGGAATTGTCAAGTTACAAGCATCAACCCTTAACAATGCTGTACTACTGATTGTAATAATAATAAAATTTTATATTCCTTTTGTAAAATGAAATTTTATTAGTTAACCTAATAAATTTCAATAGGGCTACCCTAATGATCTGATAAGTAAGTATATCTCGTTCCAAGGTTAATTCAACAAAAGTAGCTAATTAACGATACATCAATCACCGTGTATCGAACCGGTAAGGAGTGCTACATTTTTTAAACATATTTTCTTCGGTAATTTTATTTTGGAGTTCCTGATCCAAGAACCAACTAGAAATTGTTGTACGTTATCATGGGAGTATGATTTTTAAATTTATAAACCAATTACTTGAATTTTCCGGTAGTCTGCTCAAATTAACTAAAGGGTACAACGAACATCTCGTCTAGGCAATCTCTCAGAGGATTTCCAACCAACCCCATTATTTTTTTTTTATATTTCTGTCAAGTAGGTCAGGGCTTTTAAGGAGGCTCTGAAACAGTTTTTTTTTTTTTCAAATCTTTTTTTCTACAGAAATCCTGTAGGAATAATGAGATTGGAATTCATCAAGTTGGGTTTGTCAGTTTACAATTTTAGAATTTACTGAAAATATAGGCTGGTGCTTATTTTCGACACTTAATGAGCCGTAGAGTTTTGGGATAAAAAACGGTTAGGGGGTGTAAACTCCACTTAAATGTGAAAAATCGTATATTTTTTTAAAAATTGCATTAAGTATCTAATATATGCACTGGTTAGACAATAAATCGTATTGAAATGGGGTTTTGAACCAATACTAACTATTTTCCGTGATTATACCACGCTTTTAAACCTGCCAAAAAAAAAAAAAAAAGCTCCGGCTCCCTACGCCTTCGGAATGGTTTATTTATATTTTACATATCATGTAATAGCCCTGTGAATTTCAGAGTTGTTGACATGAAAAATTGTTTACTCAACTGGAGCCTTATATATAGGATTATTATTGACAGTACAAGTCAATTACATTCTTGACGTTGTCGTTGGTGCGTATACGAATTGTAATTTATCACTCACTTATAGTACTAACTGTGAATGTTTATTGAAAAATCAATCGTTAGGCATTCTAATGATGATGAGTGTCGAGTATGTTTATTCGCTGCATCATTAAAAAAAAGTGTTTCATTTTAATATTGAAAAATAAGTAAATAGGAACCGAGATGTTTTCCTTAAAAAGTTCAGTGAGTGGATAGAATATCCAGTTCTAATCACCAGCATACAGTTTTCAGTGTCGATATAGCGTTATCTACTTTCATGCTAGCTAATCTCACTAAGTGATCAGAAATGGAGCCAAAAACATCGGATGCCCAATATTTCCCAGCTACAAAAACATAATGTTAGCGAAAAAGGAATTCTACCCCAGTGGGGGGTAAAATTACGAATACTTTCGCTGAGGCGCCCCTCCAGAATTTGCTGCATCGTACATTCAAAAGGATTTTTAAAACGAAACCTGGGAAGGAGCTGGAAAAATTGAACTGCAAAAAACTGTTATCGATCTCAAAATTGAGCCTGCGGCTGTCAATCAACTTACAAAAACCACAACATAACTTTTAAAATAATGTTTGTACTAGTTGTTGTAAATAGATCACCGAGAATAAGAACCGTGAAAAACTAGGCCTCACAAAACGGGCCTACTGCAGGTAGCTGTACTCAACTCTAGACAATTGAAAACATATAAATCGATACTTAAACTGACTCCAGGCGAGGTCGTACCATAAAACCAGGGTTTGGCCCCACTCTGCGGCGTAGCTAGAGAGATGACATAACAGACAAAATACGACGCGGGGAATAGAAGCCAATATAATGTGTATCTATAGGTATGATATAATGGTGTCCCGTCTCATCCCGTTTTCACTTTATTTCTGTGTGAGGAAAATATTTTTGTCCAGGAATGGATAACAGGATAACTAAGTCAAAACGAACTGGGTGTGATTTCTATGTATAACAATAACTTGCTAAGCAAATGCACACATACACAATAAACATGTACACAATTTCATATAATTTGAAGAATAATTAATTAATGCCTACTTTTAATTAAAATAGGTTTCTCTTTCGGTCTATCAGTGTTTCATAATATGATCGTTTTTAGTTCAAATTTTAGGTGGGTAGTTAATTTTTCAATTACCTCTACTCTTTTATTGATGGACAAAAGAATACAATATATGAATTATGTATACTGCGTATTGATTTTTTAAAGTTCAGAAGCATTCTACAGATGCCTAAAACGTTTAGTAGCCTGAAATAAAAATATCTAGGGATTGATTTTTTGGTGCATTATATTGCTTGATGATGGCCCTCCTTCCTTCGCTGTAGAGTTGAGCCCTTAATAAACTTAAACTATAAAATGTTTGATTATGCAAGCGCTTTTTACGGCATGAGCCATCATCTTCAGACGATGATTACCAGAACGGCCTTCTCTCTGCTACTCTAAATAATATTTTGTACCAACCCAATTGCTAAAAAAAGAATTGGATGAAACAAGTAAGGTAAGAAAGTATGTTGGAATAAACAAACTCTCAAAACTTAAAGTATCCCCGAATGAAAAAAAACCCACGCTCCGAAGGGCGTTATGACGCCGGCTGGCTGACCGCTTATGTGGTGGTAAAGCCACCAGCGACAAAACACATTCAGCTCTTTATAAATATTTGTAATACTTAGAAACGAATAAAAATATATATATATGTTAGATGGGGGTTGATGATTTTGTCCACATTTAATCCATCAAAGGGATATCGTGGTAGATAGATAAAAAAAAAGCATATATTTAATTAAAATTAAAAACACTAATGATAACTTTTATTAGCATGATAGAACAATAATATAAATAAATGTGCTCCAGAAATAACAAAAAAAACAGAATATGTGAAGAATCATGAACCCCGAGATTTTATTAAATAAAAAAAATAACACAATAGATTTAGAAACTAAACTCAGCAACACTTGGGAATATGAATGATAGATTTAATCATTATTCTCTACTAACAGAGAATATCAAATGAAAATATTCCTATTACACTTAACAAAATATTACTGGTTTATGATATATACAAAATTTCTTACAACCACTTCGTATTAATTATTAATTTCCTTCAGATGTATACTTAACAGAACCAGAATATTTAAATTTATTGACTCTAAATATGACATGGTATTAAGACAAATTTACAACGGGCTATGGCACATTAGTTACAAACTAATAACTCACTGTGGTTTTCAATGACCACCACCAACATTGCTCCCCAAGGCACTAGGCCTCCATCATCAATGGTCAGGCAGCTCACACATTGGCTCAAGAAGAGTCTCTCCTCGTCGAGCCATCAAAGGTTGTTTTTCAGCTAAGTAGGGGAACATATTTCCTATTTATTTTCCATATACTAGGCTTAATTATAGTTACAAAAAATAAAAAAAACTATACGAAGGAAATTAAGTGCCCATATTTTCAGTTTTTACGTTCAGATTTCTTTTAAATGGTTTAATTATAACATCAAGATATACATACGCGAAGGGAGGGATGCGAATCCTTTAGCATCTGACTTGTTAATCCGATTATCTAAGGGAATAATTCCAAATAAGGATCAGTTGCCAAATTGCAAATCGGATTTAACTTTCTTTTAAAATTCTCTAGCCCGTTGTGAAATTTGGCTTATTGTTAACTTATACTAACTTTTGACACGTCAATTATTCTTAAAATATTTATCTCTTTAACAAGATATATTACATCAACTACCTATGGTAATTATTAATGAATCTACAAATTCATCATTAGCATCGAATAAACCCTCCGTTAATTGTTCATAAGATATGGGGACATATATCGCGATCGCTACTTACTTAGCTGTCTTCGATTATTATCAAAAGTTACAGGTACGAGGTGGACATTTTTTTATTTTGATTTTATTTCTCGCATATATATAGTTGGTACAATTTAAAAGCCACATGTAAATTGTGACCCCGGAGCGGTCAAATTCAAACTTGAATTCTTTCACTTTGGAGATGAATCAAGATTACGGTATAGTATGTGTATTGAAGATGAAATTAATTGAGAGGTACACTTATTGACAACCTGCGTCAAGACTTTATTGAAAACTTTAGCCTGGCATGGGAACGGGAGGTGTGCTATATATATTTTGAAGTTATCGAGACGAGGAAGTGGTGTAGGTGACAGGCCAAAGTGTGCTAGTGAAGATATACTGTACTGCTTGATGCCTTTGTTACTTAGAGCTTTAGTTTCAACGCCTTGATTTTCCAGCAAACCGCCAATAATTCAGCCTGTTTATACTGTTTTTGTGTAAGTGGTGAATTATATTTATTTTCCATTATTCACTATAAACGAGTTATGGCATACGATGAAGGAGTTATGCTAGACATTAAGCCATTTGAGAGGTTTATGCCTATTAAAACAAATAGCAACCAATGTTAATGACAGTTTTTATAAATTTTCATAATTGTCGTTTGAACAAATAAAACAAAAATTAAATTAATTCGGACATAGAGATCTTTAACGCTACTCAAAATTAAGGAAAATTAATATTTTGTAATAAATAAATACAATATTCTCGTTTAATGTTTAGATGGCTATAATTTTCTTGTCTTTCTAATAAAAAATGAGGCCTCCTTGTAGCAGTTTATTTCTCAAGCTCGAACAGGAGACTTACGAAGAACAGAACAGTTTATTAAAAAAAACCTCAGATCACGCTATATACGTTTAATTTGAATGCACATATGTCGGGTCGTCACTAGGTGGGTGCCTGGTTACCCTAGCCCTGGTGATAAAGTGAGGGTTGTTTGAGTTTACAACCTGGACAATCATTTCGGCTTTACTATCTGACTCCATTTTTTGATAGGTATGTGCCCGGACAGTGCACTATGTTCAGGAGAAGAGGTATAGGTTAGGTAGTTAGTGTGGTCTTGGAATGACCACGAATCCACACTTGGTATCTGAGGGTAGGCGAAATCCGTCCGGATCCCAAAGGCGAGTGTGAACTGGAGAGAGGCAGACTGAATTGTCGCGGGAGACACTGCTTGGTAAGTTTGCAGGGCCACGACAACCGTTGCCCACTAGGGAGAGGTCTCTCCCAAGGAGGTGCTAGATTTAGCGAGACAAACGTAGAGATTCCCACTAGGAAGGTGTGGGGTCAGACAACGACGGACTAAAACGTAGCGAGGCGAGGAGAGAAAGAGATGTAGAGGTTTTTCATAAAGAAGCAGAAGTTTCAGAGTTTCAAGCAGGAGCCACGAGCCAGTGCAGTTGTCAGGATAATGATTTACAGGACCCAAATCGCCGGGCTTAAATACCCAGCTGGCCTTGCCCGCACCCAATAAGCATCCCCATTGTTGTGGCCAATGATGTGGCTTTCCTTTGTTCCCTGACAGAGGCTGGAAGGGTCTGCCGGCGGTTTGGGCCTTATACCTGACTGACAGCTGGTGTCCCAGCTCATATAACTAATTGGCCCTGGCAGCATGTTATATTGTTTAACATATTTACAATGGTTTATATTTGGGTAATGTTATTTACATTTGTTTACAATATATATACAATAGAGTATAGGGTGATTTCTCTTATGTAGTTAGCGGTCGCTACAACATAATTACAGGATGAATATGAAATCAGCAACAAGAAATAAGTTTCCTAAACTTCCCCATTAAAGACGTTATCGCAAAAAGACATTTCGAAAACATTAAATTTTAAACGCATAAAATAAAAGTTCATCCTAATCGTTTTAAGAAGTTTTTGTGATTCTATATTCTATTAGCTTTAGGTTGTTCATCAAACTTTAGTCTGTTCAAAATATTCTTCATTGAAAATATTGACAAACTTCAGTCTATCATTTAACAGTATGACTATTGACTATGATGGTTGAAATTCACCTACAATCAGGGCTAAAATGCACAAACTGACAAAACGTTGACTGTTAAATGTTATATTCTCAATACAGAATGTTTTGGAAAGACGAAAGCTTTATAAAACAATTAGATTTAATGATTTGGCTATAATTCTCTTATAATCTAGTGAGATTCAATTCAATTCACAAAGAAACTATAATCTTTAAAATATATAACGTCCAAATGTTAAAGCGGTTACATTTTTAACCCCTACATATAAGTGTCATAACTCCTAAACTAATATGTGGACATAACTCAAGAAAAGACATTGATATAATTTCGCCTGAAATTGAAAAGATAAACAGATACGTTTCGGAGCTTTTAATGTTAAAATGTGGGAAAGGCGCCAATGCCTAAGGGATATTTATGCATATGTGAGTGTTTAATGCTTTTGTTGACCTCTTTGGCCACAATGTAAGTAGCTAATTCCATTATTTAAGTTTGTTTTTGGCATGAAACTTATAATAAGTTTCACTTGGCGGGCAGACCTTAAAGGTCATTGTTCACTTGACACTAATATGAATTCTATTAAAATAGAATTTAGAAGAAAGAAAGTAGTTAACTTGGAGTTTGTAGAGGCTCATTATTTCATAGTATTTTAATTACCACCCACAAAGGAAAGAATAGGATAACACGATAATCCTACATGAAAGAATGCACACCTGTTTTTTGATAAAGCCATGATAGCTTTCCATAAAAATACTTTATTGAGACATGTGACCGATCCATAAGTAGAAAAAAGAGGAAAGACAGCGGGGTCAACTATCATAGTTTATCAATTAAATGCTGTCATATGAGGGCGACAGGTACGGTAAAGATAATTGGGAGCACGCTCCTCATCAGCATACAACTTATTCAAACTCCTAACCTTATTGGAGAAAGTTACCTGAAATTCTGAATATTTCAATATAGGGTAACATGTTTTCAGATGTAAGTTAGTTTTAAGTCTCATTCATAAGGTGAGCCCCATCACTAAACATGTCTAGACAATGAATGTTTAATGTGCATTATACTTTTGTAACAACCACAAATCGCAATGTAAAATTATTAAAAATTGTATAAAATGTAGCCAAGCTGCAGGACTAAGTAAATAGATTCATTTATGTTGTCTACACTGATTTCAATAAGTTATAATAACAAGGGGATATGAAGCGGGGGGATAAAGCCAATCAATAGTTAGCAGAATAGTTATATATATTGAACTTATTTATTGTGCTAAAATTACAATCTGCCTTATTAGGCAATAAGTAATTAAGATAAATGCTCTCATTCATACGATATTTTTAGACAGCCCAGAGGCCTCCCAAATCCACATGTTTGTCACCTCTCTCGCATACGAAAGAGGAAGCGGAGTCTTGGGAAGTCCCCCACGCTCCTTCGTCAGTCGCGTCACCAGATACGAGCCAGTGGAGGATGACCAAGAGCGTGAGAGCCACAGTCGCTCAGGACATGATTGGAGAAACTGGCCATTGCCAGGACTCCCACTGTCACGCATTTATAGAAGGTCACGAGGCCATTGCCGTTTCAGTCTCCGAGGAGGATTATAGGGATGAGTGGTGCAGTGGAATGACTGTGCTACAGGATTAGGGTGGTTGGAAAGGCTACTGTGGAATTCCATAAACTTGGAAGGGATGAGTTCAAAAATGTAGGGTATATTAAGATCGTTATGAAGGGGTTTGTAGCCGAATAGTTAAAATTGTTTAGTAATAGTCAATCAATTCTTAAAATAATACATCCAGCCTAAAACATCAATATGATACTGACTTTCTTAAAGTACAATAACGTGAATTTAACCATATTAATCAATACAAATCATTTTTAAAGTCATTTTAAAAGTTTAAATTATTATATCAATAAGCGATTTAGCAGTTTCGGAAACCTCATCACCGTTTCGGGAACTAGTGTAAATTATTGCAGTTGGCATTATTACTTCCCTAAATATCTGCAACCAGAATTACCATGAAAACATGTTGTCCCGAGGAGGTCTCTAACATTAGGCCATTCACCCCCAACGTCGGTATTCTGTGTATCCCTATTGCATCAATATTCAGAGCAGCGAATCGATCTTCGGATATGGACGAATGCACTTAAGCTCGATCGCTACTCCGATTGCTCTTACGGAGGCAGGAAAAGAAAATAAGAATGAGATAAAATCTAGAAATAATATCACACAAAAGCCTGCAAACTAGTTGTGTACGAGGTTTAATCTGTACGACTATCTGTAATTGTAATTTATAATGTTCAAATAAATGTTATTTATTAGGACAGGACACCGAGGTCTTTAACTGGATATTCTATTCAAAGTGATCGGAAAATATTCATTTTTTTTTATTAACAATAAACCAATTAAAAAAAAAATTAAGTAAATTTAATAAATAAAGTGGATCCTTAAAGTACATTTTCGCGTGAAGTGATATTTTGAATTTGATCCTGGAATGGCATCAACACAAGGCTTTTCTTCCTTTAATAACTCACTTCCTCATTATAACTTTTGACATATGTGTACTTTACCTTGTTATGTTGTACTTTATGGATACTTTGTGGGAAGTTACTATCGAGTATCGGATCTGCTTTCAGCAATGAAGCTATGCACATTTTTAAACCAACTTATTCCTAATCAATTCAGCGTTTGCCATGATCGAAGTCTCCTTGTTATGAATAGTCCATTTATAGAAACTAGAAGTTCTTTAAATAGCTGCCATGGAAGTGCAGACAACAGGTATTCGTCGAACGAGCACAGAATAAACAAGGTGAATTAACTGCTGAAACGAAGGAATCCGCGGTGGAGAGACAAGAAAGAAGCTGGAATGAATATGGTAAGATTGGCAATAGGCAGACCGTCTCCTTCCTCCTGAGCCTGTCTCCTTTTTTCCTACCTTCCCGCCTTCCTAGGTTTATATATATCTTATTATTAGATAAAAAAAAAAAGAAAAAAAGAGAAGGATTGCACTTGCGGCAGTGCAACTTTCTATTTACGGCTGGTGCAGGGACACCGTGCTGATCTTCGTGTTACGTCGTAAGTCCGGAGACAATGGTTTACATTACAAAGAAAACCATTGAGCATAAATGTTAAGCAAACTCTTTAAAAGGAAATTTAGTAATAAATAACTTGTTCTCTATATGAAAAATGTCATCCTTTCAACAGATGTTTTATCCAGTTGTTCTTCTGAATAATTGCATAGAAGTCAATCAAACTTTACCAACTAAATAATACATCATAAACTAAATTGTATTTGTATAAACCGGTAAATACCATCATTAATTTTTTCTCCAAAACTAATCTACTCCTTCATATGTAATATTTGACATCAACAATACCACATATAGAATAATATCAGCCTTAGTTTGTCCTCCGAAATCCAATTGTACCCATGTGGAAACAAAACTTTAAAATAGCTCCAGATGCTATGTATGGGTGCGGAATGGTTGGGAAGATCGGTGTCCTGGGCACCCTTGGGCAGTTGCCTGCTGCGATGCACAGTAGGCCAAAGAGGACCAAAAGCATCGCGTTGCATCGGACCAAATTAAAATTTTTATTATCACCCAAAAAACTAGATAAACTGATTTATTTTAAGCTAACCGAATGTGTGAGAAATTAGTGTGAGCCGGAGATACATTTTTCATAATTTTCGAACAGTAGATCTATTGAATTGTTTCAATGTTGTGGAATTGTTGTTTCGTGTTGGCAGTTGATAATTTTTTCTTGAAGATTTCCCAACTTTTTATGATTATTCTGCACTACTCGAAAATAGTTTAATGGTTTCTAAATCTTGTCTTTCTTTGAAGTTTTTTGCTTTTTCGTTTATAAAGATACTATAATATTTGTTACGGAAAATTGACTTTCTCCAATTTTTCCTTAGTTATTGGGCAAGAGACATTCGGTATAATTACTTCCACCGCGATGCCCCAGGGGCCAGTACATATTTTCATCCGTATGGGTGTTAGAACAATATTAGGTACAATTCTCTTAATACTGTACATTAATCTCAACTTATGCTTTTAACAATCGTATTGAAGAAAAATAAGGAACAGTAGTTGCGAAAAATTGGATGCGAACAACATTTTGTAGCGAAAAATACCTTAAACCAAAAGCAAATAATATATATCAAATCTTATAATAAATGTTTTAGTGATTTAAGGTCATTAACATGATAAATATTGAAAAAAAAATGTATATTACTACTCTTTTTTTTACGTAATTTCAGTTTTAGGTATCAAATTATGTAATGCAAGTGCTTTGTTACATGATTATTTCTTATATTTTTAGAGAAAATGTTTAAAAAATAATTATGAAACTATATTTTTCAAACAATAAATAAATCGCAACTCAAATATGTGATCAGGACTAAAAATTATACGGCGTTTAATTAAGTAACTAGAAATATTTAATCAATGCATGGTTGGAATTTTTTACTATTAACATTAATAATTCTAATTTCAGCTTGCGAAGATGTTTATCCGTATACATAGCCGAGCCATATGATATCCAGGACGATTGGATCGGGGGGACCATCTTAACGGGTTATTTATTCTACAGGGCATTTTACTAAGGAGCGACTAATTATTTACAGTCAACAACATGTAATTAAGCTGAAAGAGGAGGTAAATTTCACACGAATTTCATTCCAAAATGTCACCAGTTCAAGGTTTTTTGATTGATTTCACGCCCTTTGAACTGTTGCTAATATGCCCTTAAAATATTACATAACAACCAGCCACTTAATTGGCAGCAGTTGCACGCCCTTAGTTATGATATAACCTCTGCTGTTATTGAACTGTTACTTATCAGCTATTTTAAGATCCCCTATATGCATATCTATGTATTGATTTTCCATCTTTATTATTTCAGTTATAAGGAATAGAATTTTCTGATATAGTACAATATAGACAGAATTGAGCTGTATCGATTCCGAGGGTCCAGCCATCAACACAATAATGAAGTCAAGAGTCGATATCTCTAAGTTTAACTGACAACTGCCTTAAAACATTCTAATTACCTTTTCTAATTAATCTACAGATTTTATTTTTGTAACTGAAAAGCCATCAAGGTCAGACGCCCTCTATTTATTTTGGAATGTAATTTGATATTGGATTCGTTTCTGTACCTGCGAATTTCTGTACCTGTACCTTGTAATTGAAAATATAATTTCAGGTCTAAAGGAGGGTCCCTTAAGTATATTCGTTTTTGTCCGTTAGACCTTGGGGTCCGGTGTAGCAGAAGGATACAATCTCTCATGCAGGACATAAGGGTTTGAGTTAAAAATATTTTATTAGCTTTCACTTCGTGGATGTTAGATAGGGTTGACAGCCTTGTAATATGTTCAACCCCCGACATGGGGAGTGTAGTAGGCCGACTGTCGGCATGCCATAAACCTCTCTTTTGATGTAGGCCGACCGATGTACCTACCCCACCTGTTGCAGATGGCGGATTACAACTCTCCCTTTTTTGTTTCCTGTCATGAAAGTAACCAGAAGGGATTCTGGGATATGGGACTCAGTAGCTAGTGGCCCTAGCTTAATAATCCATTCCGTAGATAGTGCGAAAATGCATACACGATCACAAAGGGCCATAAAGAAAAAAGCCTTCTGTCGAAGAAATATAGATACGGTCCAAGACGAGAACACATATACGACGAAACGAGAATTGGGCAGGACCCACTTAGTCGTTCTGAGGTGAGCTGGACTTGCTGAGTCGCTCTGATGAGAGGTGGACTTGGGTGGTGAGTCTACCTGGATGCATCTCTTGCTTGGCCACTCTTCTCCTGAAATGCTCTCTCACGTTTCTCTGGAGCCGTTGACTGCGGACTGGTTGGAGACGATTGCCTTTGCCATTGACCTTGGCTTTGAAGTGGCTTCTACTTCAGATTGAAGAGATCGATGTACACGTGTAAGATTGAAATTTTATTAATCTGTTTGATTCATAGTAAAATCAGTCATTCCTCGCCATAACACTTAAACCTTTTGTTGTTTTTAATTAATAAAACATTTTGACAGTAAAATTCTATTTTACCATTGTATTCCTTCCATTTTGATCACCACATTAATTTATTAGGGTAAATTAATTTGTGGTTTAGTTCTAATTGGGAACAACAGTAATGAATTAAATATTTGAGTAAGGTTTAGTTCTGTACAACTTTAGGCTAATGCAATACGCTCAGGATTTAGGAATCAAATCTGTCAGTAGTTGAATAGCTAGATGGCACCCCTAAAACTTAAATATTCTAATTATTCAACTAGAGCGTGAAAGCGTGGCGTTTGAGGGTAAGTCAGGGAAATAGATAAACGGATATATGTATCCTTAGAAAATATACATCCTTTATATATTGCCTTACAATGTTATGTATGTATGGATACGGATATGTATTACATAGATTAGTGTATTGATACGAACAGAGTATCCGTATATAAATAAATATATAATAAAAAGAAGCCGCCCTTCACCAAAGTAGCTATTGGTAGGAATGAAAACGGCAAATAGGTTCACAAAGTGATTTATCGTTATTGTAATGCGCTTAATCCTCAACATGCATTACATATTTTTAAAATACTATGCTCTTTAATTAGGTGTTCTACTCGATTATTTAATTAATAACCAATTGTTTTTTTTTGGAGCTAAAGTATTTCTCTTTAGAAAGATATTCTCAAAATGCTAAAATATATAAATTACATTGACTAGCTTAAACCAAACTTTTTTTTTTTGAGTTTGGATGGTGGAAAAAATATTCTTCCGTAAGGTTTATAGGATAATCGATAATAGGAGACTAAATATCGAAACCGAAGTGAAAAAAGGAGGCTTGCTTGTACATTATTCCGGCAGTGACAATCACATTTTAAAGACATTGTAATACCTAAAATATTGACGATGAAACACCTTGATAAAAATGGCGGAAAGATTGCCTGTTGCTGGGTCTCAACACTTTTTTTTTTATCTGGCATTGTTTCTTATCTGTATCTGAGAAAGGTTTAACTTATGTGAAACGGGTTGGAGATTGCGGAGAAAACACATATCACAGAGGTCTTGAAATACGAGTGTATATTAGTATCAAATGTCATATCGATCGTCACTTATGATCACTATATATATATAAGTTAACTGGGGAGCCTACTACGAGAAGACAACATAGGTAAGACTCCCCAGCTAATCCCCTCAGAGTATTAACTAAGGTATATATAGATGTCAGAATACAAATAAAGCCATTCTCAGTCTAATCGTTGTCTCAGTCTGTACCTTCTTCCCCCTTTTTATCGTTAGTGTTCGGTTGATCTTAACTGGTGCCGAAACCCGGGAGTCGTAAGGATTATACGAACCAATACAAGTGCCGTAAGCATTGTGTTCTTTAGCGAGTACGCGACCACTAGTGTTTACCGTTGACATTTGGAAATGGAACAACCCGGTAAGCTTCAGTTCGCTAAGCTGGAGGCGGATTTGGCCCAGGCCATAGAAGAAAAAGAACGTCTAAACGTACAAATGTTCAGGGAGCAGGAGAGATCACAGATGTATCTGGCAAAGGTGCGGACCCAGAATTCATCGTTCGTCCATGGACTAATCAGCCAGCTGGAACCCTTTACGGGGACGTTGGGGGAACTAGATCACTTCCTCAAGGGAGGCGATCAGATCAAAGCTCTGATGAACACCAGAAAGGGTCTGGGCACAATCACAGATTTAGACATAGTCGTGTTGGAGACTGCACTCGTGAGCAGGATCTCAAGGAAGGTCCTGAACGCCATACAGGGAGACGTGTCGCTGACCTGGGAAGAGACGAAAGTAAGGTTGAAGAAGCTGTACGGAGGGGGTAGGTGGACCCCAGAGGAAGATGTGTTTTACCTCATCAAGGAGAAAAGAACTCAGGGCCAATCGGAGGGCGATTTTGCGGAGAAACTTTTAGTCATGCACAACCAGCTTGTGGAAAAGATGGTCGAGACCTGCGGACAGGAAGAAGCAGCCCACAGACTACACTTCATAAGACAGGTGATGAAGGTCCAGCTAAACCATTAACTGGACAGGCCGGGATCTTTGCCGAAGGACAGGGAGGTGATCGACTGTGCACACGAGCTTATTGATGCAAGGGAACGGAAAGAGCTAAGACCCAGGCTGCCGGAGTCGAGTTGGACGGAAGTAAGGAATGTGAGGAGAGCGAGAAGGAGCCCGCCAAGACAATCTGGATTTGGCAGGGGCATGGAGAGGCGGACAGGTAGAGGGCAGGACGAGAGGAGAAGGAAGCAAGAAAGGAGGTGTTATGAATGCAACCGACCAGGGCACGTGGCAGCTCAGTGCAGTCAAACTAAGTGTTTTGAATGCGGGAGACAAGGACATATGGCCAGAGACTGCCCTCGGCGCAACACCAGAGGCAACAGAAGGGGATTCCGACCAGAGCCTATGGAGGTTAATCAACAGGAGTGGAACCCACGGAGACCGGCAGGGTGAGACGGGACACCCTACTCCAGCGGAGAGTCGTCGGGAGAGGAGAGTGGTCGGTCGGAGCGCAGCGCCCCGGCGTCGAGACACGAGGTAAGTGGGGGAAACTCGTGGAAGGGAGGACCCTCGGGAGCCGAGGTAGTTAGGGGAAGGAGACGGAACGAATGAGGGTGCGATACGGAGGGGGGCAACCCGACGCGCACGCTGAGAGTAAACAACAGCGAAAAGGGGAAAGAGGGGTTTAGGTTGCCCGTGGCGAGAGGGAAGGTATCCGGAATTCGATTCCTAATCGATACGGGAAGCACCCACTCGTTGATAAGCGAAAGGGGGGCGAAGGAATTGGGAATCTGGGAGGGACGAGAAACGTGCAAATGCACGGTAACCACGGTCAGTGGGAGGTGTGAAACGGAGGGGGAAGCGCGATTAAGCCTTCGCGAAATAGCGGGATGTAAGGGAGGGGTCACAACGCACATCATGAAAAATTTATCTGATGATTACGACTTGATAATAGGGTGCGACATTTTACAGAAAGCGGGGATGAGGTTGAAGGTCCGGCGCCATAAATGGGAGTGCGAAATGGGAGAGTATAATTACGAAATCGTCACGGAACGAAGGGGAGGGAGAGTGAGGATCGGAGCAGCAGGATGTGCTCGCGACTCGGTAAGTAGGCTGGTAGCAGCAAATGGGGACCTGTTTCATCAGGAACCGGGGTTATTACCGACTACGGGAAGGACACAACATCGGATTCCAGTGAAATCAGAGACACCCGTGTATGTGAAGGAAAGGCGGTACCCCCAAGCGATGAGGGAGATCATAAAGGGGCAGCTCGAGGAACTCCTGAGGCAGGGTATCATACGCCCCAGTAACTCTCCCTATAATAGTCCGTTGTGGGTTGTGGAAAAGAAAAGCGGGGATAGTCAGAAGCAATACCGGGTGGTAGTGGACTACCGGAAATTGAATGAGGTCACCGTGGACGAAAGGTACCCACTCCCGAGGATTGAGGACATACTCGATCGCCTGTCGGGAGCGACAGTGTTCAGCACGCTGGACCTCAAGAGCGGGTACCATCAGGTTAGGATGGCAGATGAGGACGTTGGGAAGACGGCGTTCTCTTGGGAGCGGGGGCATTACGAGTTTGTGAGAATGCCCTTCGGTCTGAAGGGGGCCCCGCTAACTTTCCAGCGTCTTATGGACGAACTCCAAAGGGGGCTGGGCGAGGACTTCTCGCAGGTGTATATAGACGACCTGATAGTGTTCAGCAAGACTGAACAGGAACACGTGCAGCACCTTAGTCGAGTCCTCGCCAGAATAAGGGAGTTCGGACTAAGATTATCGCGGGAGAAGTCCAGGTTTGGTCTGAGGGAAATTAGGTTCCTTGGTTACACCGTCTCACAAGACGGGGTGCAGCCGGATCAGGAGAGGGTTAGGGCGATACAGGAAGCACCCCTTCCCAAGAACGTGCGGGGTATTCGCAGGTTTCTCGGGATGATAAATTACTACCGGAAGTTTATCCCAGGGATCGCGGAACTCACCAACCCATTAACGGAATTGTTAAGGAAGGGGCGGAGTTTCCGGTTGGGGCCGGAGCAAATTCAAAGTATAGAGAAATGCCGGGACATCCTTACCACGAAACCATTATTAATTTTCCCGGATTTTGGGAAGACATTCCGGATCACGACGGACGCGAGCGCGAGTGCCATAGGGGCGGTCCTGTCGCAAGACACTGGGGGGGGGGGGGGGGGGGGAGAAACCTGTTGCCTATGCGGGTCGCCAGCTGAACGGGGCCGAGACGCGTTACAGCGCCATCGAGCGTGAATTGTTGGCGGTGGTATGGGCAGTGGAGCATTTCCGGCCGTACGTGTACGGCAGGCTATTTGAACTGTACACGGACCACAAACCACTGGTATACCTGGGGAACCTGAAGGAGTCGTCGGCAAGGGTAGCCAGATGGAAGGAGCGACTCGCCGCGTACAATTTTAAAATTATGCACAAAAAGGGGACCGAAAACGCGGTCGCAGACTGGCTTTCCCGGGAGTTGGTAGTGAATGCTCTGGAGGAGGAAGTAGGTCAAGAAGAACCGTTCGCGGTGCGGTACCTGCGGGAGTGGGCCGAGAGCGGACCGGAGATCCCCTTAGTTCAGAGAGACCCGGGGCAGGTAGAAACCCCGTCCGAACGACCTACGGACCTACCCGAAATCGATGGAATAATTAATGATAAGAGGAGACAAATAATTATCAAATCGAAACGGGAGCCGGGAGTCGAGACGAGGGCGAGCGAATACGCGGGGCTGTCCTCCGTGACCATTAGGGCACAAGCCACGGTGGATGATACCGATTTGGAGCGGGCCATTGAGCAATGCACGAAGCCGGGGCAGGGTTGCCATATATATATCGGGAATAGATTGTTGGCCGATAAAATTAAACGGTTATGGAGACAGGAGCGCCTAGGGATGGGGTACACATTAGTTAGGTGCCTTAGACAGGTGGAGACGGTCACCGAAGCAGAGGTGCAGGGTCGGTTAGTGAAGGACCACCACGTGGGCAAGACCAATCATCGGGGGATTGAGGAGACGCTCCGGGCGTTGAAGAGGTTATATTTTTGGGTAAATATGGGGCGGACAGTCAGGGAGGTCGTTACGCGGTGCGAAATATGTCAGAGGGCGAAGTACGACCGACAACCCCCGGTGGCGGAACAAACGGTCACGGAAACGGCGGAGGAGCCCTTGAGGATTATCCAGACGGATCTCTATAGTAATGAAGGTCAGTCGTGGCTCACGATCCTAGATACTTTTAGTAAGATCGCCATGGCATATCCCGTAGAAACCAAGACACCCGAGGTGGTATGGGAGGGGATACTCTAGTGGTGCGGCACGTACGGGGTCCCCGATATGATCGTGTCGGATTCGGGGCGGGAATTTGATAATGACTGGATCCGGGAACAGAGTAAGGAACTAGGAATAAACTGGCGGCGGAACACCCCCCATCACATCAAGGGTAGGGGCGCGGTGGAACGTCTCCACAGCACGCTAGGAGAGCATCTCCGGCTATTTAGGATAGACCGACGACTCGATTCCTATACGGCGATGCCGCGCGCAGTAGTGGCATATAACCACAGTATACACTCAGCAACGGGGCTATCGCCGGTGGAAATAGTGTTCGGGCAAAGGCGGCGCGATCGAGGAGACCTGATGACGGCGCATAACTTAGGTTTACGGGAGCAACTAGGGGAAGCGCGCAAGGAACGTCGGGCGATGTGGGAGAGGGTCCGTGAGCGAGTAATCAGAGAGAAACGGACTCGCGTAGATAAAGCTAACGGCAGACCCGGGATCGTTAGCGCGGGCTCGGTCGCGCTGGGGACTACGGTATACCGCAGGTTGAGGACAGCCCGTAAGAAGGGAGACGCGCGGTACGAGGGACCGTACGTAGTGGTGGCGGTCAGAGAACACAACCTCTATACGATCCGGGACGTCAACCACCCTTTCCGGTCGCGCACCGTCCACTTAGAGGAGCTAAGAGTACCGTCGTCGGTGGCTCGACGGATGACGGGGGGCGGCGCTCCGACCGACACACCACACTGTTCGAATGAGCAGGTTATGTTTGAAAGATGTAAAACTCCCTAGTACGTAAGGCATTGTAAATAAATAAAGGTTGAACCATATTAGTTAAGATATAACGGGTGAAGGCCTTGTGGCCGGAAGCCAACTGTAATTAGTAATTGTGAACGGTAACAAAGAAGTTATCGGGGGCAGGAACTGCCCTGGTTATGTTCGTTGTACAAGAACTGTTTATTTTTGTTTATTTTGTTGTGATGTTATATTGAGTTCTTAGGTATAAGAAACTGGAGGGGGGGAGTTAACTGGGGAGCCTACTACGAGAAGACAACATAGGTAAGACTCCCCAGCTAATCCCCTCAGAGTATTAACTAAGGTATATATAGATGTCAGAATACAAATAAAGCCATTCTCAGTCTAATCGTTGTCTCAGTCTGTACCTTCTTCCCCCTTTTTATCGTTAGTGTTCGGTTGATCTTAACTTATATATATATATATACAAACAAAATTAATTTCTAACAATAGTGACTAATTATCTAGGAGGACTATATCTCCCTTCTACGCGATACCAATGACATCAACTTTCAATTCACTAAAAAGTGTTGGGCATAGTGAAAAATACATGAGTACATTAATTTTTTTTTAAGGTCCACTAAAAATAATCTTTTACTTGTAAGACTTTTTTTGTTTTTATGGTTATTACAGGTTTTAGTTTTAGGAGTTAATTATATTATTTGGTTTAGAGGTGTTGTTGCTTCTGGAAACTATGCGTATTGATCCCATTAACATAAAAAAAAATAAAGAGCATTATAAAATAACAAAAAATATTTTACAAATTAGATTTATCTAAAACACAGTGCAATAGTAAAACTTAATTCTGGTAAACACCTACATTTTATATGTATAAGTTTCATTATATGCACATATTATATATATCTTTCATTTACTAACAGCTTATAGTAATTTATTTCACTTAAATTGATTTTACGTGGAAAATGCTAAATTTAAGATGAATAACAGTTTTTAGGAATTATATGGTAACAATTTCAAGATCTACGTTTTTGACCGCATCCTCTTCCATTTCTTGTATCCAAATGAATTATTCAGAAATACGATCAGTTCCTTAAATAGAGGGCTATATAACCAGTTAAGGGATCATGCAACTGTTGTCAATTTTATATTTAGTTAGCAGGAACCGTTAGCTCACTGTCAATTGCCAAATATTCTGTGATTAATTTATCGCTGGCCGATATCCAATGCATTCAAACAGTGAGGCAAGTCTATATTTACCCTTACCGTCCGCTTTGTGTGTTTGGGATTCCCTTATTAGGCCACCGTTTTTAAGGCAGCTAAGGATTTTCTGATATAAAAAGTAAATAAGGTATTTAGGCAGTGACTAAATAACATGAATTTAAGTGACATAATCTGCTAAGGCAAAGAGAGTGGTTTTACCTGGAAACAAGTAAGGGCCTCCCAGACAGTACAAGCTAATTGATCTGAAATATCAACATGTACCGCCACGCGGTGTACCAAGGGCGTGCCACACGAATTCTGTTAGGGCAGGTTTTTTTTGTTGTTGTTTTTCTTTCTGTTAAATCAGCTACATTCTCCATCTTCCTATGGAGCCCAATGACGCAGTGTGCCGGGCATTCTTATCTGCTCATATGGGCACTCGCTTCGTGCAGGAGGTAGAGGGAGCAGAAACCTTTTTTGTCTCCCCCCAGACATCAGCTTAGCAGAACATATCAAGTGACAGTACATTCAGCGTGATATTGCAGTCCGCTTGAAACAGAGTGTCGAGAGTTCCAACGCCTAGGTGGACATTTGTCAAAGAATAATTCAGTGACCATCTGGAAATGGATTTAACATCCCACTTTAGTTGGCAAAGGTGACATACAGGTAATCCAGGTTTTCCTATCCGAAATTGTTGTACGTAAGACGTTTATGAAAAAACCAAACAAAGGTGCTTTCTTTATATTTTTATACAATAAAAAAAAAAAATAACAGTTACTTGTGAGACGATGCCTGGACGCCGGGGGAATTTCACCCTATCAAGAATGATAAAGAGTCCCCCCTCCGTGAGACCTGCTCCAAACATTCATCGAATGAATGAAGAAGTCCCGCTGATGATCAGGAATACTACAATCGCGCCCTTTCGAAGACGATCAGGGCGACTGTGAAGACTTCAATGGGAAGGAAAAGCCCCTGAGCCACTGAGCTGTGTGTATTTGGAAAATATTTCGAATACACTTGTTTACTCACTCCATTGGTTGGCTAAGAACATTGAACTGCTTAGCTTATAACGCCAGGAGAAAAGTTGTATCAACTCAGTCTTAGAGGTCCTCGACTCCTCTAAGAGGTAAAATATTGTATATATCCCCGGTGTAGAAATTAAATATTTAAAGTTAAAGTTTCACAGAGGTCTGATCCAGGTCTCGTTATTTTCCTAGCAGACCAATCCATACAAGGGTAGTGGAACTTGGAAAAATTTTCTCAAAACCGGAAACCCTATCCTCCTTAAAATATTCTCTAAAGTGATAAAGTAATTAATTTAGCTTGAGTGAATGACAAGAATCATGATAAAGAGTGACAGGTGTGTCGATAGTTATATAATGCTAAGAATATTGTAATGCTAATAGTAGAAGCTAGTGTATACCTTCCTCGTGACTTCATGGAAGTCTCTGATATTTTTAAGTAAACGACCGCATCCCTTCAAGACCTCCCTCCCATTCTCCAGAACTACCCTTCTCTTATACATATGTGTCTCAGCTTTAGCCCCAGACCACACTTGTTTCTCAGACAGTCGTTCCCCAACACCCGACCCAGTATGTAGTAACATAACTCTTAATATTTGTATATACCAGTGTTTTGCTTGTACTTCATAGTAAAGTTTTCTTTCTCTTCTTTTAAAATACTCTCCTCTACAAAGATTATTTAACTGACGAAAAAACAAACATTGAATTTGTTCTAAGATACGGAATGTTCCAAAGAAATTATCATTAAATTATTCATAATTATAGTAGGCCGGTACCTGAAAATCGTAAGTAGCTCCAATATATTTTCTTTTATAAATTCTTTATTGAAAAAATTACAATTTGCCTTTTCCAGCATTAATAATTGTGCTGAGAGATCATTCATACCTTATATACAATTCCATTCATACCTATATACATACAGATTCAGCCCAGGAGCCCCCCCGCCCCCGAAGCCAATCCCCAGCAAGCTGGCGGAAAGGCCGGAAGCAGCGAAGCTCCCCCCGCCCCCTCTCCGGCCGTGGCACCATCCGGCGCAGGCCACAGAGAGGGCAAGAGAGCCACACACGCTCAGGACATGAGTGGGGATGATGGCCAGTGCCAGGACCCCATGACATAGAATGTCTATTTATAATAGTTCGCGAGGCCACCGCCGTTTTAGGCGTCGAGGAGGATTGTAAGGATGAATGTTACTGGATATGGAGTCGACCAAAGGATTCGGATGTGCGGAAAGGTTTTGGTGAAATTTGGAAAATCTTGAGGGTATAAGGTCGAGGACAGTTGGTACATGGAGATCTCTGTGAAGGGATGAGTTTTTAATATAAAAGGGTGCGTTGACTATGGTTCTGAGGACTTTGGATTGGAATGTTTGGATACGTTTGATGTTCGATGGTTTGGCTGTCCCCCATAACTCTATTCCGTAAGTCCAAATTGGTTTTAATAACTGTTTGTATACGTGGAGTTTGTTTTCTAGTGTGAGGTTAGAGTTTCTGTTCAGTAGTCTGTATAACTGTCCAAACCGTCTGTTCGATTCTTGTCTTTTAAGTCTTGTGTGAGGGTTCCAAGTCAGTCTTTTGTCTAGATGAAAACCTAGATATCTAACTGTATTGGACATGGGAAGCGGAATTGAATTGAAGGTTACGGACGGGCAGGATCCTCGACGGAGAGTAAATGTGGTGTGAACGTATTTGCCTTCATTGACCTTGATGCGCCAGATGTTGCACCACTTCTCTATCTTAGTGAGGTGATTTTGGAGGTTGTAGGATGCCGTTGACGGATTGGGATGTGACGAGAGAATTGCTGTGTCGTCAGCAAAAGTTGCAAGGAAGGTGCTAGGACTTAACGGAATGTCAGCAGTGAAAAGGGTATACAGGATAGGGCCAAGGACGCTGCCTTGAGGAACTCCTGCTTCTATGGGGTAATAATCGGAGTATTCTGAACCACAACGGACCCGAAAGAACCTGTTAGACAGATAGGATTGAAGGATTAGATAAAGGGTCTGCGGTAAGGAGATTTTTAGTTTGTAAAGCAAACCTGGGTGCCATACCCGGTCAAAAGCCTGAGCTACGTCCAAGAAAGCACCCGTGCAGTAGTGTTTGCTTTCAAGTGCGGAGGATATATGGTCAACAACGCGAAGGCCTTGTTGAGCAGTGGAGTGTCTGAAGCGAAAGCCAAATTGATGGTTAGGAAGAAGGTTTTTGGATTCAACTATAGGCAAAAGGCGTTTGAGTAGGATTCTTTCAAAAACTTTTGAAAGGATTGGAAGTAGACTGATTGGGCGGTAAGATGAGGGATCATTTGGGGACTTTCCAGGTTTCTGAAAGAGGACGATAATGGAATATTTCCAGAGAAGTGGGTAGTGGGTGGTTCTAAGGATACAATTAAATATATAGGTGAGGAAAATTATTGCTTTGGGTGGGAGTTGTCGAAGGATCTGAGCAGTGAGAAGATCGTATCCAGGAGATTTACGGAGTGGTAGGTTTTTTAAGTGGTATTGGACCTCGGAGGGATTGACTGCCTTTGGAGGAAGTGAAAGAGGAATCGGAGAAATAAGGAAATCTTCGACCTTCGTATCGTGGGATGGATTATGCTGGTTGGGATGAGGTGTGAAAGTATGTGAGAGGTGCTGTGCGAATGCTTCAGATCTCTCTCCATCTGACGCAGCCCAGGACCCATCGCCACGACGAAGTGGATGTGATACATAATGGTATTTTAGGATATTTTGGGTAGCTCTCCAAAGAGAGTTGTCCTGAGTGGATAAAGAGGATAGGTAAGAATTAAATGTTTGGGATCGGAAGGTTGCCAACTCTCGCTTTAACAATTTACAGTTTTGATTGTAACAGCGGCGATCGGCAGGGTGTCGGGTTCTTTGCCATAAGGCTTTGGAGCGGCGTTTGATGTGGATAAGGTCGAGTAGGTTTTGAGGTAAAGAAGTTTTGTTCTGGGCATACGGGGAAGGTCGAGGCTTTGAAGCATTCCATGCACATTGTTGGATTAAGGTAGTAAGGGAATGTACGGCATGGTCTAGATCATGAGGTGTTTTTAGGGTAACTTTGAGGTCAATGGAATTAGTTAGAAGTTCACGGAAGTGGTCCCAGTCGACTGGACCTCTGATGAATGAGGGAGGAGGTAGTTTGGGGATGGGGTGTAACGAAAGAGTGAGGAGTAGAGGGCTATGGTCGGACGACAGGTCATCGAGCCGTGTAGTGGACGAATTTATCGATCCTATTCCATGGTGGATGAAGAAATCAAGGATGTCAGGATTTCGATAGGGATCTGCAGGCCAATAGGTAGGAGTCTGAGGAGGGAGAGGGGTGGAGTTTGTGGATAAGAGTGCAGATAACAAAGCTCGCCCTCGGGAGTTGGTGGTTCTAGAGCCCCACTGTTGGTGCTTTGCGTTGAAATCTCCACCCACAAGGTAGTGATGTCCAATTGAGTTAAGAAAGGAGGTAAATTGTGAGTTGGAAATAGACTTGTTAGGTGGACAATACGCTGCAGCTATGGTGAGGGGGAAGGAAAATGTGCGGATTGACACAGCTGTGGCTTGTAGGAAATCATGGGCAATCAATGGGACGATGTGGTGGGAAAGGGAATGGTGGATAAGGACAGCAGTACCAGCATGTGATGTTCCATCAGGGTGGTCTGTTCTGTAAATCTGGTACTGTGGGATTTTGAGGGATCTGTTAGCAGTCAGTCGCGTTTCAGTAATGAGTGCAACGTCAATGTTTTTTTCATTTAGTAATGTTGTTAGTTCGTTTGTGTGATTTCGAACACCATTGGCATTCCAAAGAAGGATAGTTAAGGGTTTTTTATTCATTTGGGAGAGCTTGGAATGAGGTGGGAAACAAGGTTGGTGAGCAGTGAAATAAGAGGAGTGATAAGAGTTCTGAAGTCGGTGAGAAAGGATGTAAGAAGGCTAGTGAGATCTGTGGAGTTGGGAGGGGGAGGAATTTGGTGTATGTGAGGCTGAGGTAAATGCTGTGGTTGAGGGAGGGGAGGAGGCGGTGCCTCGGATAATGTCTTGCGTCCACCTGACACTATGTTGGCGAATGAAGTGGAGTCATTCACTTCTCTGGCTGGAACGCTTCGCGGTTTCACTGCTTGTTCTACCACGAGTGGGCGGCGTTGTTGTTGGAGGCGGTTCTTCAGCACTTTATATGCCTCGCAGCCTTTGTAGTTGGCAGGGTGGTCTTGCTGACACAAGGCACATACAGCGGGGGATTGGCGAGGCTTCTTGCAAAGCTCGCTCTTGTGCTTGTCTCCGCACTTCACACACCTAGGTATGTGGTGACAGTACGAACGACTGTGGCCATATTCCTGGCAGTTGTGGCACTGAACTATGTCACGCCTGGGATGTGATTTTTCCACCTTTACTCTAGTGTAGTAGAGGTAGTTCACATTGTAAATTTGTTCAACTCCTGGCGTTTTTTCGAGGTCAACGAAAAATAGTGGGAGTGGCGTTTTCACCGGAGTGTCCATGTCCTTGTCCTCCCTGAAGACATTGACTACCTGTCTTGCATTGAACCCTTGGGCACTCAGTTCTTCTATAATTATATCAACTGGGGTTGTCGGGTGAAGGTTCCTAATAACAACCCTCAAGGATCTATCTTCCTTTAGCTGATATGTGTGAAACTCAGCTTTTGTATTTTCCAGATACTTAACAATCGCTCTATATGTATCTGAATTGTCTGGCGTGATCCTAGTATCTCTGCTTCTATTGAGGCAGGTAAACTTACCAACCCCAACAATTTTTTTTAATTGATCGCATAGTATTTTAAAAGACCTAATATTTTTTATGAATATTGGAGGTGGCTTAGGGGTTTTAGGGGTGGTAGTTGTCTCCATGTCATTATTTGTTGCATCTTGCAACAGTGGCTCGAACGGATTCGGGGTGAAGAACGGAGATTCTGCTGGTGACGGAGCAGTAGACGGTCCTGGTTGAGGTGAAGGCAACTCTTCCATGGATCTATTGGTGGGTGTGACAGATGGTGGTGGCGGCGGCAGGTCTCTCTTACTCGGTCTTCCTCTACGAGCCTTTTGTTTTGGTGATGTTGTTGGTGTGGTGGTATCAACGGACCGAGATCTTTTTTTAGTATTATTCATCGCCATATGATGAAAACGCATAATGTCATATTCTGCCTAGCAGAAATAATTTAATTATTTAAAAAAAAAAAAACAAAAAAAACCGATGACTACTCCCAGTATCGAACGCACGACGTACGGTACGAGAGCCGCCGACGGTAGCTCTGTCCAATATATTAGGCGTAAATGATGTCCGAAACTTAAGGAAGAGGTAGTAAATCTGAAATGCAACAGAAAAGTTCATTTAGGCTATGGCCCATTGGGACATTGACAATGTTCATTAAATAGATTTTATATTATCAACACCAGGAATATTAAGTATTATTATCAAATTTTATTATTTTAAGTCAATTTGTAAATTTAATTTTTTTTTGATGTGGATATAACAAAAAAAATTATTCAAGTGAATGCTACTTTTTCGAAAAATGAATGTTTAAAAATCACCCAATGCGGTGATGCACCTGTTCTTTTTACACAGTTATCAATTCTTTATGGTATTACTAGTATATTTTCAGTCAATTTGTAAATTCCATTATTTTTTAAAGGAAATACTGCATGAATGAGCGGGTGAATGAAAATTGTAAATATGGTATGAATGAGGACATCTATCACAATTACTTATTGCCTAATAAGGCAGATTTTAATTTCATCACAACAAAGAAGTTTCAATAAATATATATTTTTAAAGGAGAATTCCATTTGTTATACCCAAATTAAATATTTTATTTTAGATATTTTTTATAAATAAAAATGTATTTTAGTAATTAATTTATTACAATACATCCCAGGTTACAAAAAAATGAAATAAAAGCTTTTTAATAATTTATTGCAATTATTTTTGCTGGAAACACTGGTACTTGCTGGAGAAGACTTTTCCAGCACATAATTATTTTACAACACTGGAGGTGAGTCTCTCCTTATTCTTTAATAGACCAATTATGAAATACCAACGTCAGCTGCTTAGCACTGTAGGCGTCCTGGATATCACCTAGCCAGATGAGGCAATCCTCATTTTGCAAGCCTTGTTTTCTAAACAATAAACCGCTTCCTGCTGACCGATGGCACAGACGACGACCGCCCGTGTGAGGCAATATTTCAACTAATTCTCCACGCTGCTGAAATACAGGTACGATGAGGCCAAGTGGGACCTCTACAAGCATCTCATCAATGCCGAATTGCCCACAATTGCGCCCCTGAGACACACTTGGGACATAGATTACGCTATCTATCAGCTACAGGACGTCATCGATCGAGCTGCCGATGCATCGATCCCGACATTTTCTCCGAAGCCCCCTTCTCTGAGAAAACCTCCGGATCACATCCTACAACTGATTAGACAGCGTAATAACATCAAGAACAGGTGGTTCAGGACCAAAAACAGGGACTTAAAACCGGTTTTAAATGCTCTTACAAACCAAGTTAAGTCCCTGATGGCCCAGTGGAAAAATTCGATTTGGGAAGATCGCCTCACCAGTCTCCACGGTGACCACAAGCAATTGTGGAAGCTTGTGAAGACCTGCAGGTCCAAAAAGAATGGTGTAAGGCTGGCCGTAAACGGGCAGTTCATTCCCACCACCGAACAAGCGGACATTTTGGCGGCCCATTATGAGGAAGTCAGTCGTGGCCAGGGATAGCCAATAGGAGCCCTCGACCCCCCCTCCCCCACCCTCCCCACCACTACCGAAATCTACACCTCAAACCGGCAATGCGCTGCATTCATTCGAAGAACGACCGGCAAGAAGGCCCCAGGTCAGGATTCCATCCAGAACATCCTACTCAAGGAAAGGAATCTCATTCATAACGAACGTGTTGAACTCCTGCTTCAGGCTGCACTATTTCCCCCAGAACTGTTAGCACGCTGTAGTGGTCCCCCTTCTGAAACCAGCGAAAAGCGGTTATGAGCCATCTCATTACCGCCCCATCAGTCTGCTGACTTAACTCTCGAAGCTGTTCGAGAGAATCATCCACGTACATCACTCAGGGCACTGAGGGTCACAAGAAGTCATCCCACCAGAGCAGACTGGTTTCAGCACAGGCTTAAGTGTGAACAACAACCTGGTGAGATTGCAACGCCACGTCGCATCGAACGTCCGGAGCAACAGAGCTACCGCTATGATTTCACTGGACTGTTCGAAAGCTTTCGACTCTGTCGACCACTACATCCTACTCCAACGTCTGAGGGAATATGAATTCTCGGGTCAGCTGCAGAACCTGATGAGATCCTATCTTACAGGCAGAACTTTTTCGGTTCGTATAGGCACTACGTCTACGACCCGAAGAAATTACACTGCCGGTGTCCCCCAAGGATCGGTGCTAGGTCCCCTGCTGTTCAACATTTACACCACCCACATCGTAGGAGCCTCGTACCCCAACTGCGAGATATCGGCGTATGCAGACGACATAGGTGTTTACAGCACTAGCATCAATCCTACCAGAGCCCTGAAATTCGCTGAGAGCGCCAGTCAACAGATCGCCGAGAAACTCGATGCCGTCCACATTAAAGTCAACCCGGCCAAGACGCAAGGAATTATATTCAGCTATAAATCCGGAAGAAAGAAGCTCCCGAAATCCTTAGTCTTAGACGGCAAAGAGTGCCATGTAAGCAACAAGCTATGCTACCTTGGGATTACCCTCGGTAGACACTTGTCGTTCACAACACATCTCGGCAAGAAGTTAAAGAGTGTTAGGAAGAAATTCTTCAGCCTCGGACACCTACTTCACAGCCCGGCTTTATCGGTACGCCTCAAGCTGCTGATATACCAGAGCGTCCTAAGACCTGCTTTGATGTATGGGACCCCTCTCTTCAAGTATCTGACTCCTAACACTCTCAAAACGCTCCAGCAATTTCAGAACAGAGTTCTCCGCACCTCCCTCAAACATACCCCGTTCGACCGAATGAAGGCAGACGAGATGCATAAAAAATTTGAAGTGCTTACCATTCAAGATTTCATCAAGAGAAGACACATCAAATTTTTCGACTCACTCCGACACAGCCACAACCCACTATTCTCCGACCTTCAGCCACCACCAATGCCCGTCAGATGGAAGCACTGCTGGACCACCGAAGCCTGGAGACAGATGGACGTGATCGAACCCGAGCCCCCTGACGGAGACTGAAGATCTACACCCTGCCAAGAGGCCGATCTCCGAAGCTACAAGACCCCATCTACCTGTTTAAGCAGGGTCGACCTTCCGGCCGAGAGGCCGACTTATTTCAAGCCCCTAGGTACCCCTAGGCTCCACCCTCGGTAGACTCTCACTACCTTCCTGATTCCACCAGCCTCCTTTAGGCATACCCCACCCTATATCCTTCTCATACATCCTTCAAATGGGGGACTCCCCTTAGTAAAAGGCACTCATTAGCCCAAAATAATTTTCCCACATCCTATTTTATAAGTTTGAGAGCTAAGAAAAAAAAAAAAACAAAAAAAAAAAACTTTTGAAATAAATTCTTGTAAAAAGTCTATCTGTGTAAAACTTCTTTAACTGACCTAAACCTCATTAACAGGGACATAAAGCTTATAAAATAAGGGAGTTTTTCTAAAAGTAGGGAATTTGTAGTCCAGTAGGAAGCTTATAAAAAAATCACGAATTACCCATGATTTTAAGACAAACAGAACTTGGCGTAATTTACCTGCTTGATAGTTCCATTTAAATGGTTTTTACAAAAACAAATTCTACTGATCTTTTTAAAGGAACTTTTATCCAGTTCACGATGCTGCAATTGGGAATTACTCAACTTAAATAGTTTATTAGTTGTTGCTTAGTAAAACACAAAATTTAAATTTACTCCTTCGCTATTTTGAATTGGAATAGCCCAAATGAACTTTTCTGTTGCATTTAAGGACTAGTATCCCTCGTTAAATTTCGGACATAATTTACGTTACACACTGTATACCATAAAATAACTTGATTGAAACTGACTTGACAGTATTAAATAAATGATTTATATTGTCGTTCCAAAATTTCTTAAATATTATTGACATTATTTTTGTTTTACAGTAACTAATGCGTCATCAACTACGAGAAAAAGCCGAACATGAAACACTAAATATCAGTGCTGAGAAAGCTGAAATGTACTATATCCAAAATAAATACAACGTACCATAGGGCGTTGTGCAATATACCATTAAAGTCGATCTATGGAATAATTTTTACAACTAATGCATGACAGAAAGACATACTATTAAAACGCTTCAGAAATTTCTCCGACCTGTTTTCGGGATCCTGAGGGACCTGGGGGAGATTTCTTATTCTTAGGGCACCTTCGGAGGAACTCTTATATCTTGACGATACTAGTATTTACTGCCAATATTACACTGTCATACACGACTTCAAAATCTTGACGAACTAACTTCACAATTTAGTATACGGAAACTAAGACTAAATACCAAAAAATCTTAATTTAAAATATTCAGCCTCAAAAAAATGGACGGTGACCCAATCTAATATACTAATCGAAACTCAAAAAAAACTGGGTTCTAACTAACCCCTAAGAGGCCTTCAATCCCTAGAAATAATGTTGACAGACGACTGACCTCGAAATTACATCTTAAATATTAATAATAATTAGCCTATGCACGACTAAATCAATTATTTAAAATCTTAATCAGACAAAAAAAGGCTGTTCTGTTGTTTTAGACACTTGTTCTACTTCGACCATTGCTTACATACGCTTATTTGATTTTGACTACAACTTCAGACTACACATTTTCCAAAGTAAAGTGCTGCTGATGAATTTTTTACTCCTGTTTATCAGGATTAGTAGTCTGAGATAAAAAGTATATCGTTAATACTTTCAGAAAATGTATTCCAGTTCGAATTAGTTTTGATATTTGTTTCAATCAACGATAACTTCATATTTCCATTTATTTATCTAGGATACCATGCTCCATTTTATGCCAACATCGGCCAGGTGCAGATCAGGTAATCACTATTGTTATCCCTAAAGGACCTATAAAGTTTATTTTCCGTTACATACGGACATACGAGAACCTGTTCCGTACCTATTTGAGTGTAGCTAGTCTGTGAAACGTTGGTTACAGTTGACCGATAGTGACTGAGTGGAGATATTTTCAAAGAAAAGAAAGACAGCCGGTCAGAGAGACTGAAACGGCCTTCGGATAGGGGGACATCCTCAGGCAATAAATTACCAATACTAGGCCAGATGTCTCCTGTGGAACTAATAGCGGTCCCACCAGCCTCGGCGCTGAGCTTCGCTGTGTAGCAACACACCCTATATTAGTGCACTCCTTGTCAAACATCTCTGCTCGGAAGCTTAAAGTTTTATTTATTGTTCTGTCCAGTACGTGTATAGCTTATTAATAAATACAAATATTTGAAAAAAAATACATGGTATTAGACTAAGGTTTTTCTGCCACCTTCCTTACTATGGATCACGATATCTGCTCATATGAAACCAAAAGTTACACCAAAAAGTCAGCCGCGAAAAATAAATGCTGCGGTGCACTATGGGAGGAAAGAACGTCAGGACACCGGGGGTGCCAGGTAAAGCTATAAAATATTAACAATTAGACGTACCACACCATCAAAGGGCAGTTAACCTGTCTAGGGAAGGGTGGGGAGTGCTTTAACGAGCAAGCAGTAAATAAACACAGTGCGACCACCAAACAGTGGTGGGGATCAATTTAGGTAAATAACTCAAGATTGTTGTCTGGACCTATTTTGTGCTATTTGACTTACTCATGGTTTGGCCCTCGCTTTGCAGGATACGTAACCAGAAGCTCAACATCCAGTATACTGAAGACATCACTTAGCACAACATTAAGTAAATAAGATCGATGAGCACAGTCAAATTAACCATAGAGTGCAGTACAGGATTATAATGAATTGTCTATGAATTGGACACAATTCAGTAATTATTAATCGTCTTTCGATTTCATTTCAGATAAAAAACACATTTTATTTAAAAACAAAAAATCATTCCACTATAAAAAATTTGTATGGATTATTGTTATTATTTCACCACAAGGTATAAAAGATAAAACCAATTAACATTAATTTTTATTAAATTAATCGAGAGTAGTTACGTTATATCCATCTTCCCCCAAAACATTATATTTCAGGACATTAGTTTAATTAGATGTAAGCATGCTGCAATAGTAAAAAATATTTTGTAAATATAAAAATGGTAATCATGCAATTGAAATCTTTTGATACTATGGTTCGACATTTCATTATTTTTCAGGATCCTGTTTTTATTTATAGCATCTCATAGATCATCATTAGTTTTTTAATTAAAAATATAAAAGTTCACTATTTCGGTCACGTAATTTTGACTGTCATACTAAATCGGTTGGTAGTAAAACGAGCAGTCTGAAAACTTGGGACTAGACAAGAGAGCACTGACATACCACCCTTGGCAATGATCTCAAGAGAGGCTTTAGAACGCTTAAATCCGTTTAAGTGGGGCTTAAACCGCTTTTATGGGTTCGATCGGGTTCATTGAACGTAAGTGAGCTTATAAAGGCGACTATTGGAATGATTTATTAAAACGAGATGGCTGAATGAAACATCATAAAAAAACTGAAATTGTCAGAAAACGCAACCGGTCGAGCTAGTATGCCGGGGCACACAGTTTGTGAATAATATTTTTCATTCGAAATAAAAAAAAAATCTCTCGGGGTATTAAAGATCGGAACTGTAACCCCCTGTAAAATGGGTCACTCAAACTCGATCCGGAATGAACTGTATCCGCTACTATAATTGCAATTATTTATGAAAATGTTATGTGATATGGGGAAATATGTATTCCCATATGTTATGTATATTTGACGATGATTCTTATTTCATGTTAATTGTGAACTTATAGTTACGTTAATAATTACTGTAGGCAGGTGTTGTGGCCACCTCTTAATTACGAATAATTAGAAGTTCCCCACTTCTCGGTCCAGAAAACTTATGTTTACATATTTTAATAATAAACTTAATGCGTTAGTAAGAAAGAGAGAGAAGCTAGTGGGGAAAATAGCCGCAGGTGGGGGAGCCCCCCCCCCCACGGCTGGCCTGCCTATATATCCGGCCCGCCTTGGTGAAATTTTTATGTATATATCTTACCTCCTTCAAATGCATCTGCGTATGCAGCATGGAGAGAAAATTGTAAAATCTTGTTCATTGAATTTTGTTCATCTGTTTGTAAAAATGTATGAAATAAAAGAGGGTTTGAAAAAAAACAAAACGTACAAAACCGGCACTGGAACACTGCTCTCTCTCTCTCTCTCTCTCTCTCTCTCTCTCTCTCTCTCTCTCTCTCTCTCTCTCTCTCTCTCTCTCTCTCTCTCTCTCTCTCTCTCTCTCTCTCTCTCTCTCTCTCTCTCTCTCTCTCTGTCTCTCTCT
This sequence comes from Acanthosoma haemorrhoidale, assembly GCA_930367205.1. Classification (NCBI taxonomy): domain Eukaryota; kingdom Metazoa; phylum Arthropoda; class Insecta; order Hemiptera; family Acanthosomatidae; genus Acanthosoma; species Acanthosoma haemorrhoidale. The sequence goes on from OV884011.1 coordinate 129,976,516, forward strand.
CTCTCTCTCTGCACTGGCGCTTGCTGCTTGACTCAAACCATGGCCTTCTTATTCAACTACCGCTGCATCTCTCTCCTAGCCTCGCTATGTTTTAGTCCGGCGTTGTCAGACCCCACACCTTTCTAGTGGGAATCTCTGCCTTCGTCTCGCTAAAACTAGCACCTCCTTGGGAGAGACCTCTCCCTCGCGGACGACGGTTGCCGTGGGCCTACAAACTTTACCTAGTAGCCAGGCCCACCCATTTTTACCTTTTTCTAGGCGCTCGCTGGACAGCGGCTAGAGGTTGTAGCGACCCTAGCCCGCGGTGGGCGTCTCCTTCCCACCTTGGGGACTCACACATCTGAGCCCGACTGTAATATATAATATATTTTTAGAAAGAGAGTTGTTTTTTAAATACAATGGACTTGTCAGCAGCTAGAATATATTAACAATGAGAAAAAAATTATAAGGGACTGGAGATGTGAATAAAGAATATCGGATCTAATTTTTTTGAAGAGGTAAATGGATTAGAAAGTTTAGCTGATACGAATGCAAACCGGATTTTCTCTCATCGCGTACGTAAAATTAAACAATTTGAAAGAAAAGTGTACGTAAAATCTGTAAAGAGGTAAGGACTATGCTTCCCCAATTTCTCGGCTTCATCCCAAGCTGAAATATAATGCGGGACTTAATGGCAGCTGGCTTGAAACTGATGAGATGTCCTTCCCCTCGTGGATGAATGTGGATGACGCTGGACCATTGATGATGTAAGCTGACCTAGAGCCTCCCTAGCAGAGTAATGTTAGCGTTGGCCATTGAAAATCTCAGCGAGTTATTAATTGGTAATGTTTAACAGCCCGTTGCCAATTTAAGTGAATACCATGCCTTCTTTAGAGACAATTAATATCAATATCCTGGTTCTGTGAAATACACAGGTGGTCTGAAAAGTTTCCGACCTCAACATGAAGATGATAATAAAATAAATAAAAGTTAAGCTAGTAATTTGTTAGGTCGGAAACTTTTCAGTCCACCCTCGTATACTTCAAGAAAATTCAATAGTTAAGACCAAGTGATTATAATTTTTTTTATATATATATCATAAACCACTAATATTTTTTTTAGCGTAATAAGAATATTTTTATTTTGATATTCTCTTTTAGTTGAGAATAATGATTAAATCTATCAAGCATATTCCAAGTGTTGTGTTCATTTTCTAAATCTATAATGTTTTTTTCATTTAATAAAACCTAGTCGCTCACGGTTCTTCACATATTGTGTTATTTATTTCTCAAGTACATCTGTTCATATTAATGCATTCATATTATGCTATTAGCTGTACCAAATAAGAGGTATCATTCGAGTTTTTAATAATTAATTGAGGATATTGAATAAATTCTCTATTTTTTATTTTTATCGAAAGGTGGGAAAAATTAACGATCACGATAAAAAATATTTCTTTTTCTTTTAATTAATATCCACTGTAATGCAAATATTAAAAGTGCTGAACATGTTTTGACGCTGGTGGTGGTCAGCCGGTGTCATAACGCTCTTCGGAGCGTGGGTCCTACAGCATCTAAGTGAGTGGTGGTTAGTGTTCAATCAATTTAACCCTTACTTTTACAACTGTATAGGCGAGGTACCAATTAAATATTGCAGTAACCATGCTATTTTTTGTTAGTTTTTTAAAAGTGTTTTTTTTCTTTGTCAATGCAAAATGGGCCATGACATATAAAAATAATATCAAATATCACTTTGTATTAAAAAGTTTATGTTAGGCTTTATTTATCAAATAGAATATTGTTTGTTTTTATTTTACCTAATTAGTGAAGGTATTTTTCAATGAGTCTTCGTTAGCTATTTAAGCCTACCAACCTAAACAAAACTAATCTATTCTTCAAAAAAATAAATATCATTGTTCTTTACATTTTTTATTTGTTAAAAAAACGTCAGTATGCAAGATGACACAAAAATTAAATTGAAGAATTTTTGATAATGAATTAAAATGTCACTTTCATTAATTAACTTAAGGGTTAGCTATAATCCGATTAGTATTTATTGATTTTGGTTCTTTTCTTTCAACGGTTTTTTTTCATTTATAGTTATTAAAAAAAAAAATTAATTTCGTTCGTGAAAGATATAAAAAATTATATTTGGAAAAATAACAATAATAAAAATGGCTTGGATCTAGTTACTGTTATATACATTGTACTATAGTTGTTATTGTGTTTAGTGTATAACAATTATGATCGGATCTGGACGAGGATTTACCAAAGCAGGACTAAGGCAACAGACTGAACAGCAAAGCTAACAAGAGGCAGGGACTCGCTAATCGGGACGACAGGGGCGAAATGCATCGGGATAGCGCCTATCCCCCGGCCAGTCCATGTCATTGTCACTTCGACTCCGGGAAATTTCCATCCCTAATCGAAGGAGAAAAACAAGACGGTCTGGCAAACAAGCTTTTCCAGTAGATAAATGGGACTTTCCGCTAACCACTTGATCAAGAATGGCTAATAGAAAAAAAGTGATTAGTTAAGCAGAAAATTTATGTAATTTATATAAGAGTTTCCACAGTATGATCGTTTGTCACCAAAATTACACTTGTGAAGGATGAATTATGATCTCTATGAAAATGAGATTTTACTTGTACATTAAAATGGATCTAACACAAGTACAAAAAAGTCTCAAAATGGGGTGAGCTCCAAGGCTCCATCAAACCCTGGGAGACCAGGGGGGGAAAATTGCATCTAGAAGATACAATTTACCTGCAAAAATTTCGTATTTATCATAATGGTTGGACAGAGAACTGAATAGACATACAACATAAATATGTACACTACTGAAATCCACTGCCCAAATCCGGTGCAGTCCCCTCAGGCTTGAGTCTCGATCCTGTTGGTATATTTTTTCTCCGGCTAATAGTTATTTATACTAGAAATATATATACCACAACAAAATTGCCTATTTGAAATGTATTTAGTATAATAAGATTGATTGTTGTCAGGGCAGTTAACTAAGCCTTGTAGAGGCTCCGTAGATTGTAAATCAAAATACATTCTGCACATTTAGTGTAATAAAAACTCATCTTTCTCATATTCTACCATTTTTCATAAGTCACTGTCTCAATTTTTTCGTGGCTGATCTCTTCTTTTCTCACACTCTAGTGTACCAACTAAATGGTTTTGGACAGAGCCATTTCCTTTCGTTCATTTTGTGTCCTCTTTTGCTCTTGTAATTTGAAAACTATACACAGAAAGTATCTTTCTGTGTACCCTTGCTGTTGTTGTATGCCATAAGTTAATATTGGTTTTTTAAACTCTAATCCTGTGATACATCTGTAAAATTCTTTGTCACGTAAAGAAACTACTGACGAACATAACCAGTGCCTGCTAATTCTATTACTTAACGTTTTTAGCGAGATTTCTTAACCTAGGTAAACAATCTCGAAAACTAAGTATAGCCGCAGGTTTTAAAGATCACAATAACATATATACAGATTTATTTTTTCCTCAAACACGGCTTGATTCTTTCCCCGTGGGGTTTTCCCAATCAGTCATATGTATAATTATAATTATAAACCAATAATCTATAAAGCAAATTCACTTGACAGACTTCTTGTGAATTCTAACTACTTAATCTTGGTCTATGACATATTATCTAAGGTTTTCTTCAGCCATCTGGTCAATGTGGTGACATCAATGTACCTCAACAGCCGTAAAGTATACTATTATGCTGCAGGCTTTTAGTCGAAACAGTCTGTGACTATTAAAAAAAAACAAATAAAAAACGAAAACCTAAGAATTTATTTGTGCTTAAAGTGTATCAAATTAGTTAATGCATAGGAGCGGTCTTAGTCAAACAAGTTTAATAAGCTACTATGTCAAGGTTCCTAGCCCTCATAACTAAGTTCTCAGTTTGACATAACCTAGTTAAAGCAAACTTCAGTGCCACTCAAAAATTTAATACTATAGGGATTTTTCTTATACAAATTTATATGTTCATAACATATTCATACACTATTAATATTTAACTAAGATTAATAATTCATTTAAATCCAATAGTTGGTTGTTGTGTATTACTTACTACTGAGATGGAGCTCAGGCATTCATAGTATGGATAAGCAATCGCATGAAAAATTATTCTAAAGCGTAAACTATATGGAAGAACGATATCGGGATAGATAAGTACAGGTGACCACAATTAACGTTCAATAAGCAAAATCAACTTAAGCAGGGTCTGATAATCATCATGGAAGTTTCTAGATCTTCCTTAGCATTATATTTCCTAGCCTAATTTGACTTGGCTTCAACTAACAACAATCTGCAGGTTTCCACGAAATATAGCCATTATTTCTTTGCTTATAGATCTTCTCCTTGGTTACTTGCGTTGGTAGGCTTTACCTCCTTAAAGCTAGTAGTTCTTTATTACATGAAGAAGCAGCACTATTTTTGTTCCTGAAACACGTGAGCATAAAGTGATCCTAGAATGGCTATCAGAACTTTCACATGACTTCATTATTTACAGGAAACGCATCTTCCCCCTTAGCCTGCCATGGAATGAAGAAAGTTACTTCCTTTTACAATGTACAGTCACCAAATTTATCTTCTATTCTGGTTTTTCGTCACTTCTTCTATGAGTGAGATATAGAAAGCCTTTCATCGTTTTAAATCTTAGAAATATGCAATGCTTTTGAGAACTTTAGTCGATTTGGTCGTTTAAACATCCTTTTGTTGAAGTTTAAGTGTCATTTTTAACCCTGAGTGCCCAGTCTTCAGGTAAGTGAGCCACATGGAGTGATTCTGTAGTGATTCGTCCCAACCCTTATTAACAATATCTTACTGCAAGTTATGCTTTCCTAAATTTCTCTACGTTACAACGAGAGGGCGCGATTTCTACTATCGCGCCTTTGAGGCACAATGTGCAGTAAGCGTGTCTGACAATCAGGATATGCCCGTAAACCAAATAAAGCAAACTTTTGAAAGGTTGTAAAAAAAAAAAATTAATTAATATTAACATTCCAAATTTCTAATTAAAGTTGTTTGCCTCTCTAAATTAGTTTAATACATTTTGAGTTGTGGTTAAATGTTAACTTAGCACGCTCTAGTCTCATCCGGTATTCTAAAAATGTGTCAAAATTGATAATTTAGGCGGGTCTTCCAGACAAAATGTATCAAAATAACACGGAGTATAAGAGAATGTGCATCCTCCACACTATAGGTTAAATTCATTCTAGAAGGAATAGGGTTGCAACTAAGCATTTTTATATTAATTTGGGTCTGTTGTGTGGATGCGGTTCTTACAGATTGTAGATAATTTCGCCTTGACCTATGATTTTATGTCGTACCGTGGACGTTCTTTTCAACAGTTCGTAGCTGATATCGCCTTTCAAGAGATTTATAATACTGTAAGTTGTAGAGGCTTTCTCGTAAAATCATACTCTTGGGATTGCCTCCCAAATAATGCCCCAATTCACATTAATAATAAATATTTGCGTTTCGTTCTGTTAAATTATTGGTTCCCTTTAAGCTAATTAGCTGAAACATGAGGTATTTGATTATGATAGGCATACACATATATTTTTTTTCCGAGATCTCTGAAACCTTTTAGTGAATGTGGGTCATTATATAATAACTTCAATATTGGGATTCTAATTCTGGTTACAATCCCCAAATCATCAACGACTAAGCTAACCATTGGTTATATCAGATGCGATACCTTTGAATTGGAATTGAAATGCTTCCATGACGGGAAACTACGAAAGGATATGCTGATTAAACCATCTCTCGATAATGTTGGGAACAGAGAAGTCCTTCTATAGAAATGTATCTTATTAAACTGATGAACGATTCATATACATTTCATATCATAGCTGCTCATTAAAATTTGATTGGTCGATTGATCTTTAATTTAGGGCCCTATTTCATATACCTGCTAATTAAAATACATTTTTACTGCTTTTTAATTGCCAAATCACCTTTATAATATAATTTATAAAACCAAAGAAACGATGAAAAATTCAAATGATTAAAAAGATTGCAGATCTTCAAATGTGGAAATTCTCAAATGGACATTATATAAATCAATATCCACGACAAACATCATAACCTCAAGTGACCTGTTCCCCGTGCCGGTGTCTAGACAAAATAAAATACAAATATAGAGGAAAAAGAACGGCATTATTTTATTGAGCAGCACGAGCTGTCAGAAAAACATTGAAAAGGTGATGGCCATTGAGGGCAACAGAGGTGACTGTTGAAAATTTATCATATATTATATTAGGTAGAACTTACGGCCGTTCATACCTAATGAATGACAGGACACGTCAGAAACCTTATAAGGTACACAAGTTTTAGAGCGTTAAAATTTGCATACATTTTTAAGAGTGAAGACAATTTTAAAACATCTAAGGTATATATTATATTAAATAATATATAAATTATTTGTTTTGTTTCTGTTGATTTAGTGCAAGCGGTATATGTGAGCAAATACCTCCTGTCATACTGTTTCTGTTTTTTTTCAAAATATCGTTCTGAAGTATATTTTCAAGTTTATTTGTTATCATTTTAGGGAAAATTTCAAGTTGATATGGCATGTGAATCTATTTGTAATACATTTTTTGGCGTACGCTATGAAAAATTTTGAGCTAAATTATTATTTTAGTGATATAAACGTCAAATAAGTGTCACTGTAAAGTGTTGTCACAAATATAAAACATAATAAGTGTAACTACTTAAAAATTATATCCTTATTTATTTAGTTGTAATGAATGTAAAGTTAGGAAGAATAAAGAACAGTTGAAATTATGTATCAGGCCACAAAAGTATTTATCAATTATAAAATTTCTTTTTGTTATTAACTTGAAATTAAGCACAGAAATAAAGAGTGGTGAATGAATTGCATTATAATTGAGAAAATACACAATTGCCCACTGACCCTTTGCATCATAATTAGTGGTATTAAGTTTTGATAGAAATCGATTTTTCATAAGTATACTGTTTTAAGTATAAGTATCGTGTTTTTATTCTATTATATTTCATAGAGGACATGATTTTAGGCCGGTGGTTGATCAATCCTAATCTCAGGGGAACAGTACGAATCAGGTCAAGCCAGGAACAGCAAATTAGGAAAAGAACCTCTGACAGAGAATTCATTTATTCGATCTTGTGCAGTAGTTGCAGGAAAATTGTATTCTATGTCTTTTCCACCCAAATGATATTAGATTTTATAGTTGCATACTTTAACCGGTCATAATTTTTTTAATAAAGTTCTATTTAATTGCTTTTGAATTAATCGTCGTTATTATTTATGCCTCGTTTTATGATATAATTTAAAACAAATTAAGGTAGTTGATGTATGGATACCATGGCAACGTAAACAAACAGATCGGACCGGCCTTGCATAGATGTCTAGTGAGAAAATGTGTGAGTATTTGGGGAATGTGGAGTAGAGAAATACTACCTCGTCTTGAACGTATTGGTCCTTCACTTTGTCTGCCCTTTATTTTGTTTATATATACCAAAAAAAAAAATTGTTGATAAATAATGTTATAAGATTTTTGTCGATGAGAACTGAAATTTATTTATTTTTCTTATTATTCTTCAAAGTTATTTTTTTAATTTTCTTAATTAAAATTAGGTCAAGTGTAAAACTGATTTCATTTTAACCTAGACCTAGACTTTTACCACTAAATTTGTTTTACCTCAATTATGATTTAAATACTCCTAGTATTAGGTTTCCTTTTTTTAAGCCTTTTTCTCAAGTTTTCTCATTTTTTCTTTGTATATATAGACCCACCATTAGAAGGGGATCAAAGTCCAGTTTTTAAATTATATTCAAACGCAATAAAAAGTAAAGATATAGTATCCTGGATTACTTTTTCAGTTTAAAAAAAAAATAAACAATTGTCAATAAGATAGATATTCAGTATTTTTGATATAAGACTTAAATAGATAAATTCTATTTTAGAATATCTTCTGCTTAATTTTCCACGTATGTGAACTCGAAGGATCATTGACCATTGATGTCCACCTATTTATAATTATCTATGTAGTTTTATTATCTCGTTGTATCGTTGTATGTATTCATTGAAATACACGAATCCTCCAGATTTCAAAATAGTGCTCTGTAGGACCAGTAACACCAAAAGCCCCTAGCAATGGCCGCCAAAAGCCAAGGAATGTCTTTTCGTCTTTAATATGTTAATAGCCAGGCGGAAAATATCAGAAATGCAAAGATTTTTTCTCGTTAATTGTTTGTCCATAATTCCCATTATTGTTCCTTAAGCAACAAACAAATCAATATGAACCGCAATTCTGAAGCAGCAGAGACTTGTGGTAGTAACTAAAACTTCATCTAGGTGTATTCTCACTTCCCGATTACATGTTACCACTGTCAATTGATTCATAACGTAGTTAAAGAAAACACTCAAAGGTCTCTTGAAAATTGTAAGAGCTGGAAAAATAATTTATTAAAAAGTACTTCAACTAGGAAGAATATATATAAAACTATTCATTTTATGGCTAAAGGCTACTATAAATTAACCTTTCAACTAAGTAGTTAATGTTTTTTGTTTCAGTTTTCCTATATATAAATACGTGGAAATTTTAGTTACTATTTATTACGTATTAAGTATATTTTAGTTTTTGTTTAAAGACACTCTGACGTATATCAGCTGCATGTAATGAGCCTATGTTCATAAAATGAAATAATGTAATTCTCTCTTACTCTCAAAACATAAAGGAATAATAATAAGCACATTTCGATTTTGCGATTACCATATCAGGTCGATTAAATCAATTCTACAACTAATTATAAAATAGCGTTAAATTTTGCTAAAAAATTAAACGTTTGATATAGGAAAAAAATAATCAAATGGATGTACTATCTTAGCAAACTAGGTTAGCAAACTAACACAGTGGGTAATAAGAAAATTTGTTTTGAATATGCAGGCCACGTGTCGTAAAGGTGCCTAACCTATATTCATCGTGCATATGTATAGAGCATATGAATATATATGATCGGTGGTTGACTATGGTAATCAAAGGAGGAGGAGGGCGAGGATTGTGAAGAGGAGGAGCAAGTGATGAGATGGATGACACCTCCTCTGGTCGCTAAGGCTTAAGCCTGTGTGTGGAGGCAATCAGGGCAGCTAGTGAGCGAGTGGGCCAAGGTCCTCACCTAATAATGCCTCAATCTCACGTGTCTTCCGACCTTTCTTCCACAGATCGTTGGGGCTCACGCTTAACCAGGTATCCATCTCAAGGGGATACGCCTCTCGGCTTTATGGCTTAGGGCTTAAGTTAACCATCTGGGGCAAGGTGACTACTTATTGTCTACTTGCAGCTAATAGCCAGTTAGTTCTCTCTTTACCTTCAACGAATGCGCTTTGACCACTGATTTATATAGAATAAAATAGAAAAACAAATTTTTCTGGGACCATCTCTTCTATGAATAATAAAAAACATCAATGGTTAACGAAGAAAGCGAAAAAATGCAGCAAACAATTCCCCCCAAAAAAATGGAAAGTAATAATAAACCCCAATTTAAAAATTCATTTACTAACATTTCAGTAAACAAATGCACCATAAATTATCATAAAACAATAGTTAGCAAACAATATTGAAATAAACATAAATTAATATATATCTTTATTTAATTCAATAGATAGGTCTTTTGTACAAAGTCTATAAAAGAAAAAAACTAAATATCAGGGCACATTTTTTGGTTCGAGTTTCTACGACAAACTTTTGCCAAGTGGAAAAAAGACTTAAAGGATATATTCTACGAACACTCTGAACCTTAGGGATCCTATTGATCGGTAAAGCTGGCTTATTGATACCATCGTAGTCCGAAAAGTACTTAAAAAAACGCATGGAATTAAAACATACTACGTAAATAAATTATAGTAAATAATTGAGAACATCTGGATATGGAAATTAATGGTTTGGGAAATACATAGTTTAAGGGTACATATTGAACCTCAGGAGGTTCAGGTAATGTAGGGGTTGATAAATAGTGTAGTTATATGTACAAAGGTTCTTAACTGTGGCGCAAAAAGTGATAGGATGATTGTTGAGGATTAAGGCCGGGTAGTCAGAAGCTTTTAATCTTAATTTATTTCTGTAAACCCAGGTAATGTTCCGGTCTGTCATCCAGAGATAATCTACAGGACGTATCACAATCCACCAGACATTGGATTTCTCCTCAAACATATAAACAATTTCGAGCTCCCAATTAAATCCTCAAATTTTTGAAAGAAGATTTTCGGCAACACAAATCTGAAGGCGAGTCCCATCACCTAGTCCTGTGTACATTGCATTGTAATTTCAAGTTCAAATAGAAAATTGTTTTTGCAAATATTACCTCCTTTCAATGCATCTGCGCATGCAGCACGAGGAGAACATTGTAAATATTGTTCATTGAATTGACCATAAATTGTAAAAATGTTGTTAATTAAAGGTGTTAAAAAAAAAAAAAGCAACACAAACTTACACCATACAGAATGTTTTTTTTTTAAACCAGTTGTTCTATATTTTATTACAGACTACGCATCTATGTTTCTACGTATATTTTTTAATAAAGGATTTTGGTAAAATGATATACACATATATAACAAAGTTTATGTTAATAAGTATGGAGTAATAAGTCAAATTTTAGAAAAGGAAAAGTGGAAGATGGAAGATTTAGAAAAATATTTAAGATTAATCGTTCACGAATAAAGTGTTACATAAAAAAAAAAAACAATCCAGGAGAAAGTTTTTTTATGAAAAAATCATCAATTTTTAATGATAACGCGAGTGATTCGTAACGTGATTTCATCTTGATTAGCCCGATTTTTTCATTGCTTGGTTAGTAGTTTCGAATTTGATTTGCATTTCTTCTCCAAAAGAATTGTGACCAATGCGAAATAGTAAGACATTGTATCTTGATGCAAATCAATATTTCTAGTCGTTATATTTTTTTAATCAACAACGCATATATAGAGTTCGTTATTTTGAAAACCAATGCTCGACTGTTCACCGAATAATTTGATGGAACCTATATCCCAAACTGTCCTGGATTGTCCTGATAAACACAAGTGACTGAATTGGTGAACGGTAATAACAATAACACTCAACAATATACTACTGGAACAAACTAACTCACTAATTTTGTTAGGACTACGCTTTAGTAAAACATTTAATTAGAGCAGAGATATTGACAGCGTACAATACGAGTGTAACATCGATCATTTTTTCAATCTCTTAAAAAAAATATATATAGAGAGTCTAACTTTCAATGTGATTAAAATCATATTTCCTATGTTTGTGGTGGGGGTTCGTGTGGCTTGTATGAATAACCTATTTTCTCTTATTGTTAGTTTATCTTAGCGAATCTTATCATTCTAATGGAACTTCGTCCCAGAATAATGAAGGGATTTTAAAAAAAAATATTTCATTATGTAGTATATTTTCCTTAATGGTATAACTGGTTCAGTTATATATATATATAAATATATAATATATAACTACTTCAGGGGCTATTCCCCTGAAAGTTTGTGCTTAATCGAACAGTTAGATATCTCCAAAAGAGATAAAGAAAGATCGGTCTATTTGGCAACTACTTGGGAGAGAAGTTGGACAATTTACCCCAGCAGACTAATTGTTAGATCGGTCACAAGAGGACTGGAAGTTGTTTACTGGCTGCGACTTCCATTTGTGCCTTCTGGTTCTATTTGTGACACGTGCACAGTCCACTCTTCCTTTAAAGTCCTATTGACTCCGCCACTTGATTGAAATTGCCTAATAGAGAACCATTGCGGATTCCCAACGCTCCTCTCTTACACGTGCTCAGAACATTTTTGTATACCCAAATATTCCATAAGTAATTGTAATCTTCAAGTTTTTGTAGAAAATTTTCCTATTAGGTAATCGAAAGAATTTGAGGCATAGATTGTTTTTTCTATTGTGAGATGGTACGGTATGATTGGCCGGGACACCAAAGTTTACAAAGTTCCCAGCAGCTTTTAAGAAAAGAAAAACCATCAGAATTAGTCTTTACTTGAAGTTACTACAACATTTTTATGTAAATGTTAATTTAATGTTTTACCTGACAGTCAATAAAATATCTACGATTAAGTTAATGTATAACTACTTTTTTCATTCAATTTCATCTAAAATGTTCAGTCCACTAATAAATTATATCTGCTTTAACAGGACGTAACTATAATGAATAAATTAACCACATTGTGAAGTACCCATGATTAACCTGCAATTGGTTTTTAGTTTAGACACATAATGACATAAAATTAAGGCAATCAAGCAATTTATATATATTTAAACGTTTCTTTTTTTTTGTTTTTTTTAAAAACTGTATTTGTTAATTTACAACAGTAACTAGTATCATAACCATGGCATATGCTTGTCAGTTTATCAGATGTGAGGGTCCCCAAGGTGGGGAGGAGACGCTCGACGGTAGGGTCGCTACAACCTCTAGCCGCCGTCTGGCGAGCGCCTAGGAAGAGATAAAATGGGTGAACCTGTGTTCTGTACGTTCTGCGGATTTCGGCCAGTCTCACTGCTTATATAGGCAGGCCAGCCGTGGTGGGAGTTGCCCCCCGGCACGTATCTGGAGCCTGCGGATGTTTTTTTTTTTTTTTTTCAGCAGTTTTCCCCACTCTTACTAACGCCTTAAGTTTAATGTTAAAATATGGTAACATAAGTAGATATTTTCTGGAACGAGAAGAGAGGAACATCTAATTATTCGTAAGAGGTTGACGCTACAGTGCTGAAAATATGAAAAAAAAAAAATTGCATATGTCGGGTTAGATGATGTCCCTAAGGGGGGAGAAGGCCTGCCGCGGGCTAAGGTAACTACAACCGTAGCCGCTGTCGGGCGAGTGCCAAGAAAGAGATAAAGTGGGTGGACCTGTGGTCATTGACCTTTGCTGGTGGCCTAGTCGGTGGGCAGCCTTATTCGTATTGATCTGACTCCATAAGATCTTAGAAGGTGTGCCCCAAAAAGCAATATGTTCCGGAGAAGAGGAAAAGGGTAGGCTTATAGGTAGTTTATGTGGTCTTGGAATGACCGCGAATTCACACTCGATATCTAAGGGTAGGTGAAAACCGCCTCGATCCCAAAGGCGAGTGTGAACCGGAGAGAAGCAGACTGGATTGCCGTGGAAGACGCTACTAGGTAAAGTATGTAGGGACACAGCAGCCGTCGTCCGCGTGGAAGAGGTCTCTCCCAAAGAGGTGCTAGTTTTAGAGTGACGAAGGCAGAGGATGGTGTGAGGTCTGACAACGCCGGACTAAAACATAGCAAGGCTAGGAGAGAGAGTTGCACAGGTAGTTGAATAAGAAGGCCATGGTTTGAGTAGAGCAGCAAGCGCCAGTACAGAGAGAGAGCAGTGTTCCTAGTGCCGATTCTGTACATTCTCCCGACCTCACCAAGACGGACCGTTTATATAGGCAGGCCAGCCATGGAAGGAGGGGGGGTGCCCCCACCTGCGGCTGTTCCCCCCATAGCTTTCCCCTCTCCCTTACTATTATTATTATATTCCTTTATTGTGCTATAATTACAATCTGCCTTTTATAAGGCAATAAGTAATTTTGATAAATGCTCTCATTCATACCATATTTACAGTTCATCATTCACTCGCTCATTCATACAATATTTACAGACAGCCCAGAGACCTCCCAAATCTACTATGCGAAGAGAAAGCGAAATCTTGGGAAGTTCCCCACGCTCCTCCGTCAGCCGCGTGACCGGGATACTAGCCAGTGGAGGCTGACCAAGTGCCACAGACGCTCAGGACATGATTGGAGAAACCATGTAACCATATGTCACCTACATGGCCATTGCCAGGACTCCCACAGTCACTCGATTATAGCAGGTCACGAGGCCACTGCCGTTTCAGTCTCCTAGGAGGATTATAGGGATGAGTGACGCAGTGCAATGACTGTGCTACAGGATTAGGGTGGTTGGAAAGGCTACTGTGGAATTTCATAAACTTGGAAGGGATGAGTTCTAGAATGTTATACCCTACAAGGTCGTTATGAAGGGTTTTGTTGCTGACATAATAAGGGGCATTTACTATTGTTCTCAGGACTTTTGATTGAAAGGATTGGATACGCTTGATGTTCAACTTTTTTGCTGTCCCCATAGCTCTATTCCGTATGTCCAGATTGGTTTAAGTATAACTTCGTAGATTAGTATTTTATTTTCTATTGAGAGATGGGATGTACTTTGAAGTAGTCTGTACAGTTGTCCAAAGCGTCTGTTTAGTTCTTGTCTTTTTAGTCTTGTATGTGGGTTCCAGGTCAGTCGTTTGTCAAGATGGAAGCCTACGTACCGTACTGTCTCGGATACAGGGAGAGGAATAGAATTAAAATTAACTAGTGCACAAGACTTGCGACAAAGGGTGAAGGTAATGTGGGAGCATTTTGCTTCATTAACTTTGATCCGCCATTGATTGCACCAATACTCGATCTCGTCAAGGTGTTTTTGAAGGTTATGGGATGCTATGTCGGGGTCTGGGTGGGATGACAAGACTGCAGTGTCATCTGCAAATGTTGCCAAGAAGGTATTGGGAGTAGAGGGGATATCAGTGGTGTATAGGTTATAGAGGATGGGGCCTAGGACACTGCCCTATGGAACTCCTGCACTTATGGGATAGTAGTTAGAGTATTCTAAACCACAGAGGACTTGGAAGAAGCGGTTTGAAAGGTAGGACTGTAGGATTAGGAAAAGTGTCCATGGTAAATATCTTATGAGCTTGTAGAGCAAACTTGCGTGCCAAACCCTGTCAAAAGCTTGAGCTATATCAAGAAAGGCAGCAGTGCAATACTATTTGGTTTCAAGGGCTGAGGAGATGTGATCAACAACGCGAAGGCCTTGTTGAGCAATGGAATGTCGTTGGCGGAAACCAAACTGGTGTGTGGGAAAAAGGTTTTTGGATTCAACAATTGGTAGTAGACGTTTTAGTAGGAGTTTCTCAAATATTTTTGAGAGGATATGGAGTAGGCTAATTGGACGGTAAGATGAGGCGTCATTGGGTGGTTTACCGGGTTTGACTAATAGGACAAAAATGGAATGTTTCCAGAGAAGAAAAGAGTGCGTCGTTCGGATAATGCTATTATATATATATATAGGTTAAAAAGATTATGGCTTTAGGAGGTAGTTGTTTGAGAATTCGAGGAGTAAGGAGATCATATCCAGGGGATTTTTGGTAAGGTAATTTTTTCAAAAGATATTTGACCTCAGAGGGATTAACGGCTTTTGGTGGAAGAGAGAGAGGAATAAGCGAATTAAGGAAATCTTCGACAGTTGTGCTGTGAGTATGGCTTTGATGAGAAAGGTGAGGTGTGAAAGATACAGAGCGAATTCCTCCGACCTATCCCCATCCGAAGCCGCACAGGGCCCATTATCACGACGGAGTGGATGTGAAACAGGTTGATACTTTAGGATTTTTTTGGTTCATTCCACAAGGAGTTATCCTTGGTAGACTGAGAGGAGAGGTAGGAATTGAAAGAACTCGGCCGGAAGTGGCGATCAGCAGGATGCCGGGATCAGTCAACTGGGCCCTCAATAAATTAAGGAGGAGGCAGTTTATGAATTGGTCTTAGGGAAATGGTTAATAATAAAGGACTATGATCAGAGGAGAGGTCATCGAGGCGCGTGAGTGAATTTCCTAAACGTGAGCTTAGTGTTCCTAAACTATTGTAAAAAAAGAAGTCAAGGAGATCAGGATTTCGGTTGGGATCAGATGGCCAATAGGTGGCTGAGTCAGGAGTGATAGTGGAGCAATGTTTCCGTGTGAGTGCAGACAGCAAAGCACGTCCTCGTGTATTTGTGGATCTTGACCCCGTGGAGTGTTGGTGCTTCGCATTAAAGTCCCCACCCACAAGGAAACGCTGTCCAATGGAGTCTAGAAAGGAGATGAATTGGGAGTCGGAAATGGATTTATTGGGAGGGCAGTACACTGATGCTAGTGTAAGGGGAAAAGTGAAGGTGGTGATTGAAACTGCAGTGGATTGAAGGAAATCGTGTGCTACCAGAGGAACTATGTGGTGGGATATGGAGTTATGGACACTGACAGCGGTACCTGCATGCGCTGTTCCATCTGGGTAATTAGTTCGATACGTCTGGTACTGTCGAACGGTAAATGGTCGTTTACTCGTAAGTCTTGTTTCAGTTATGAGAGCTACGTCGATGTTTTTGTCGTGGAGTAGTGCTGTCAGTTCGTTAGTGTGGGTGCGAACACCATTCGCATCCAAAGGAGAATGGATAAGGAGTCGGAAGGATCCACTTATAGATTTAGTTAAACGGGGATAAGGTAGGAGACAAGATTTGTAAGAAGGGAAATGAGAGGGGTAATTAGGGTTCTGAACTCTGTAAGGAATAAGATAAATAGGCAGGTGAGATCCTAAGAACTTACAGGTGGAGGATGGGATTGAGCTTGAGGGTTTACGGGATGAATGGAATGCTGGGAAAGGTGATCTTGCGGACAGGGAGTGGGCGGTGCCTGTGACTGCTCTCTGTTGCGAACGGCATCGGCGAAAGAGACAGAAGGCCTCAAATTTCTGGCTGGACCGCTTCTTGTTACTAGTTTTTCCTCTTCTGGCTGACGACGATGTTCTGTCCTGGACTTCAGCGTTCTGTAGGCCTCGCAGCCCTTGCAGTTGGCCGGATGTCCTTGCTGGCAAAGCACGCATACCGCAGGTGATTTCAGGGGCTTTTTGCACAATTCGCTTTTGTGCTGCCCACTGCACTTTACACACCTGGGAGGGTGGTGCCAGTAAATGCCACTTTACCAATCTGCAGTAATAATTGTACGAGTGACGATATCCTGAAGGGTTCTTTGCCATGCCAAACCCTCGGCATGGCATCGGAGGCATCAGTACCCTCGCTATAAACTTGCAGGCCATATAGTTGACCAAATGGCACGCATACTCCAGGCGATTTAGGGGGCTTCTTGCACAATTCACTATTGTGCTGTAACGGCCTTATTGATCGCTGAGGTTTCGTCCGTCCAGTGCTGACGAATTAACTTAACCTTAACGGATTAAGGTATTAACTGAAGCTTGTGTGTGAGATTGTGTTTGTTGTAGATAGTCAAGTGCCGAGTGTGGAGATAGAAGGACTTGAGAAAAATCTCTCTCTCAGTTTTTATAGTGTTGTATTTTGTTTCTGTTAAAACTAAATAAAGAAGTGTTCCTTAGCAGTGGATGTCAATATCGTAAAATTTTATTACCCTGAACCTAACCTAAAATACTACAGTACATAAATGGCGCCCCGAACTCGGACATAATTGAAGATTGATAACGTACGTAATTCATTGCTAAAAATTACTTTTATTTAGATCATATTTCTACAGAAATAATAATTAATTAGTACGAATGATAAGTACTTAGAATAGAATACTGTTCATGTTTGTTTCTGCTGATTACCATTACAAGAGGAATAACGTAATTAATTATCGTCACGAGTGATCCAGAAAGGTTATTATTAGAGAGGGAGGATATGTTTGCTGCTGTGCAGTCGATTTTTGAGAGGTCTAAAAAGTTAAGTGTCGATACCGTAATGGACTTTAAGCCGTTCTATGAACGGTTAAGTAAATATGTAGCACTGTTTGATGAAATACAGTCAATGATTAGGGATTATAATGTGACGGTTCAACAACCAAAGGAAAAGATAAACACCTCTTCAGTACAGATCTCCTTTATGGAACTAATCGATACAGCTAAAGGTAATTATTATAAAGCGGTGCAAGCGAACAGCCCTCCTGAACTACAACCAGTCCTGGCTCATAAGGCGTGTCACTTTGTTCCTCAGGAACTTCCGAAAATTGATCTTCCATTGTTCACGGGTAAATTGGAAGAATGGAGTGCTTTCTATTCTCTTTTTGACTCTATGGTTCACAGAGAAAATTCCTTATCTACCATAAGGAAATTCCATTACTTACGTAGTTGTTTACGTGAGGAGGCTTTATCTCTTGTTTCGGGATTTGCGCTAGATGAAAGGAATTACACTCTGGCTTACGACACTCTTGTTTCACGATATCAAAATAGGAGACGTCTGGCCAGATTTTATATAAAGAAGGTAATGGACTTTGTCCCACTGAATAATTCATCGTCTACCAATTTGCAGACACTTTTATCGGAGCATGAAAATAACTTTTCTGCT
Source organism: Acanthosoma haemorrhoidale (assembly GCA_930367205.1). Lineage (NCBI taxonomy): Eukaryota > Metazoa > Arthropoda > Insecta > Hemiptera > Acanthosomatidae > Acanthosoma > Acanthosoma haemorrhoidale. The sequence goes on from OV884011.1 coordinate 129,994,660, forward strand.
CTATCGGCTCTTGGCATAGAGGACATGGGTGATTTTATTAAATTACACATGGCCCTCTCTAATTTAGATCCCGGTACCAGGAGAGCATTTGAGGAGCGATACAACTCCAAAGAAATTCCGTCATATCGAGAATTAATTGATTTTGTCACAGATCGGTGCAGAGTTTTCGAGATGATGGCTCATGAGGGCAGAGCACAAAACACAAAAGCTAAAGATAAATCGAGATCTCCGAACACCACTAGGCGCGGCAGCGGTTCAAATTGCAAACGATTATCTAGTATCTCACAAATAAAATGTGAAGATTCATGCGATAGTAAGACAGTAACCGAGATTACCGAGAAAACTTCCTCGGAGGCACAAAAATTACAAATTAAGACTACAAAGCAGTTAGATCGAACAGACCGGAAACTAAAGTGTTGGAATTGTGGGGGACCTCACGTTTATTCCCGATGCTCTCTACCACGAAAACAGTTTTGTTATCGCTGTGGAACATCTGGGGTAACTATCGATACATGTCCTCGATGTCAGGAAAACTACCAAGGGGATCGGAAGTAAGGGTCATTCCCATTCCCATAATCTCAGTTGACCCAGTTACCATGTATCTTTCTACCGAACCAAATACCGTACCGTCACCACCGTCACATAAAATCTATAAGCAATTATATGTGGCTGTGAAATTAGGGAAACGTGGCCAATGTGGTGAACGCACATACTTGGCTCTTTTTGACTCCGGCGCTACAATATCCTTGGTTGGGCCAGAAGGGGTGAAAATCTTTAGCCAATTGGGGTATGTCGCAGAGTCTGTACCGGAATCCGAGGTCTATGTCGCTGATGGAAGTAAACATGTAGTGAATCAGCGATATATTGTGCCGATTACCGTAGAAGAGAGAACTTTCCACACCAAATTCTATGTACTAGTCCCGCTTCCGTTTTCTTTTATTTTGGGGCTAGACTTTCTATCGAATTGTAATATGTGCACGTACTTCCAGGAAGAAACCTGGTGGTTTCACGATGACCCTAAACGTCGATATCGCTTTTGCCGTGAGATTGCATTGAAAGACGGTGAGACTCCAGGCCTATGCGGTATAGGCATGCTTTGTCCTTCGGAACGTAGTGTTTTGGAAAGGGTCGTGAAGGAAGGTTTGGCTACCATTGAAAGTTCTCCAGGTTTAACAACCTGTATAAGTCATAAAATTGATGTAAAAGATGCCCAACCTATCAAGCAACGATCCTACCACTACTCACCTAAAGTACTTGAGGCAATGTACAGCGAATTAGACCGAATGTTGGGGGAGAACTTGGTGGAGCCCTGTCAATCTCCATGGTCTTCACCAGTGGTCATGGTACGGAAAGGATCATGCTACCGTTTTTGTATCGACTTTCGCAGAGTAAATCAAGTGACTTGTAAAGATTCGTATCCAATGCCCCACATGACATCTCTACTAGACGGACTTCGACAAGCAAGATATCTATCAAAATTTGACCTCAAGCAAGCATTTTTCCAAGTTCCACTTGCAGACGAAAATAGTAAAGAGATCACTGCCTTTACAGTACCAGGTAGAGGTTTATTTCGATTTAAAGTAATGCCATTTGGGCTAACCAATTCTCCCGCAACATTTCAAAGATTAGCAGATTCAATATTTGGACCCGAGCTTTACCCGTATGTGGTAGTGTTCCTGGATGATATCTTAGTATGTACTCCAACGTTGAAGTTACATCTGGATATGCTCGAAGAAGTGTTCCGAAGACTTCATGATTCAGGCTTGCGTGTCAACCCGGAGAAATGTGACTTTGGATGCACAGAAGTTAGATATTTGGGATATCTAATAAATAGGAATGGCATGAGCGTTGACCCTGACAAGGTTAACGCTGTTACATCGATTCCACCTCCAGACAATGTAGCGCAGCTTAGACGGTTTCTTGGAATGGCTGGCTGGTACCGGCGATTCATAAAGGATTTTTCCACAGTCGTATCCCCGCTTACATCATTGCTCAAACGGAAAACTAATTGGGTTTGGTCTGGAGAACAAGACAGATCTTTCAATACTCTGAAGACTGCTTTGACTGAAGCCCCAATACTAGCTAGACCTGATTTTGAGCAACCTTTTCAATTACAAACGGACGCCAGTGAAACAGGTCTTGGAGCTGTATTAACTCAAATACAAGATGACGAAGAAAGAGTAATCGCCTTTTGTTCTCGTACATTGAATGCCGCCGAAAGAAATTATTCCGTTACCGAAAAGGAATGTCTTGCGGTATTATTTGGGATAGAGAAGAATCGCCACTATTTGGAAGGATACCCATTTACTGTCATTACCGACCACGCTAGTCTCAAGTGGCTGTTGAATCTGAAAAACCCCTCAGGACGTTTGGCCAGATGGGCTCTTAGATTACAACCATACGAGCTTAAAATCGAATATCGCAAAGGGAAATTTAACACCGTAGCAGACGCGTTATCACGCATAAATGCACTTTCAGTTTTATCAATCCCAGTTCCTATTACATCTATCGAAACGTCTTTCGGGGACATACCGCTATCTGGTGATGCATGGTATGATCAGAAACGCTATCGAGTCCACCAGAACCCAGAAAATCACCCTAGATGGAGTATAAAAGAGGGACAGTTATTATACCATCGGAAGAACCCATTAAAAGAAGACCTGGAAGACCCCAGTGAAGAGTGGAAAGTTGTCGTACCGCAACACCTTCGACAACAAATATTACATGATAATCCACAATCGGGACACTTAGGAATAGAGAAAACGATGGCCAGGATTAACCGGCTGTATTATTGGCCAGGAATGTATAACGATATTAGCAAATACGTGACGCAATGTGAAACATGCCAAAAGGTAAAACCCAACAATGGACCACCTCGTGGATTGATGTACCCTCGTTACAACAAGCAACCATGGGAATTAGTATCGGTGGATATCATGGGTCACTACCCACGAAGCTCTAAAGGCAACGTATACCTACTTGTCTTTATGGATATATTTAGCAGATGGGTGGAGTTATGCCCAATACGAAAAGCTACTTCCCAAAATATCGTCTCAAAACTGAAGTCACGTATACTAAATAGGTACGGAGCTCCGGCCAGATTACTTACAGACAATGCGAAGAATTTCGTGAGCCGGGTGGTTAGTGATCTTGCGGAGAAATATGGAATCAAGAGAGAAACTACCCCTCTTTATCACTCACAAGCAAACCCCACTGAACGAGCAAACAGGAACATCAAACAGTTAATAGTTACATACCTAGGTAAGAAACACCAACGCTGGGACGAGCAAATAGGAGAAATTCAATTCGCCCTTAATACATCTCTCCATAGTTCAACCAAGTTCAGCCCAGCGTTCTTGAATTTTGGAAGGGAGCTGAAGCCTCGGCATGATGTTCCCAAGATCGAGACATTGGAGGTACGGGAAGAGGAGCGCTCATCATGGGCCGAAAAGATGACACGACTACCGGAAATACACCATGTAGCCGAGGAAAACTCCCTAAAGGCGAGTATGGAGCAGACCCGTCGATACAACTTCAGACGCAGGAATGAACGCTTCACTCCAGGAGACCTGGTTCTCAGGAAAGCGTTCCAGCTCTCTTCAGCAGTGAACAGGGTTGCAGCCAAACTGTACCCCAAGTATGAGGGTCCCTACACTGTCATATCTGTTACTCCCGGGGGCTCTTGCAAGCTGAAGAATCAGAATGGGCGTCTCGCAGGTTTGTGGCATCCTTCGAAGCTGAAATTGTTTCGTTCACCAAGACGGACTTACCCGCTGGAGGGGACTGTGTAACGGCCTTATTGATCGCTGAGGTTTCGTCCGTCCAGTGCTGACGAATTAACTTAACCTTAACGGATTAAGGTATTAACTGAAGCTTGTGTGTGAGATTGTGTTGTTGTAGATAGTCAAGTGCCGAGTGTGGAGATAGAAGGACTTGAGAAAAATCTCTCTCTCAGTTTTTATAGTGTTGTATTTTGTTTCTGTTAAAACTAAATAAAGAAGTGTTCCTTAGCAGTGGATGTCAATATCGTAAAATTTTATTACCCTGAACCTAACCTAAAATACTACAGTACAGTGCTGTCCACTGCACTTACACACCTGGGAGGGTGGTGACTGTAGTTTTTTTTATCTGTATTCTAGTGTTATACAATTGGGTTATTTTGTAGATTTTTTCTATTCCAGATGTTGCTCAAGGTCTACGAAGAGTGGTAACGGCATTTTAATTGCTTCATCTCGTTACTTCATACAGCACATTGGTTGTTTGGTTTAATTGGCTTAAATAAGATCATACAGATGTTTTCTCATTCTTAATTTCGTTAGCTGTTGTAGTGGGATGTAGGTTTCTCTTGCTTTAGCTGATATGTACGGAAATGAGCTTTTGTATCTTCCAAATATTTTATTATAGCTGTATACGTATTGGGAGGGACTGGAGAAACTGCAGTTTTACGTGATCGATTGGTACCGTAGCTACAATTGTTGTCAATTGTGAGCATAGGAATTTAAAATTCATAGTATTTTCGGTGGTGGTTCAGGGTGCTTTAGTGTCCGGATATGTTCCACTGCCTCTAATTCTGTTCGTTTCAGTACCTCAAAACTGTTTTGCAGGAAGAATGGAGACACGTCAACAGTTATGATACATATATATTATCTCATATTTTTCTGCACAGATAAATAGCCCTTAGGCATAAGACAGTTGTTGGTTCTTTATGGAGCTCATTTCCTATTGAGCTCTTAGCCTGTAACCATATATAATTGTACATTTGTGTTTTATACCAAATAAAGTTTCTTTTTAAGAGTTCTTGAGCAATAGAAATATAATTAACGATATATTCAGTCTGTTTAAGAGTGCTTGGTTTCGTTGGTATGTCCACCATCGAGCTAACTGCAGACGAATTTATTTGTGCATGTCTGTTTGAACGGGATGGTTTTCGTTTTATTGACGATGGAGTAAGTGGAAAAGTCTAATGATCTAATGTGTGAATGATATAATCTAAACAAAATAAATTTTGAAATTGAGAAACAAAGTAATTCCATTAAGAAAATAATTATTCCACAAAATAACGCATATCCGTACGGCAATGTGCACTTGAAGAAAACTTCCTTCTCCTATTAATAAGAATTATTAATAAAACAAATAATTTAAATACCATAACAGATAGAATGGGTTTTAAAGGAAGCTTATTGTAAACAAAAAAAAACCCTCTGCTGATATGTTTGTAAATGAAGTAATTTTCCGGTCTGTGGTAACCGGGTCTGCACGTGCCCTTTAATGTGCAGGAATATCGGGGTTGTTTTGGATGCTCCGCAGTTCGGTCAGTGTCACTGTGAAAGGGCTTAAAAGTACTACAACACCGTCACTAAGTGTAATTTTGAACACGAATATTTGTATAGGATTGTTGGAATGGAAATATTCAACAAATCTGTGTTGTTTCCTTTCTCAATAATATTTTATTTTTCTAAGATATTTCGAGCCAAACGGTTTCTCCTCTCCTCTGGCAGTATGTATAACTAAAATATTTCATTATACTTGAGTAAGCAAGGGAAAAAATTACAACTACACTACGAAGTTCCTATTATCATCTCCTGACAAGGAAACTAGATAATTATTTACACTTTAATTACATCACTGATCATCCAAATGGAAATTATTGTAGTAAATGAAATGTATATAATACAAAAGGCAAGTTAAAAGCTTAGTAAATGATTGGTGAACGTGAACAGTTAAATTAATTATAAACATATTATTAAAATATAATACAAATTATTATTTTGTTGACTACAGTTTTTTCAACTTTTATTTTTGTTTTCTTGGATATCATTGATTATTTTTTTAACAAGACCATTATTAATATGTCCTTGACCATTAGACAAAATCACAACCTCAAAAATTAAATATTTTCAAAGTAGTGATATCAGAAAAAATCTTTAAATTCAGTGGTACCAGATACCAAGTCGATTTTATACACTTGTTCACTAGTGAAGATATTAATCACGATTAACTTATTTACCCTTATGTCCCTTGAAATATAACTGATTGGCTTGCTGAGGTCAAATCCCAAATAAAAAAACTCTCAAAACCAATAATGGCAGAAGCTTAATAAGATGCTGTTAATTAGAAAGTACAGGAACCTATTTCTGCCAACAACTTGTGATCTTTATGGAACACCGAGATCTCTTAAACCAAGAGCATAGGAGTGTAACACTCAAAGAGATAAGACGATTATTTCGCTTTGAAAGTATTTGAATTAAAATATATAAAGTTTGTGGTTTAAACTTGTTCCCTGGGAATATTATGGTAGGTTGAAGATTGACTCTAAAGAAGGAGAATTTATAAGCAATCGTTAGAAAAGTAAAGTGTTTCAACAGAATCTAGGTGTTCGAGCGCTAATGACCAAACTGTAAAGGCGCTATAATAATATATATGTATAATGACGAATAAGACAAATATAAAAAATTTCATGAAAAATGATTTATATAAAAATTATTTTGAAAATAAATCTTCAATATTTACAGCCCGCAGACACCATTAAGATGGGTTGTAAAATATAGACCACATCTCCGACCGTTTATCAGATCACTTACCATTTGACACGGGCCCACGTGGATGCTGATTGAGTAGCCTGCACGTGGTTAGTAAATATCCTGAAGAAACCCTTAAGTTTGTAATAAGACTGGCTTATTGGAATATCTTCCTGACTCAGTTAAGTGGGCTTCCGTCAATGTCAGACAATGTTAAACAGAGTAAAGATAATTTAGCAATGGACACGTGCGGCAGACTTATAAATTAAAATTAACAACAAAAATCTGTATTACAAAGCTAATAATCTAATGGAAAGACAAAAAGAGAGGATAAATTTGTTCAAATCGCCAAACTTAAGCCATATTAAATGATTTACCCCAAAAAGATGTCTAAATATTGAGAATTTAACCTTTAGGAGTGTAATGTTTATTTAAGAATTATGACAATATTTGTTTACATTGGTACGGTACGTTTTGCTTATTACGCTTCTTGGTATTGATAATTTTTTTTCAGTTCATCGAATAGTTACAATTACTAAAATCTCAGCGAATATGAAGAATTCGTATCAGACGTTAAGTGAAAATAAGGAAATATAAATAAACTATACATCTTCCTTACATGTAGGACCAAAAAAATAAGCATGACAGGGGTGGAGGATTAGGCATATCTACGTTGTCCAACACAAATTCAATCTACTGACTTGAGCACAACTTTCTCAATTGGGATTGTGGTTCCACTTAAGATGCCTGTTGCGAAAAAAAAGCTTTACCATAAAATCCTGAAAAATGGGATTTGGTATATTTGCCAAAATTAGTGGTTGTTCATATTTACATGAAATTTTTGAGGTACGATCATAAAAATTTTGGGAATGAGAGTATGCTACAAAATTAGCCCCGCATCATTTAAACCAGGTTAGGTTTGACTATTAAGTCATTGTGTATTCATACTCAGATGCTATTTGAGATTTAATATTTTGATTTTTCCACATACAAACTTCAAATATGATAATATTTTATTGTGGAATTGGCTCCACTATTAAAAACCATATAATTAAAGCCTAAATTATATGACATATTAAGAGAAAGTCTAATTAAAGTTCGGGACTGGAATCCGGGGACCTCCCAAATATCTAGTGAGGGGGCCTACGAACTGAGCTACCTTGGTAGCGAGTGACGACCTTCTCAGTATGGATTCTCTTTAGCTTAACTCTCACAAAGACTGTACACGTGTAATTGCTGGCAAACAGTTGGGATACGGTGTAATCCCAAGCTAATTTTTCGGTAATTTTGCAACTCCGGTTTGCCAATGTTAGGGCGTATATATGAAAATAAGAGAACTATTTTAATTTATCGTTTTTAATGAGAAATTTATAACCAATATTTATATTTTTTTTTTATATAGTAACATCTTTATTATGATAAAATTATAATCTGCCTTATTGGGGGATAAGTAATTGCGATAAATGTTTTCATTTATATAATATTTACAATTTGTATTCCCTCGCTCATTCATACAGTATTTATAAACAACTCAAAGACCTCCCAAATACACATAGTTGTCACTTCCTTCGCATGCATAAGAGAAAGCGGAGTCTTGGAAAATCCCCCATGCTTCTCTGTCAGCCGCGTAATAGATACGAGTCAGTGGAGGCTGACCAAGAGCACGTGAACCACAGGCGCTCAGGACATGATTGGAGAAACTGGCCATTGCCAGGACTCTCACTGACATGTATTTATAGCAGATCAAGAGGCCACTGCCGCTTTATTCTCCAAGGAGGATTGCAGGGATGAGCGGGGCAGTGTAACGACTGTGCTAGGGGATTAGGGTGGTTGGATAGGTTATTATGAAATTTCATGAACTTGGAAGGGATAAGTTCAAGAATGTAGAGTATGTTAAGATCGTTATGAAGGTTTTGTTGCTTACATAATCAAGGGGCATTTAATATTGTTTTCAAGACTTGTGATTGAAACGAATCGATACGCAAGCGTATCAATCAGATCTTCGACTTTTTTGCTGTCCCCATAACTCTATTCCGTAAGTCCAGATTGGCTTGAGTATGACTTTGTAGATTGTTAATTTATTTTTATTGAGTGTTGGGATATCCTTCGAAGTAGTCTGTGCAGTTGTTCAAAGTGTCTGTTTTGGTATTGTCTTTTAAGCTTCGATGTGGGTTCCATGTCTGCCTTTTGTCGAGATGGAAGTTAAAAAAAACTAACAGGACTTACGGCAGATGGTCAAAAAGGTAATATGGGAACATTTTGCTTCATCAAATTATCAAATTTATAATAATTAATAATTAACTGCCAAATAAACAATTAATGGGAACATTGGTACTAGAACTCGGGACCTATCCTGTGTCTATACGTTTTGGTGGCCAACAATATCACAATCACAACAAATCACGTATTTAATACCTTTTTAGGCGATCTCAATAGTTTTTATGTCAATATTTTAGATATTTTTCACTAGCTACCCAGTTCTTGGATCATGTTGTGAGTTCAATTTTGGCGTAGGAAGCGTTTGACTGATCTGCTAAATGTAAATAAAGCATGCAAGGCTCAATGAAGCATGTAGCGTAAGCTATGCGGGCCGCAAACAGGCGCAGGTACTCAGACAGAAATAAACACAGAGATGTGTGCTGTGTTTGAGAAGCAGGTGCTTGCTGAAACTGACGGACGACTGGTGGAAAGGACTGCGGATATGTCTCCCTCCCTTCACGCTGACTAACCAGTCAGCAATCTTCATCTAGGAGCCTGAAATATCGTCTGCGCCAACAGTTATCGCATACTAGAGCGAATAAAAACGTCTCTTCGGCCTTCCCAGCAGGAATCGTAAAATATACCAAGTGTCGGATTGAAACATGAGCGGCTCTAAATAAAAAAAAAACCTTTCATCGCGAATATATGATAAAATTGTCTTTAATAAAAGGCCCATCTTCTGCCCTACCTTCATTAACGACATTTCGGGTGAAAAAGCCACAGCACAAATTAAGAGTTTCGTTACGGCTGGGAGACTATATCTTGTTTGTTAGCTAATCCCCCAACACTTATTACATACAACTATTGAGATCTTCAATTTGATAAACTACATAGTATTATTATTATAGAGTCTTCATTATTTTTCATGGGACTGGTTTTAGTTTTATGTTTATTAGAACATCAGATATTACTATTATACCATGCAAAGTATCATGCATCAAAAACAAATATCCCTCATTGAGCTAACTTTAGTGAATGTTTCAATACCTTGGTGTACTTGTTATTCGAAGAAAACAACGAAAAATCCATATTGCTATTCAAGACGATGCTCGAGGTTGTGTAACCCTACTCAAAATTATAGAAATATATTATTATTCTAATTCCAACCAATTGGTAGTGGTACTTATGAGTCATTAAAAAAATCAGTATTTTTATACTATTTGACAATTATTGAAATATTGTTATAAAAATAAATAAATGTAGACTCATACACTTTCCATTCAACGATATATGCTTGCTGACTATCTTATCACGTTGGTGACGTAGGTCCGATTTCCTAAGCTCCAGTTGAGCGATCTGGTCCGTTTTCCACAAGAGATGCCACTGTGGGCATTGCTTCGCCCCGTAAACGTCCCGTCCCTTTAATTCGGTCGATTGCCAGGACTGAACCGGTGATGTACACCTCTCAAGATCTAACAAAACGTTCACGGATAGAATTTTCCGTTGACAAGAGATACCTTGTTCCACCGACCTGTTTAGAATGCTTCACTGATGCTGATATATGAATTTAATGTTAAACGATACGGAGTGCAGATTGTTATATAAAGTGTGATTTAATCTGAAATTGGCATCAATTATTTTTAGAAGTGAATACTAAGTTAGTTTAATTCTAATTGCATTACGGGATAGACCCCACTATTATAAATAATTTGTTGTTGTTTGAGCTGTGCTAAACCTGTCTTCTACAATCAGTCATAGGGATGTGCGTTCTTATCTATTCAATATTTGGACCATCATTGGAGAGCTCCGAAGTCCTCACATTTCACCATCGACCAGCTCCCTTATCAGAATGTTTACTCATCTGTGGTGTACCGTGCTCAATAGTCATCATAATAAACTGTAGAAGAGAAAATAGTTTCCTTACGATGTCAAAAATGTAAAGTTCAGCTTTCCTCAATTCTAACTAAATTAAATTTTAAAATCAGGTGATTCAAATTCAAATTATTTATAATCAATTGCCAAAGAAAAAACACTGGTAGGATTGTGGGACAAGCTCGTCCCCTTACCTAATAAATATGATGAGGTAGCAGATTTGAGCATCGATTTTGCCAGTATATTTTTTCTTTAGGTAATAACCATTAATTAATTAGTTATTTTATTTTTTTTAGGAACGAACATTTTTTTCTCATGTTGATCGCAGAGAGTGGATCTTAATATTATTATTAATTCTAGTGAGATCTATACTACAACGAAAATCGATTATATGAATTAATTTCCCCAGTTACTAAAACCTCCCAAAAAATTTAAACTGTTAAACAAGAAAAAATTAACAAGGAATAAAATATTGGTGTAGTAGTAGTATAATGGCTTATCTTGTGATAAAAGTTACCTTCCATCAAGCAAAAGTTAAATAAAAGAACATCTCAAAAATATTTATCTTGCTGTAAGTTCATAGTTCATGGAAGGCGTTCAAGTTTAACGTAATGTTATCGCCATTACGAATCATCAGGTCATGGGGTATGTAATGAAAATGTAGGGTTTAAGACGACATGTAATATTCGAGAATGTATAAACCAACAAATACCTGCAATGAAAATGACGACAGTACTAAGAATACTAGAATCAATTGACATCCTAAAAGCAGTTAATGATTTAATGATACGATAAATCATTTGTAACTCGTGCCAGATAGAAACTTGAACCTCCTGAGCAGGTGCAGTAAGTGGGAGCACAAGGGAGTCATAAACAACAATGTGAAGATCAATCCTCGCAATAGAAACATGGAACGACTGAAGCAATATAGAAAATTAAGGTGTGAATGGATTGTTCCGCGGCCATATGTTAAATCATGATTTCTACATCATGTTATCTCTTTAAAAAACAGTGAAAAAGCATTAAATAAAATAAGTTTGAATAAAATAATTAAGAAAAATGTGAATAGCTTTACACGCTGTCCGTAGTCTTTCGTAGATGGCACGAGAATCTGTACCTCGAAATGCTGGAACTAGTACTGATGAATCTTGGAACAAATTATCGGCTTTATAATTTTTGCTTTTTATAGTGGAGATCAGTCAATATGCAGGTAGAACTGAAAGAAGTTGCATTTACTGAAACGAAATGAAAATTTACAATTCGTCTAAGGATTTAACTCATTTAAACCTTCATAATATGAAACAGTTACTCATTTGCCTACTTCATGGCAGAACGATTTGGAAACTGCTGGAGTTTCATAGGCATATTATATACAGCTTGCCTTTCGCTGACCTCAGAGTAAAGTAATAAATTGATTTCTTGTGGCCATCATGAACTGTAATCATCCACCAATCCAACACAGGCTACTTAAGGGCAACTGGCAGCGAGGATGCATCAAGTACTTTAATTAATTATACTAAGCATTGTTTTTAGAATTTCTAATAGAATTATTCGCCTGCTGCTATGTTTTGAATAAATAAATATTTTAGTAATTTCAACCTTTTCCACCCTGCTATGTTCTCACTTTCGTGATTTTTATATATTTTTAGAGGCCACGAATGAAGTGTAAAATCCACTAATATAAAACATAAACCGAAGCACAAAGGACTTATTTTTATTCTCAAGCCTTCTAAAGGAATTTCTTTCAAAAATTCTTTTTAAGGAAATTCCAATAAAATCGCCTTATTTAATCCTTTACAAACGGTATGAAACGCTATTTGATCCAAGTATTAGTAGCACAGTAGCTAGTTTTTATCATTTTAAACGTTTCTAAAAATTATTTAAGGAGCTCAGGTTAACAAAAGTGAAAATGAAGGTTAACAATGATTAGGTTAAATGAATGAAGAAAGGGCACTAAATACACATTTAACTATAAATTAACATATACAAATTGCTAACCTTTGACATTTAAACGTTTAATTATTTAAATTACAATCTGAATCCAACTGCATAAACATTACATCGTGCTTCTATTCGTTGGTGGTTTTGAAATACAGATGGTACTACTAATTATAATCTCAAAACAAGTTTCCAAGAACGATATGTACTTGTGTATTTACCGGCGTTTAGAGCATAAAGGGCCTTATCGACAATGGTATTTAAGTGTCATGATCATACTAATGTCAATGGTTGAAATATAATTGGGGAAGTAGTGATTGTTGTGAAAATACTCTTAAAAATAGATATCCTTGATTCATGCACTATGATTATATTCAAGACCACAATGGAGAAAACATTAAAGGCTATCATTTATGTGCCCTTAGTTTTCTCTACTATAGACTCTAGAATATTTTACTTTTCTAGACTGAAAGGAGAACACCTCAAGGTAAAGCTGCTTTGCTTCTCTATTTCTATAAAAAGGAAAATAATAGTGCCTATTGCCTGTGGCCTCTAGTAAGACCCATTGACACTATTTCCACAATTTCCGTTAGCTTTTAATAAAAATGGTCGTCCCTGAAAACCCTTTAAAAGGGGGTTAGGAAAATTTTTTACCTTTAGCAGATAATTGCTTGTTACTGGGGGTATTTAAAAAAAAATACCCAACTTCAGACGATAGGAAATGTTTATATGCAATATGTCAAACTATTAGGATTATTTCTGTAAACTAAGTAGTACTTTGTAATTCTCTTTAGCGTGTACAGACCGAAGCTTACAATTATATTCTCCTTTAGTATATCTATGATATATTACTGATATACTAAGCGTCTATATTTACTTGATAATGATATAAAGTCAATGTGTATTACAAGGAATGATTTCTCTATGCTCTGTAAAAAAAATCTGATTTTATATTTCATTTTATATGAATTTTAACTCTCATATACTTGCATTTACAAAATATGCTAGCGTGCCCATTAATCATATCACTATTTAAAATTACCGTGGTAATCCTCTTTAGGAAAGACTTGGGGTTGTCCCAGTTGAAAGTTCTCGTGTCTATGGGTTCGTATATGTGTTTAGTCATGGTGAAGATTTCGGAAAATTGTATTAGTTGTCCCTTTGACGTGAGGAATGTGGTAGTCCGCAAGTAGTGTTTTCTTTGATGCGTAACAAAGGGGATTCAGGATCCGCATATTTACTTAAGAATGAAATCTCTGTACCCTGAGGATGACCCAGTCTTTAGCAGTGGTCCATAGTTCCCCACAAGGTTTAATTAAACAGCTATATGGCGTGAGCATGTTTTTTTCGTATTCAGTCGTGAACGTTCAACTAATAATCTTAAGAGGACGCAATGTATGTTTATCTCTCTGTTATGTGGATTGTCTCTCTTAATCTTATTTCCAAGGAAATCAGATTTAGCCAGTCGTCAGCATTATGTACCCATAGAGGAACTTTTTCGAAGGTGTATTGTAAATATGAAACTTTTACTTTGCATTAATCTTGATGCGCCGTGTGTTCATCCATCCTTTTATCTCGTTTAGATGTTCTTAGAGGAATTCCGAGACAATCGTAGGATCAACGTCAAGGAGTTCGACAAATGATGCTATTGTATTGAGATTTTATCACAAATCATAATTATGTATGATATACAAAACTCACTAACTATGATATGTTTGCAAAATAAATCAGTTTTATTTGATTCCTTGGCAAATGCCCTTTCCTGCTGGGCTACAGCTTTTATTATTCAGGGCAGATTAAATTAAATCTACTATTCAGAGACTCTTTAGGGTTGTGTAATATTCTGGTTAAAATCTTGAATTTTTCTAATAATAGGAATTTTGGCGCCCAAGAAAATTTTTAAAAAATAATTGAAAAACAGTTAAACTTGAAGCAGAATTTTATTTTAAACTTAGAACTTCAAAACTTTTAACCATTGAACAATACGTTTAAAATGTGTACAAGAAATAAGACAAGTTTAGTATTTTAAAATTTTGATATTTCCATGAACTATTTCGGCCTCAGCCAAAATTGATCGATTATTAGACACTATCTAAATATAATTGTGACATTGATTTAATAATGCATTAAGTAATAACATGGGCTCGCCCATGTCACTGTGGATTTTCCCTTATCATTACTGATGGATTACATCTTCTCCCCTGAGGCCATAGTCCGCAGCTTTAAACATTTCCCACATAAGCTTACACTATTAAAACCATATTGAGTAATTTAGATGTTATTAATTATAAATATATTTCTGCTTACATGCCCATTCCATTAGAATATTTTAATAATTAAGGCATTTGGTAGAAACACGTGCTTAAGGGGAAAGTTTAGGGCGTATGATTTTCTACTCTACTCTCAAATTCTACCTCTGGGTCTTTGTGAATTTCATCAATCACTTTCTTGGAACAGCATATCAAGCGTCCGCTTTATTATTTTGGTTGTTGAATATGCATAAGAATAAGGTTTGAGGCATAATTTCCATCCAGTAGTTATAGATTTATTTCAAAGTGCTTAACATTTTAAAATAAATTATAGTTTTAATGTGATTTTGTCCTGTTTTTAGGATCATTGTTGTTTACACTTGTTTCCTAACTGTGGAAGAAGTCATAAAAAATTTGAAGGTGTACCGCTACACCTATCATAGAAAAATTAACTAAATTAGTCAATTTAAAATTCACAGACGTTATTACTTATGAAGAAAGTGAACAAAAAAAAGAAAAGAAGATTTCTGGTACTTATATTAGCTCCCTTTAATTCTGACTTATTCTAAAGTAATATACAATCCCCACTAGGAATTATCTAAAACAGAAAGTGAGTACATTAAACCAGTTTGAAACAACGAAAATTGAGGAATGTTTCGAAAAAATAAATAAACAGGGGAAGATACAACTCGAACTGACCAGTTTATTTTTAAGCCGTCTCCGAAAACACCTAGTTCAATAAACACTTTATTTTTTTTCACAATGAGACCCCAACCACTTGGCATCTGCCATGACCCGATTCTTGTCCAAACAGATTTACCTAAATTTCGTTGTGTTGGTCGGAGAAAATGCGCTTTGATGCCGACTCGGTCTAAATTACAGAAACGTCAGTCACGGAGTCGAGCCGTGTTTGTTTTTAGTGGAGTGACATTTTTCGGTCAAGTGAATTTTCCCTTGATCCTCCTCATCGCTATTTTTATAGGCTGGCTATGGTAAAAGGTGCTATAAACCGCCATATGAGATCTTTGTCAGGAATTTAAGGGACAGCTGCAGCAGAGCCATCTCAGCATTAATATAGCGGAATGGTTCCTGCTCACGGCAGATTTCGCATTCACAAGAATATTCTCTATTGCTTATAGATAGACTTTTCCTGGTCTGTTTTGAGACCAGTGACTCACTATTGATGAGCTGTATGTTCTTCTAGTTCTAATATCATTTAAGTTATTTTTGACAGATTTAGAATAAATTTGGCTGATAAGTCCGGACACTATTAAAAATAGTTATTATTACGTAAGCAGGGGTAGTAGCATTTGACGCAAACCCGGATTATAGCAATAATTTGCAATTTTGGTATGTAATCCCACCGGTGTCAATTTTGATGATTATACGATAAGAAACAAATTAGTGGCCTTCCCCGTATTTAAACCTGGGACGTTCCGATTTCCTTTCACTCCTTATCCCAATCATTATCTATTCTCTTGTATAGTTTCGTTTATACTAAGAAAACAGAAAAATTATTAGCTGTAATCCCACCGGTGAAAATTGAAATAATTATTGTTTGAAGATAAAAAAATTAAGATGTTTTCAGGGAACTAATGAGAAAAACGAATATTAATATGCTAGTCACGTTGCCGGGTAGGGACACAAGATTGCATCTGAACGAAAACACGAAAGGTACCGGGTTCCAATTTCTGCCGTTTTCTATTTTTTTCTCCTTAGCTGATTTACCATTGATAATTTACCAGAGATCGTTGGATTAAAATATATTATTTATTTTGTTATTTTCTAGAAAAACTATAAAACCAATAATTCACTGAATGACGCAAAATTGCCTGAAGCTATAAAAAATAATTTTTAACAATTCTTGTCCATGTTGCCTATAAAAGTTCCGATAGATTTTTTTTTTTCAAAATCAGAGTTTAGGTTTTCCTACATAATTAAATAATTTTAAATATAGGTCCTATTTGATATTTTTAAAATATAAAAAAAACAACAAAATCATCTCATTAAGTTTCAAATTTAATTCATAAATTAGTATTACCTCAACTGGAAAATGTTTGTTCTAAAATGTGTTGTTATGGTACCATTAACGAACTCGGTGTTCTGATTAACAATATGTAAATTGTGTATTTAATGTGATATATTTCACTATCATATTGAGTTTGATATTATTAAATCAAAATTCTTGATGTCCTGATTAATTACATGTCTAAAGTAGAGCAGATTAAATTAAAAGTATGAGTAATAAATTTTGTAAGGTAATAAGTAATAAGCAGTCGTCACAAATTCCTCAATTGACTGATGTATCTCACTTAACTTTAATTTTAAAGTACTCCCTCATAAATTACAATTTAATAGCCTTTCCACAGGCTTCGCAACATTCTACAGCCGTATTGGGATTTTAACAGGCACAGGTGTCTGCTTCTGTGAAGTGTCGACAGGTGCTGCGAGTAATACCAAAGCTTATCGATCATAAGTGAGCACGAACACACGGTCAGCCACCACATGACGTAGATAAATAATTTCCTGATTGGCATTAGCATGTGCCTTGATTGTGACCAGCATGCGAGGCATGTCGCTCTAACCTCTTTAGGGTAGCGACTGTAAATAAGCCGGCTCGACGAAAGGACCACTTGCCACCAAGCCAAGCGTGCTAATATTATATTGATAAGGCAAAATAAAATTTGTTCCCGGACATAAGTCCAGTACGAATTAGAAAAAGGTTAATTAATATAGGCCCACATTGCGGCTTATTGATAACATAGGTTTACAGGTAATTTTAAATGACAAAGAAATACATTTTAAAAATTCAAGCTTTTGTAAAAAAAAGGTACCAAATGTTATGCGAATAAACAAATGTTAGTATAGGCAAAAAGTTAAATACAATAGGAAGAATCTTCTTGATATTGAGCTAACTCTGAAAGTGAGATAGGCAGATAAAATAAATTTATATATACGGAATCAGAAAATGGGGGAGAAAAAGAATATAAATACTGCTCAAGAGTTTGATAGATGTAAGCATTGACGAGAAAAGAATCGGGGCTGTGAGTGGAGAGGGTAGAGCATTTAAGTTATGATGTTTATTACGTTTATCTACAAAAATATGGTTTTTACTTCATAGAATCAATTTACTTCCACTACCGTTGAATACAAAACGATACCAACGGTCATTCGAGAAAAAAAATAATAACGTATTAAATAAACAGCTTCAACTGCTCTCAGATTTTTTAAAATATCTCTGTACTTATTTTTACGTTAACCTAATCATGGGAAAAATCTCAGAAGGATGTATAAGTTGCTGTTCGAAAAAAACGTGCAAAATATCCTTCTTATATTTAATTTTTTAATTGCTTGTTTCAAACTATTATTATTCTATCTTTAAGTAATCTAGATGGGAAAACCTCAGGTTAATCATTACACCAATTGTGTTTAAAGAAATTTTCGTATTAGTAAAATTGTAACTTAGAATGATTGAACCAAATGTTTTTTTATGATTGTGTAGATACTCCTTGAAGATGGGTAAGTAATAGTCCGAAACCTTACAATTAATGAATAAAAGGTCAGGATATTTAACATAAAAGAATTATTAATACAGTGGGATAGATATTTTAATGTCAAATGCAATTTGTTTTCCATATTTTTCCTTTATAAATTTTAACCAAAAACTAATATTTATATTTTGTAATTTTATCAAATGTACCTTAACAATTTGATCAATAATTTTTACATAAGAATAATAAATTACATTAGAAAACAAACTACAAATGTGTGAAACAGTTGCTAAAACCAATTTTGATTTACTGACTACCATTAAGTGAACACACAAACATTTCAATCCATTCACAAACATTTAGCCATCAGAATTCTCGTCAACGTTCCCTTTTATATAACTAACTCATCCCTTCACAGTGATCTCCATGTGCTAATTTTCCTTGACCTTGTACTCTCAAGATTTTACAAATACCACAAAAAATTATTTCTTCATACAAATCCTCTTGTCAGCTTCTTGTCCAGTAATAATTATATTCACAATCATCTTCGTTTTCGAATAAAGATTTTAATAGCTATAGTCTAGAATAGTATAATAGTAAATAATATAGAATAGTATAGTAGTAAATAGTAAAGAATAGCATAATAATAAATAGTATGGCATGACAGACAGATGAAATGCTATGCCCTGTACCTGAATGAAAGCAGACCGGTTTTGGAATATAAATAAATACTTTCCTCTAAGCTTTACCCCCACACATATGATATTTATATATGTTTTTAAATGATATTGTTATGACATAATGCAAACCCGCTGGGTGGATAAGGTGTGATGAGGCGACGTACGCAGAGAGATACCCTAACTGACCCTTCTGTTACAAAAGCGACAATGGGTGTCCAGATATTCCTGGTTACATGGCCAGCTATTGTCCTGTCCTGTTGGGTCACGTTTGCGTTGACCCACCAGCTACAACGTGAGCTCTTTGCCGCGTAAGCTGTCCTTTTGACCAATAGGGGGGGATTGCACAAATGAAATATTATATAGTACATAGGCTCCCATATGGCAATGGTGTAAAAATAAGCTACCACTTCCAGATATAAAAGTAAGGATCGCAAGAGGGCACTGTGTAGTTTTTTGACTAATCATTTAAATAGGATTCTTATAAACCATTGGTTTGCAAATGGATTTTGTATTAACAGAGTTACTTTGAAATTAAAACTGATTTACTATTTTATAATTTGTTTCTATTTTTGCAAAAAGGTTACAAATCAGGTGTGCACCTGTGATAAATATGAATAGACAATAGCATTCACCGGTTGTATTATTCTTAGGATTGTTATCTATCCCAATCTTATTATTTATTATTTTCAGTCTTCGGAATTTAATTGTTTTTTATGTATGTAAATTTATATCTTTTCTCTTCAATCTTTTGCATTGCTGAGGATACCTGAATAGTTGAAACGCCGAAACAATAAAAGATATTTTGGAAAAACTGCAAGCCTTTTTTTTCTTTTTTTAAAAAAAACATTTTCACACTATATAAATATCAACACAAGTAAAGATGTTAATTTTTGATTGTCAATCTGAAGAATAACATTATTAAAAATATAAATGTGATACATAAAAATGAAACCGATTAAAATCTTCCAAGTTAAATACGCGATTTGCATTCTTCGCTTCCAAGACTTTGATTTAACGTGATCTTTTCACGTTATATACTTTAATTGATGAAAAGAAAATCATTTTTCTCTTGTTGCATGTCTGTGTTGTTGAATAAAAATGATTCCATTGAACTGTGAGCTGATTAATTGTTGGTTAAAATACAATAACTGGAACCATGTAAAAAGTAGGTGACGTTTCACTAACTTTTAACATGTTTCAAGACTTCAAGCTCAGAAGCTATTTAAGATTTAGGGTTCTAATATTTTTTCTTTGACTAAGGACACGATAATGTAAAAAATAATGTACTTCTGTAACTAATTCTTACTGCATAGTTTAGTAATTTATTCTACTTCATTCATGATAAAACGATGTGCGGAAATTGTGACCCGTTATTATGAAATGCACTACAACGGGATAATTTTAAATTATACATTTATGAATTAATTTTTTTTTTCTGGGCTATTTAAATTTACGTAAAAACTCGAAGGCTCTGCCCCCATGGGTTTTTTTTTTCTAGAAAGGGCTTACATCCATGATTATTTCTCCATATTGTTTTTTCACTTTCTAATTTCTGGAATATATACATTTCAAATATACAATTATGTTGAAAAATCGGCAAAAATAAAAAATAATATTGCGAGGACTTATTCATGGATCAACTAGTTACTTTTTTTTGCCTAGTATTCAGTTTGAATCCACAACTAATCAGCATATTTTGTGGTATTGTCTAGTATACCTTAATAATTTAAGATAAATTCAATCATACATCAAAAAACTACTTATCTTAAATACTATCTTAGAGTATATACGTACATGTAGAAAGACGAAATACGATTGCCTTTACTAGGGCTTGCCTTCGTGGTCAACAAATGTTTCAGTGCCTACTTAGAAGTAGGGCGAAATATCTTTCCGATGTAAAAGTTACCTCAGAGGTGAAACCCTGCTTGCCTTATTTGAAGGGCGGGGCAGCTGAACCCTGGAACCCATTAAGGATTAATTATTAATATCGTTATTTCAGATGTTATCTTAACGTGAAATATTTCCCACACAACTGATCGTAAATCGCCATTAAATTCATAAATCCAACAGTAATCGTGTCGATAAGCATCTCGATCATGAAAGAGACCGATTGGAAATTTAATAGTACTTCTTATACTCGATTTCAACATTTTCTTTTCATAGCTTCTTTGTGGTATCAATTCTGCAAGCAAGGCAGGAAGGTGGGTGTTCAAATAGAAACAAAGGGATAGTCTCTTTTACTTTTTACTTTAAGTTTCAAGTAAGAAAAACTTCATAAGGATATGAGACCAGAACTTTCCTGCGTTAAAGTAGTATTCTTGATGCCTCAAATTTTGCTGTTTAAAATCGGATAATTTTTCTACACCACTAAGTATAAATGATAATGCTTTAATTTGTTTTTGAATTTGACAGAGAAATTGAATAGGAAAGGGGCTAGAAATTATTGGTGTATAAGATAATTGTCACTATTACATTTTGTTTTTAAATGGAAGCCCTCATGTTTTTACTAAACTATTATCTTCAACTATAGAGCTGTCATAGTCAATCCTGATTGGTCGGAATAATGGCTTCCTCATTAATTGGAATAAGCTGGCCTCTCATTGGCGGCGCGCAGAAATCTACCAGATTGTATAAGGCAGCCATTCGAAGGTTTGTATTCTAGGCATGATAAAAAAATCTTGGAGTTTGTATATTTAATTGACCAACCGGTTTTCGCTTCCTAAGTTCCTCCTTTAAATGAATGTATTGCAGTATAAGGAGCCCATTTCACTGTATATATTTTTTATATTACATATTTTTATATTTACATATTGTATTTAATTCTCTCTCCCTCTCTCTCTCTTTCCCCCTCTCTCTCCCTCCCTCCTTCTCTCTCTCTCCCTCCCTCTCACCTACTCCCTCCCTCACACCATCCCCCCTTCACACACACTCTCTCTCTCTCTCTCTCTCTCTCTCTCTCTCTGTACTGCGACACGCTGCTTTACTCGAACCACAACTTTCTTATTTAATTACTTCTGCACCTATCTACCTAATTCGGTTATTTAGTATCGGCGCTGTCAGCTTCCACAGCCTTATCAGTGGAGATTGCTGGTTTCAGCCCGCAAAGCTAGCATATCTGTAAGGGATCCCTTCAAAGGAGAAGACGGCTTCGGGTGCCCTAAAATATGTACCTAGTAGTGTCTCTCCCAATGGTTCAGTCTACCTCTTTCCGGTTAGCACTTGCTTTTGGGATCTGGACGGTTTTGTCTACCCTCCGATACCGAGTGTGAGGGCGTGGTTATTCCAAGACCATGTAAACTATCTGTAATACTGTAATACCTATTCTCCTGAACATTGTACACTGTCGACACATTATAAAATCTTATGATGTCAGATCAATAAACAATTACGAATTAATCAGGGAACCAACTAGGCCACCAGCAAAAGTCAAATACCACAAATTTATTATTTCTGGCACTCACCAGGATGTGGCTAGGTTTTGTCTTGACTTTGACCTTCCTGGTGGGTGCACCCGACACCATGAAACATAATTAATCAATTAATAGGAAGTTTAACACATTTAAAAGTTAATCTTCGAATAATTAATATAAAACGTCATACTATAAAAAATATATATCTTGATTTAGCTGGATTGAAGCAATGATTTGAAAGTGTTTTTGAACCGATTCTACTCTACGAAAAATTGCAAACCTAACGAGGATGGATAAGAATACCTTAATCAGTCGTTAGTTTCTCACACGGCAGCAATGTGCCTATTTTCGTAAAGGTTTTTATGTTATTACGCCCTTGCTACACAGGTAAATAATATCATAAACGCTTCGTAATTGAAACTACCACATCTAAAAACGGAGGGATGGAAATAAATTGTGGTTATAAAAATCTTAAGGGGTATACTTTTATAGTTTACAGCAGGGGTAGTCAACCATTTACCTGCCATCCACATTTGTATCTCTTTTAGCAGTAAACTTTTCTAAACGCCCACCGGTTCCACAGTAATGTTGGTTTATAAGTTAGGAGAGTAACTTTCCTTTATAAAATTGGTTAAAGCTAGTTAAATCATATAAAAATAATTACTTATCAAATACTTTAAGACTAAAACATAGCGAGGTTAGGAAGAGAGATGCAGAGGTTTTCATTAATGAGAAGGCCAAGTCTTGAACATCAGTGCAGCCACAAGTCGTCAGGAGAATGATTTACAGACCGAGATCTGCATCTATTTATAGTTAGCGGTGAGCCGTTAGGCCCAATCATCTGCCTTGTTATTGTATCCAATTCCAGCTCTGTATGCGGTAACCCTTTGTTCGGCAGTCCTAGGGCTGACCTGGTCCGGGTCGCTACCTCCTTCTGGGTAAAGGGTGAACCATCCCAGTCACTAACTAATTAACTTGCAGCTGCGGTTTTTATTGTTTACAACATTTACAATGACTATTTAAATATATATATATATATATATATATATATATATATATGCTGAAACCTACCTCATTTTTCACCATTTCTCTTTCTACTTTATTTGATCAATTTACCTTAACTAATTTGGCAGGTCCGTCATGAGATCTTTAATTCAAATTGTTTTATGTCTTTGACATAGGAATTTATCCCAATTGAATCGCCCGATCTTAAGGCTAATGTTGTAGTTATTAATAAATTGAGAAACTAGGAATTGTGAAATATATTCAAATAAAATGGTTATAAAAATTAATTATAATTATATAGAGTGCTGACAAAAAGTATAAAAAAATATTCAATTCCTTTTTAAATTAGGATATTTACTACTAATTATAAAAACATGAAATTTGAGCTCAATTTCTTTTAATCGATCCATAATAAAAACAATATTAATATCACCCAATCGATGATCTTCCTGGAATCCAATCAACGTTACTTTCTGCTGTTGGTTCTTCTCCTCTCTTCCTGTATGGTAACGCCAATTCGGGAGCTTGCTAAGTCCGCTCTTCTAGACGGTTGTGCTAAGACTGCCCTTTTATCTCATCCCCACTCCTAGGAGCGTAAGGGAAGATGCTTACCAGATGTGAGGGTTCCTGGCCATGATATTCTCAAATATCATGAATGTTACAATATATATATATATATATATATATATATATATATATATATATATATATATATAGGTAATAGAGTATAGGGTGATTTATCTTATGTAGTTAGTGGTCGCTACACAGTTTAATATGTCTTTTTATTTATACTTTGCATACATAGAAGTATGAAGTCTGATGAAATTAGATTTAATCAATTAAATTATGAGACCTCTGAGGTTGATGCTGCAAAACTAAATACTTTATATCTGGTTCGTTGTTTTTGGGCATAATATGATTAACATTACTAAAGCCTGATTCCACAAGTTATGAGGTAGGGAAAGGTACCAATAAAATAAACATCATTTTCCACATATTTGGATATAAGATAGGCATTTTTTTATTTTGCCGTAGGTTTTCATATCAACCACTATCGAATTTATATTTACTTTCTTTATCATATCTCACTCCTAATAGTTCTTCTTAGCAAGTTGTATTATGTCGCACTATAGCACTATTTAGTTTCACTTACGTAACGTCAACTAAACTTTAATTTAAATTTAAATTGTCATAGTGAATTTTATTTTATGAAAACCTAATCAAAATGTAGATTTATGTACATGTCTTAAATGATTCTTTTCTTTACTTATGATAACATTCCACGTAAAAACTTAATACAGAAAAAGTACAGTCAAACGAGGATTTCTCTTGGTGGCAGGATTTCAATTCCACTTAAAGAGGTATTCCACTTATACTATACAGGTAATTAAGATTGCATGTACCACTAAATTAGGTTTCGAAACAAAATGTAATTTATCAACTTATGTATTTAAAAAAAATACATAACATTATGAAATATGGACATAGTTAATATGAAGACAACTACACACATTATAGTAATGAAAGTAATCATTTATTTTTTTCTGTACTTCACTTTGTCACTTCATTAATTTTTTCTCAATATTTTATAACCTATCGGAGGAGATTATAACTGTTGGACATGTTGACCGGATGCGGTTTACTTACTGATAGGCAGAGGAGGGGGAAAGAATAGAAGGAAGGATACAAAGAGTAACAATACGTTCAACGTATACATTTTAAGGATTAGTCAAAAGAAAACAAACTCTATCCATAGCTTCAAAGTTTCTTAGCAATGTGTTATTCCACTTATAGAGGTAAATTTAGAAACTGTCCCGCTTACAGGGGCAATATCCACGACATTTTATTCTAGTTATAGAGGTAAAAACTTTCCAGTTAAAGGTTAGAGTTCATTTGAGGAAAAAATTATGGGTATTTATTGAGGTATTCTACTTATTCAGGCTTGACTGTATGTTTAAACGGTGTCCATTATTAATGTGATGAAATTCATACATCTTAAATTCTTAATCAAAGCCCCGAAGAATACATCTACTCAGCTTTAAATAGATGGCTAACTATGAACTACCATTTAATTCAATATCGCTTGCGAGTTGTGTTTGGTCGCCCGGCTCTGTGTGATAGTATGGTCTAGCTGCCTGTGCGCCTGAATATTAAAATGGAGATTCGAGTTCGATTACCCGATTTTTTTACTGATGGGAATTCTTTCAGTGGTCACTTAGTGTTTTACTATATCAATTGAACTGATTAATGTAAGAGATTCCTACATGTTTATTGCCGAAGGGAGAGGTTTCACTTGCATTTATATGGGGAAGGGGGGTCGTCTTTCGACTATATAGATCTGTCCATATGTTCTATGATATGGTTGTAAAAATGATTTGATCGAAGTGAAATTTATTCCCTTTTTGGTTAATATGCAGTTAAGGAGAGTATTAGGCAAGTCCTAACTTCACGTATTAGCTCAGAAGACAAATAAGATTGAAAGCTCCTTTTTTTCCCCCTTGCTTTAGGACAATTTAAAGACAGTAACGCCAGAAGATTGTTAAATATAATCCAATGCTAATAACGTTTAGGGTACAAAAATAGAAAATGTCCTTTGAACCGATTCCAATAAAAAATTGTTTACATTAATGTTTTAGTTATTTACAATTTTTTTTATTTGTTGAAAAGAAGATACTTGTTGGTCAAAATGGATTGATAAAGAAATAGAAGCATTTGTTACTAAGAAATGATGAGTAGTTATTTCACAATCATTAAGGCATTTAAGACAAGCTCGTCGAGTGTCACTCGATAGTGTTTCTTCACTTGCTATGCCATTTATTTTATTTTTATTAATATATGCGGATTTAAAATGTAATTATTAATTTAGTTGGTAAAATATTTTTAGAAATATTTAAAATAATGAATAATAATGAAACAGGCGGCCTCAGGATCTACTTGCTTATTTTATTAGCCCTGTTGATGGTAGAAAACTCAAGCATTCGGAGAATTTTCTAATCTTAGGAAAATGCATTTAACATGCTTAAAATAAGTTTGGGCCAAGGGAGCAGTAAATCATGACCATTGTTATTATTACTGAAATAATTAGCTCCCGCTGGACATAGGTATTGCCGTAAAAGCGACGATATACGGGTTCTTAGTGATTTGACCCAGAAGGCAGAGAATCAGGGAAGGTCTCATTAGGGAAATGGCTCGTTTGACGTGTGAGGTCAAATGACAGAGAGTCAAGTGGCCACACAAGACAACTAGGCTAATGTTAGGTGCTGGTGTTGACTGACGACCACCACTGACCCAGTTTGCTCATAGCAGTATCCGTCTTTCAGATAATGTCCACAGTTCGCACACAGGTGTAAGGGGGTGTTTACGACATGAGATAGTCATCTGACAGCAAGAAATCGCTTTGGTGCTAGTTAAGTGTGCTCCTAAGCTAGTAGGAAAGTACACTTTAAATGTACTCGCACCTAGCTACTACTCATTTTTCTATAAAACAACTTTTAGCATAGAATTTGATGGATTTTAACCGTTGACAAATTTTATTAATTACGGACAAAATTTCATTTGCTCTCATGAATAGAGACAATATGTCTCAAAATTATCTAGACCACATGGCATTTATTTAGTAAACTAAAGAAATGAAATCTCAAAATATAAAAATAGACAATGAACAAATAAGAACTAAGAAATAAAACTTAAATTTATTATAATTTACCAAATAATAAACACTTTCTAAGTTACTGAACATAAAGTCTATTATAATATTAACAGTAAAAAGTCTCCAAAGCGCCTATCCATGCTCGTGAGGTCTCCTTGAGCATATTAGTGCAACGTCGCAGACATACCGGACTTCAATGTGGTCGAAATTTCCTCAATTGTAAGCGGACAGCGCTAGATAGACGCCTTCCTGCGAATGGCTTCAAGGGAAGCCTCAGACTGACTTAATGTTTACAAAGAGTGCGCTATTAATTCTTTATAGACCGTAAACAAAATAGGCACAACAGAAGATGTAAACAGCATGTCCGATAACGTACCCAAATTACTTATAATAAATAGTTCTCCCATGGAACCTTGCCAGAGGTTAATAAAGCAATAAATCTCAATATAAGAAATACAAAGCGTTTACAGATAGTTAAATTTTGACATAGTCATATGGTTTAGTGGCTGAGGCATTTAATATATAGTGGTTTTGTGTTTAAATCCTCAAATCGATGATAAATTTGATGTCATTGTGACTTTCGATAGAGTAGCTTAAATTTTTTATCAATGGTAGAACTAAGCCTCCGTTTAAGGGGGGGGGAGTGAGACCCCAATATATGAAAATAAAAAAATCAATTGTGTAGGTCAATTCATAAATTTCAGTTTGTCTTGCTAATTCTGCCACTTTACTAGCTTACCACCAGGGGATAGCTCGGCGTAAAGAAGAAATTTTATCCGCTTAATAGAACAGTCCGTTTACAGGATGTGTGTTTTTCCCGGCGGGACTATAAAAAATATGGAAATGTCGCCAACGTTGTGGAAATATCTACCGCTTAAGTTCCTAAACTTTAAACTTTAATAGTGGGAGTTCATAGTTAGACGTTTATACATAAGACTGAGTAGATGAACCAAGCCAATAGCCCAACAAATTCATCCATTAAGTTCTATATTTGAATTTGTTAATCCAAACAAGAAAGGCATTAGATCTGTTACTCTAAGAATATGAAATTATAATCATCTAATTTTTATTTATTAATCTACGTTAGGAACGATCGGTATTTGAAAGTAAATTTTATCCCCTTCTTTAGAGAAGAATTGTATTATTTGACTAGAACGTAGTATTCTTATTTGTCAGTGTTTCAGCCATTAATGCTTAAATGTTCATAAATACGAATTTGTTTTCCTAACTAGTGCTTCTTCGGACGTGCGTTTTCTTTACTTTATTTTGCTTGTTCGTCAAAAGCTTAGCGGATCTTTATAAATTAACGGGATTAAATGAGGAGGGGGAGATTATTTGAATATTTATTATGAATCTAATAAACCTTTTAGACAATAAGTTAACTAAAAAATTAATAGCCTAGAGTAATAAGGGGTCTATTTGGGGAAGTTACACTCGATGCCTCACAGTCAAAACCCATAATTTCTATAATTTAAAAGAGTCGTATCTTTCTAAACAAAGTAGTACTAAAAAAAACTTGTTTCTTTATTTCCTTTACATATTACTAGTTTGTGTACATATAAAATACGATTAGTCCGTTAAGAAAGGGAGATAAATGAATAATAAAGTAACCAACCAGATATCAGAAAATCTAAATTGAACAAAATACCTCGCAGCGAAAAGATAACACATTTTGCAAAAAAAAATCAGGGGTTTAATATGGGTACAGTAATTATGCAACTGCTTCGTAATATAAACGCACAGCGCGGAATTGACCGGTATTTTGTACTTTTGTTTGTAATATGGAAACGAATCCCGAAATATGAGCCCTTTTTCCCAATATTTGAGTGGAAATGACTATATAACCATAAAAAAAAGAAATTACCTGTTCATCTTAGCATCTTAACAATATTGTTCTAGAATGGGTTCGTTGAAAAATGATTGATTAATAATTCTATAATTTAAAGGAGTCGTATATTTCTAAACAAAGTAGTACTAAAAAAAACTTGTTTCTTTATTTCCTTTACATATTACTGGTTTCGTGTTTTTGCAATACTAATTAGTTTTAACTACTATTTGATCCAAGGATAAACTTAACATCAATTCGTTTTACAACTTTACTCATTTTTTTAATAAGATATAAACGATAAAAAGGAAGTAAATGCGGAGAAACGTCGTTAAGAACTTAACGATTCTGAAAAAAGGTTCCCTTACATTAGTTGAACAGTCATTGAACATCGTATTAAATACGCGATGGTTTACGGCCTTCATTGTGCCCTTTACTGTGGTGAAAAAACAGAAATTCAAATCTTAAACCGATTCTGAGCTAGTACCTGAGAAATTTGCAAGGAAGGGAAGGGGTGATATTTTGTTCACGTTTATTTTTTTCATATTAGAGTTTTTTTATTTGAATAGAAAACTAATTGGCATATTTCCGAGAGTGGCGGAATATAACTTTCAAATTTTAGAGAAATTGAATTATTTTTATTATCGCTGTTGACAGTCATACCCTTGAAAGAGGATATGTAACTCAATGAAATTATAACCTCTTTCGAGGTTACTTCGAACGAACTTTGGAAAAAAATGATATCATTACGCTAATTTTACTTTAAATTTGTTTAAAAATCAAAATCTCCGAAGCATACCGCTTTCGGAAGGATACAAAGGAACATGGGCCAGGCGCACGCTCTGAATCCTGAGACGGCGCTAATCCGGGCCTATAGGACGATTAAACAGTCAATTTAACGCAATTAAAGAAAATAATAAAGAACAAAAAGAGTTGAGCGGGAAGTTTGATCAATTAAGGGAAGAAATGAAATCGGGAAGATCGGCAAAATTCGAACGAGGTTTCACGGATGTAAACGAAAAATTAGATAGACAATTACGAATTTGTGAGGAGAGAACACTCCAAGGAAATAATAATGTAAATTCAAAATTAAAAGAAGAAATCATTCTATTGAAAAATACAACAGATCATGAAAAAACAAATTTAACAAAGTCACAACTAGTTGATGCTGATTGTCAGACAGATCTTAGCTTATATTCTTATTATATAATATATAAGAGAAAATGACTTCATTGGAGGATGAACAGAAGATTGCAGATAACAATGATGAGTGTACCTCACGTCAACATGATCTAATAAAGCTTGACTATGAGAATAATATGAGTTTGTTGGAGAATAAATTTTCAGAGTTAGAAGAAACAGCGAATATTAAGAAAGGAGAAGTGATTTCATTGAAAGATCAAATTACAGAGCATCAGCAGACAACCAGCGATAACGTGAAAAATTTAAAAATAATTCAAAATAAAGTTTTGGATATGAAGAAATTGGAATCTCAAATTCCAACTCATCTTGATGAAATTCCTTTTTGCGTGTTTGATTTGAACAACATTAAAATTAATGAATGGAAGGCATTTAAAAATAATTACAGGGATGTTTTTTGTTCGATACAATATGACTTCAAAAAAAGAAAAAAAATTATAGTTTTCTTTTATTATTTTTATTATTAAATGAAAATAATACTGATCGGATGACACATAAACTTTAGAAGTTTATACAAACAAAAACAAAACTATTATTAGAAGTATTGACCCTAGTAAAGTCTATGGAATTATCAGCAAGAGAAGCTTTTGCTTTCATTATCACTTAATCTATAAAACAGATCCTAAATATTCTTTGAATGCTTAAGTCCATTATAATTAATTTTATAGCAAGGAAATAAAATGAGCTCATACAATTTTATACACGACAACGACCTCCCTATCTTTTCGTAACATTTATAATTTTTTTATAAACACTATCTTTTCACTCAGGTAAAATATTCAAATCACACACACCCACTCAACAATTTTTCTCTATTGTTACTAATTACCAGTAGAATTGTCTAGTATTTTAATTAAAAAACCAATATGTATTACTAATCACACTCAACCGTCTTTTCAACAAATGTTTTCCAAATCGCGTTATGATCCATAAAACAATGTACCTTCGAACTAATCCATACTAATTAGCATAATAATTTAGTTAAGTAAAAAATTAAAACAACTTGTACGCTCTTCAAGCAATTTAAAACCTTGCAAAATTTGAACTATTATTATTATAAACTTTGTAAAATTTCAACACCCGTTATAAACAACCAATTCAACAAATCGAACGCAGCAACAAAATATTGTGGGTCCACTTAAAAAAAAAAAAAAAGTTTCATAAATTTTTTTTTATTTATAAGGGAAGGCAATTGTAACATTCATGATATTTGAGAATATCATGGCCTGGAACCCTTCCAGCTGGTAAGCATCATCCCTTTGTGCTCTTAGGAGTGGGGATGAGATGAAGGGCGAGTTTTAGTCAGTCTTAGCTAAGAGCCAGAGAGCAAAGCAGAGCAAGCTCCCGTTCCGTTGACGGTCATCAACACAAGCAGAGGAGAAGAAGAAGAAGAAGAAGAAGAAGAAGAAGAAGAAGAAGAAGAAGATTACCCGGATATCATCGATTGGGTGATATAGATATTGTTTTTTATTGTTATGGATCCAGTAAAAAGAGATTGAGCTCAATTTTCATTTTTTTTATATAACTAATTAGTAGTAACTATCCTTGTTCAAAAGGAATTGAATATTTTTTTATATAATTAATGTCAGCACTATTTATAATTATAATTAATTGTTATAACCATTTTACTTGTATATATTTCACAATTCCCAGTTTCTCAATTTATTAATAACTATAACATTAGCCTTGAGATCGGGCGATTCAATCGGGATAATTTCCTATGTCAAAGACATAAAAACAAGTTGAATTAAAGATCTCATGACGGACCTACCAAATTAGTTAAGGTCAATTGATATAATAAATTAGAAAATAAAATGGTAAAAAATGAGGTAGGTTTCAATATATATATATATAGGTTAGGTTAGTTTGTAAGAATTCCTCACTTAAAAAAACAACTTTATGTTCGTTTTTTTTTAATATTGATTTGTTATTAATAGAGACATTAAACATAATAACACTAAGGTGCGCACCACAGGTGACATACCCACGTGAGCACGCTTTACGTGCTTGTATGGAACCCCCTTAATGAGGTTCGTCCTCAGGAAAGGGGAAAAAAAATAAAAAAAGGTTTATGACCGTACAGTCATCGAAATCCAAACATTATTCATCAAAGAGATCTATGTGGGGTATTGGTTAGATCATTGTCTAGGCTAGGTGGAAATTACACAATACTTGGCAATTCCAATCACTAACAAAATTTCATACATTAACAATTTTGATGAACGAGTGAGTTTAAAAGTTAGTTACCCTAAATATCGGTATTTTAGGCGTAAAGCAGAAATACTGGTATATGGTTGGTGCCGGTTTTGGAAGGTTGTACTCCAACAACCAATTTTTTATCTCTTTGCAATATAATTTATTCAACAAAATCGTTTTCGACAGCTCTAAGCTGTCATCTTCAGTTGCTAAAATGAAAAGTCATATGATAAAAACACGGACTGTGGAGAGAAGCGAAATCAATCATTAAGTAAGAAGTAAAGTAAGAATCAATAAATGGATATTATTACAACAGGAAATACAAAATTAATTTGTAAATAGATTCGCCTGAGGATCTATAATTATCTGTAAATTTAAAGGGGTTATGAAAAAAAAAAAAGTACTTATCTTCACTTAAAGACTGGTATTTTGGAAGGAGGTATAGAGGAGGTGGGTGTTTTGGCATTCGTGGATTCATCATTTCTTTTCTTCTGTTATTGCCCAATGTTACGGAATCTTATTTAATTTCTATGTTTCTCAAGCTATTGATTAATTATAAAAAAAATAAAAATATATGTGTATTAATAAAATTAAAATATTATTAATAATATTTTTGAATTTCCTCCAGCTATTTCGAAATATGCACTTAATCCCCGTGCCGGATCATGTTTCCTTTTTATTGTAAACTGTGACTGTAAACAGCTTGACACGTGGACGCCCTCTGCTTTTCCATTTAACGGGATCAGAATGTGTACAAAAAAGCGGTATCAATTCCCCAACAGGTACCCCCGATCTCCCTGGTCCACAGTACAGATTGTTTTCCGTTCTCAAACAGATTCTGTGGCATGTGTCTGCCTTTTTATCATCCCTCAAAAACGAATATTCATTTTAAGGGCATAAGAAACTTTTAATTGGTGTATTATACTGAAATAGGGGCATGATGACATCTTCTAATACTTAACCATCAGTTGACGGGCACATACTATATAGAATATGTGTGCTTGATATTCACACAGTGCGCATTGCATTTATACATAGCTGCTAGGTTAGGGGTTGTTGAAAGCCTGCTGCATGGTTAGCAATTCATTGCCAACATTGCCAAGAATATCCTCCAGGAGACAGTCCCTCGTAACTTAGGATAGTAGACGACTGGCAAGACTTCTCAGCTCCAATGTTTTTCATCCCGGGATCCTCATCAATAAGATGGCTTTCTCGGGAAAGTGTGAACTTAATAATGTCAGCTAGGTCGACGAACCCCAGTCCCTAACTGTAATTGTATAATTTATATTTTACCCTCAATTAAACTTTCTTCTGACCTTTTGTATTAATTTGCAGCTCGAGTGAGCTTCTATAAGAAGTTAGCTGGTGACTTTTAAGCTCCTAAAGGAGGATTTATTATGACCTCGATGTTATTAACACGATTTGAAAGAAAATAACTTTGCTTTCGCAAGCTGTTTAGCTTGCCTGTACCTCATCATGAGTAAAATATGGCGTCCTTACTGTGAGAAATTTTATTGGATATGAAGGTTTTGTTTGAGCATGCCTGTTAGGTGTTTCTTCAGTTCAACCGAAAATCTAGGGTTTTAAATTTAGGTTTACTTGATGACATGCGAAGAGGAAAAATACTGCTCTGACAAAATCTGGCGAAATATTACATGATGATTGTTTTCAGGTCCCACCCTACGAGGGCGGTCTGAAAAGTTTCCAACCTAACAAAGCTTTTATTTTAGCTTTTATTTATTTTATTATCATCTTCATGTTGAGGTCGGAAACTTTTCAGACCACCTGTGTATTGCATATGTGCAACATTTAGTGAACATTTGATTGCTTTACGATTATATTTTACTTTTACTGAGTAAATGATACTTTGAATAATTAATTACAAAAATGATTTTTGAATCCCCCAAACCTATCCTAGTCTCTAGACTGTTATTAATCATTTTATGAGACTAATAAACATTTAAAGAAAAAAAACCGAGTCTAACGCCAATATTCCATAAAGAGACCTGTGTACTCGCTGATAATCTTTTGTTCCTTTATTTGCTATAAGTGCCAAGATTATTCCAATAGTAAATATATTTTATAAGAAGGTGCAATCGCCTTATATATTTATGGATGGATAATAAATAACTAATTGTGAAGGTAATTCACCATGCGGGAATAAAATACCAAAGTCTGCTTGATGAGCAGTCCTCCATTTATTGATTTGAGGCGTTTTTGAAGAGAGTCGAAGCCGGATAACCTAAAACACTTTTTTTTATTTCAGACCCTGCCGTGGATGCAATAAGGTCCAGGTATCTTGAATATTGAGAGCCTGCCAGATGTTTATGAAAACTTCTTAACCATTGATAATTATAACCAAATCAAGAATATCTTTGCCTGTGAAAGTCTTCAAATTAGGAGTTTTATGCTTTTAGAGCGATTTCTATTGTTATACTTGAACACGTACAGATAACAGCAACACGTAAGAGCCCTCTCTGTTCTACAATTGCTCCATACGCTTAGCTACATAGCAATAACTCAAGATGAAGAACTCTGAAAAGATATTAATTTTTATTTTTTTTATTTATAATAAGCTCGTATGGTCTGATAGAAATTTACCTAATCGCTTATTAAAAGTAATTAGAAGAGTCATATTCTTAATTATTATTATTTTTCATTGTTTATGTTGTTTATGTTTATGTTCATTGTATATAAAAATTTACTTGGAGTTAACTATTCTTTGAATCTTATTTTATTTGTAGATCGAAAAAAATGATAATTTCCAAGATAAGCCATTATATTTTATTATTATTGGAAATTCACTTGTTTTATTTATATTTTTCTATCTAACTCATTTTTTTTTTTTTTTTATAAAGTTTGTCTTATTTACTGTTTGGAAAAGGTCAACCGCATTTTGGAATAAAGGGTACAAAAGGATGTGAACAATTCTTTACTTACAAGAGAAACTAAGAAGGCAGTCAGTCTCGCGAGACGAACCTCATACCATATTTTATGAGAGAGAATCATTTATAAAAAGCATTTAAAAAAGACAAAAATATATACCTAGTGTTTATGTGCCTGACTGAAATATCCGTACGTCTTTGTATGGAAAGAAGGATATAAAATATGGATTGCCTTTGGAGCATAACAAGTCCTAGGAGAAGTGACACTAAAACTCAGGTAAACCTTTTAATGCCCTGCAGGCATTATCAGGATATACGGGAAAGATTTGCAGTGAAGTGTGAAACAAGCCTCCTACTCTTTATTAAGTTTATAGACGTACGATTTAAAGATGAAGAACAATTTTTTAAAAAATTTAAATGCCAATCATACGGTTTGTTTCCTTATTTTTTTAGTTATTTATTATTTTTTCTGGTTAAATGCTAATTATTATTCTTTACTTTCTTCCATATGGTTTTACAGATTATATATTGTAAAATATAATATCTGTTAAAACCATATATTTTTTTCCTGGAAGGTGACGTGCT
The DNA here is from genome assembly GCA_930367205.1 of Acanthosoma haemorrhoidale. Taxonomy (NCBI): domain Eukaryota; kingdom Metazoa; phylum Arthropoda; class Insecta; order Hemiptera; family Acanthosomatidae; genus Acanthosoma; species Acanthosoma haemorrhoidale. The sequence goes on from OV884011.1 coordinate 130,030,362, forward strand.
TATTTTTTCAATTTTCTACTTAATGAGCAAGCGTTTATTAAGAAGTCAAAAAGGGAAGTTAGCGAAGTAGTAGAAATTAAATGTAGGATTTGGAATCAAAATTTAAGAAAACCGATCTGGTTATGTTACGTAATAAAGAGAATGGCCACTGAAGGCATCAGAAAGCAAATTATTATGGTTCGATGATCGATTTATAAATTTTAACCCTGGCAAAGGGTTTTTCCCTCAGAAGCACCCCACAGCCAAATTTTTATAACGTAAAAAAAAAGCCGTGCAGACATTGTTGTATTCATGTATATAGGTAATCAGTGTTAACACACACAGGAGAGCAGCTAAGGCAAACACACCTTTGTTTAGATTGAAGGGCTGGAGATTGGATAAACCCCTATTAGCTTGTTGTTGTTTAGGCGGTTGGAAGCTCAAGTAGCGTGGTGTGTAACTAAGAGGTTATAACAGGGGAAATGTTGGCAGGGTTATAGAAAGGGGAGCTTATATAGAAAGTATTGTAACTAATGGTTACTTAGGACAGTGGGCAAGTTTTATATTATTTTATTAAACGAATTGTAAATATGAAGTAAATTTAAAGGAGTTCTTCAGTATGAAAGATACGGAGGGTGTCCTATTACAGAGAAAATGGAAATCTGCCTCAGGCCCAGATATGTCCGACGATACAAAAGATAAATGATAATTTTCTACATTCACGCAAGTTTCACCTGTTCCCAAAAATACGGCATGAAGGACATCGATTTCAGACACAGATAGACCTGTCCGTGTGAATGATCTGGTCTTGGAGTTAAAATCTCCATACAAGTCACAGGAACTTGGCATCCACTTACACACCAAATATTCCACACTCGTTTTTTGTTACTGAGATGCAATTAACACCAAAATCCTGAATATTTATGTGACACTATACACAGAACAGACCACTTGATAACACGAGCCACGGTGGAGGAGCAATCACTCTATACTTTAACAATATGCACTATCACCCCTCTGTACAGGACACATTAAATTATGTGACATTACACTTCATTTTTATAACAAGGAAATCATTTATCGTATTGTCCCCCACGGTTCTACAAAACCCCTCAATAGTTTCTTTTCTTTATTAGGCCCTTTTTTTTGGCTCCAGGCTTTGTACGCCAAGTGGATGAAGTCTGTTTATGGTCTTCCTAACGTTTCGTACTCTACATTTGTCTATGCTCACTCCAAATTCTCTGAAAAATTGGTCTACTTCTACTTCTTGACGAAACTTATTAGATCTTTTTAATTTTTTCATTTGCAAGGGTCTCAATCCTATTTTATACGATTTAAAAACAATCAGATTTATCACCATGTTCCCTATTACAAGGAAACATAAGTTTCAAAAAAGGTAGCGTCACTGATAACTTGTTACAAGAGCTGGTCAGTGAAAGATTGATTAATCGTCCTACTCTGGTTGAAAGTTTCTGCTAAACTGGAAGAAGCAACTAGTTTTCACTTATACGAATCCTTGATGATTGTACTTGCCTAAATATGTCACAAACGTCCTCATTATATACTAATAATAAAACTGAAGTTATTGAAAACGAATTTGGACGAGCAACAAGATATACAATTAATTGTGCTTTACTGAATTTAATCGAGGGATGGAATCAGAACGTTATTTATTAGATATATTTTGAGCTGGAATTTGAGATGTCTTTTGCTTGCTGTAATTTTTTTTGGACAAATCCGATAAAGAACTATTCAGTATATTTTGAGATGTCAACTAAACCATTAAAATTTCCTACTATCGCTTTAATGACCGATATCGCAGAGCAAACTGTCATAAAGAAGAACGACAATAGACGCGTACCTAAATGAAAGTAGAGCCTCTCCTTATGCGCTAGGCAGTATTAATGAAATAGGATCCAAGAAATGCCCTGAGAGAATTGATTACTCATGAAAAATCATGAAAAATAGAGTTAAAAGTTTATTGAATACACTTTCAAGTTTTTTTTTCATTTAAATTATATAAATTATGTTACAACTTTAAGTTTAGTGACTGGCGTCAACTTGATTGGGCCTGGTTCTGATCTTGTGTGGAAAATTCCAATGTTTTTAATTCAACCACTAGTTTTATATTATTATACTAAATCAAAATATTTGGTTTTAGATATGTTTAGGTTTAATTTGGTTTAGGTTATGCTCATTGAATTTACTTATAATCAAAACTCTCAAATAATTCTTGATTTGAAAATATATTCAAAAGGACGCATGATATCTTGATATGGGTTATATGGATATGGTTTAGGGAGAAATGCTTGAATTGCTCATAGTGGCCAAAGATGGTTAGTAAATGGAAAAGCTTGTAAAGAGCATAATACTTTACACAAATCGATTAGTGAAACAATTTGACTTGTAGTACAAGTCGAAGATACCTCAAAAGAGAGAGGGTGGGTCACTTCTTATTTTATCTAGATTTCCCTGTGATGTTTCCGGAAGCAGCATTGAAAGTAAATTTATGCTTGCGATAAAACGTCACTTTTGAAGCAAAAAAACATTAGTCTTAGCAGCGATTTGTCACCGTTTTCCAAAGGAGTTACGATTAATTACTGTTAAATGGAACATGGATCAAATTTAGAACACCGTTTTTGGAGGATTACAAACTTATGGACTAAATTTGTAAAAGTAGAAACATTTTTTTTTTTTTTTTTACAGAATCAACGAAAAATAATGATACCAACAGTCATTATCATGTCAGGATAGAAATGAAATATGAAAAGTTATATAAACATATCCAACATATGTTCATAAAATTATTTGTCAAAATTAGCTTTTGAAAAAAACAAACAAAACGTCAGATAATGCATGCAATGCAAGATATTTTCTCGATTAGATTTTTTCAAAGCATAACACTAGAATGGGGTTTTCTATTTTCATACACATATTTTAATAACAGATCTGAACGACCAATTTCAGTAGTACCTGAAATAAACAGTAAGCTTATTTGCCGTACATTCTACATAAAAACATTTCTCGAGTTAATCTTGGAAACTGTATTTATACCGTCTGTGTGTTTTTTTTTTATTTAACTGCTTTGTGTTAAAATATAGCTCTACCCCAAAACTACATTTCTGGGTTGATTCAGACAATGACGTGGTACCGCGAGCTCGGACACTGGATCTAAAGAAAACTTGACGACTTCCAGATATAAATAAAAACATATCATAAAGGATACCGAGATTAAAAATACCGCTATGTTTCTCTTCTTTAAATTTGGATTTGAGCTATCTACTTCCTCCTTAGGACGCGTGGGGACATAAAGCGATGTTATTACGCAGGAAGATTTATTTTCTGTAGTAAATCATCCGAAGACATAGCCGAGGTTAGGATGACATTCGACTAGAATCAAATTTATCGTTGACCGGTTACCGCTTAGGAAAAAAATGTCTAGTACACATTTAAGGTTTACGGCTTGGGAATATTTAATTCAGTACTTAGTGAAATCCAAAGGAACGAGGATTGAGGGTAAGCAGTTAGGGTATCGGAGCAGCTATGCGAGACAGATGAATGTATTAGAAGATGTAGAAGAATTTGCTGCTGAAGAGCCTATAATTTATTATGTGACTGGAGGGCGCCAGCTTGTGAGTTATATCTAAACTGAAATATCGGCGATGCTTGTCACCAGGTTAGGGTCGTTGTGGGGGCGATGAACCCCTGAAGGGACCGGCTAAAGTTTCTTGACCAAAGGTTATTTCTAGGGATGTGATGTGGTAAGCATAACTCTAGATCGTCCTCGTTTTCCAAAGCCCAGGAGAAGACGATTTCTATTAATTAATGATCTCACAACAGTCAAGACGTAAAGGCAGTTTGTTAATAAAAACAACTCACATTAATGGGATGGTGACTGGGTAAAATGGGCAGAGGCAGGTTTGCACTGAAGGTGCGATAACGATGAATGGCAGAGGGTAAGGTTCAATCTGGCTTGTTTTGTTCCTTAGTAGTTATTTGGCTCAAGCCTTTGGCCAACTTTGGTTGTAGGAAAGAGTCCTGGGCAGGGTGCTAGGTTCCGGTAGGTGGATACCTGTGCAAATGCTCGGGTCAACATAACTGCCTCAGAAAAAGGCGTGCAGTCCTCTCATCGCAGCTAGGCTTAGGGGAAGGTGGATGGACTGATCCTATAGGGATAATCGATGTAATGAGCATTTTGCTTCGATTGGTTTTCTATAGTGATCTTAGAGCAGCATTGGTACTTATCATGGCAGGTACTTATTATGATGGGTAAATTAGTTCAATTGATTAATTCCTCTTTCTGCTACATCAATTTATAATGTAGCATTAAAGTAATAAATATGGACAAAGTTTTTTCTCTTAGTCACTAAGTTAGTCATTTTATGAGTCACATATTCTACAGATTCTTCTTGTAAGTAAACATGGGATTTAACTTGATTCTAAGTGAAATCACTGTTATGATTCTATATTTAATAATACCTTACTATAAATTTATGCTTCAATTAATCCGAAACAGATACAATAAAATCTTTGGTCAGACATAATAACAAATCCATTAGATTCATTATTTAATAAACATACTTTTGTCTATACTTAATACAAGAGTTTTATTATGATTTATATAAAGAATAGGGGATGTTAAAAGCCGTTATTATTTCATAGTATTTGGTATTTAAGGTAACTGTATAAAATAAAAAATAATTCCTTTGTTAGGTAATAAAATTTAATTTTTGTGTTGACCAATTCATTTTAGTATCTTGATTTTTTGATTTGGAGTTTTATTTTATTAATTAGTAAATTTAAATTCCCATAGTCATAAAACAATGAATAGAATTTATTTAAAATGCACGAATTATGTACAGAAAATGTCAATGGACTGGGGACAGTTGATAATTGTTTAATTTTCTAATTCATAACCGATGTCTAACGCATCATCATGGACATCACAATTACGGTAGAGCAATAATTTCAAATATATTCAACAATAGTTAATAATCACGTATTTTATGTATTTAAGATGCAAGGTATTTAAGTCAAATTTTAGCTATCCAAATTTTTTTCTCTAACTGAAAATGCAAAATAAGAAGTTATATGCTATTTGAAAAGTCCTCGCGGAGTCCTACACCATCCCTCGTTTCTTTTCTTTCTACAAATTTTATTTCGTTTGTATCTGTATTTAAACAACAAAATGTAGACCATTTAGGTAATAATGACCAAAGGACATGATTAGAATTAATCATAGTATAATCATTGTAAGATTATTAATTTTTTTTTAAATATATGAAGAAATGACTTTTAACGTTCGACGTATTTATTTTTAATTTATTAAATTGAATCTCTCACTTACTAGCTACTTTTAAAAGAACACTGTGTGGGTGGCTCTAACTAAACCGGAAGTAAAAATCCAGGTCATTCATTAACGAGTCCAAGTGCCCGAGCGGACTTTGTCTGTGTGAATTTTTGATTACATGCTGTCCTAGATCCGTTCAAATAATAACAACAAGATATCCCGTACTTGCAGGTTAAATCAACTCATTAGAGAAATTCATTATTTAAATGTTCAACGGCAATGCTAATGACAGAAATTGAAGGAGACGTAACGAAGGGGATTCTAAGCCGCAGAACTTCAAATAGCTCCCAATACAATGCAGAGAAGTTCTAATTGGTTTGTCCTACTTGAAGAATTGTTGTTGCTTCTCGGGTTTATTGCCCTTTTAATTTATATTGAAATTACCTGCTATGAGAAGATTACTATTGAAGTTACCATATTTAATGTTTTAAAATGACTGTAGCGTCCGCTAACTACTTAAGTTAAATCACCCTATACTCTGGTGCATATATAATGCATTGTAATAATATGAATCATGGTGAAAGTCTAGCAATAAACTCATGGGCAGTCGTAACAAGTCAGGTAACAGCAGGTGCATCGGCTTAAAAAGTACCTGGCCGTCATAAAACAGACCCTGTAGACCTAGGGGAACCTCTCATAAGCCTTAATGGTTGAGTCCCTAGCATGCCATAAACGGCCATAAACTAAGCGACCCTTGTCTCCGGTCGCACGGCTTGTGACAGAGGTGCAGGTGTGCCATCATAAACATACCCCTTTCAGGTCGGCTCCACCTTCGGGTAGGAAGGGGAAATAATGTTTAAACCAGGGGGTTTCACCCTGTAAGCCTACTCTCTCTTCAGCGCCTCTGAGCCCGTCACTCTATCTCTCATCCTCCTTGCAGACCCTCTGGCGCCTTGTACCTGTTACGCTGCCGGGCCCCCACTCGAACTCTGAACATGTCTTATTCTTTATGAAACCTCTGTACCTCTTCTTTTGAACATAGTGCATTGTCGGGGCACATCCCTATCATAAAATGGAGTTAGATATTAACGCCGTCCTGGAACGATTGTCCAGGTTATTAACTCGAACAATTCGCACTTGTCACCAGGGCTAGGTGATCAGGCACCTACTAGTGAAAACCCGACAATGACTATTACTAGCCATGAAGTAGGGTCTCAAGGTCTACTACACACATATGTTTTTTGGTCGAAAAAACGATTGACATATGTAATAGTTGATATATTGATCGAGATTAAGACACCTTATAAGACCTACGCCCAGAAGACATCCTAGACCCAACTGAGCGATAGACCGGTTCATAAAGAATAGTTATAAGAACGCAAGGATGTGTGGGTAGAAGATATGATGACCATGATCAAATATAGCACGATTCTACAGGGGGGGGGGAGACCTTCCCTCCCTAAATGTTTTAATTGCTGTACTAGGCAAGAATCGAGTGCAAATAAAATGTTTCAGGTCGTCTTTAACCAACAGGTTGTGTTCTTTCGTCTGATGTCAATGAAAGCCTCTCAAGTGGTTAGTTAAGTTTTTTTACGATCGGCAGAAAAAATGGATTTATTTTGACAGTTATTTTAGTGAAGAGTTTCTCTTAGTGAAGACAAGATTTTATTCTATCTGAAATGTGAGAGCTAAAGATTCTCTGTGCCTGCTGTTGTTATTTATCAATTTAATTTGTTTAGCCTCCACCCTGATAAATAAATAAACAAAATGCCATGTACGTGTTTAAAAATATATGAACTTACACTATTTATAAACAAAATTAACAAGTAAGTGCTTAAATATTTAATATTTTTAAAACGCATAGGTCATTCTCAAATTATTTGACCCTGTGATATCCCGGAACGTAAAGTCTATTTTTTTCCTTGTATCAGTGATCTGGAATTTTTTTAATAATAAATAATGAATAGAATGTTGATGTAAAATAAGATGCCATTATCGAAGTTGCTGCAGTACAATCCAAATTTATTTATTTTAATGCAGAAGTTTGACGTGATTTTGTTTTCAAAATTTCCCTATGTGAAATAGTTGACCTCTTAATGAATAAATCAATTATCCTAATTGAAGGGCTTATTCAACCATTTTGGTGGAGGAAATGGGGTGTCCACATAGTTAGGCATCTCGAGTGTTATTGCAGTTATGGGGTAACTCTGTCATGTAAAAAGGCGGGAATTCATTCATAGCCTTCCCTTCTGCTTCAAGAAATTATTCCAGTTGCTACAACTCTGTGAGAAAAGGATCTCTGACCAGATTAATGATTATTTCTTCAAAAACATGATATGTCCCAATAATTGTTCGTCTCGAGTGTTATCGATGTCACGTTACTTTAGTAGCTAACTCTAACTTACTTAAAGAGCATAATGCTTTTTTTGAGCTGGTAAGTAAGCCCATATTGGCATCCTGCAGGGTTTGTACAAACAGCCAGCAATCTGCAGGAGTGGCAGAATTCATTGTCAATGCTTTGATGTACCAGCTGAGCGTGAATTTGTAAGTAGTGGTTGATAATGACCTTTTGGGTATCTTGTAGTTAACTCGGATGAGCTACTCACTGTTGAGATGTTGGTATTTTACTGGCTCAAAATTTCCCTTATTTATTTGACTGGGTATTTGGTCCTTTCCTTTCGGATACAAAATGATTTTCAACTAGTTTCCTTACCAAACAGTTGATCCATAATTTTCAGTCACTCAATATTTTGGTAAATATTAACAGGTTAATGACAAAATTAATAACTAGATTTTTTTCTGCGAACTTTCAAAGCACTATTGAATCTAAAAAAATAAAGCTCCGATGGGGAATAACCTTTCAGGCTGAAGGGTTTGTTTATGGGGCTGTTCACCCACGGTTAAATGGCGATTTTCAATCCAGAAGTATAGTATTATTAACTATAAGTTGAGTCGGGAATTAATTGTAAATGGAGTCTCTTATTCCAGTAAAAATTCTCACTGAGACTGCCTTTTTTGACGAATATTAGGAAATTGAGATTTCGTCGTTTTCGTCTGAACCCTTTATAAGCTGAAATATCTTTCTTTGTAATGCTACTTGTCTAAGTTGCAATGCTACTTGTCTGATTGAAGTTATTTAGTTAGTTTAGGTAAGTAAACAAATAATTTATTATTAAATAATTTATCCATCCGCATTTGGCAGTATATATTTGTTATTTTGGCTTTGTACGGTCGTATATACTCGAATTCGAGCAGAAAACGTAGACATATACACACAATTATCATTTACAAGTGGTCGGTTGCAAATAATAATTATTGGATATATAATTACTATTGAAGAATCCTTCATCTAAAGTTGAAAAAAAAAAATTTCATTAATAATGAAATGTAGAAAAAAGCATATTTAATTTGGGATATTATTTTCATAAAAATAAACCAAACGTAACAAAATGGTCTAGCTTACACATAATGCTATATAATTATTATTATTTTTCAATTTTATCCAACATGCATTAATATTTGGCCGACGTACATAGCAGAGAATTAAATATACGGAACGATAACGTGATGACATAACTGATTAAAAAAGTGACATCGAGAAATAATAAGAAATGAGTGTATAATAAAATATAGGAATTATTTTTGGGCGAAATGAGGAAAAAAGGATTTGTAGGTAAATAAATTAAGAGAAAAGTAACCATGAAAACTTAGAATGTCTTGGAAATATTACAAATTGTTAGGATGAAAGGAGATAAGGAGCTGGTAAAGTGATTTTTTTTTTAATCTAAGGTTGATGGGACAGGGCAGTGCCCTGGGTCCCATCCTCTATAACCTATGAACCGCTGATGTCCTCTCTATTCTTTCACTACGTTTTTGGCCACATTTGCAGATGACACTGCAGTCTTGTCATCCCACTCAGACCCCGACATAGCATCCCATAACCTTCAAAAACACCTTGGTGAGTTCGAGTATTGGTCCAACCAATGGTGGATCGAAGGTAATGAAGCTAATTACCTCACCTTCTGTCGCTAGTCTTGTCCACTAGTTTTGTTTTAATCCATTCCTCTCCTTGCATCCGAGGCTTTCATCTCGTCAAACGGCTGACATGGAACCCACATACGAGGCTAAAAAGTCATTGGGCTGTTTTAGAGAAGGAATGACAGAAATTATTGGTATTACCATTCAAATTAGGCGTAGCAATGTGATATGCGACAGATCCCGGATATGATAATAATCACAACCCATCTGCTGGATAGATAGAAATATTTGTATACGGAACGGTTTGGTTTCCATGATGTTCCTTGATGTAAAGTTCAGTTTGCATATTTCAAGAAACCTTTTTTTTTTCATAGAAACATATAGAAAAACAAAACAATTAGAGTGACCACTGAACATTAGATACATAGTTTAAATTTTAGGAGAAACAGAACGGGGCGTAGATTGGATGTAAAACATATTGATGGAAGGAGGGTATTTATCACTTGATATGTTGTGTAGAATCCTTTTACAATCTATCTATAACGTGGTACATAGGCGGGACGGTAAGAATGCCAAGCATTCCAAGAATACGTCCAGTTCTATTCCAGCAGTTGAAGAATTCCATGCCCTCTCCCCAGAGACAGTGAGAGCAAATAGATGCCTGGGCTGCTAACATCTCGGACACCAGATGAGCGGACCGGCTGAAAGATAACTAATTGACGGTGGGGAGCCGATGTGACTCTGGCGTGAGGCCAACATATCTGACACAAGACACCACAGTTAGCGGCCATATCTCTTTTACTGGACCTGAGGTGTCTCCATCAATGACAGTGACCTCTTTGACGGGGCACCGACTGTGTAGGCAAACCTACCGAAGACTCTTGCCCTGCCGGTCGGTCTAACTTCTGCGCCCGACTATTTTAACAGGCAGCAACATTTTGTACAATTATCAAAACATATACTAATTTATATAAGGTAGTTGTTTATTTAGCCACTAGAATGGACTGATGATAGTTCATATAGTAAATTATTAAATTAATAGAATAATTTAAATTTAAATTTAATAGAATATTTGTTTGGTGATAACAATTCAGCAATTCCGTAGAAAGGATGATATCAGCATGAGTGAGTACACGGAATAGTTCCAACCAGCCAATTTATAACTCAACGCTCGAAACTCTGGGGTTGGCTTTTCACGTAATGTGTAAACTATGTGAATTACTCCAAGAAATATAAACTGGTGATACTTTACACCGAGTGAGTGTGAATTTTTCCGCAATCGTTGGTAAGGTGTCTCTCAGGTCAATGTTGATAGTTTTCTTTTTTGTAATTTCCGATATATGAAGGCCGCTAATCAGATCTTTCTCTGTTTGAAACCATTTAGTGCACCAACCATGTTACTTGTGTGTTGGCTTTTTCTCATTTCGCCCTTGTCTAATATATATTACATTGCCTAGGTATTTTATTAGGAAATAACATTACCTCGAGTAGCGGTACTTGTTTTTTTTTAACAATCTTTATCAAGCAGTGAATGAGATGATGAATGGATAACAACAATAGGCACACAGGAAAGAGTGTCCATTGAAGTCCCCCCTTATGAAGGATTATATTGTTGGGAGTTAATTTAAATTAATAAGTCCCAACTCCGCTTCCTTCGGAATCGTTGTAGTGTAGGAAAGTTGCTAGTATGTGAGGTCTATTTAGTTTTTGATGGAATAGTCTGGAGTCTTGATGTAGACATTTCCGTCTGTAATTCGTCTGACGTAAAAGGACGAAAGTCAAAGTAGCTTTGATTGGAATCTTTGTATTGCCACTTGCTTTGAGTTGTTTCATAAGTCTGTGATCCATAATCTCAAATGGTTCTTTGTAAGTAACTGTACGTCTTCAATGTTTGTATCAGAGGTATATATCGTCTTCTGTTTAGCAGGTGGTTTAGCAGTTCAAACTTGGGTCACATGTGTGTGGGTTCACGTTGTTTATCAAGTGTCAGTCCAAGATACTTCACTGGCTCTGTTGAAAATTGTTATTTAAAAACCTAGGGGCAGGCACAGGTAGTAGCGTACTAGCATTTCTATACCAAAGACATTTGATCTGATGCTCACGATTACTAATCGTTACATTTGTGTAATTCCTTTTTGCTTCTTCTGTAAAATGTCCACTTTTAAACCTAGTAAGTACTAAACCATCTTTTTCTTTCTTGTTTAATGACACAATTCTGGGAAGTCTTGGGAAACCACGTGAATAGATGCACCTTATAACGTATACAGGATTTTTCACTAATCTGCTCTTCAATTGGTGCAATTTGGCAGTCCAAATCTATATCTAACTAACGATCACTATCTTCATCAACATTTTACAGATTTTTTAGCACTTTTGGTACTTATATAGGCTGTAAATGATCATTACTAATTTCATTTCGTATAATGACCATGTCAAAAAGTCCTGCAGCATTTGTCCATCAATAATTTTCAACTTTACACGCTCGTTATTATGACGTTAATATTCATAATTTAATATAAATGTGAACCATGTTGGAGTAAAAATTCGTGACTTTCGTAATGGATGATGACATAATGTCATTATTAGTGTATAAGGTCAGCATTAGGGCCACCACGATAAATAAATTGTTACACTACATGACCCAGTTCCCTTCACGACTAGGGTTAATGGCCTCAATTATTGACACAAAAAGCCTGCATGTTAATAATTTTAACTGATCAAAAATATTCTTTTGAAGCTCCAGTTCTGATGTGCGTGCCAGTATCACGGAGTTTATTTTTATTTCAATGAGACACTTATATAGTGACATGATTTCTTATTTCAGATATTTATCTTCTGGAATGAACGTGGGATTTAAATACTTCATTATAAATAAGTATATAATATTGCTCACTTAAATAAATACAGGAATATAATTTTTGACAGACAGGTGCGGAAAAACGTATTTTTAAACCAAATGATTTTTCTGCGGCGCCAAAAGACAAAAAAAAATCAAGAAAAGTGCTAAAATATTGTTAACGGCTTGGCGGCGGTTGAGGTCAGAGGGATTGCCAGGATTACAAGGAGCTCGGATGTAATCTGCGCTGTTCAATAGGTTCCTGTCAAGATTAAGCTAAATGCTTGCTGAAAAAAAACTCAAGGAACCTTGGAAAAATATCGTAAAAACAAACATAAAACTCAACAAAATACCACTAACATCTCAAACGTTTTTGATTGCTAAATTTAGTTTGTTGTATGTGACCATTCATTATATGCTGCTAATACACATTTTTCTATCATGAAAATAACTCATATATATATCCATAGGTGCCGAATTCAGCCTTTTTCAATATTAAGCGACTATTGTTTCTTGGCTGGGCTAAAAATAAATTAATAACCTATCTTTCTCAAAGGTAACAGTTAAATTAAACAGAATTTGTTTTTTTCAGAAGTCTTTATTTAAGAATTAAAGCATTTTAAATAAAATACGAATTGTTTAAAAGGCTCTACTCTGTGATAGTTTAACTACTTAAAGTTTAAATTAAAATTTGTTGAAATAAAAAACACACTAGTGAAATAGGTGGCTATCCTAAAAGAATTTGAAAGATATTACAACAAAAATTTATTTATAGCAGGACACTGCCGCTTAAGTTTCTAGAGAGGATTATAGGGATGAGTGGTGCAGTTAAACGACCTAGCACAGTCCCTATAAACACCCTAGGATTAGGGTGGTTGGATAGGTTACTATGGAATTTCATGAACTTGGAAGGTATGAGTTCAAGAATGTAGGGTATATTAGGATCGCTATGGAGGGTTTTGTTGCTGACGTAATAAGGGGCATTTACTATTGTTCTCAGGACTTTTGATTGAAAGGATTGGATACGCTTGATGTTTGACTTTTTTTCTGTCCCCCATAGCTCTATTCTGTATGTCCAGATTGCCTTAAGTATAACATTGTAGATTACAAATTTATTTTCTATTGAGAGATGGGTTGTCCTTTGAAGTAGTTTATACATTAATCCAAAGCGTCTGTTTAGTTCTTGTCTTTTTAGCCTCATGTGTTGGTTCCATGTCAGCATATTGTCGAGATGGAAGCCTAAATACCGTACTGTCTCGCATGCAGGAAGAGAAATGGAAACAAAAAATTAGGGCCCACATTTGGAATCACATATTTTTGTCGTTTAAGCCGATTTTAATAGTTTTGCATATTCACATATACATGTTTCTGCTATTTAATAAAGGAACAATTACAGTTACTGAAGTGGTTTATGGAAGTAAATGAAGTACTATCATACTTTTTCTTTTTTGTATCTATATTTATTAAGCTTATTTGTTCAGTCGTCTTTCCTTGCTGATGTAAGAAATATATAGTTTATAAGAGCGAAAACAAGATGGGCTAAGCTACTGATACATGTATTGACTAGTAAATATCACAATTCATAAAATAAATATAACCAATTTAACCATCGATATGTATGTTTTTCTCTGCCTTTAGACATGGTAATTAAATACCAAATAGTAAATACAGTACTGCAATAAAATAAAATATTAAAAACAAATTTAAAAATGATTCCATGGATGACTTCGTACGGAGGCTGGGACAAACATCACAACAGGCCTGCGTCTTGTCCAACCGACCTTGCGAATAAAAATAGTCAGGTCACACTGCCAGTTGTCAATTTATAACAGAATCATATACAAACAGCTTTCCAGCCCACACGCAGTTGTTTCTGATTAATATTTGTAGCATATCCGTCATTTAGATAGTGTCTTAAAAAGTGATCCGCAAATAATTTATCTGTTGCGTATAATGATCGATCAAGTGCTTAACTTTGTCACAGGTAATAATTAATTAAAACATCAATTTATATGTCATGTTTTCCTCGGGTGACATACTACCTTTCAATATTTCCCATTTATGTTTTATACAACGCATACTTTCAATTACTGATTACTCTAAGGGACATACACTAAGAGTAGATTGTAAAAGATTCTAAGACTGTGGTAATTTAAATATTATAGTTTACTGAAAAAAACATTAAAGGCAAAAATAATAATGAAGATAAGAATTGCTTAGTAATAATTTGTTTCTAAGAGAAGATAACATACATGAGGATTAATAATCATTTACTTCTATCATGATAAGTGATGAAAACTGGAGATATGTTGTCCGCACGTGGTCATTTATGGTCGAAACCTTCATATCATTGTGGAGTGGGGTTTGATCAATAAGTTTATAAGGAAAAATAAGACATCACTTTAGATTTTCGCTAAATTTTATTTTTCGCTGAGCCATAGATTTGACAATTGTAAGTACAGATTGGATTCAGTAGGTAAGTGTATGTCTTGATTTTGTGTCAATGTGGTAGGTTGGATCCTCTGTGAAGTATGTAGTGAGAATAACAATTTTAATCTATAGGTGAAGGTCTAATTTTTGAGCCTTGCACGTGTGTATTGCACATGTTTTTATCTTATCTAATATAATTTCTGAATAATAAATATGTTAGTTTGTGGGATAGAATAAGACGCACCTTCCTATTTCAACTACGAATAGTTAATAAAATAGGCTGCCGACAATAATAACGAAACTTCAAGCATAAACTAAATAAGCCCCTACTCTGGCATTTTGGACTTCTGGAAGCTCTTGAACACCTCCTGAGATATAATAACATAAATAGACAAACCCTGAAAAATTGACTTTTTTCCTATTATTGGAATAGGAAACCACAAACACCCTCTATAGGAATAATACTGTCAGATAAAATACAACGAGATCAAATTGTTTCTGTTGATAATACAATGATAACTATAACCCAATATAATTAAAAACATTCAAAATATAATTAAAGTATACGATTGTACTAATATTCAATTCAATTTTGTCTGTCCGTATTAAAACGTTAAATGTAGCAATGCAGACAAGATTGAAGAATGAAAACATTGATATTGGCCCAGTTCTTCTATCTTTTTCTCATGTTTGAACCGTTGCATCACTTCTGGACATGTTCCAAATACCACAGCTACAATATAACCATCGATATTTGAGACATAAATCCCAACATTTTATAATATATCTATCTGAATTGATGTGACTGATTTTACACTCGTTATACCGACATTCCAGGGCCGACTCTATCTGAAATATATGCATCGAAAAGTTGTGAAGGATTGCTTAAGGCTGATGTCTTTATTTATTACAGACATCGTATAAAATCTGTAACAGATATCTCACCTGAGCGAAAATAAAAAAAATAATCTGTTTCTGTAATCTGTAAACTGTATAAAAGAATTGTTACATAAGAGGATGGAAAATAAACTGTCTATTCACAATAGAGATAAAGATATAACAAAGTGGTTTAGGAAGTGAAACCGGGTTACATAGTAAAATGTGACTTTCGAGGCATATTTTTTCCATTTCCAAATTTACAGATAATTATATACAATTATATGATCCTCAGCGTCGCTACATTATATACAGGTTTTGTTATTTTATAAAAATTATATGATTAATAAACTAGTACAATGGTATACATCATACATAACTGGACTGAACTGACTAATAAAGGTAATGGGGCTCACCTTTTTGATCAAACTTAAAACTAACTTATATATTAATTCTTAACCTAATTTTTCCCTGACAGTCTGTTGCCATCGATGCGGGAGGGGTGGTGGGGTCATAGTGTCACACACTGGGTTGGTTAGGTTCTGCAATGAGTCAAAAAACTTGATGTGTCTCCGGTGGATGAACTCATTTACCGACGGCACACCAAGCAACGAGAGCAGGCCAGCAGCGTTTTCTAACCTCTTGAGGGAAGTATGTTGGACCACTTTTCACATGTTCCCATTCTTGAAATGCTTGAGACATTTGGCTGTATTGTCAGTCAAGTGGGTAAATAGTGGGACACCGTACAGCAGAGCTGGCCGGAGGACACATTTATACATCGTCAAATTTGAGACGAAACGACAGTTTAGGTGAAGTTAGCAAGTGCGATAGCCGGTAAGACCTATGTCGTACTTTTTCTATTTTATTACTAAAATGAGTAGAGAAATGGAGATGCCTATCGATTTTTATACCCAGATGGGTATACCAGAAAGCTGGTGAGTTCTCTTGCCCTCCTATACTATATTATTTTGGCAATGATTTTTTCCCCTTTTGGAGGGAGAAGATTACGCAGTCGGTCTTCCCTGCGTTTACACTGATGTTTAACATGCCCAGTCTGTCACTGATAACGTTATAAACAGACTCGGTCTGTGTAAGAGCTCTTTGTGCACTCATGCTGCTGCTGTAAACCGCAATGTCGTCGGGGAAAGCGATTACCGTAGCTCAACAATTTCAGATTGTCGGGTCGTCACTAGGGAGGTGCCTGGTCACCCTAGCCCTGGTGGCAAGTGAGGATAGTTTGAGTTTATAACCTGGACAATCGTTTCATGACGGCGTTGCTATCTGACTCCATTTTTGATAGGTATGTGCCCCGACAAAGCACTATGTTCAAGAGGAGAGGTACAGAGGTTTTTCATAAAGAATTAGTCAAGTTTTCAGAGTTCGAGCGGAAGCCACGCGTCAACAAGAGACTGATTTACAGGGCTAGGAGCCCGCCTTAAGTACCCTACCCAGCCTTGTCTCCTGGGAGAGGCTGCAAAAGGTTGCTTAGGACCTGCGCGTTCCCACATATGGTGAGATATCTGCGAATGACAGCTGGTGACCCCTCTCGTGTGAATATTTGGCCCCCGCCTTTTTTATTGCTTACCACATTTTTAATGATTTATATTTCTTCATGTTATTTACATTTGTCTATAATACATTTAGTTCAAGTTATTTACGTTTGCTTACAATATATACACAATAGAGTATAGGGTGATTTATCTTATGTAGTTAGTGGTCGCTACACAGATGTATACATGGTGAAAAGAACCGGAACCGGAGAAGAGCCGCTCCTTGAGGAATTCCACAAGTCAGAGGGAATGGGCTAGTGAGGCAATCAACCACTTGTACCCTCACCGATCTGTTCATCAAGAAGGAAATCAACATGGTGTAGCATCCCGTGGGACACTGAGTCGAAAGCCTGTGTGCACCCCAACGAGATCATAGCAGTTGCTGTGTTCTTTATACCGAGGGTGGCTTCCGTCTATACCTTCACAAGCGGATGTTCTGTACTCAGATGAGCCTGAAAACCTGTCTGCTCGTATGGAATGATAGCATTTACCCAACAAAACTCCTTCTTCAGGTAGTTAAGTATCATCTTTTCGAGAATCGTCCCTATGTGAGGGAGGAGACTGATCGGGTGAGAGTGGGCTGGGTGGTCGCCTCTCTTTGTAGGCTTGCGCAGCGGGAACAAGATAGCTTTTTTCCACACTGTCGGGAAGTATCGCAACCTGATCTATGAATTGTACAGGTTAACGAGGTGGGCATTCCCTCTCCTCGGCAGCTGTTTCAGCAATACCGTTTGCACCCCGTCACCCCCTGGTGCTGGGTTTCCCTGACACCGGCGAAGAATCACCTTGAGCTGCTCCGGGAAGACAAACATATAGTGCTGACCTGTCTCCAGCTGCTGAGGATCGTGGTAGTTACCTGTCCTATCGGCGTTGTCTGCGGTATAGTGGTTGGCCAGTATTTTCACCTGTTCTTCCGCTGAGTAGAGGGTTTCTCCGTTATGAAGACTAACACCTGAGTCCTTCTTGGTAGTGGTCCTAAGGAGTTCCAAAACTTACGGAAATCGCCATGTAAGCCACGAAGCCGTTCCTGCCACATTGCCGTCTTCCAATTCCTCATCAAGCCACGAATTTGCGTTGTAAGAGAGTTTACTACTTTCTTGGCTTGACGAATCCTCGTTCTATAACAGTTATTCTTTCAATTATTGGGTAATGCAATAAGTCGAAGAATATTTGTAGCATGGGTGGCTTCGGGATAAACTTAGGGGTAGAGTGTCAGCAGCATCGACGATAACCTCGGTCAGGAAAGGTACCTGTCGATCCACTTCCTCTATTGTGCAGAGAATAGGAACCCTATGCAATTGGTGGCAAAATTGTGATCGATATAGGTCCCAGTCGACTAAACTATACTCGTATTTCGTTGGGGGGGGGATCACAACTCTACCGTCAATGGAATACAGGACTGGCAGATGGATGGTCGTCACTACGTCAAGGGTCTCACAATTGTTTATCCTGTGTGGCTGTTTTGTGAATAAGAGATCTAGGGAGGAGGTAATTGTACTGTCACGTCTATGGCGAAAGGTGTAGTTCTGGGGGTGAACGACAGTAAAGGGCGCCTTTACCAATTTTCTCTCCACTGGGTTAACGCTGCCATTATTCCACAGGAGATGCCGCGCATTTAAATCTCCAACAATCCAGTGTTTGTTTTTATTAGTGCACTCTCTAAGAAGGGCTAAAAACTCTTGTGATTATCGAATACAAACAAACTACTTTTACCCTATAATTGTAATAATAATAGAAAGTTTTTGATATTGGTTTTTTTATATCAATGGGGTTACCCCCATCCTGCTCGCATATCTAGTGGTCTAACACCATCTGTCGCACTTTATAGCTAAAAATATTACCAAATTGGTTGCAATAATAAACAACTATTCATTTTTAATTTTGTTTCATTTATGAAACAAACACATAACAGAAATTAAATTTCGATAAAAAAACAAGATATAATTAAGTAATTGAAGTAATTTTCTCTCTAAAACATACAAAATTAATTTATAGACCACATAATTTTCCGTAATTTTCTTCTTGAAACATCCTGGTCATTCAAAAACAAATGGAGTCTTTATTGGTATTATAGTTCCCTCATAAATTCAACCTTTTAAACAATTACTTCCATGTCTATATGCCTACTTCCATACTTCGGCAAGATGTCTTGTAGCACCTCTGTCTAGGCCTACCAATTAAATATAGAATCATATCATGTCTATTGGAGAACCTTATAACTGTCGGTACTCTCCCTAAAATTTGAAGCAACTCAACAGCATCTTTAGAGCTGGATACATTGATGATAATATATCACGATTATGAAACTTTTATTACATGGGCTTTTATAGAGTGCCTATATCTATTATATCACATGACTTAATCAAGACGGCAGTCGATCGAATCTAAACAAATAGGCTTGAGTAATTAAATGTTTAGGCTCTGTTATCTGTACAGTTGGTGACATTTCTATTACAATCTGTTGGTGGTATCATTTGCAGCAAATTGAGCTGTAACAGTTCTACCTGGGGAATAACAAACAAGAACCATTTTTTATTGTCTCGTAATGACCCTTATGAGGTTCCATCAGTGGACTCTCCACTGCACCGCGACATTTACATCTCTACCGAGTTCTCCCACACTCTTTAATTCCTTCACCAAACCTTCAAATAGGTCCTCCTAGTAAAATGATCCGTTCACCCCAAATAAATTTTCCTTTATTTTTCCCTTATCCTACATATTCAAGGTTTTAGAGCTAAGAAAAAAATAAATAAAAAAATACTAGGGTCTGAGAAAAAAACTATGAAAGCCAAAAACAATTATATTACTGACTCCCTGTAATGTCAGGGGTCACATAATTATGTAACGGTTCGCCAACAGATAAACATTACATTTCGAGAGCAGATAATGTGTCTCACCGCAGGATTATAAAACTTAAAACTAATCTTACAATCTAAAAGAAAATCTAGATAATTATCCTGATCGTCATTACCAGCGTTTGGAGAAGGTTGGTTAGTGATGCTTTTCATTCCTTGCAACGCCTCATAAGGTCCGGTGAGGTAGGTTTGGAAAAAAAATTGAACGAAAAAGAATGATAAGTACTACCTGAGGACTATGTCGATACGTATTGGGTATTCAACGGGTAATGGAGTAACAATATATGTATGTGCCAGAGCGAGAACCGTCCGCTCAGTTCTGATGACTTAGATGTTCATTAAGCAACTAGGTTTGTTGAACCCGGAACCTTATTTTCATTATATGGTCACTTTAATCACAGCTGCGTATTAGAGCTGTAAGGCGTATAGCGTATAAAATGCTCGTTAATGACACCAATCCTTGGTAAAGTGGTCTTCTCTATTCCACGCTGGCAGCATTCTAATCTAATCCATTCAAGGGTATGACTTCCACTCCCCAGCAATAAAAGCGCTATAAAGAGAAGATGAATAACATGGTTAAAAAAAAATTAAACTATACAAAGAAAAAGCTAGAGCAAAAAAGAAACCTCATGTAGTAGATAATAAAATAGGAAAGCGAAAGAACAGGCTTGTTCAATAATGCTGTAAATTCTGCTGAAGGAATCAAAGAAAAAAAAATAGGTTTTATAGCTCACAATGCCCAACTTGAGTACCTTCATAGTTTTCAATTGCCTGAGCAATTAAAACCATCTTTAAAGATTTATTTACAGTGAAACAAAAAGAGTCTCCCCTATAACACTTATTACTCGGCTTCTCCAGAGTCATAAATTTTAATAGTGTGTACGTTGTACTGTAATTTTTACCGGCAATAATTATACATTGTTTGGATGAGTGGGATTAAGCGAAATTGTGAATGGAATCTTTGATTGCTAATTATTATTGCAGTTTTTTGAGCATGCGCTACTATCTATAACTCCTCTCTACTTCGCTCGTCCTTTAAATACTGTATACTACAGTTTATAGGCCACACTTCAGCCATAAAATTGTTCCAGAAGGCAACTTACGTGAGCTGGCCACAAGGGAGCCCTGAAGAAGTGAGTTAATCACTTATTACATTTGTGTGGAAGTATAAAAAGTGAAATCGGACCGAGAAGTCGGCCATATTGGACGCCCTGTCATTAGCCTTTCGCGGCTCGGAGATAACATTAAGCAATATGCTCTGTGAGCCAGACGGTCTGATGGCTCAGAGCCAAGACCGGTGACTCGCCCCTGGAAGATGTGAGTTCGAATCCCACCGGCACTAAGTATTTTTTAGTAACAAAAAATAAAAAAAAGAGATCTAGATCCTTAGGTCCAACCCCGACCATCGCCTGTAAAGCGAAAACCTAGACTCTCAAATAGGAACGTACAAATGACCTACTCTGCAGCTAGTTTCATGGAGGAGATACCGCCACAGGCCAGCACATCCAAAAAAGAAACCGCTGTAGAGTCCCCTTTCTTCACACCTAACAGCTTTGAGGCGCTGAAAAATATTCAAACTGATGAAATGGGCGTCAACAAAACACCCACACAGCCCAAGCCACCTGCTATATTCGTGTGTAATATTAATAACTTTAAATTACTATGTACCCAATTGAATAAAATTGAAGGTACAGGCAAATACACGTGCCTCAATCGGTCCCGGGACACAAAAGTTTCTCCGGACACTCCCGACACATACCGAGCAATAATAAAATACTTGGAAGAAACTAAGGCTGATTTCCATACCTACCAGCTAAAGCAGGAGCGATTGCTCCGAGTAGTGATCAGAAATTTGCACCCGACCACACCAGTTGACGAAATAGAAGACAAACTCTCAACTCTCGGATTCAAGGTTCGCCAAATAACACACGTGTTGCGTGAGGATAGGTAACAAGATGAATCAATAAAAACGGCATTGCCATTGTTCTTTGTCGATCTCGAGAGAACACCTGGAGTGTAGAAGATATATGACCTAACACACCTGTATTACACAGATTGAAAAACCGTATCCCAAACGCGATATCATCCAGTGCCATGACTGTCAGGCATAAGGGCACACAAAATCTTACTGCCACCACCCTCCCAGGTGTGTAAAGTGCAGTGGGCAGCACAAAAGCGAATTGTGCAAAAAGCCCCTGAAATCGCCTGCGGTATGCGTGCTTTGCCAGCAAGGCATTCGGCCAACTACAAGGGCTGCGTGGCTTACAGAACGCCGAAGTCCTGGACCGAACTACGTCGTCGGCCAGAAGAAGAGAAGCCAGTGAAAGGTAGCTCAAGAAGCGCCCCCACCAGAAATTTGAGGCCTTCTGTCTCTTTTGCTGATGCCGTTCGGAACAGAGAGCAGTCACAGGCACTGCCCACTTCTCCTCCGCAAGTATCTCTTCCCCAGCATTCCGCTCATCCCGCCTACCAGCAAACCCAATCCCATCCTCAACCACACATCTCGCATATTCCTTCACCTCCAAGCTCTTCAGATCTCACTAGCCTATTAACATCATTCCTTACAGAATTCAGAACCCTAATTACCCCTCTCATTTCCCTTCTTACAAATCTTGTCTCCTACCTTATCCCCGTTAAACAAAATCCATAAGTGGATCCTTCTGACTCCTTATCCATTCTCCTTTGGAATGCGAATGGCGTTCGCACCCACACTAACGAACTGACAGAACTACTCCACGACAAAAACGTCGACGTAGCTCTTATTACTGAAACAAGACTTACGAGTAAACGACCATTTACCGTTCGACAGTACCAGACTTATCGAACTGATCATCCAGATGGAACAGCTCATGCAGGTACCGCTGTCATTGTCCATAACTCCATATCCCACCACATAGTTCCTTTGGTATCACATGATTTCCTTCAATCATCTGCAGTGTCAATCACCACCTTCACTTTTCCTCTTACACTAGCATCAGCGTACTGCCCTCCCAATAAATTCATTTCCGACTCCCAATTCATCTCCTTTCTAGACTCCATCGGACATCGTTTCCTTGTGGGTGGGGACTTAAATGCGAAGCACCAACACTGGGGGTCAAGATCCACAAATACACGAAGACGTGCTTTGCTGTCTGCACTCACACGGAAACATTGCTCCACTATCACTCCTGACACAGCCACCTATTGGCCATCTGATCCCATCCGAAATCCTGAGCTCCTTGACTTATTTTTTTACAATAGTTTAGGAACACTAAACTATTCACTCACGCGCCTTGATGACCTAGCATCTGATTAACCATTTCCCTAAGACCAATTCACAAACTGCCTCGTCCTTCATTTATTAGGGGCCCAGTTGACTGGGACCACTTCCACCAGCTTCTTACAGAGTCCGTAAACCTAAAATTGTCCTTGAAAACATACCAAGACCTAGACGATGCAGTGGATTCTTTCACTACTCTGGTCCAGAGGTCGGCTTGGGAGGCATCGTCACCCCATCGTCACCCAAAAATCGACAATCTCGATCTCTCAAAGATCTAATCCAATCCAAACGCCGCTCCAGAACAGTGTGGCAAAGATCCCGGCATCCTGTTGATCGCCACTAGTACAATCAGTACTGCATACTGGTAAAGCGGCAATTGGCATCCTTCCGTTCCGATTCTTTTAATTCCTACCTCTCTTCTCTGTCCACCAGGGATAACTCCTTGTGGAATGTAACCAAAAAAATACTAAAGTATCAACCTGTTTCACACCCACTCCGTCGTGATGATAAGTCCTGGGTGGCTTCGGATAGGGATAGGTCAGAGGAATTTGCTCTGCATCTTACCCATAATTTCAAACCTCACCTTTCTCATCAAAGCCATAATCACAGCACAACTGTGGAAGATTTCCTAACTTCACCTATTCC
This sequence comes from Acanthosoma haemorrhoidale, assembly GCA_930367205.1. NCBI lineage: Eukaryota > Metazoa > Arthropoda > Insecta > Hemiptera > Acanthosomatidae > Acanthosoma > Acanthosoma haemorrhoidale. The sequence goes on from OV884011.1 coordinate 130,054,060, forward strand.
TCTCTCTCTCTTCCACCAAAAGCCGTTAGCCCCTCTGAGGTTAAATACCTTCTGAAAAACTTACCTTACCGAAAATCCCCTAGATATGATCTCCTTACTCCTCAAGTTCTCAAACAACTTCCTCCAAAAGCCATAATCTTCCTAACCTACTTATATAATTGCATAATCCGAACGACGCACCTATCCTCTCAAAAATATTTGAGAAACTCCAACTAAAACGTCTACTTTCCATTGTTGAATCCAAAAACCTTTTTCCCACACACCAGTTTGGTTTCCGCCAACAACATTCCACTGCTCAACAAGGCCTTCGCGTTGTTGATCACATCTCCTCAGCCCTTGAAACCAAACAGTATTGCACTGCTGCCTTTCTCGATATAGCTCAAGCTTTTGACAGGGTTTGGCACGCAGGTTTGCTCTACAAGCTCAAAAGATATTTACCACAGACCCTTTTCCTAGTCCTACAGTCCTACCTTTTAAACCGCTTCTTCCAAGTCCGCTGTGGTTTAGAATACTCTAACTACTATCCCATAAATGCAGGAGTTCCACAGGGCAGTGTCCTGGGCCCCATCCTCTATAACATATACAACGCTGATGTCCCCTCTACTCCCAATACCTTCTTGGCCACATTTGCAGATGACACCGCAGTCTTGTCATCCCACCCAGACCCCGACATAGCATCCCATAACCTTCAAAAACACCTTGACGAGATCGAGTATTGGTGTAATCAATGGCGGATCAAAGTTAATGAAGCAAAATGTTCCCATATTACCTTCAACCTTTGACTCAAGACTTGTCCACTAGTTTATTTTGATTCTATTCCTCTCCCTGTATTCGAGACAGTACAAAACTTAGGCTTCCATCTCGACAAACGACTGACCTGGAACCCACATACGAGACTAAAAAGACAAGAACTAAACAGACGCTTTGGACAACTGTACAGACCACTTCAAAGGACATCCCATCTCTCAATAGAAAATAAACTACTAATCTACAAAGTTATACTTAAACCAATCTGGACATACGGAATCTCTAAAGTCGAACATCAAGCGTATCCAGTTCTTTCAATCAAAAGTCCTGCGAACAATAGTAAATGCCCCTTATTATGTCAGCAACAAAACCCTTCATAACGACCTTAATATACCCTACATTCTAGAATTCATCCCTTCCAAGTTTATGAAATTCCACAGTAGCCTTTCCAACCACCCTAATCCTGTAGCACAGTCATGGCACTGCACCACTCATCCCTATAATCCTCCTCGGAGACTGAAACGGCTGTGGCCTCGTGACCTGCTATAAACACGTGACAGTGGGGTTCCTGGCAATGGCCATTTTCTCCAATCATGTCTGTGGCTCTCGCGCTCTTGGTCAGCATACACTGGTTCACATCCGGTGACAAATAACACTTTACAATTAAAGCATGATTAACTTAAATAATGGAATCTCACTGTACGCATCAGATTATTTCTGAGAATTTTTTTGTTTGAACTCAGTTATGCAATAGTTCAATGATCTGGTATAAATATCGTAAACTTCACCAATTTTATTCACATAAAAGTGCCAAAGACTTTTATGAAACTAAGTATTCAATATTTGCAATTATTCATAAATTGGACAAAAAAAAAATCATCGAAACATTCCTTAGAAACAAAAAGTAATAAGCCGTATTAAAAACAAAAATGCAAGTTTTGTGAACCATGTATTAAAGAATGGCATATTAAATCACTAACTTTAGTCATTTCAAAGCTAAAGACACAGGGAAAGTTTTCAGGAACTAATTAATTTATTTTTCGTTCCGTACATTTATATTTATTTATAGCGATATAGATCGTTCTATCCCAACGACGAAAAATTTAAAAATAAAATTTTAATTTAAATCTTTAATGTGATAAAATTACAATCTGTCTTATAGGGCAATAAGTAATTGTGATGAATGTTCTCATTGATACCATATATACAATTTTCATTCACTTGCTCGTTTGTACAGTATTTGCAAGCAGCCAAGAGACCTACCCCCTAAATCTACATGGACAACTCATGTGAAAACACCTTCCTCGCATGTGACAGAGGAATAATATTTAACGAATTAAGAATAAACATGCTTGCAAATAAAGTTTGATCTACGCATGCTATTTTATTTTTGACACGAGAACTTCCAAAAGTTCACGATGTCATCTTTTGGAACAAGAATGATATGACACTGACTTATTAAAAGTAAGTATTCGCAATTTATACATATAAGAATACATGTAAAAAGGCTTGAATGCTTTATTAGTAGGAAAGTATTATCAACCATGATAGAATGTTTTTCTAAACCAATTTTTGATTAATTTAAGTGACAAGTGACATAAATATTTAGTAGTCTCATAGTTTGTTAGTTGCTCAAATTTGAATTGCAGTTGTACTAATCTGGTTTTTATAAATAAATAATTTTATGTTGTCTACCTATATCTGCTATGGACGTATATCTCACCCATGAAATAGTTGTAAATATCTAATATCTTCCTAGCAATCTAATATCGCAATCGTTTTAAAATATTCAATGAGATGTCAGGAGCATATTCACAGAAACGATATAGGCAACAGTATATTTTCAAGGACAGACAAGGATTATATTTAGTTTAAAGAACAAAAATCATATAAATAATTTGTTTAATTTTTCAACCACTTCTCGATATGAAATCATGCCTAATTTGTATAAATAAGTTAAATAATATAATATATTTATGATCAGACTAAATAAGAATACACTACATGCCTAGAGAGACTCTAGGCCCAGCCACCAGTGGACTCTCACCACTGTACCGAAACAACCAACCTCCACCGAGGCTTCCCATACCCCTTAATCCTCTCACACCACTCAAGCAGGTACACCTAGTACAAGGATCCGCTCAACCCAAATAACCCTTTATTTTTCCCTCATCCTTAATCTTATAATTAGAGAGGTAAGAAAAAAAAATATATATTTTATTACAGACGGAAGCCCCCCTCGGTATCAAGAACACAGCAACTGCTATGATCTTGTTGAAGTGCACGCAGGGTTTCGACTCATGGCCCCTGCTGTGTCCCATGGGATGCCAACAGCTTTGCGACTGGGAATGCCCAGAGCAGCTATACACTATTTTGGTTTCCTTCTTGAAGAACAGATCGGTGAGGGTACAGATGGGTGATCGCCTCTCTAACCCATTCCCTCTGACTTGAGGAGTTCCTCAAGGTGCGGTTCTGTCTCTGGTTCTTTTCAACATGTACACATCTGAAATTGTTGGGACAAACTATGAGAAAGCTACGGTAATCGCTTTCGCCGACGACATTGCGGTTTACAGCAGCAGCATGAGTGCACAAAGAGCTCTTACACAGGCCAAGTAAGTTTATAACGTTATCAGTGACAGACTGGGCATGTTAAACATCAGTGTAAACGCAGGGAAGCGTAATCTTCTCCCTCCAAAAGGGGAAAAAATCATTGCCAAAATAATATAGTATAGGAGGGCAAGAGAACTCACCAGCTTTCTGGTATACCCATCTGGGTATAAAAATCGATAGGCATCTCCATTTCCCTACTCATTTTAGTAATAAAATAGAAAAAGTACGACACAGGTCTTACCGGCTATCGCACTTGCTAACTTCACCCAACCTGTCGCTTCGTCTCAAACTGATGATATATAAATGTGTCCTCCGGCCAGCTCTGCTGTACAGTGTCCCGCTATTTACCCACTTGACTGACAATACAGCCAAATGTCTCAAGCATCTCAAGAATGGGAACATGCGAAAAGTGATCCGACATACCTCCCTCGAGAGGTTACAGAACGCTGCTGGCCTGCTCTCGTTGCTTGGTGTGCCGTCGGTAAATGAGTTCATCCACCGGAGACACATCAAGTTTTTTGACTCATTGCAGAACCTAACCAACCCAGTGTGTGACACTATGACCCCACCACCCCTCCCGCATCGATGGCAACAGACTGTCAGGGAAAAATTAGGTTAAGAATTAATATATAAGTTAGTTTTAAGTTTGATCAAAAAGGTCAGCCCCATTACCTTTATTAGTCAGTTTAGTCTAGTCACGTATAATGTGTATCATTATACCTGTTTATTCATTATATAATTTTTATAAAATAACAAAACCTGTATATAATGTAGCGATGCTGCTGAAAATACAAACATAATTTGTATATAGATTCGCCTGAGGATCTATAATTAATATCTGTAAATCTTGGTAACAGTACAGTGTTTTACCCATTATCACGCCCCCTCTCTCATTTGTCCAGGAGATCATATTAATGAGAATATGATTGGAATTTTATTAATGAGAGGAGTTCAAACTCCAGTTGAACTCTCACCCACGCAGACATTTCTACTGCCCCTTTAGGGGCTTAAGGGATGCTCCCCTCTTCTCCTCTGATGTCACGCGTTTAGAAAATCCTTCCGACGCGTCGGTACGTCTTTTTCCCGTAGCTTCTTCTCCGGAAGTTTAATTGAAGAAAAACCTTAGCAATATATTTAGTAGTTGATCTAAGGATATGGAGGGTATTAAGAAATGTTTATATCAATGGTAAATTTTTTTTTTGACCTGTAGTAGGAACAGTACCTTTGCACTTAAAATTAATTTTAGTTTAAAGAATTATTTTACAATATTTTCTTAGTTCTTGTGTAATTTTTGTCTTTGTGTCTTTGGTTTTTGGCTAATGTATCATTTAGTTTTGTTTATAATAAAGGATGTACTATTGCTTCTAGGACTGGTATTAGGTGTCTTGTTGTTTGTAGTTCTTTCCTAAATATTCATACCTTTTAATTAACTTGCTCCTTAGTTAAATATTCATCACAATTTAAAAGCTTTCTTACGAATTTCTAGTAAAAAAATAGTCATGTGTGGAAAACATTGTTTCAAGGATAATATGCAGTAATTAGGCATATATGTGTAATGATCTACCAATTTATTGTTTATTTTGTCTTAATATATTTGCTTGTTGATAGCAAGTGTTTATGACATAAATATGTAATAAATTAGAATATGCAAGGTGGAGTTAGATTGAATTTTAGATTAAGAAATTTTCAGAATAGCGAAAAATGTCATCATGTTTCCGCTCGTGCATACCAAGGCAGAAAGAGGTGTACACATTAGCAAATAAAAATAATTGGCACTAGTTTCGGTTCCTTCACGCTCTGAATCCAGTGGATCCAATAACCTACATATTCGGAACATCTGTGGACAGAATAAGGTCTAAGGTCTTAGCCCCTAAATAAGTTTAGTCCCTCACAACTGCAATTTAGTTTTTTTTTTAAAGAAGCAAATAGAAAATACCATATTAGTCTTATGCTAGATCGATTCACTTTATATTGATTTGGATACCAAGCATTAAAAAAGAAAACAATTTGCTTGCACACCAGTGACGCAACAATCTAGATAGTTCAGTCACCAACCTATGCTTAGAGCTTGGAGCTATAAAAAAAGCTTTAAATCCCCTGATTAATATTCCATTACGAAGCGATGAGGTGCCAGAAAAACCAATCTCATAATTTAGAATGTGGTTTTACATTGCATGAGGTTAATGCAGGAAGTGTAAATGATTTATTTGTATTTCCTAAATCATAAATGTTTAATATATCGTGTATAAGTTTCAATTAACATAGAACAATAAATACGTTAAGATTTATTTAGTGTGGGTAACTAAACGAGAAATAATAACTTTACTAAGTCTCAAATAACCTACACATTACACAAATTAAGAGTTATGCAGGATGTTAGTGTATTTAAATGGATATACTTTATGACTGATAAGAAATATGGGCACTCAAGAATTGGAAGGATTCCAAACATTTATTTTCTTAAGTTTCAATTAAAATCTTTAACGGTGACGAGAAATATTATATGCGATACTATTTCCGTCTATAGATTGGCACGAAGGTTTGCTCAGGAATTAGATGCCAAAATAGAATTCAATTTATGAGTAAACATTGGACCAATGACGTAGACCTTTGTAAATAATTAGTATTATTCGTCATCTAGATTAGGGCGTGAAAAGTAAAAATCCAAATAGTTGGAAACGTTCTGATCTGAGTCAAACGTGTAAAAAGCTGAATAATATATCATCTCAGTTTCGTCAAACTGCCTAACAAACTGCAATTGGTTGTTTCATACAGCTACTTATCAAGAAAACAACCTTTATTGTGCTATAATTACAATCTGCCTTTTATAAGGCAATAATAGTACAGATAAATGATCACATTCATACCATATTTATAGTTCATCATTCACTCGCTCATTCATACAATATTTACAGACAGCCCAGAGACCTCACAAATCCACATGCGAAGAGAAAGCGGAGTCTTGGAAAGTCCCCCACGCTCCTCCGTCAGCCGCGTCACCGGGTACTAGCCAGTGGAGGCTGACCAGGGGCGCGAGAGCCACAGACGCTCAGGGAGAAAATCTATAAAAAATCTATAAAAACCATCTGATCGATCATAATGCCAAAACATATTCTTGATGGAGCTCCTGTAGAATGATCAAAGAGTTGATATGTGTATAATTATCCAAATCAACCATTAAATGAAAATAAATAAAGAGTTCCATCGAGAAAGCATAAAATAAAATGTCACTTATTTCTAATCAAAGCACCGGCTATTTTCATAACATGGAGGAAGTCGACTGATGCAAAAATCATCAGATGTGATGAACAAAACAACTTAGACGAAAACTTCCAATCAAAGTATTAAAGAAACGTAAGCAGCCTGAATTTTATATATGAAAACGTAATAATGAGCGCATGAGCAGTAAATGGAGGGGCATATGTACATTCATTTAATATAGTATAATATTAACCTACAATTCCTTAAATAATTATAGTAGCAATAGATACTTTAAAACGAAAATAAGGCCTGTGAACGTTGTGAAATCACTCGGTAATGGTTCGTTCACTCTACCAGCTGTATCGGCAGTCTCAAGTGCTAAAAGCTAATTAAGTGTGCGTGGACGAGAAGGTTATCTTCTCTGCCTTATAATATTACTAATTATTTTAATTTCAGACTCTGTCAGTGGATATTGATGGAAATTAAGCTGTTAATAATGAGAGACTTATTTCCTCCTTATTTAGTTTTCCAATTTATTCATTATTTTTCCGTTCAAAAGTGGAATCTTGTTTCGAATGGAAGTTTTTGTTAAGCTTGGTGTTTCTCATCTTGAATAGTTATGAATATAAGAGGGCTTGGTTGTAGAGAGAGGAGCGTGGACCTCCAGTTGCAGCCCTGGTTCAAAGATAAAAAAGATACTATTGTTTTAGATGAGTTGATCCAACATAACCCATTGCATATAACTGAAGATGATAGCTTTAGAGCTGTTAAAAGCACTATTTCAATAAAGAAGAAATTATCAGTTGTGGAAAGACAATAAAAATGTGTTTTATAATAAGAGGGCTGCGTGAGATATGGGAGATCTTAATAGGAAAGAAAAAGGTTGATCGGTAAATGCTATTAGAATAGGTTTTTTCCAGTTTTCATGAAAAAAAAATTATTTAACTTGAGCAGTAATCGTTTGGCTCGTGTTTAACGTCCGTCTCTTCTCTACACAAAAAAGAGATTAAATGTAAGTCTTGTATTTGAGAATAGAACTTAGTGGGTTAAATTTATAGGTAAGCATTATTTTATTTGTAAATCATAATCTTTTATGGATAATACAATTTACAAATTTTGTAAATTAATTCATAGTATCGGTTTAAAATACTCGGCATGATAACTTATATTTAAGTTATAATAACTTATGTTAAGCAATTGATCGTTGCAAACGTTATTAAAAACAGATATTAATTAAAGAGCAGAAAAGAGTTATTTACGATTATTACAATCCCCCCCACTTGCACCACACTTGCACACTTGACTAAAAAAGAATAATTATCTGCAAATAATACCCCTTCTACGATTAATGGAGTAACGAGAGTATTAATTAATCAAACACTCGTCAATGGGATATGTTATGTTTCAAATTATATATTTTAAAAATACTTAAATTTCTTTTACTTTCAAATTTAATTAAAATCAACTATAACGAATTCCATGGACACGAGCATCCACTTGTTCTGTCTCTGTTGCGTTCTGTGCTTTTTTATATTTTTGGTTCTTTCTAATTTTCATATCAACTTAAAACTTATTCAAAATACACCGATCCACCAAAGAGTGTAAACATTACTATGCACGTGATAACTAAAGGCAGATTGTAATTATAGCACAATAAAGGAATTTAACTAGTAAAAAAAAAAAAAAAAAAAAATTTAACTAGCACGTGATAACTCAGCACATAACCAATTGTAGAAAAGTGCAATATGTAATATTTTTAAATAAAGATTGTTTACTATAAAGTTACTTTAAATGAACTATAAATAACTCTTCTACAATTAGCATTAAGAGTGGATAGCTTAGGAACGGACTGCAAGAAGCAAAGTACGTGTCGAGTACATCGAATATAAATCCTGTAAATAGAATTTAAATAGTTTGATCCGATAGGCAATAGTTCGTACTACCTTCAGTTCGTAAGTCGCGAGAAATGTCTTGAGTGACTATTAGCTTTAACCAATGAAATAACTAAGTTTAGAAGAGAAAAAGTCTCCCCAGTTAGGTAAAATCACTGCTCATCCCAAATGAATAGGATGATTTTATAAAGATTTATTATTTCTACCGTTTCCGATAACGGACGTAAAAATTAGCCAATGGAAATGATTTTTTTTCAAACCTGTTAATATTAAAAGGAAATATACTTTCATTCAAGGAAATATTATCTAATATAACTGAAATTGGTACGGTATATTCCACATTAACTTACCAATTTTCGATTAAGATTGCTTATAATAAAGTAACAGGGATGGAAAAAAAAAAGGAATGTATTTTCTAACTATTAAACTCGTTCAAGTCATAGCTCAGAGAATGACTTAAAGATGCGATATTTTTCCTATTCATTAAACACAAATTTAAAGAATTTAAAATATATTTTAAAAAGTAAATTAATTTAAAAAAACCCTAACGTGATGTCCCATAAACATCTTCTCTGAGTTTTATTTCATTTAAATATATTAATGTTATATTTTTAAGGTATAATTATTTCAGTTCTGGTGAGATTACCAATGAATGGATAAACCAACTAGCTGGATTATAGAACACAATGGCTCAGAGTTGCATTTAAAAAAAGATAAGACTCAGCCAGTGCAGACTCTTAAATAGAAAAATAGAGCTATAAAAAGAAGTTGGGGTGAGTCAGAGATGGCAGTAGACGAAGTGAAGAGGCGTTGTCACCAAATGCGTGGGCTAGGGCCGTTTGTGCGTGGGCACATCTTCACAGATACCTCAGATGGACCTGCGGCCAACCGGCCCACTAGGGTTTGAGTATTATATCCTGTAACTTAGCTTATATGATCCAATTAGCTTAACTAGCTTAGATCGTTCCCTCGTACTGTCTATAATTCATAATCAGGAGAGTACGAATATTCCAATTATTGCAGTTACCATCTGCATTACAATACACGGTACTGCAGGTACAATACGCGGAAACCACAAAAGCGCTGAAACCTGTAATTGACCCCATAAAAAGTATATGCTGATAGCTAAAAAGATATTTTGAAAAATTTTGTAAATTACAGGTATCTAAAATTAATTTGCTTTTTCCGTGTTGAATACCAGCTTAAGAGAGCCGGCCATTTCTATAACTATGGATTTACCATTTTTGATGTTTATATTTTCTAATTTTGTTGATCCGTTGGTGAAGTAGGTGCGCTATTTACTTTTTGTTTTTTTAGATGATTATTTTTTTTTGACTTAGCTTATGACCTAAATTGTATTTTTTAAGTACGTGCAAACGAAATCAAGAACGAAGAAAGGTGAAGAAACAGAATTGAGAGACTCGCGGTACTCGGTGGAAGTTTCTCGAACACTCATTATATGATTATAAATGAAGTAAGGAGCTGCAGGGAGCGATTTGGAAATATATATGTTCCTTAGACTGTCTCTTAACATATATCATATGTATCTTCACACGTATTCTTTTATGTGCCGTGAACTTTAACTTCATTCAAGATTTCCTCGCGGGTGAAGTTACGGGCAAAGAGATATCATGTTTATTAAGTGCAAGGTTTTAGGATTTGAAGGAGCCGGTGTTTACTCCTCAGAACTATAACATAAACTAAAAATAACAACCTAATTTTCTACTGTTGAAATCGACGAGGGAACGTCGGTGGGATCATGTTGAACACCGGGTGTGTCAGATGATGCTGCAGCGAGTCAATCTTACCCTTAAATCAAAAACCTTATGCCCCACCGTCTCATATAATACCTATGGGGATCGGCGTTGTCTTTACTCCTGAGAGAGGTACATATGTTAGTGCTGTTGACGTTATTATTATGGCACTTTTTAGCCTCTAAGGGTTTTCCCAAACTATGTTAATGAGTAAATAGAGCATTAGAGAAATATGGAGGCCAGTCGAATTCTTAGATCTTCGGTTAGGTTAGCATTTATACGGCCATGAAACGACTGAGCCATTCCTGGAACAAAGGAGGTTTTTCGCACAAGGATAACTCTACGGCGACTTTTAGGCCATTATAAATGCGATTAGCCGTGACAAATATTAATGCCCGAGGGACAGCGACAGTACAGATTGTCCAATGAATAATGAATAAGAAAGATCGTCCAAATATACAAGAGCCCATCCCCTAAATAAGACCCCGTGGAGCGGTGAAGGCCTCACGAGTGAGGTTATCCTAATTACCGGCTGTCGGCTCGGTGCCAAGGGCCGGCCTAACAGCTTCCCAATGTTAAATGCCATTTTTCAAATGTAAACAGTGGCCTCTCAATTCCATTTTATTTGTTTCTTCAATCTTCCTAACAATGCCCAAAGGGCTGTTTACATTTGTGATAATTTGTCAAATTAAAGTGAAAGTATACTACCTATAGTAGTTGATAGTGATAAAGAAGCGTAATCTTGCGTATGATTATCCCTCTCCATTCTCCATACTTTATTCATTTGTTTAAAAGACAGTTTCAGCTACTTGGGTCATTGGCGTCTATACATTCTTGATTTTTTTTCTTCAATCATTGATTCTTTGCACTGCTCATTTCCGTATCTTCTTTCTATTCTTGGTGTCTCCTTTCTTCTATGGCATTTGATCTCCTTTCTTCCATATATATATTCTATATATATATATATTAAACGTGCATGACATATTGTCTACCTGTTGTGCTAAAATTAACATATTGTCGCTGCATTCAAATTCGAAGCCCAATTTTGCCAATTTTAAATTCATAAATACACATGTAAAAAGAAAAAAACTTAAAGGTATTTTAATAAAGAAAGTAATACATTTATCCTTTTGTACAATTTATTGAGACATGAATGTTTTTGATTGTTCCAGATAACCGTTTGCTATTTTAATGTTCAAATAAATAGGTTACTCCTCTTGAAAATTAGCTTGTATTTTTATTCTTCCATGGCAAAAATGGGGGTATGTTCCTCACTTCAGTACACTAGATGGACATGCAGTCTATGGAAATTCTCAACAACGTGTCCCCCTGAACTATATATAGAATCCAACCAGATTTTACTCCGGTCATCGCCTTCTGCTTTCTGATTTTTTCTTTTGTGCTCAAGCGTGGATCTTGTTGTACCCAGTATCTGGATAGCTTATGCATAGGTCACTCTTAATGGTATCCGATATCCTTTATTAGCCTGGTGCTTCATTATTGATTTAAATCATATAGCTCCTGTCCACCAATGGTTAGTGGGGAAATCGGTTGGGGCACTGGCCACGGTAAATAAAAACACATAAGTCATAACGTATAACTTACACCAAGTATTACATTGGATTATTTGTAACGGTAGGATATACACTGAGTTTCTAACTTTTCTGTTTCAGATCAATAGTCAGAAGTAAGTAGAAAACTATTGGACTTCCGAACATCAGCTCATTCAATATTCCCTTGATTTGCACTAAATGATTCTCTAGTCAAAAGTTTGTCGAAAAGTTTTCACTAGGAGTTATTGACTTGAGTTTCTCAGCACACCCACCCATATCACTTTTCCTGGCTCCGTGTGTTGGGATAACTTTATCAGCTCAACACATTAACCTTAGGTCTTATAAAATAGCTTTTCCAAAAATAGCATATGAATGTAACATGCCATAGGCTTTGCCCTCCTACAGGCAATAGCATTTTGTCTTATAAAAAATGATCCAGACATACTAGACATGAAATTTTCGGTAGTTAAATTCGATAAAAATCTTACCTTTATGAACACAAGCCGATTCCTAAAAAATCAATGCATTCAAGCATCAAACGTTTGCTCTAGGATTCTTTGAAAGATTTTAAAATGTTTGTGGTCTTGATATGTTTGATCAAAAATACATTTACTTCATTATCTTGGTTAATGAAAATGGTCTTTTGAACACATACAAAAAGATTGTAAATAGTTTAAATATTACCCTTAAAATATTTAATCTTAAAAAATATATCGAAATGAACTCGACAACATTATAGATACCATTTCAATTGGTAGAATAGTTGTTTTTTTTCAAGTTTAATTTTTTATTCACAAATTCTGTTATTATGTTTTCATCAACGTATAATGAGTTAGTAGCATAAGTATTGCAGAAAACAGTTTAAAAATTTTAGCTCGATTGAATAATGTTAACGACTGCCATTGAGTAACATACACATACGATATCGAAAGACAATTTGCCCGTTTCTGCTTGAGAATAGTGTCCCTCTCTTCGACCTTGGTAATTATGACTGCAGGGAAGCTTTCAAAGTGCCATTGCATTCAATAATAATCAGATGTCAATGGCCCTCACAATATTTAAGCAAGCTATGTTTTTAGATTCCCCTTTTTCGTTGTGTGAAAACGTGAACCATTTTTAATTGGGTAACAGTCCCCGATGGGTTCCCTCTCGGAGTGATCCTAATGATCACCGGAACTCCACTGTTCTGACAAGAATAAAGAATACGATCGCCCATTCACAGGTGGACTAAACATGTTCAGAGTATATTGCTTTGCACCTTTTTCATGTCACCAATAAAACCCTTTGTAAATACCTCGAAAATGTTCCTACTTTTTTTTAGATAACCATAATCTATAAGCAAGATCACTTTCCAGCTTCATTCAGCCTTCAATCCTTCTTGAATATTAAGTGTGAGTGGCCTCCAGATCTCTTGTAAACATAGTGGCCATTGAGAATACTGGGTTGCTCTAGACAGTTTCCTTCTTCCTTTTATCGATAAAAATGCCTGAGGAAAAACTAGAATACTTATACGCGAATGCTTTCAACAGATCACGCTGCAATTTTCGAGCGCTACAAAAACAAAAAATATCTTCATAGGTGGTAAATTTAGGGACATACTTCAATTATTTTTTAGAATGAGCGATTTTATTTATTTATTAAATTCTCACAGAAAATAGGCAAGATATTTGTGGCACTCCATAGTATAAATTAAGCAGTCCTTCTCTAGCCAGAAGAAAGTGTGGATCTAGATATAACCGCTATCCCTGCCTTAATTTACCGCAAACAATTGTCATTTTGTCCTAAAAAAATGTTTTAAATGCGTATAAACACGAGCAAACAATTATTCTGCTCTCCACTGAATACCACTGATAATGATATGTTTGAAAAAATCAGGCACTCTGACTAAGAGATGTAGGATTTTGGTTGTTTCCGCTTACGACCAAATCGTAATGTATGTTATACGCGAGCGTGAGACCAGTAGAGGCAGATAAAAGGACATTCGGCTATAAAATCATACGTTGTACTTCGTAAAAATCGGCAAAAATTGAAAGAAAATACGATAGGCCAATAACTGATCAGATAGCTCGGAAATTTTATCACCACATAGAGGGGACGTTCACCCGCTGCCCCAGTTCCACCTGATCCACTACAGGCATCGTTAGACCCAACCAGAATTCGCTCATAGGGTCACTGGGGCCTATACCGGCTTCCCGGTATAACCTTTATCAATTACTCCACTCTCGTATATAGCCTTCTTCTTTATGTATTTCCTCGTATGTATGGAGGACTTCTCCATCAGCCAAAATTTAGTATCTACTGGTTATCAGATGGAACAGTAAGATAGAATGCGAACTCCAGCGAATCCTTGTCAAATTCTTGAGTCTGATCATTTTTGGACCTCTAATGGACGAATTAAGCCAGAAACAAATAGCCCAGGGCCAACATTGACAAAACAATTTTGTGAAGAATTTCTGCACGCTCGCTCAAGAACAGAAGTCTACTCCAAAACCATGAATGAGTATGTTGGAAACTCAGAACCGACTGGTAGAAGCTCAGAATCGGTTTTTGGAGCCACTAATTAGACGATTGGCTAACACAAATGTGAAGTGAGAAGGGTATATTTGCAGAACCTACCAATTGGGCTCACTTCTTCAAATCAATTTGATCCAAGATCAAAATGCAAGCTCTCGGGATTGAAAGTAAAAGGCTAGGTTTAGTGGAAAAATGTTCCCTAAAATGTTAAATTTAGATGTTTAAAGTAAACCAATAACGTGTGATTAACAATTATGATTACTAGTCAATATCAATTAATATCAATATGGTCACGAACTAATTTTTTTTGATTTGGTTCCAGATGAATTTTAATATATCCTTCCTATTGTTATTGGCCATGAAATAATTTCATAAAATTTAGGGCCCTTATCACTGATAATGAGCACTCGAAATACAATTAATAATCATTTTTGCACATACTTACTTGGTCACGCTTAGCAACTAAACTTTGTTCTTGTATAATTCATTAAAACAGTTATTTTCATCTTGTGTTTTCCAATATGGATCCCGATGGCCTTAAATATATATACATCTACATAGAACAGTAGTCACGGAATGGTGTGCCATGGTCACCATTTGGACCGCAAGCAAGTTTTGTACGGACCACGACAAAATTGTGACTAAGTGAAAATAATAATATTTCAATGTACATCACGTGCTGCACAGTAGTAATGGACGTGGCCTGACGTGGGTAACTTCTCTGCCAATATCAAGTTACCTCCAGAAAATAAAAATCATGGTTTTCAATCATGGGCTCAAATTAAAAATCATGAACCAGTAAAAGAATTAACAGGAAAATTTTCTTCAGGCACCTGATCGACAATAGCCTTTTGGTGTATGCATCAATGATATCTTGTTTTACATGATATCAATGCTCTAATTAAAAAAAAAACTCTTGGAAGTGACCGATTTTGGATAAAAAATGTGGGTGAATAAATTATCCAAAACTAAAAGCTTTAGCTGTGACTCAAATTACGTGTGTGAAGCAGCATTCTCAAAAATGAAGTTCATTAAGAACTGATAGAGACCTCGACTGACAGATGACCACCTTAACATCTTGATGAGAATTGACTGCATCAACTTGACTCCAAATTTTAGGCAGATTGTTCAAAATAAAACTTGACATTTTCCCCGCTACATTAACAATAAAATAAACATTAACATAGCGAGTAGTCTATTTGAATGTGTATGTACTTTTATTGATTTTCTTGTATTTTAAAAATCATATTATAAATTATTGATTGGATATTTATGCACTTCATATCACTAGTATCCGTTGTTCGCCCGTAAGATAACAACTTATTAAAATTCACGTATTTTTTATTATTTTATATTAAAATAACATTACACAGCGTTGCATTTCGTGTTGTGAAATATACCTTTAAAGTTATAGAACCATCGATTTATTCTCGCATCACCTATCAAAGAACACAGAGAGAGATAATTCTCCTTGAGGTTTGGCATCTTTTTAAAACGTAACAACTTGCAAGAATAATGTAGCAACAAAGAGGTTATAAGATCTCCTTGTACAAGAAACAAACATTTTGTAGATTTAAAAAATTTCCATAACCATACACTACATCTGATTTAAGGAGATAGGGGTTATAATTCGAAAACGTGAACTATGGTAATTTCAGCTTGACGCTTACCCCAAACCTGTCAATCATTATGAATTAGGAAGAAGGATTGAGGTCGTGACCTGTATAGTATATTTTCTGAAGCACTTAATACTATTTGTATGTAAATATTGGCTAACCAAAAGTTAAATGTGGACAAAAGATGGTAATGGAAACCACTGAACTCACAATATTAATTGTTTGGGCCCTACATAGGGTTCCTTTTAGGGGATCCATTTATTCATATAAATATTTATAGTTTATAAATTATTGAACTTTGATAACCATTAATATAAATTCTTCTCTATGGTACATGTGTGTGGATAGTGGCTTGGCACAAAGCTGTCTTTAGTGGTCAATATATTGGATAATAATCAACTCTTATTGATTGAAATTTTCCCGAACAAATCCAGCAGCATATTTTCCATCTAGTCTGTAATACAGCCTCAGGATGAGGTGGCTTCGACATAAGCAGAGTGTGTTTGTAAACACTTCAGCAATCGTTGCAAGGGATTGTTTGTAAGTGCCTTCGAGAGTTGATTTTTGTAAACAGATGAGTCGGAATGTTGGTTTTTTGTATATCAACAAAAACAGTACAATCTGAAGATAAAATACATGTGGAGGGAAAAGAAAATCGATTGCCAATTCTATAGTGTGTAACTGATATCGGTTTGAAGAAATAATTCAATTTTACTTAGGAAAAAATAATAAGATAAATCAGTATGTAATATTAGTTGTACAGAGTGTTCAAAGAAATTCAATGTGTTCGAACACCATCCTGAGTTGATCCATTATAAGAGAAAATACCTATTGATTAAATCAAAAATGAGATTTGTGAAGCTTATTGGACCCGTAAAATTTTAATACTATTAAAATATGAGCTGGAAGTAATGTAAATAACAATTTGCAAGGTAATCCCATCCTTAGCCTATATTTCGTAATACTATTATAATGACATATTGATACAGATACTTTGTCAACCCCGACACATGCAGCGTTTTCCTGCAGGTGCTAACAGGCACTGAGTTTCCTTTTTCTGAAATAAGGATAGGATAGAGATCGTGTTGCTAAGTTCCATCAAAACAATTAGGAGGTTCAATCCAGCGTAACAGTCAACATTGTTAGCAGGAAAGTGTGCTTCAGAAACTAGCCATAGGAAAAACAAGCTTTAAATTATTTATTATTATCATTGAAACTTCTTTATTGTAATTAAACTACAATCTGCCTTATTAGGTAATAAGTAATTGTGATAAATGTTCGCATTCATACCATATTTACAATTTTCATTCACTCGCTCATTTAGTGTTTACAAACCTCACGTTAAGTTTTTCGTTGACGATCATTAATTGGTCCCGAAACCCGGGAGCGGAGTGGGTTCAAGTCATTAGAAGCCAGGATGTCCACTCTAAAATTACAGCTAGGCAGGGAGAAAAATAAACAGGATAACTTACCGGGGGACCAATCGTTCGTGGAGTGCGCCCAAGATATAATGGATGCTAGCGCCCGTGAAGTAGGAGGCAACCAGGGAGGAGACAGGTTGGTCCAAGGTGACATACCGTAGACCTAAAATGCCGTAAACAACTTGGAAAAGAAGGGAGCCACCGCATGTGGAAATAAACAGGACGATGGTAGAAGAGAGGAGACTAGGCCATAGAATAACTAGAACCCGAGGAAGCAGGGAGGAACGAAGATTTCACGGAGTCGGACGGAGAGTCGGACACCTGGTGGAGCAGTGCCCGCGCACGAAATGCTTTGAATGTGGGATAGAAGGGCACCTTGCCAGGCAGTGTACTTACCTATACCGAAGAGTGGAGAGGTATTGGCCGGACCCTTTGGAAGTAAATGCACAGGGGGTGTGGGGGGGGAAACAGGACCCCCGAAAACGTCGAAAGCTTCAGACAGGGAGGAAGAAGAGGATGAACCCGGGAGCAGCAGAAGCGAAAGAGGAGAGGACAGACAAGCGGCGGCCTGAGGAGCGTTGGGCAGAGGGGTGACCACACGTTAACAAATTATAGTGTGAGTGGAAATTACGATGGTATACTCATTATCCGAGTGTCAAGAGGGATGAGGTGTCTGGTTGACACAGGAAGCTCCTGTACTATCCTCAGCAGAAAGGCGGCGAGAAAATGACGAAAAGTATGAAAATTATGGCCGAGGGGAGGGTGTAAAGGATTAGAGCATGCGAGTGTAAACTAGTCACCCTGGGAGGGCCTTGGGAAGTTCAAGGCGAAATGGCGATGGGGTTGGCTAGATGGACGGGTAAGAAGAAGAGGATGATGACGTGGTGAAAAAGATGCCCTACGAGGTGTTTATAGGGTGTGAACTCCTGGGAATGGTAGGAGCAAAGATGAGATGCAGAGAGGGGATGTGGTCCATCAGAATAGGAAGAAACCCGTACCGATGTACGAGGATCCTGGAGGTGGCAAAGAAGTAAATTGGAGCTGCCAAGCGAGAGGAAGACTAGAAAAATGAAATTAGGCAAAAGTACGCCGACATTTTCTTCAAAGAGGGAAGAGGGGGATAAACTTGGCATAACGGGGGAGACGGTGCACGAGATACTCCCCAAACAGGACCGTATGACGTATGCCAAAAGAGGAGATACCCGCAAGCGCTGACACAGCATATCAGAGGTGAAATAGAGGAGTTGAAGAGGCAGGGAATCGTAGTGGACAGCACATCTCCATACAATAATAGTCCTGTGTTGGCCGTAAAAAAGAAAAGGGTACTCGGAGAAGAAAGGTACCGAGTAGTCATCGACTCCAAGAAACTTAATGAGAATACCGTTGACGAAAAATACCCCGTTTCTCGATTTGAGGACATTCTCGACCGACTAGAATCTCCTTAAGAAAGGACAAAAAGTCGTCATTACCCAGGTAATGGAGAACAATATACGATGTTGTATGGAGCAGCTGCAGGGGGAGCCTATTCTAGCCTTTCCAGGTTTTGCACTCCCCTTCATGATAACCACAGATGCCAGTGAATACGCGTTGAGGGAGGTACTCTCGCAGGAAAGCGACGGAGGAGAGCGACCAATCGCATACGCTAGCCGACACCTTATTGTAGCCGATAGCAGGTATAGCGCGCTCGAACGCGAATTACTGGGGATCGAATACTCCCGGCTCTATGAGTTTGGTGAGAAATTCAGACAAGGAAAGTTCAAACGGATCATCGATCCCTTCAATGGGTAGGGAAAATAAAATAAACTTCAGCGCGGATTGCCAGGTGGAAGGAACTTCTCAGTCAATACAACATCGACATTTTTTACAAACCAGGGAGGGAGAACGTCGTTGCCGATTAGTTATCCCGCGCATTGGCCGTGAATTCGATTAAAGAGGAGCTTCTGGGACCATCACGTGACATCCGCCAATTTATCCTGAATGGCACTCGGCGAGGAAGGTGAGCGGGAGGGGACTCCAGCCAATGATGTCCCGAGTGTCAGAAGTTCACTGGGGGATAGGCCGTCGGACATAGAGGACGACGACGCCATCATTAATGACAAGTGGTCACGGTATTTGATGGTGACGGTGGTGCCAAATCTTGTGGCTCACCAATACTGCCAGGCTTGTCAAGATGGAATACGAGAGGGACGGCCGTTGGAACATCGTCAAGATCTGGTCGCCACCAGGGAAGAACGCATCTACTCCAGGGGAGACGCATGACATGTATGTGGGAAATACCCATGGGGGGGGGATACCATCTGGGACCGCATCAAACGCCTGTGCAGGGTGGAGAGAGTCGGGGTCGATCGCGCGTTCGTCCGGTGTACCATGAAGGTGAAGACATTCAAACAAGAAACGCGACGGTGACCCACCAGGGCATCCACCAGGGCTAGACGAACTACCGGGGATTCGACACTACCCTGTAAGCATTGAAGCGGATGTATTTCTGGAGGAGGGATGAAATACACCATTGCAAGATTTATTGGTACCTGCTACACATACCTCACCAAGAAATATGATCACTACCCCCCTCCCCAGAGTGATATCGGTGAAGCCACTAACGAAAGAACGACCATTGGAAAATCTATAGGCGGATACTTTCACACGGAGGGGATACATATGGGTCACCATTGTTGACAGATTCAGCAAAACAGCGATGGCCCTCTGATAGCTGAACGATCAGCGGGGGCAGTCCTGAGGGTATTCCGCACATGGTGCCAATTTTATGGGGTACCACACACGATCGCTTCCGATGGTGGGAGGGAGTTCGATAACGCCGAAATCAGGGCTGAGGTGGTGGCCTTGAAGATCCGTTGGCATCTCATCCCCCCCAGGTCATCCGAAGAGTCAAGGAGATGTAGAGAGGCGGTACAGCACGCTAATGCATGGTGCATTCACCATGGAGAGAAGGGGCTAGAACCCGATGTGGCGATGGAAAAGGCAGTATAACCACTCGATCCATTCTGCCACCGGTTAAATCCGGTCAAGAAGATGTTCGGACTTCGAGGATGTCGGCGCGATAGCAGGAGTACGGTGGTCGATCAAGAACTGGTCGGGTGGGTAGTCAGTAACTCGATTGCACTAAGGAAACAGTGGGCGACCGTTCCGGAAAGGCTTGAGGACAAGAAAGGGTGGCGCGCGACAACCTCAAAGTCCGAGATATCCTGGGAAAATTTTTTATTGTTTTATTGAGGTTTTGTGCTGTGATTTTAGATATACCTGGAAGACGTTTTTTTTTTTTTTCATATTTTTATCAGTGTGTGATTTTTGTTTTTTTCTATAGACACAAATGTCAGGTTGAATGAATGAAATTGCGGGGGATGTCCGTAAACTGATTGGGAGGGGGGAGTTATGGCTAGTGGTACGGCAATGTTAAGCCTTATACCACATAGCCTAAGGTAAACAAACCTGTAAGGTGTATATAGAGGATCAGGAGGAGAATAAAGTCAGTTTTAAACCAAACCATTGCGTATTATTTTTAACCACTTTATCCATTCTTTTTTTGACCGTCTACAGCCGGGAGATGATAACTTATATATATGAAATTATGATTTGTTTAACGGACTTTAAATGGCTGCATGGTTTTATAAATATGAGGGTTCGGTCAGCAGCCCTAGATAATCCACTCAATGCATAAGTATTCATGCGTTTATCGATGCCGAGGGCTGTTTATACAAAAGAAATGAGGTGGCCGCACCATTCAAATAGGCCTGGGGAAATTCCAGTAGTCCCTCTTCCCTCAGAATCGGGAGCGGACAAACATTGCACGGTTCAGTGGACAGATTAATCAGGACTCGGACGTCAGTTAAACGGAGCTGTGTCAACAAATTGACCTTACAGTCCCACATCCAACAAAAAGCCCTACCTCAAACTGGCTGTATTTGTTTAATAGTGCTGTGGTAACTTCGATAAAGTTCCTCCGCTAGGAAATAGTTTAAACTGACATCAAAACGTCATTTAAGTTCTGAATTTTTTTTTAGTAGTGTCCTCGTTGCTTCATCTATCTAGAGCATGAAACGACTACCAGCCAACACCATGAGTTCATTGTTAGCCTTATATGAATGAGTTGAAGATTTTCTGCATCATGTCATATAGTGTGAAGAAGGTTGATGGCAACAATAATCAATCGTGTTGACTGTATGGGTAGTGTCTATTCTTCTCACTAGGACCTAATGCAGACATAGATATTATGTATATCGAATTTTGTCCACAAATAGAATCGCAGAAAAATTAATACCTGTTCTTAATCAGCCAAAACTGATCTACCATCAAACACCATTTGTATTTTATTGTTTTCCAGTTTGGAGCAAACCTTCCGACTAGAACGTCACGACTTCATTCTGATAGCAAAATGAAATGAAAACTAAAAAAAAAAAACACCTTCAAAGCAATAATAACCATGACGTCCGTCATCGAGGAGCCCTAAAGTGAAGGTTCTACTTTCAAACTTGTACGAATAAATCGTATTCATTGTGTGTTTGTAAGTATGTGAAATACTATAGCGGCCGTGAATAAGAGCCGGTTAAGAAGGTTGTTTAAATGAATATCATAAAGCATTAGGTATTGTGATTTTGAGATTTTTTGAATACAAATGAATGTATTTATGAATGTAATAATGATAGCAGTTTTATTTTTTTCATTTTGGGATAATAATTAAATATTAAGGCCATTAATACTTCCTTGTGTTATTGTGCCAATAAAAAAATTGTTATTTTTCTAGTTATTTTATAATTATTAATGATGAAAAGAACGGGTTTGATCCCTATCCCATTGTGATCAATTACCCCAATAATAATTAATAATCATTAGTTGAACTCAAAAAAAACTTATTGGTTGGGTGATAACTGGTAGCCTAAAAATTTGTTTTCTTAGACAAGGTTACCTTTATAACACTTTGTTATTCGTATATATCAAAAACCAACAAATACAAGCAACTATTTTAAATAAGAAACTATATAAAACTTCTGTTTGTGAACAAAAAATATTAGCTAATTAATAATTGTGTCTTAGCTCTCTAGTTATACGATTAAGGATGAGGGAAAAATAAAGGAATATTAGGGTTGAGCGGATCCTTGTACAAGGTAGTACCTGCTTGAAGGTGGTGTGTCTAATTAATAATAATAACCAGTTGCCATGACTAAAATGTGGATTAAAATATCGAATGACGTTCCTAAAAATAACGGGGAAGTATAGTTAACATTAAATAGAGAGAGAGAGAGAGGAAATCATGCCCAAAAATACGATAAATACTAAGAAATCAAAAGCAGGAAAACAGTCATTCAGTCAAAAAGAACATTCTGAGAAGAGGTGAGGAAGCAATTAAAAAAAAAGTTTTCGAAGAACCTAACTTTTGTTCAACAGAGTATGAAAAACAAATCTGCAAGGGAAGAGATTATGCGCTAAGATTCGACTAAAAAAATAAAGGATGAGGGAGAATAGAATAAGTTTAACCATCAAGAGAAACAGAATGCTATTAAAATATCCTAGAAGGAAATGAGGCATACCCTGATGTCTGTCTGTCGGGATTGTCACTAGGGGAGTGCCTAATCACTCTAGCCCTGGTGACAAGTACGGATTGCTCAAGTTTATAACCTGGACAATCGTTCCATGTCGGCGTTAATATCTGACTCCATTTCTGATAGGTGTGCGCCCCGACAATGCACTATGTTCAAGAAAAAAGGTACAGAGGCTTCATAAAGAATAAGTCAAATTTTCAGAGTTCGAACAGAAGCAAAGTATCACTGAGGAACGGTCGCGAAAGACTGGTTGGCCCGGGCTAGGCGCCTCCGTTAAATATCTATCAGCCTCCAAGAAGAGGCTGAAAAGGTTGCTTAGTGCCTGCGAGATCCTAGCATGTGTTAAGGAGTACCGTGCCGGTCCTAAGTAATTAGTCAGGTGGCTGATGGGATCACTTAGTACCTGCGGTTTCTGCATGTGTTAAGGAGTACCCTGCCGGTCATAACTAACACCCTGGAGGCTAAGGGTAAGGGTCTCTCAGATTTATGACTGACAGATGTAGACCCGTCTAGTGTTACTTTGCTTCTGCCTTTTTTTATTGCTAATACATTTATAATAATTTAGTTCATGTTATTTTACTTTGCTTACAATATATATGCAATAGAGTATAGGGTGATTTAACTTATGTAGTTAGAATTGCTACACTGTCATTAACTGAAAATAATGTTTCAGCGGACAACGTGTACCATAGACGACCGTGAACGGGGCCCGAGGTGGTTAACTTCAAAGCAGGTAGCATAGGTTCATAGCGTAGGTAGAGTGGTGGGTAGCGTGGTGGAGGGGGCTGTGTGTTGTGGTGGGAGGAGTAAGTTTTCAGGACTGCGAAAGTTTGACAACGTTTTAAAAAAATGTAGACAGTTGGGAAAAATAATTGTTTACTGTTATTCTAGATGGTGAAGGGGCTCAAGCCCTTAAGACTTGTACACCTCTTTGTACTACGTGTGTTTACATCTTTAATGTGAATGTTACCTTGATGAATGCGTAATTGGTCACAGAATCCACTATCAGTAGTTGTTGAAAGATCGTGTTTTATTTGTTAATCAAAATTTACTTTTTTGAACTTAAAAAAAAAATGTCCTATGCTTCTTACAATGCTTTCTCTTCTTGTTAAAAAAAATAGTGAAAGTAATAACGAATTAAAAAAACAACTATATAATGAATACTTAACGTCTAAAGATATCGTTAGAAATAACATGACTTTCCGTTCCAGCAGTAGTTGCTCCAGACGAGATAGAAGTGAAATGCAACGGATAGGCAGACAACCTGCAGCTACCATTAGTCGGCTGTGTCGTGACTCAGTGAGCTGCGACCAGATAACAGAACAGAGGCTAGGGTCTCTCATTTTCTCCGACAACTGGGTCGTTGTCCTATCTCGTTGCCTTCGTCATATTTGACCACAAATCTTGTACCCATTTCTGTCTACTCACGTAGAGATATAGCTTTCCTTACAATCAGTTCCATCTGTCTGTCATATGCATGTTTCTCCAATCATTTAGTGGTCAAATGGTGTCTTGGTGAAATGGTGGTGGAAAGTTGTTTTTGGGGGGCTGATTAAGAATTTTAACTTTGCCATTTCAAAAGTGCGAAAAAAAACAACTTTTGTTTAGCTTTTAAAATTGTAGCAGTGTTCCTTCTGAAAAAAACTATACTGTATAAAATAATCCAAGAAAATTAATAATTATTTCATTTTACTTGCAGGTTTAGTAAATAATTAATTAAAGGACTTAAATGAAAGAAAAAAAAGTATACAAAAGGATATTATGATGTTATAATTATTTCAAAATTGTCATATATTTATACATCTTTCAATGTAGCAGATATTACTTAATGATAGGCCATTCGATTATAAGTTGATAAGAAATATCTACAAATGGAAAATATAATAAGGTATACTTGCGCAACTATCTTTAACAGTACTTTTAGGCCCCAAAAGCGTTTAGAGTGCCCTAGAAGCCGTGATACACTGTAAATTCTTTATTCCCTAAAATATAGCTGGCCGGAATTCTCGCATACTTTGACCTGATAACTAAATCAGAAGGATCTTCCAGGGTTCACAGTGTCACAGCTAGTTGAAATTTCGCGACATTGGCCAAAATTTCAAATTTCTATAACAACTTTAAAAAGTATACAAACTTGTTCTTTTAGCTTTTAAGTATATAATAGTCAGTTTGCGAGCGGTTCCAAAGAGTCGGTAGATAAAATTGTAATAAATCTGTTCAGATGTTGTAATAATATGACACGATAATAAGTTTATTTTAAATATTTTATTGCTCAAAATAATATATAATAAATACACTATCTCCGGAAGCGTTTAAAACCAAAAATAAAATTCGGATAATCAATGTGAGTAAGTTATTTATTTCCGGATTTACAATTTTATGTCGATAAATTTTCACAAATTCAATAATTTCAAAAATAATTTAAAAAATTATAAAAAAAATAGTTGTAAGCTATTATGTAAAAGAAATCTCATCCGACCTCGTCCGGCATGAGAAGGTAATAATATTTGAAAATAGTGGCCCCGAAATAAACATTGTTATTTGTGTACTTCCTCCCTTCAACTATACAAGAAGAAACTTCAAAACAAAATTTGATTTATAATTAAATCAATCCGTAACGTTGGTTCAGCCTTTCAGTTCCCTTCAAACCTTTATGTTGAATTGTTATAGTAATAATTTTATAAAATCTTTTTAAATATTTATATTTTATAAAATGTTTAAAACTAACCGCGACCTTTTCACAGGTATAAAAATTCGTGTGAATGCTCATATATAAGTAAGTAAGTAAGGCAAGGCATATATCTCAGAGTTGAGGAAATGTTAATCAGGAGAGTAATCCCTCCCAGCAAGTTATTACATATTTAATAATATCAATTAATATATAAGTGAATACAAATTAAAGAATAACAAATAAGTTTTATTTCTATTATCTTTTTTATTATATATTAGTGTATTGTGTTAATACGAAAATGCTTAATTATATTAAAATCTGTATAATTAGATAAATTTTACAATATAAATGCATACATATGTTATATAATTATATAAATAGTTCCACAATTTGTAAAAAGAATATATATATATATATATATAAGTTAAGGTTCGGACGTCGTAGGCAGCCAGCCTAATCCTTAAGTCATCGGGATGTAAACATCCCGAATGTATTTAGAGAGGCTTTAAAAGCTCAAATAAAAACAGTCTTGTGACAACTCTCGTTCAGTAACTACATTCAACCTCTTTCCTTTTTCTTCTCGTTTTTCGTTGACGATCGTTAACTGGTGCCGAAACCCGGGAGCGGAGTGGGTTCGAGTCATTAACGTGCGAGTTGGTTTTTGTTTTTTTTTTCCTTCTTATTCACTTTCGTGTGATTTAATTAAAGTAGGTAATGGTGGAATTGCGGCCGGCAGCGTTTGAAGTTCCACAGTTACCTAAAGAAACCATGGCTGAAGCCCATGCGAACACACTGGCGTGGATGAAGGTGCGGGCAGTGACGTCACAGGACATGAGGAAAATGATCTCAGACCTCGAAAAATTTTCTGGGGAAATAGGTGAGTTAAATCATTTTCTCAAAGGTGGAGATAGGATTATGGAGAGGATACAAGCCAAGATGGACGAAGGGTTACTCGACCCAGGTGACGCTAAGTCAATAAAGGCAGACCTGGTGTGCAGGGTGAAAAGGAAGGTGCTGAACCTGATACAGGCGGACGAGGAAACCCCGTGGGAGATAGTAAAGACGAGACTGAAAAAAGCATATGGGGGGGGGACGATGGACCCCAGAGGAGGATATATTCCAAATGTTTCGAGAAATGAAATCTCCGAGACAGAATAGTGGACAGTATGCTGCAGTCCTGGTTGTCCGCTACAATAAAATAAATGAGAAAATGAGGGAGACAACTAGCGCCGATGAAGTTGAGGGCAGGATGGGATTCCTGTCAACAATCTTAAAGGTACAATTAGCGAAGGAGACGGGAAGGAAGGAAGGGTTCCCTAATGAGCGATCGTTCCTCGAATGCGCCCAGGCGATGATAGATGCTAGCGCAAGGGAAGAAGAAGTAAAAATGAACGAAGATGACAACGATTGGAGCCAGATCCCATATAGGAGAAACAGGACCCCAAAAGCAGTGTGGAGGAGACAGGAAACGCCGTTTGCCGGTAGAGACAGGGGAGCGACAAGAGAGAGAAGATTGGGAGTGACGAGGCCTAGGTACGCACCTCGGAAAGAAGAAAGGAAATGTCATGGTTGTGGAAAGACGGGCCATCTGGTAGCTCAGTGCCCTCGCACTAAGTGCTTTGAGTGTGGGGAAGAAGGACACATAGCAAGACAATGTCCATACTTGTTTCGTAGAAGGGAATTTCACAAAGCAGAACCAATGGAGGTGAACAACCAGGAAATCCGGGAGAGGCGGAGCGCGACACCAAGAGAAATTGGATCATCGGGCGACGAGTCATCAGGGATGTCGGAGACAGACGGAGAGGAGTCGAAGCGCAGCGGGAGCAGACGACGAGAGTGGCAGAAGAATCCCTCGCGCAGATGGGAGCGGCGTACGGAGGCCTGAGGAGAGTGGCAGCAGAGAGGCGACCGCATCCTAAGGTGCAATACAGTGCGGGAAAGGATGTGTGGTTTGCCAATTATCGAGTTCGGGAAGGGGGAGAGGTGCCTCATTGATACTGGCAGCACCAATACAATAATATCTCGTGGTGCGTTAGAGAGGTTGCGTAGAGGAGAGAGGGCACACCAGATCAAGGTATGTAAGTGTAAATTACTTACTCTTGGGGGACCCTGCGAAGTAATGGGAGAAGCGGTCGTGGGGCTGGAAGAATGGGCGAAAGTAATGGGTGACATAAAAGTACACGTCGTGGAAGACATGCCACGGGAATACCAGATAATAGTGGGGTGTGATTTACTGGGAAAAGTAGGCGCGCGCATCAAAAACGAGGGGGAGAACTGGAGGATCAAAATAGGGAAGCGAACCTATCGAAGCCGGGGGGGCGTAAGGGGCGAAACGGAGCAAATAGGAGCGGTTAAGAGAGTGGAGGATTGGAGGGAGAGTCTGAGGAGCGAGTTTAGGGATATTTTTTTCGCTGAAGGGGACAAGCTAGGAGCAACGGGGAAAACGCTACATGAGATCCCGTTAAAAGTAGAGCGGGTGACGTATGTGAAGGAGAGGCGGTATCCGCAAGCGCTCAGACAACACATTAGAAAGGAGATCGAGGATCTCAAGCGCCAAGGTATTATCAGAGATAGCACGTCTCCGTATAATAGCCCTTTGTGGGCAGTGAAAAAGAAAAGTCGACCGGGAGAATGTGAGGAAAAATACCGAGTCGTGGTGGATTTTCGGAAACTTAACGATAATACCCTGGACGAAAAATATCCGATCCCGCGGTTCGAAGACATCCTAGACAGACTAAACGGTGCAAAAATTTTTAGCACATTGGACCTAAAAGCAGGGTACCATCAGATCAAACTAGCTGCGCATGACCAACATAAAACGGCGTTTTCGTTTGAAAGAGGGCATTTTGAGTTCACGAGAATGCCGTTCGGTCTCAAAAATGCTCCAATAACCTTTCAGCGTCTCATGGACGAACTTCTGAGAGGAATGGACGAAAATATGTGCCAAATTTACATGGATGACCTGCTGATCTTCAGCCGAACGGAATCGGAACATATTCAACACCTCCGGAACGTATTTGAGAGATTAAGGGATTTCGGGTTGAAACTGTCAATAGACAAATCGTCACTGGGGCAGGAGCAGATTAGTTTTTTAGGGCACACAATCTCACAGGAAGGGGTTCAACCAGACTCGACGAAAGTAGAAGCGATCCAGAGAATGGAGGTGCCAAAAGATGTAAAAGGGATTCGGAGATTACTGGGCACGCTCAATTACTACCGCCGTTTCGTGCCGGACATGGCAGAATATATGGTACCCATTAACAATTTACGGAAAGGAGCACGGATAATGATCACGCCGCTGATAGAGCAGAATATCCGCAAATGCTTGGCACGTTTGCAGGAGGCGCCGATTTTGGCTTTCCCTAACTTTGAGAAGGATTTCACGATCACCACCGACGCAAGCGACTATGCCTTGGGGGCAGTATTGTCACAAGAAGGCGAAGACGGGGAAAGACCGGTGGCTTACGCGAGCAGACGCCTGACGGACACGGAGGCGCGGTACAGCGCTCTGGAACGAGAACTCCTCGGGATAGTGTGGGCCATTGGGCAATTCCGTCCGTATGTATTTGGCAGAAGGTTTCGAATACATACGGATCACCGACCTCTTCAATGGGTCGGAAAACTCAAAGAATCCTCCTCAAGGGTAACAAGGTGGAAGGAATTCTTAGCCCAATACAATCTGGATATTGTATATAAGCCAGGCAAAGACAACGTCGTGGCAGATTGGCTGTCGCGCGCTATTATGGTGAACGCCATAGAAGAAGGGGAAACATCGAGCGGTATGAGGCAGTTCATTGAGGAATGGACGCCTGGAGAAGCGGGCAGGAGCAGCACGCGGAAAGATAGTGACAGGAGTGCGGACACACCATCAGACGAGTCTATAGGAGAGAGACCGCGTGATATGGAGACGACGGACGAAATTATCAATGATAAGCGGAGGCAGATCATATGGAAAACTCAAACATCGGGTGCTCTGAAAATACTCCATAGTACGTACGGTAGGAGTCAGATCGCGACGATTTGGTCACCACCGGGAGTTCGAGGAGATCAAATTTGTCAGGCTCTCAAGGACGTGTCCAAACCCGGCAAAACACACCATTTATTCGTGGGCAACGAGACTGTGTGGGACAAAATTAAAAAGCTGTGGCAGAAAGAGCTGTTGGGGGTGGATCGCTCGTTCATTCGGTGTCTTTCCGTGGTCCAAACCCTGCGGGACGAGGAGCAGCAACGCGAGGTAACACTGGCGTATCACCAAGGAAAAACCAACCACCGCGGTGGGCAGGAGACGGCACAAGCACTACGAAGGCGCTATTTTTGGTGGGGGATGCAGCGGACTATTCAGGAGGTAATCGGAGCATGCGAAGTTTGTCAGAAGACGAAATATGATAGACATCCCCCGCAGGGACTCCAGGAGGAATCACCAACGGCAGAAGCACCACTGACGGAGATTCAAGTGGACACCTTCAAGTTAAGGTTCGGACGTCGTAGGCAGCCAGCCTAATCCTTAAGTCATCGGGATGTAAACATTTAGAGGTCTTGTGACAACTCTCGTTCAGTAACTACATTCAACCTCTTTCCTTTTTCTTCTCGTTTTTCGTTGACGATCGTTAACTTATATATAAGTTAAGGTCCAGGCACCGGCAGTGGCCAGCATTAATCGCCATACGTCGGGATGTAACCATCCCGAATGTATAGATACAGCATTAAGACCTCAGAATAAACAGTGTTGTACTAACTTCCATGCATATCTCTTCTATTACTCTTTTCCATTTCTTCCAGTCCTAAAACCAGCGAACGGTGACGATTGTCGGAATTTCGTTTTTGCCTTGATTGATCAGTTGGCAGAAGCAAAGGAATGACAGAATGAGGTGTATTGAGACAATCCGTCTTAAATGTAGCAGATGGAGTGTAGGATAGGATATGGAGTCATGCAGAGCACTTGACAACGAGAAGAGTAGGCTTTTTAAGGGAAACTCACGCTAACGCACTCACCTTGATGAGGGTGAAGGCGATGAACACACAAGAATTGAAGAAGGCGATTTCGGAGCTGGAAAGATTCTCCGGTGAGTTGAGAGAGCTGAACCATTTCTTAAAGAGAGGAGGCCGCCTCACGGTACTAATCGTGCCAAAAGCGAAGGAAAATATACTGAAATCCACGGACGCGGAGTCACTGAGAGCTGCATTGATATGTCGAGTCAATAGGAGTATCCTCAATCAGATACAAGCGGATGAAGAAACCCAGTTGGAAACGGCGAGGGTGGTGTACCCCGGAAGAAGATATATTACAGATGATTAGGGAAACGAGGTCCCCGAGGCAGAGCAGTGGCCAGTATGCGGCAGGCCTTGTAGTGTGCTATAAGCAAATAACAGAAAAAATGAGGTATAGTAATGAGATGAGAGAGACGATCAACGCTAACAGAGTAGAAGGTAGGATGAAATTTCTGTCCACCATACTGAAAGTGCAGATGGCAAAAGACACAGGAAGGAAGGAAGAGTTCCCTAACGAGCACTCGTTTCTCGAATGTACACAAGCCATGATAGACACTAGCGCCAAAGAGAGGAGGAATCGAGGATGCAGGAAGATAATAATGACTGGAGTCGGGTTGCGTATAGAAAAACCAGGACCTTTAAAGCAGGTTGCAGGAATCAAGAAAAATATCGACTACCGGTAGGGACAGGAGAGCAACAGGAGAAAGAAGGGCCAGAGGGGTGTAACCCAGATATGAACCTCGCAGGGAAGAGAGAAAATGCCATGGGTGTGGGAAGACAGGCCACTTGGTGGTATAGTGCCCTGGCACAAAATTCATCGAGTGCGGCGAAGAAAGACACACCGCGAGGCAATGCCAAAGGGCAGAACCAATGGAGGTCAACACCCAGGAGATGCGGGAAAGACGGAAGATAACACTTAGAGAGAAGGTATCGTCGGCCGACGGGTCGTATGATAGGAAAATACAGTCCAATAGAGGTAAGGAACCAGTTCACTACGAAGGTCCCGTTAGGGTAGTGGTAATCAGGGAACGCAATCTTGTGACCATTGAATGTCCGAACCATCCGCAGAAACGGAGAACCGTCATATTGAACAACTAAAACTCCCACCAATGGGAGGGGGGGGGGTAGCGATCGCAAGGAAGATAGTGTGTCCTCGCTCCGGCAGTTTCGCAGATATGGTTTTTTTTTTCCTTCTCTCCTTTGTTATTATTATTAGTATGTACGAACATCATTGTTTTTTTTCTCGGCAGTTGTCGGGTCATTGTCGTGGCCTGAGACAGACATGGCCCGTTTTGATCGATTTTCGATTCGATTTTGACCGACACTTAGATCGAGGAGGTGTTCGTAAACTGGCAGGGGGGAGTTAAGGTCCGGGCACCGGCAGTGTATGTAACCATCCCGAATGCATAGATACAGCATTAAGAACTCAGAATAAACTGTATTGTACTCCTACTGTATATAGTCCTAAAACCAACGAACGTTAACTTATATATATATATATATATATAAATATAGTTCTAGGTAAGATTCACTTGGTTTGTAGTTACTATTCCCTAACGTGAGCTAAATATGATTATTAACGACCTCCCCTAAAGAATTGACACCCGTGGCCAGAGAATCGACAGTTTCACCCCACTGTGTGGTGGTACAGTTAAAAATTAGTGCAAAGTTACTTGAAAGTGATAAAGATTCATTAATGTCTATCACATTAATGATTTCGAGTAATAATTGTTTGCGTGCTTCATTGGAGTATTTTTGCAATGAGTGATTAAAACTCCTAATAAAATAGTTTTCGTTAACAAGTAGAACCCCGTAATTTTATAATGCATTTTATCTGACTAGAACTTTTGTTTTAATTATGTTTTTCAAAATGGACGGTCCTACTGTACGTAAACTTGCATTAATATATTGTTTAAATAAAAGGCTTCATAGAATACGAGTAAGTAGGGAAACATTAGCGCTAATAATTGAACGATCTTCATGTAGACGAAGTAAATGAACCATAATACCTTACCTTAAGTGGTATTCAACGAGGCACCAAATCGATCGAGATAGTGTAGCCGAGACAACGGGGAGCCCAAGGTCATCGCGTCGGATCATTCAAGATAGCACGCCCTTAGGTTGAGAGATGGTGCTATTTAAAGGCGATAAAAGCGATCATAAAGGGCTCTAAGGCCCCTTATTTTAGAAGTGTTTCGTTATCATTTCAAGATTCAGGTCACAAAGCAAGTTTAAAAATGTCGCTGGTACTCTCTTATAGTCGCACACCTCACTACCAGATCAAATTTACTATTTTACTATCCTAAACTTTAAATTCTATAAAATTGAAAGCTTTATATGATTGAAGTAAAAATAATTTAATGGTAATGTATATTTTAATAAGTAATTATCCTTCATAACGATCTTAACATACCCTACATTCTTTAACTCATCCCTTCCAAGTTCATGAAATTCCATAATAATCTATCCAACCACCCTAATCCCATAGAACAGTCATTAAGTTGCGCCAATCATTCATATAATCCTCCTCGGAGACTGAAACGGCAGTGACCTCGTGACCGGCTTTGAAGGCGTAACAGTAGGAGTCCTGGCGATGGCCACAACAAAGCTCAAGTCCTGAGCGTATGTGACTCTCGCGCTCTTCGTCAGCCTCCACTGGCTCGTATCCGGTGACGCGGCTGACGGAGGAGCGTTGGGGACTTCCAAGGTCTCCTCGTCTTTGGGATGCGAGGTAGGTGACAACTACCTGGACTTGGGAGGTCTCTGTGCTGTTTGTAAATGCGGTATGAACGTGTGAGTGAATAAAAATTGTAAATATGGTATGAATAAGAATATTTATCACAATTTCTTATTGCCCAGTAGGGTGGATTGTAATTTCATCACAATAAAGATGTTTCTATATAAAAAAATAAGTAGTTATAATACATAATATAAAATAATATTCAAATAAATAATAATTTAAGTCAAATGTAAATAAAACCAGTCAAATGTAGTGACATGAAATTTTGCAAGGAAGTTCCATTTGATATTAGGCGTTCATAGGTAGTTAATGCATTTGATTAGGCCATGATGCTTACATTGCACTCCCACAAAAGTTTAATTATCTGAAGCGATTGGCTTTACAGTATTTAGATTGCTACTGCTTTTCTATTTTCGTTTTTCATCAGCATTTATTTAATTATTTTTTTTTATATTTTATAATAATAATTATATATATATAATATATATATATATATATATATATATATATATATATATATATATATATGTATAATAATTATAATATTTTATGAAATATTATGATATTATATGTATGTATATATTATGTAACGAAAGTATTTTCTCTTTGATTTGAATTTGCCGTGCTGCTTCCACTGGCCCCCACCAGATGGAGCAGCAAACAGATAGAGAATGTTATGTTAGGTAACAAAACTTGTAAATAGAGTGCAAATAGAGAAGTGATAGTTATAAACTGTAATTGTCGTTTTTTGTTTACAGGTAAAATTATGTAAATCAATATTAATAATATAATATATAGTAAATAAAATTGCTAACTTTGTTTACAGAGAAACTGATTTAAGTTTATTCACCCCACCTTCAATTATTGTCTTACAAACCG
Source organism: Acanthosoma haemorrhoidale (assembly GCA_930367205.1). Taxonomy (NCBI): domain Eukaryota; kingdom Metazoa; phylum Arthropoda; class Insecta; order Hemiptera; family Acanthosomatidae; genus Acanthosoma; species Acanthosoma haemorrhoidale. Next base: position 130,088,202 of record OV884011.1, read on the forward strand.
ACAATAGGAGTTATAATGGTGAAAAGATTACAATTCACCTTTAACTTTGTGGGACCACCAAAGGATAAGAAGACAAATGTTCTCTCAATAACCTCAATTAAAACAGAGGAAAACGAAGAATATGTGTTGCCCCAAGAAAGAAGCTTTATGGGTGATCATGAAGAATTGTCTAAGACACTTATTTATAAAAGATTGAGAAACAGTTTTACTCAGAGAGGTCAAGAGAAGAGAGTGTGGATTACATTAACTGAGAAAATGAAAACAATATATTTTGATGAAGAAGGTAATGTAATGTTTGATGATTTATATTTAGAACAAGTAGTGAAAAAAGATAAGATAGTTGAATCCATACAAAAGAAAGAGAATGAACTTAATTTAAATCATATATCAGAGAAGTTCATGGTTGAGAAGTTTACATGTAAACACTCAAATGCTAAACAGTGGCTAGAGATGTTTGAGAAAGAATTTAGAAGATGTGGAATCAATGAAGACAGTAATAAGATTGAGGTATTAAGGTTGTTTATGGAAACATCATGCTTAGACTGGTACTCGGCAACCTTACAAGCCCGTGAAGCGGGATCGTGGGGTTAGGTATCCTGTGGTGCGCGTATTCCGGTGCAATGGGATTGTTGCACCGGTCAGCGCACCTTCGGTTATTCTGTTTTGTTCCATTTATTCTCAAAAACAAAAAAGAAAAAAAAACACATGATAATAATATATAAAAAGAAAGGAGAAACCACAAAACTAAAGTAAAGAGAAAAGAAACAAAATAACCACCTCTAATACTATATCTACAATTCCTAATACTATTTACAATTTTGGATCCGTGTTCTACCTATACTTAAAACTATATTTACATGGGGTGTGCATCCTCCATCCACCTATAACTAAACTTATGTCTATAACATATACTTCTCAGTCCTACCTTAAATCTATATATACATATTTACAGTGACTCCTCTGGAACCGGCGATATATCGTTGGCTTCGGGTAAGCCTTCCCGAAAACACGGCTGCTCACCCCGCGCCACCCCCCTGGATATAGTGAAGTGCCCGGAGCCTTGAACCCTTAGGTACTCGGCAACCAATGGATTAATTAACAATGGAATCTGTGTGGTCTGAATGGAAAGATAAATTTTTGGAAACCTTTGCATACCAAGGATGGAGTACAGGAATGCACGCTATATCATATAGGTATAAAGAAGGTCTACTGATGAAATACGCCATAAAAAAAGAGAAATTATTGTTAGATATGGATGACAATATTAGTTCACGGACTTTAGTGATGCTTATAGCTGCAGGCTTACCTGAGTTCATTAGAAATAAGTTAGATAAGGAAAAATGTGAGAATTCTACCAAATTATTTCATGAAATTAGAAAATGTGAGGGTCTAGCGAACAAAAATAATTTTATAAAAAAGAAAGATGAAAAACTTTTTAGTAAACATAAATTCAAAGAGAAAAAGCCATGCAATAATTGTGAACAATTAAACAAAGGTATCAGATATCATCCAGAAGCTTCATGCTGGTTTAAAAAGAGAGACAAATATGAAACTAGAATAATAGGAAGCAACTCAGTATTAGAAGTAGATCTAAATACAGAACAAAAAAACGAATAATCACACCATTGATTAAAGTAAAAATATTATTAGAAGAGAAGTTACAGGTAAATGGGACATATGATCCAGGATCCCAAGTCTCTCTAATAAATACAAAATTAATTAAGATAAAGAAAAAAACAGAGGACGTTAATAAGATATATTTAAAAACAGTCAATGGTGTGACACAAACAAAAGGTTTAGTAACCATAAAAGTGAAAATTTTTGACATAGAAAAATATGTTGATGTGTTCATTCTAGAGAGAGATGATTTTGAAGATTTTCTTATAGGATTAGATATTATCAAAAAATTTAGATTAATTCAAAATGATAATCTACAAATATTACAGAAGAAAGAAGATAAAACAGGAAATACTGAGAAAAAGAAAGAAAAAAATGAAGAAGTTAAAGTGAATTTTAATGAACATATCGAAGAAGACGGGTTCAAAATAAAATTAGATCACTTAGATAATATGAAAAAAATTACGATAGAAAGACTGATAGAAAAGTACAGTACAGTATTTGCCAGGAACAAATATGATATGGGCACGGTTAAGGATTACGAAGCTAGAATTGACTTACTGTTGGACAGATTCTGCAGCAAGAGGCCGTATAGATGCACTATAGCAGATAAGAAGGAAATAGAAGATCAGGTGGCAAAATTATTACAAAATGATTTAATTGAAAAGTCTTATAGTCCGTTCGCAGCCCCCGTGACTCTGGCATTCAAGCGAGATGAAAACAAGCGATCAAGATTATGTATAGATTTTCGTGAACTGAACAAACTAGTTATACCACAAGCTCAACCATTCCCATTAATAGATGATTTAATAATACAAACAAGAAACTGCAAATACTTCACCACACTAGACATAAATTCCGCTTTTAGGTCAATTCCATTACGTATTGAAGATAGAAAGAAAACAGGATTTGTCACACAAGAAGGGCACTTCCAATAGACATGCCTACCGTACGGTTTAAAGACATCACCAGCTATTTTCCAAAGAATTTTATCCAGCATCTTAAGAAAGCACAATTTAAAAGACTTTTCAGAAAATTACATAGATGACATCTTAATTTTTTCAAAATCATTCACAGAAGATATAGAACACATAGAAAAAGTAATAAAAGCAATAGTAAATGAAGGTTTCAGATTAAAATTAAAAAACATGTACATTCGCAGCAGAATCAGCAAAATACCTTGGACACATAATACATCACAATACAGTAAGACCAATAAAGGACAATTTAATTTCAATACAAAACTTTCCAACTCCAAAAACCCAAAACAACATCAGACAATTTTTATGAAAAATCAGTTTTTATCACGAGTATATACCAAAAAGCTCGCTGTTGCTTGTTCCACTGCATAAATTATTAAGAAAAAATGAAAAATTCTTATGAACGGAAGAGTGTGAAAAATCCTTTGCAGAAGTAAAGAACTTACTATATTCCCAACCAGTGTTAGAAATATTTGATAGTGATTTACCAATAAGAATTTATACAGATGCATCTCTAGAAGGTATTGGTGCAGTTTTGAAACAAGTACAAAACAATGGAAAAGAAAAGACAGTAGCATAATTTTCAAAAAAATTAAGCGAACCGCAAAAAAGAAAAAAAGCATTTATTTAGAGAGAACACTCTAAATTCATTGTTGCATTCATTCATGCATCAAAGAGGCATTAAAATATTGGCAACACTGGTTAATTGGAAGAAAATTCATTGTATTTTCAAATCACAAACCATTAGAAAATTTAAACATAAGAGCAAGAACGGATGAAGAACTTGGTGAATTAACTTACTATTTGTCACAATACAATTTTGAAATTAAATACATTCCGGGAAAGGATAATACCGAAGCAGATAGTTTGAGCAGAAACCCGGTATTAGAACCAATTGAAAATAGAGAAGAAATCCTAAAAATAGTTAATTTGATAAAAATACAAGAAATTAAAAAAGATCAAGAGGAAAATAGAATATTACAAAACGCCAACACAAAATTAATAGAAAAAGATGGAGTATTCTATAAAAAAGTAAGAAATAAAGAAAATATAATTTTATCTGAAAACTTAAGTTTAGAATTTATTAAATAAATACATTCTGAATGGTGCCATATAGGAATTAAACAAATGATGAATATACCATTATTATACAGAAAAAAATATAACTGCAAATATAAAAAAAGTATGCAAAAACTGTGAAATATGCATTAAAAACAAATCCAGTGGGCAAGAAAAATATGGGCTAATGACACAACTAGGGCTGGCAACAAACCATTGACACTGAAATAATGCCAATTGACACTATTGGAGGTTTTGGGGGACAACGATAAAAAAAAAAGATACCTCCATCTGCTTATTGATCACTTCACAAGTTATGCATTTATTTCAACATCAAAAACTCCGAGTGCCACTGACTTCGTCAAGTTAGTAAATAATGTACTGGAAACAGACAAAATAGGAATAATACTTACAGACCAATACCCCGGAATCAACGGAATCAATATATATATATATATATATATATATATAAGTTAAAGCCAGAGGCAAGTTATGTTGTAAACTAATACGATCATGGGAGGTAAACAACCCATGATCCTATGTAGGTCGGATTACTAAGGAGAATAAAGTAGTCTTTTACTGGAGTCACAGTGTGTCGGTGTTTTTTCCTCTGTCATTATTATACTTTTATCTCACTTAACTGCCGACGATTAACTGGTGCCGAAACCCGGGAGATTACGGGAACCTCGTACGGCGGCGTAGAAAGTAATTGTTTTTTTTTCTTTCTCTCTAATTTTTTTTTCTTAATCGTCTCCTCTCTTTTACGTTTTTAATAACATGCCAGAGGGAGTGTTACGACCCGCGGTGCTAAGTGGAGCTGCAGATATACCTCAGTTGCCTCAAACGACGATGGCAGCGGCTCACGCGACTACATTAGCGTGGATGAAGATTCAGGCGATCAAAGCTCAGGATATGAGGAAGTCCATTTCCGATCTGGAGAGATTCGCAGGTGAGACCGGGGAACTGAATTATTTCCTTAAGGGGGGTGACCGGCTGATGATGCGGATAGAAGGAAAACGGACGGAGGATTTAATAACTGAAGGAGATGCCGATTCACTGAGAGCAGCTCTGGTGTGCAGAGTTAAGCGGAGCATTCTGAATATGATCCAGGCTGACGAGGAGACCCCATGGACCATCGTGAAGGAGCGGCTGAAGAAAGCATTCGGCGGGGGAAGATGGACCCCGGAAGAGGATATTTTTAAAATGTTCCGGGAGACGAAGAGGCACCGACAAACAAACGGGCAGTTCGCCGGAACACTGCTGGCTCAATACAATGGCATCACGGAGAAGATGCGGGAGACATTGAACGCGGCAGAAGTAGAGGACAGGATGGCGTTTTTGTCTACAATACTGAAGGTGCAGCTAGCGAAGGAAACAGGAAGAAAGGAGGCGTTACCTAGAGAGCGCACGTTTCTAGAATGCGCTCAAGAAATGGTGGATACCAGCGCCAGAGAGGAGGAAATTACAGTTGGCGGGGAAGAAATGGACTGGAGGAAAGTAGTATATAAAATGCCCAAAATCGCGCCGGTCACATGGAGGAAGAAGGAGGTAGAGTACGGTAGAAGAGAGAGGGCGGCAGTGGGAGAAAGGAGCCGAGGAAACGCGGGACGCCCCAGGAGAAGGGAAGACAGGAAGTGTTATGAGTGTGGGAAGACAGGACACCTGGTAGCTAAGTGCCCACGCACTAGGTGCTTTGAGTGTGGCACGGAGGGTCACGTAGCAAGACAGTGCCCATTTATGAGCCCACGCAGAAACGTGAACCGTCCCGAGCCAATGGAAATCAATGCTCAGAGAGTGTGGAGGAGGGAGAGACATCAGTCAGAGGCTTCAGAAACTTCGGAAATCTCCGAAACGGACAACGAAAGGGAAGAGCCAGGAAGCGGAGTGGGCTGTGGAAGCGGCAGTGCCCGGAGGAGCGGCCGACGACAGGCGACGGAGGAGAGGGGAGAACGCGAGATCTGAGAAGAGTGGCAGCGGAGAGGCGACCGCACGTTAATAAATAATATTGTAAAAGGCACACATGGCGGTCTGCCTATAATTAGAGTCGCGAGTGGAGTGCAGTGCTAAGTGGATACGGGGAGTACCAACACAATAATGTGTCGGGAGACACTAGAGAGCATGTGTGGAGGAGGGAGGATGCCTCAAATGCAGGTATGTTCTTGTAGCTTGGTCACCCTGGGGGGCCCCTGCAGGGTCGAAGGGGAAGCGATAATAGGGTTGGAAAGATAGGATCGTAGCGAGGAGAAATTACGGGTCCATGTGGTGGAAAAGATGCCCCGGGAATACGGAGGGATCATAGGGTGTGATCTGTTGGGGAAAGTTGGAGCAAGGATTAGGAACAGGGAAGGGAAATGGGACATTCGCTTAGGTAAGAAAACATATAGGTGCCCGAGACAAGGGAGGGACGTAGGGAGAGACGGTAGGGCGCGAGTAGGGGCGATTAGGCGAGCGGAGGATTGGAGAGTGGACCTCAAGAGAGAATATACGGACATTTTCTTTAAGGAAGGGGAGAGATTGGGGGCCACAGGAAAAACAGTACATGAGATTCCGCTCAAGCAGGACCGAGTAAGCTACGTGAAGGAGCGCAGATACCCACAGGCTCTGAGACACCATATTAGGGAGGAGCTGGACAACTTGAAAAAACAGGGGATCATCGAAGATAGCACGTCACCATATAATAGCCCCTTATGGGCTGTTAAGAAAAAGAGCGTGGAAGGCGGGGTCCCAGGTAAGTATAGAGTGGTAGTAGACTACCGGAAGCTCAATGAGAATACAGTGGACGAGAAGTACCCAATTCCACGGTTCGATGACATTCTGGACAGGCTGAGCGGGGCCAGGATCTTCAGCACCCTGGATCTCAAAGCGGGGTATCACCAGATACAGATGCATCCTAGGGACCGACATAAGACAGCCTTCACTTTTGAGAGAGGTCACTACGAGTTCACCAGGATGCCATTTGGATTGAAAAATGCACCCATCACATTCCAAAGGCTCATGGAAGAGCTGCTACGTGGAGTAGATGAGTCCGTTTGCCAGATATACATGGACGACCTCTTAGTATTCAGCGCGACCGAGGCCCAACATGTAGATCACCTGAGGACAGTTTTTGACCGAGTGCGACAATTCGGCCTGAAATTGTCGGAGGAAAAGTCCCATCTGGGTCAGGAGGTCATCAGTTTTTTGGGGCACACGATATCCAAAGAAGGAGTCCGACCAGATGCCGGGAAGGTAGCAGCAATCCAGAAGATGGCGGTTCCGTCTGACGTAAAAGGGATACGGCGGTTGATGGGAACACTGAACTACTACAGGCGATTCGTCCCAGAAATGGCAGCATACCTAGTACCTCTTAACAACCTCCTCAAAAAGGGGAAAAAAGTAGCCATCACCCCCAACATAGAGGCGAACATGCGCAAGTGCATGGCACGACTACAAGAACATCCTGTACTGGCTTTTCCGGATTTCACAAAGCAATTCACAATAGCGACGGATGCCAGTGAATATGCTTTGGGAGCAGTTCTGTCACAGGCGGGGGGCAAAGGGGACCGTCCAGTAGCGTACGCCAGTAGGCGCCTCACAGAGGCGGAAAGTCGGTATAGCGCGCTAGAGCGGGAATTATTAGGGATAGTCTGGGCAATAGACCATTTCCGGCCCTACGTGTTCGGGAGAAGGTTCCGAGTGCACACCGACCACAAACCGTTACAGTGGGTTGGAAAATTAAAAGAGTCGTCGGCGAGGGTCATGCGTTGGAAGGAGTTCCTCAGCCAATACAACTTGGAGGTGATATACAAGCCCGGTAAGGAAAACGTCGTGGCGGACTGGCTGTCCCGGGCGATGGTGGTCAACGCACTCGAACAACAGCAGGGGGAATCCTCCCGTGACGGAAGGCAGTTCTTGCGAGAATGGACGCCGGAGAGAGAAGAAGACCAACAGGAACCAGGGTCTACGGATTTGGTACCGTCGGCAGGAGGAGGGAGCTCAACGGACGACAGGCCTGCGGACATGGAAGAGCGGGAAGAAATTATAAACGATAAGCGCCGCCAGATAGTCTGGAAGACGAAGACCTTCGGCCCAATGAAAATAGCACATGATAGTTCTCCACGATCAACCACCACGACCATATGGTCGGCTCCAGGGGTGAACAACGACCAAATTAGTCGTGCCCTTAATGATGCTTCCACACCAGGGAAGACCCATTTTCTTTATGTCGGGAACGCAACCATATGGGAGAAAATTAAGCGCCTTTGGAGGGCGGATCAGGTTGGGGTTGACCGAACATTTGTACGGTGTACCATGATGGTAGAGACCATCCCGGAGCCAACGCAGAAGGAGATCACGCTAGCGTACCATCAGGGCAAAACCAACCACAGGGGAGAACAAGAGACGGCTCAGGCGTTGAGGCGGAAGTATTTCTGGTGGGGGATGCGAAAGACAATCCAGGAAACACTAGCTGCGTGCGAAGTTTGTCATCGTACCAAATATGACAGGCACCCACCTACCGGGCAACAAGTCGAGACTCCCACGGCGCAAACACCGCTCACTGACCTTCAAGTTGATACTTTCACTTGGTGGGGACACAAGTGGGTCACCATGGTTGACCTTTTTAGTAAAATGGCTATGGCATACCCTATTCGGGAAAAGTCATCGGAAGCAGTGCTAGGCGCGCTGAGGCGTTGGTTCCAATTCTACGGCGTCCCAGATCGGATAGCGTCGGACGGTGGAAAGGAGTTCGATAACGCCGACGTGCGGAAAGAGATGAAGGCTCTGGACGTGATGTGGCATGTCAATACCCCAGGGCATCCAAAGAGCCGAGGAGGAATTGAGCGTCTCCACAGTACCTTGGGCGATCATCTTCGCGTCTACAATGCCGACAAAGGGTTGGAGCCGGCAGAGGCAATGCCTAGGGCGGTCATTGCGTATAACCATTCTGTCCACACGACCACCGGGTTTTCACCCTTTGAAATCCTTTTCGGACTTCGTGGGCGTCGCCGAGACACGAGTAGAACGGTGGTGGGAGACGAGACGTCCGCACAACTCACCACCAACCGCGTGGAACTGGGAAAAGTATGGGGGAAGGTGTACGCGAGAATTACCGGGGAAAAATCCAGGAGGGTGTTGAGGGAGAACGCGGGCGTCAAACCACTAGAAGGGTGCGTTGCGATAGGCACTACGGTATATCGTAAGATCGGTTCCAATAGGAGTAAGGAGGTGTCCCGTTATGAGGGTCCCTTCCGGGTGATCACGATTCGTGAACACAATTTGGTGACCATCCAGAGTGTTCATGAACCCGCGAAGAGGAGAACTGTCCATCTCGAGCAGTTAAAGCTTCCAGTGGGGAAGCCATCCAAATAGGAAATTTACTCTAATTTTCTCACTCCTGCACACATCTCTTTTGGTTTTTGGTGGCATTTGCCAGATACATGTTTTTTTATTTTACTGTTTTAACCTTGTACCACATTGGATAAAGTTATGTTCTGTTTTTATGATTATAAGACAGTGTTGTGCTGCTCTAGGCGAGCAGGAAATTATTATGTCAGAACTGTATATAATTAGCATAAGTGTTAAGTTTCAGTTCCCGACGGAAGGTCAGGAACTGGCAGGGGGGAGTTAAAGCCAGAGGCAAGTTATGTTGTAAACTAATACGATCATGGGAGGTAAACAACCCATGATCATATGTAGGTCGGATTACTAAGGAGAATAAAGTAGTCTTTTACTGGAGTCACAGTGTGTCGGTGTTTTTTCCTCTGTCATTATTATACTTTTATCACACTTAACCGCCGACGATTGGCGGTTAAGTGTGATAAAAGTATATATCATATAAGTATATATATATATATAAGTTACGTCTAGCGGTACGGCAATGTTAAGCCTAATACCTTGTAGCCTAGGGTAAACAAACCCGTAACGTGTGTATAGAGGATCAGGAGGAAAATAACGCCAGTTATAAAACAAACCTTCTTATTATATCATCTACCTCCTTTCTTCATTCCTTTTTCTCGATCGTCTACAGCTGGGAGACGATTACTGGTGCCGAAACCCGGGAACTACGAGTATTCTGGTAAACAACTGTGAGTAAAATTTGAATTTTTTTTTCCTGTTGTTTTATTGGGAAAAAGTGACCTAGTTACATGGTAGAATTACGGCCTGCGGCTTTCGAAGTGCCCGAATTACCTAGGGAAACGATGGCCGAAGCTCATGCAAACTCCCTGGCTTGGATGAAGGTGCGAGCGGCGACGTCACAGGACCTGAGGAGAACAATATCGGACCTAGAGAAATTCTCAGGAGAGTTAGGCGAATTGAACCATTTCATCAAAGGTGGGGATAGGATTATGGAAAGAGTAGAGGCGAAGGCAAGTGAGGGTTTACTCGACTCTGGTGACGTAAAATCAATCAAAGCGGGCCTAGTGTGTAGAATAAAACGGAGCGTACTAAACCTAATACAGGCCGACGAAGACACCCCATGGACCGTGGTAAAAGAACGACTAAAGAAGGCATACGGGGGAGGCAGATGGACACCAGAAGAGGACATCTTCCAGATGTTCAGGGAGACCAGACGGCCCAATCAAACGAAAGGGCAGTACGCCGGAGAACTCTTGGCAAAATTTAACAAAATAACGGAAAAAATGAGAGAAACGGTGAACCTAGCGGAAGTGGTAGGCCGGATGGCATTCCTATCGACCATTCTGAAGGTACAGTTGGCCAGGGATACCGGCAAGAAAGATAGTCTACCGGGAGACCGATCGTTCATTGAGTGCGCCCAAGATTTAATGGACACTAGTGCCCGTGAGGAAGAAGAAAAATTAGAGGCAGACGAGGCAGGGTGGTCCAAAGTGATGTACAGGAGGCCGAGAATGCCGCAACAGGCATGGAAGAGGAAAGATCAACGGTATGCGGAGAAAAAAGGGGCGGTGGTTGAAGGAAGGAGACTTAGCCAAAGGAGACCGAGACCCAGCGGGAGGAAGGAGGACAGAAAATGTCACGGATGTGGAAGAATTGGACATTTAGTGGCGCAGTGCCCGCGAACAAAATGTTTTGAATGCGGAATTGAGGGACACATCGCGAGGCAGTGTCCATACATTTTCCAGCGAACAGAGAGGTATAGGCCGGAACCGATGGAGGTAAACGCACAGAGGGTATGGAGAAGAACCAGAACCCCCTCCGAATCGTCAAAAACTACGGGAGCGTCGGAGACAGAAGAAGAAGAAGATGAACCCAGGAGCAGAAGAGGAGAGACTGCAGAGGACGACAGGGACTACGTAAGAAGCAGACGATATGGCACGGAAGGAGGAAGGAAACGGCAAGCGGTGGCCTGAGGAGCGGGCTGGCAGAGGGGTGGCCGCACGTTAATAAACTATAGCGTCAGAGGGAATTACGGCGGTATACCCATTATTGGAGTGGCGAGAGGAGTGAGATGCTTGATAGACACGGGGAGTTCCTGTACTATTCTCAGCAGGAAAGCGGCGGACAGATTGTGTGTGGGCGAGGGGTCGTCGCGGATTCAGGCATGCGAGTGCAAGCTTATCACCCTGGGAGGGCCGTGTAAAATCGAAGGCGAATTGACGATGGGATTGGATAGGTGGGCGAAAAAGGGGGAATATTTGAAAATACACGTGGTTAGGAAGATGCCGCGCGAGTACGATGGTATCATAGGGTGCGATCTCTTGAGAAGGGTAGGAGCAAGAGTGAAGTGCCGTAACGGAATATGGGATATTAGACTGGGAAGAATGTTATGCCGGTGTACAGGAACCGTGGGGGACGGGAAGGAGCGAATCGGAGCGATCGATCGGGAGGACAACTGGGAACGCGCTATTCGGCGAGAGTATGCCGATATATTTTTCAACGAAGGGGACAAACTGGGAGTGACGGGGGAAACGTTCCATGAGATCCCACTGAAGCAGGAGAGAGTGATATATATCAAAGAGAGACGATACCCGCAGGCGCTGCGACAGCATATAAGGGACGAAATCGAGGAATTGAAACGACAGGGCATCATAGTAGATAGTACGTCTCCATACAACAGTCCCCTGTGGGCAGTGAAAAAGAAAGAGTCGTCCGGTGACGAAAAATACCGCGTAGTAATAGACTACAGGCAATTAAACGACAATACTATAGACGAAAAATACCCCATTCCTCGCTTTGAAGACATCCTGGACCGCCTAAGTGGAGCAAAGGTATTCAGTACACTGGACCTGAAGGCGGGTTACCATCAAATTCGGATGCGTCGTGGAGACCAACACAAAACGGCATTCACGTTCGAGCGGGGACATTACGAATTCACCAGAATGCCGTTTGGGCTGAAAAACGCGCCAATAACGTTCCAGAGGCTGATGGACGAATTTTTAAGAGGGATTGGGGAGTCGTTTTGCCAGATATATATGGACGACCTTCTGGTTTTCAGTCGAGATGAGGTAGAACACCAGGACCATCTGCGACAGGTTTTTGACAGAATTAAGCAATTCGGGCTGAAATTGTCTGCGGAGAAGTCGCTTTTGGGACAAGAGCAGGTGAAATTTTTAGGCCACATAATTTCCAGAGAGGGAGTGCAACCCGATCGTGGGAAGGTGGAGGCCATCCAGCGGATGACTATCCCGAAAGACGTAAAAGGAATCCGGCGCTTACTCTGATCCCTGAACTACTACCGCAGATTCGTTCCAGAAATGGCGGAGTACCTGGTCCCTATTAACAATCTCCTTAAAAAAGGACAAAAAGTCGTCATTACCCCGGTAATGGAGAACAATATAAGACGTTGCATGGAGCGGCTACAGGAAGAGCCTATACTAGCGTTTCCAGATTTTGCACTCCCCTTCATGATTACCACAGATGCGAGTGAATACGCGTTGGGGGCGGTACTCTCGCAGGATCGCGACGGGGGGGAGCGACTAATAGCATACGCTAGCAGACGCCTTACTGAATCCGAGAGTAGATATAGCGCGCTAGAACGCGAATTACTGGGTATCGTATGGGTGATAGAACACTTCCGGCCCTACGTATTCGGGAGGAAGTTTCGGGTTAAAACAGATCATCGACCCCTCCAATGGGTGGGAAAACTGAAAGAGTCATCAGCGCGGATTACCAGATGGAAGGAGTTCCTCAGTCAATACAACATCGACATTATTTACAAACCGGGGAAGGAGAACGTCGTGGCCGATTGGTTATCCCACGCGTTGGTCGTGAATGCGATCGAAGAGGAGATTCCGGGACCATCACGTGACACCCACCAATTCGTCCAGGAATGGTCACCCGGCGAGGAAGGGGAGTGGGAGGGGGCTCCAGCCAATGATGTTCCGAGTGACGGGAGTTCAGTGGGGGATAGGCCCTCGGACATTGAGGACCTCGACGCCATAATAAATGACAAGAGGCGCCAGATCATTTGGCTCACCAAAACTTCTGGGCTCTTCAAGATGGAATCTGAGAAGTACGGCCACTGCAACATCGTCAAAATCTGTTCGACACCGGGGATAAACGACGATACGATTTGCCGCGCTCTGAAGGACGCATCTACTCCAGGGAAAACGCACCACATGTACGTGGGAAATGCGACCATCTGGGGACGCATCAAACGCCTATGGAGGACGGAGAGGATCGGAATCGATCGTACGTTCGTCCGATGTACCCTGAAGGTGGAGACAGTAAAAAAAGAAACGCGGCAGAGAGAAGTGACCCTTGCATTCCACCAAGGGAAGACAAACCACCGGGGAATCGACGCTACCCTGCAAGCATTGAAGAGGAGATATTTCTGGTTGGGTATGAAAGACACGATTGCGAGAGTTATTGGTACCTGCGACACATGCCTCACCACGAAATATGATCGCCACCCCCCCAGAGCAATACAGGAGGAGACGCCAACGGCAGACCAACCGTTGGAGGATTTGCAGGTGGACACGTTCACATGGAGGGGATACAAATGGGTCACCATTGTCGATAGGTTCAGCAAAACAGCGATGGCCCATCTGATAGCAGAACGATCAGCGGAAGCAGTCCTAAGGGCACTACGCACATGGTGCCAATTTTATGGCGTACCAGACACGATAGCTTCCGACGCTGGTAGGGAGTTTGATAACGCCGAAATAAGGGCTGAGGCGGCGGCCTTAGAGATCCGTTGGCATCTCAACACCCCAGGACACCCGAAGAGTCGAGGAGACGTAGAGCGGCTGCACAGCACGCTTAGCGACCACCTACGAATTTACCATGGAGAGAAGGGCTTAGAACCAAACGTGGCGATGGAAAAGGCAGTCATCGCGTATAACCACTCAATCCATTCTGCCACCGGTTTTTCTCCGGTCTCGACGCTGTTTGGACTTCGAAGATGCCGGCGCGATAGCAGGAGTACGGCGATCGATGAAGAACTGGCCGCACGGGTAGTAAGTAATCAGATAGCGCTAAAGAAACAGTGGGTGGCCGTTCGGGGAAGGCTCCAGGATAAGAAACGGCGACGGGTGGCGCGCGACAACCTCAAAGTCCGCGATATTCTGGGCAATCTTAAACTCGGCGCGCTCGTGTACCGGAGAAAAGGGTCGAACAGGGGTAAGGAACTAGTGCGGTACGAGGGTCCTTTCCGAGTGATCGCTCTCCACGAACACAACGTGGTCACGCTCGAAAGCATTACACCCCCGATCAAATGGCGGACGGTACATGTGGAACAGCTCAAGTTTCCCGCGGTGGAGCCTGGGAGCCCCGTCGTCGAAACATAACTCCGGTGTGTGTCACAGGTGACCAGTCCCGAGAGGCCTATATATATATTTTTTTTATTGGTTTATTATGTTTTTTTTGGTGTTATATGGGTCTGTGCTGTGATTTTAGATGGACCTGGAAGACATTTTTCTTTTCAAATTTTTTTTATTAACAGAGTATACTTTTTGTTTTGTGTTGCTATAGATACATAGCTGATGTCGCATGTTAGGAGTTTACGGGGAATGTCCGTAAACTGGTAGGGGGGAGTTACGTCTAGCGGTACGGCAATGTTAAGCCTAATACCTTGTAGCCTAGGGTAAACAAACCCGTAACGTGTGTATAGAGGATCAGGAGGAAAATAAAGCCAGTTATAAAACAAACCTTCTTATTATATCATCTACCTCCTTTCTTCATTCCTTTTTCTCGATCGTCTACAGCTGGGAGACGATTACTTATATATATATATATATATATATATATATATATATGTTAATGATCGTCAAAGAAAAACGTGAAGAAAAAGGAAAGAGGTTGAATGTAGTTACAGAACGAGAGTTGTCACAAGACTGTTTTTATTTGAGCTTTTAAAGCCTCCCTAAATACATTCGGGATGTTTACATCCCGATGACTTGAGGATTAGGCTGGATGCCTACGACGTCCGAACCTTAACTCCCTCCTGACAGTTTACGCATATCTCTTCGTAACTCCAAGGTCCGGCGCACGCAGCACCTAGCCTGTAATCCCTTACATCACGATTGCGGTCTAATATATTCATAGTCCGCACCGAACAACAGGACTCAAAGAAAATAGATAATACAGAAATAAAGCAAGAACAATACTAATAATAAAATATAATACATTCGCCCGTGACCCGGCGGCTGACAGGTGAAAAAAAAAACCATGGAACTTATCCACAATATAAATAATAAAAACAAAAACTCTCTCTGAGTTTCACATGTGAATTATATGATTCCGAATCAGTTGCTCCGTATCTTACCATCTTACGCACATTCAACACACCCCTCCCCCTGTGGTGGGAGTTTCAACTGTTTAATGTGAACGGTTCGCCTCTTCTTTGGGGAGGTCATGCTATCGATGGTCACGAGATTATGCTCCCGAATTATGATGACCTTAAAGGGCCCCTCATACCAAACAAGTTCCTTACTACGATTTGACACGACTTTTCTTTACAGAATGGTCCCAATCGATATTGCCCCTATGCGATCCCGCACCTTCTAATTTGCCCACGCCAGGTGCTTGGATTTCTCGCGCATAATCTTATCGCGTACCTTGTGCCACATCTTACCGAGCTGTATGTGGGTGTTATGGAGCTGTGCCACCATCTTCTCATCCGCCATCGTCTCTGGCCAGTTCCTTGGTCTCACTCGTAATCCAAACAAAATTTCAAAGGGTGCTAACCCCGTCGTGGCGTGTACGAGTGGTTGTATGCCGCCACCGTCATGGACATCGCTACGTTCGCCGACAGGCCTTTATCCACCTGATACACGCCGATTTCGATAGTTCCCCTGCTCTTGGGATGCCCGGGGGTATTAAAATGCCATGCCACATCCCGTTTTTGCATTTCGGCTCTCACGGTTGCATTGTCCAACTCCCATCCCCCGTCCGACGAGATCCTCTCCGGTATGCCGTAAATTGAAACCATGTGTTGAGGGCTTGTAATATGGAATCTGATTACTTGTCCCCCACCGCATAGGCCATAGCCACTTTGCTAAATGGGTCGATGATAGTGACCAACTAAAACCCCGCCACGTGAAGGTGTCCACTTAAATCTCCATCAATGGTGCTTCTGTCGTGGGTGGTTCCTCCTAGCGTCCCTGCGGGGGATGTCTATCATATTTTGTCTTCCTGCAAACTTTGCATGCTTCGATTACCTCCTGAATGGTCCGCTGCATTCACACCAAAAATAGCGCCTTCGTAGTGCTTGTGCCGTCTCTTGCCGACCGCGGTGGTTGGTTTTTCCCTTGGTGATACGCCAGTGTTACCTCGCGTTGCTGCTCCTCGTCACGCAGGGTCTGGACCGCAGAAAGACATAAAGTTATTCACCTTCATTGGTTCTGCTTTGTGGAATTCCTTTCTACGAAACAAGTATGGACATTGTCTTGCTATGTGTCCTATGTGCACTCAAAGCACTTAGTGCGGGGGCACTGAGCTACCAGATGGCCGGTCTTTCCACAGCCATGACATTTCCTATCTTCTTTCCGAGGTGCGTACCTAGGCCTCGTCACTCCCAATCTTCTCTCTCTTGTCGCTCCCCTGTCTCTACCGGCAAACGGCGTTTCCTGCTTTTGGGGTCCTGTTTCTCCTATATGGGATCTGGCTCCAATCGTTGTCATCTTCGTTCATTTTTAATTCTTCTTCTCTTGCGCTAGCATCTATCATCGCCTGGGCGCATTCGAGGAACGGTCACTCATTAGGGAACCCATCCTTCCTTCCCGTCTCCTTCGCTAATTGTACCTTTAAGAGTGTAGACAGAAACCCCATCCTGCCCTCCACTTCCTCGGCGCTAGTTGTCTCCCTCATTTTCTCATTTATTTTATTGTAGTGGACTACCAGGACTGCAGCATACTGTCCACTATTCTGTCTCGGAGATTTCATTTCTCGAAACATTTGGAAGATATCCTCCTCTGGGGCCATCGTCCGCCCCCATATGCTTTTTTCAGTCTCGTCTTTACTATCTCCCATGGGGTTTCCTCGTCCACCTGTATCAGGTTCAGCACCTTCCTTTTCACCCTGCACACTAGGTCTGCTTTTATTGACTTAGCGTCACCTGGGTCGAGTAACCCTTCGTCCATCTTGGCTTGTATCCTCTCCATGATTCTATCCCCACCTTTGAGAAAATGATTCAACTCACCTAGTTCCCCAAAAATTTTTCCTCATGTCCTGCGACGTCACTGCCCGCACCTTCATCCATGCCAGCGAGTTCGCATGGGCTTCAGCCATGGTTTCTTTAGGTAACTGTGGAACTTCAAACGCTGCCGGCCGCAAGTCCACCATTACCTACTTTAATTAAATCACACGAAAGCGAATGAGAAGAAAAAAAAAACGAATGAAGAAAAAGGAAAGAGGTTGAATGTAGTTACAGAACTAGAGTTGTCACTAGACTGTTTTTATTTGAGCTTTTAAAGCCTCTCTAAATACATTCGGGATGTTTACATCCCGATGACTTGAGGATTAGGCTGGCTGCCTACGATGTCCGAACCGTAACTTTTACTACTATTTGATTTATTAATAAACCTTTAGCGGCACGGTGGTGACGTCAACAACATCATCAGGTAACTTTGCACCAATTTTTAACTGTGCCTAATATGTCATAATGTAATTTGTATTAGCTTTTATTATTTCATTAGTTTATTAATAGAGCACTGAGAAAATTTTGTATTTCCTTCTTAAGAAAAAACGTATTACCATACATATGGTATATACATGCAGTAGATGGAATATGTAGGAGTAGTGAGTTATGTTAAAATTGTAAAATAATGTAAAGCTGATGTGCTATAATGCAGCGATCTTGTTCAATGCACAACGGTGTATATACAAGTAACAATAATAAAATACATGAAGACTAATTCATAACAGCAATAACCCGCAATTATTTTTAGAATGATTTTTTTATAAATAGGAAATGAACAATAAAGGAGGGAGTTAAGTTTGGAAGTTATGAATTATATTTAAAATGATAAGAAACAGAAAGAAAACTTTGCGTTATGCAATAAGGAGGTAAAGAGAGAAGTATTAGGACAATAAGTTTTAAAGTCATAACGAAGATATGGCTTGTATAACGGAACGTATTAGGCAACATCTTTGTCCCTGTAACGATCACCTAGAAGGGCAAGAGGGCCCTGATGTTAGGTAAGAAAAAAAAATTACACAAACACTTATATATCAAATTGTATTTATACGCGGATTATTCCTGGAACAAACTTCTTAGCTAATGCATCGAACGGTATTTTGTTACCGTCAATTTGTTCCAGGAATCTTCTTCTTAATATTAATGTCAGACCGAAGGGAATGAATTGAATAATGCCTGTAAAATAGTAATTTTTATATATGACAGAACCATATGATATAAAGTTAACGGAAAAGACAAACACTTGAGTGATTATAATTAATAGGTACTCACTCGAGGGCATAATTGATCTATATTCATGTCGTCATAGTGATTATAGTATAGACACGCTTCGAGCATAAAACGTAAAAATAGGTTATTGCTTGAACTACTCAATTTCACGAATTTTGAATCGAATCAATTTTTCGGGAAAAAATTACAATTGGGTGATATTACAACAAATAGTACCATTATAATTTTAGACGGTTGAAAATAACCGTAACGGTAACTATCATGAACTATTCATATTAATAAATAAACTACAAATTAAAATGTTAAAGATAAGGCACATCGTTATTTGCTAAATAAAAAAATAATAAAAATTTGATTTCATAGAACTTGATTTGTAAATTTGTTGTATTTTGAGGGTTATATAAATCTAAGAAGGCTAGAGTCGCTAATTCGGGGTTTAGAATACAAAATATAAAAATTACATCTACAATTAACAGAGTTTCAAATATAAAAAAAGTACATAAAAAAAAAGTTAGCAATAAGTTTATTAGATGTCATCCAAGTAATAATGCTATAAAAGTATCAATTCTATTGATAGATAGCGTATAGTAATATTTTTGCTAATGGTCTCAATTTCATTCTCATTAATTTCTTTCTTTCTTATCATTTCTTTCTATTTAGTTTAGTTTCTCTCGTAAATCCCAAGGAAAGTAGATTTTGTCAACAAGGTAAAGCCAAAAAGAAAAATATTTTTCTACCTTCTGCATATGTTTTCACTCTCCGGTGTTCCGTAAGTAATTTAATGAAAAGGTTTGATGAATTAATAGCCATTGCAGCCGTTAAATCAAATTCACAATATGAAAGTGAGAATATCAGACTTTCACCTCCAGATCGTTGTACCTTTCTGATCTGAAAGTACATTTCTAAAGGGCAAAACACACCTGTGACTAGATTATTAGTAAAGCTTGCGGCAAGCAACGTTTGTTTTAACCCACATTTAGGGTAACCAACTATAATGTAAGTATGATTTTGCTACATAGCGATCTAGCGGAATGTAAAAAAACAAACTATTTTTAAAATTGTAGATAATAATAAAACACATCATTTAAAAAAATAGTGCTATTATGTGATTTACTTGATACGAACAACAAACATTCCCATTAAACGTTGGTTGTCGCAACTCTGGATCTGACAAATATGGTTGTAATAAGGCTTTCAACCTGAAATCACATGTCAGTTCTCAAATGAAAATAATATCTATAGTTAATAAGTGGTTTAAATCATAAGAAAGGGTACTAAAGGCCAGCCGCCCACTGGCAATTTTCCGTCGCAGAATCATATCCCCGTCCACCCACATGCAACTAAGTATTCGCGGCTATTTCAATACCAAAGTGGATTTCGACGAGATGACAAGTATTCTTGCTCTGATGTAACGCATTCGATATTAAATGAAACGTAAACGACAATATTGGGTGCATCCCATTTTTAGTACGACTCTTCTGAAAGGCCAATGTTGTAACATTCACGTTAATATGCGATGTTATCTCCCCCCCCCCTCCTCCCCAAAGGCCTTTCAAATATTAATTTTTCTGCATGCAAAAAAGAATTTCTAAGACCATCAACTAACATCGTTCTATTAACATATGAAAGTACTGAAAAAAAAGTATTCCTCACTCGGGAAGGACTTGGATCGCAAGTAAACAGTAACAAGTGGGTGCATGTTCACTCCAGCCTGCCTGTTCTAGTAAGATTCGTAACAGTCGGGTCACTGGGGGTTTTCTTTTTGATCAAACTTAAAACTAACTTACATACTAATTCTTAACCTAATTTTTCTCCGACAGTGTTTCCATCAATGCTGGAGGCTGGAGGCTGGTGGGTTCATAGTGTTAAACAATGGGTTGGTTAGGTGCTGCAACGAGTCATTTACTATTGTTCTCAGGACTTT
The DNA here is from genome assembly GCA_930367205.1 of Acanthosoma haemorrhoidale. Taxonomy (NCBI): domain Eukaryota; kingdom Metazoa; phylum Arthropoda; class Insecta; order Hemiptera; family Acanthosomatidae; genus Acanthosoma; species Acanthosoma haemorrhoidale. Next base: position 130,108,549 of record OV884011.1, read on the forward strand.
TGATTGAAAGGATTGGATACGCTTGATGTTCGACTTTTTTGCTGTCCCCCATAGCTCTATTCTGTATGTGTAGATTGGTTTAAGTATAACTTTGTAGATTAGTAGTTTATTTTCTATTGAGAGATGGGATGTCCTTTGAAGTAGTCTGTACAATTGTCCAAAGCGTCTGTTTAGTTCTTGTCTTTTTAGTCTCGTATGTGGGTTCCAGGTCAGTTGTTTGGCGAGATGGAAGCCTAAGTACCATACTGTGTCGGATACAGGGAGAGGAATAGAATTAAAATAAACTAGTGGACAAGACTTGTGACAAAGGGTGAAGGTAATGTGGGAACATTTTGAACATTAACTTTGATCTGCCATTGGTTGCACCAATACTCGATCTCGTCAAGGTGTCTTTGAAGGTTATGGGATGCTATGTCGGGGTCTGGGTTAGATGACAAGACTATGCAACGAGTCAAACAACTTGATGTGTCTCCGGGGGATGAACTCGCCCACCGACGGCACACCAAGCAACGGGTGCAGGTCAGCGTTCTTTAACCTCTCGAGATAGGTATGTCGGACTGTATTGTCACGAGTGGAAGTACTTATATTTAATACCATTGTTATATTTTCTGTAAATACAATAGCGCGACTGAACTCGTACCTAGCCTTAGTATTATATTTATTCGTGTGATAACATTTTCAGCATGATAGACATTTTATATATCATTACAATTATCGCCTCATGTCTCGCTTAAATTTGCACTACTTAATTAAATCCTTATACATATATATAATATGAAAGACAAAAAACTGAATATGAATTTTATTCATAATTTATTATAAGCGAAAAATATTTAAACCGGTATTATGAAGGTCTCCCTAATTATCCACAGACATCGTTCAGTCATGTTATTCAGTTGGGTATGGTGTATATGGTCCTTGTGAGAATTCTGTTTATGTTTTCTTTTAGTCAAGATATGTGCATATAATTTGTTTATGCAATGAGGTGTTAGATTGGACGAGATCGTATCGATAACTTATAAAAGGTTCATTCACAATAGCTTGTTGTTTTAATGGATTAAAATTTTAGAATCTAAAATGCAAGGTTTTTTTTTCATTACTAATTGATTCACAACTGTGAAGTGGAATCATAACCAGTGAATGTACCTGTCAGAAAGTACTTCTTGTTTCTTCACGGGGTGGAGGTAATTGGATAGACAGTGACGAATGTAGATTCCTAGATCTCCGGCGGGTGAACATATTAATTTGTGTATTTGAGCTGGATAAAATCCTTGAATAAGAAATAGAAAATTCTTAAATCAATGTCATTCTAACCATATCTACCGTAAGAAGTTCCTCAATAAAATTATGATTCGATAAGCTTTTAAGAACAGCAACAGATTCTTGAGACAGAACCGTCATTCCTTCAGCAACAGCTGAGTTCTGTAGTTGAAGCTTTACTTATTCCGGTTCATTGGTCCAGATATCCCACAAATGTCAATCGCAGACGTCGGACTTGATAAGACTAGATTCTATAACAACGCAAAACGAAGCTTCATTCCCAGGGGACTTATGTATTACTAACAGTCATCACAGTATGTAATGGAGTGCTATGTGTATCTCTCTACATGGAAACGCTCGCCTATAGGCTAGAGAGTACTTATGAAGTTCAGGCATATGTTAACAACTATCTTGAATCTCTTATGTATTATTATTATTATTATTTGTTCCGGCATTTGTGCACCGCGGCCTCACTGAGACCTATTGTGCGCCGTCCATGTCCCTGTCCTATATATGTGACAGGCCCACGGCCTTTGCAAATCTGAGGATACTGAATGGATCGATCAGTTCACATAGTTTGGGGTCTACAATGCGATCACTACCAAAGTGAAGGTATCGCCTTCTAGCTAAGTTATCACAGTCACATATTATATGACGTGCCGTTTCTCCCTCTTTCTTGCAGAATCTGCATATTGGTGATCCCACTATCCCCAAATTAAAGAGGTGTTTATTTAACCGACAGTGACCTGTATAGAGCCCTGTCACACTTTTGAGTGTCCACCTGTCCATTGATAGAAGTGCTGAGCTTCTTCTCTTACAGGGTCCATTAAGAAACAGTTTCGAGTGTTCCTGTTTCTTAGTTTCTCTCCAAGAAAGTCTTGCCTTGTCCTCTAAAGCTAATTTTATACGCCTTTTAGCGTAGCTGAGGCTGATACCACATATGGGTTCAGGTGCAAGAGGTGTCTGTTCTGAGCCCACCCTTGCAAGGCCATCTGCCTTCTCATTGCCTGTGATGCCTGTGTGTCCTGGCACCCAGTCGATTCTAACCTTATTGGCTAGCGAGAGTGTGTTTAAGTTGTTTTTACACTCCTCAACCAAATAAGATCTGGTCGTATAGCTTCTCAGGGCGCCAATGGCTGCCTGGCTATCCGTGAAAATTGTGATCAGTCTGTTTCTTACACCCTCCCCAATTAAGGTTTGGGTACAGACATTGATCGCCATCACTTCGGCCTGAAAGACCGAGGTGTGTCTACCTAAAGGAATAGAAATCCCAGATTCTGGTTTATCTTTCCTCCATATGCCGGCCCCTGATCCGTTTTCTGTTAGTGAGCCGTCTGTGTAGCAATTAATCCCATTACACAGTTTATGTGGTTTGGTCTTTGTGTTTTCCGCACAGTACAAAACGTCTGTGTGTTTCTTAACTTGTAGGTCAGAGTGCATTGACAGCACCTCGTCCTCATCAATTCTTCTGAACAAGTTCCCATGCCCCATGCGAGTCATGACTTTGGATCTTGTTCCTGATTTCGCAAGTCTGTAAGCCACGTTCAAGGCTTGCGCTTCTACTTCTATGTGCAGTGGATTCAAGTTCAATAAGACTTCCATTGCAGCAGTAGGAGTTGTACTCATGGCACCAGTGATCATGAGACATGAAAGCCTCTGTAATTTGCCAAGCAAAGTTTTATTTTTACTAATACTACCTCTGTGCCACCACACCATAGAGGCATAGAGCACCATTGGTCTAACTGCTGCGGTATATAGCCAGAATAACATTCTGGGTTGTAGTCCCCAGGTCCTACCCACAGCCCTTTTACATGCATAGAGGCATCGAAGTGCCTTCATAGTAGTATTCCTGATGTGTTTAGACCAGTCCAATTTTCTATCCAGAGTAACCCCTAGATGCTTTACCTCACTACAAATGCTTACCTGTGTCCCCCCTATATAGGGTGGTCTAACTATAGCATTTCTTTTGTTAGTGAAGATACAGAGATTTATCTTCTGGGGATTGATTCCTAAACCATTCTTTTCACACCAATCCCTCAAAAGATCCATCGATGCGGAAAGCAACTCAGAAATGGTTTCTGAGAACTTGCCCCCTATGAGCACAGCAATGTCATCAGCATATCCCTGTGCGTAGAACCCTGCAGAGTTTAGGTTTGTTAACAATGAGTCAACGACCAAACACCACAGTAATGGAGATAACACCCCTCCCTGTGGACATCCTCCCACTGGCTTCATCCACAGTTTGGTTTGTCCCAATTGTGATTGTAAAATCCTATTCTCTAGCATGGTGTTTATCCAGCTAGAGGCTAAGGAACTAATCCCCTTTCTTTCTAAGGCTGATGCCATAGTGTTATAGGGTGTGCGATCAAAGGCACCTTCTATATCAACAAAGATGCCTGCCATTATTTCTTTATGAACTAGGGATCTCTCTATCCTGGAAACCAGGTGGTGGAGAGCAATTTCACAGGATTTTCCTGCCTGGTATGCGAATTGAGCGCTATGGAGCGGTCGTTCTACCAGTATTCCATCCCTAATATGTCTGTCTATGACCTTTTCCAAGGTCTTCATTAAAAATGAAGTCAGACATATTGGTCTGTAAGACTTGGGTTCGTCATAGGACTTTTTCCCGGGTTTTGGTATGTAACACACTTTTGCCATCCTCCAGCTTACTGGAATATAGCTCAGTGCCAAGCTTCCCCTTAACAAGGTAAGTATAAGGGGCCTAATTACTGGTAGGCCTTTTTGTAGCAAGGCTGGGAATATCCCATCAGTACCAGGTGATTTGAAAGGAGCAAAATAATTAATTGCCCACTCCACTCTTGCAGAATTGACAATTTTATTTGCTTCTGCCCAGTTACCCTTGCAACTAGTGTGTTCACAGTTGGTAGGGTCATTGTTAATCGTATCCATCAGTCCGCAGCCAGGAAAATGTGCGCGCGCCAGGGCACCGAGGGTTCCCTCCTCAGAATCTGTATAGCCCCCTCCCACCCTGACGGAGCCCAATACTCCCCTGTCAGACTGCTTGGATAAGATCCTATTTACTCTAAACATGGAAGTTGTATCGTTTATTTCGCTACAAAATTTCTTCCACGCCCTTCTTTTAGCCTTTCTGACTTCTTTGTGATAATCAGTGAGTGCACGTTTATAAGTGTCCCATCTGCCTGATCTTTTGGCCGCGTTAAAGAGTTTACGTGTAAGAGCTCTTAACTTGCCAAGTTCATTGTTCCACCAGGGACAGTTCCTGTTGGATCTAACATTACATACAGTGTTATTATCAGTGTATGACTTAATCATTGCCTCAGTCAATGTTGAGTTTAAATGTTCCAAATGCCAGTTGCTACTCACCACTCTAGGACAGCATTTGACCTCCTCCTCAAGCTGTGTATAGTAGGTTTCCCAGTTTGTAAGTTTGGGATTCCTATACACAGCTTCGGACGTGATGTTACCACTTAGATCAAATCTAATGTATCTATGATCTGAGCATGACTCTTCTTCAGAGACGTGCCAGCCTTTAACCCTTAGGCTTATAGCACGTGTGCTAAGGGTTATGTCAATGACCTCAGATCTGATTCTGTTGTTAAAAGTGGCAATATTGCCTCTGTTTAGAATGTCTAGGTCATTACTAGTTATGTACTCTACTAAACACTCACCTCTCTGGTTGTTGTTCTTGCTCCCCCAGAGCTGATGGTGAGCGTTCGCATCAAGCGATGCTATAAGCTCGCCCCTTAAGCCAGTCCCTTCCGTTAGCTTACTAAGTGCCTCGGTCGGGACTCTTTCTTCATATGGGAGGTAGACCGATGCAATCGTCAACCTCCCACCTTGATTTCCCTCGTTGAGGGCCATTTGAGCTGCTGCTAAATCTCTAGAACAATATTGCCATAGAGGCAGCATTTTAAGACTACTCTTATGCAGGATACAGGCTCTGGCACGCTCAGGTACAGAAATAATCTCATACCCACGCATCGCCAGCCCCCCCATCCTGCCCTTATACAGGTAAGGTTCTTGTATTAGAGTAATATCAATATCCTTACCTCTCACATACTGCTGCAGAACACCACATGCTGCAATACAGTGGTGTAGATTAATTTGCAGCAGCCTCACCACCATGATCAGTGCCCGCCGGCCCCCGGAGGGCCACCCCGAGGCGGACGCCGGGAGACAGCGCCAAACCCAGGCCTCCCCATCACAGAGGGCCGAGACCCAGCGCGCCCCCCAGCCCCCGCCACGGGGCCAACCCCCGCAGCCGCCATAGTCATCGCCTTGGGGCCATCCTTAGGAGTTGGCAAATTCGTCGTAGCGATCCCCTTCGACTCCACCGCCTCAGGATCGCTCCTTGCCTCCTCCACCTTATCAGCCGGCTTCCTCTCCTGTACTACTTTCGGCGGCTTCTTCTTATCCAATACCCTGAGAGCGACCTTAGTGAACCCATAGTTCAGCTTAAGCTTCCGCTTCTCAAGGTATTCCATGCTAGTCTCTGGGGCAGACAGGATCGCAAAGAAGCCATGCTTCTCCACCTTGGTGCCCAGGAGTCTCCATAATCTAATATCAGGTACCCTAGAGTTTTGGGTCCTGATCCTCTTCATGAAATGTTCTTCCAGAGGCATTTCTCCTGTAATGAAGGTTCCTACCTTCACGGTTTTATGAAGCTCCTCCACCTTTCCTACACGGAGCTCCAGATCCCCACTGATGTTAAAATTGGGTACTATAATCGACAACCAGTCCTTGGTCTCCTGGTTGTCGCAGATTATGACACAGGCTCCCACATGTGGGTAAATTCCACTGAATTCAGCCTGTGTCCCTTTCTCTTCTTCCAGCTGATCGACAAATTTCATCAGCTGGCCCTTCATTTCCTCGCAATTCTCCTTCGTCAGCTGAGTGGACGGATATCCACTAGGGATAATCGCCACCCTGCTTCCTCCGGCAGCAATCGCGTAGGATGCAATACTAGCATCCCCACCCCTATGCCTCTTTGCCGTAGGCGCAGAGGTACCAGGTGAGGACCTAATCCTTTTCTCTGGAGCGCACCCAGACCCTGCCGTATTCCCGGACCCCGAAGGTCCTGAAAGTCCGGCCGGATCCTCAGGTGGCTCTCCAGCCAACATTGCCCTCCTCCACTTCTTTCTCTGGGCTCCAGAGAACTTGTGCTTGGAGGTCTCGCCTGCATCCTTGGATGCAGCGTCCCTACCAGGCGCCAAGCTCTCTGGCTCCATTACCAGTCCGCTTACCTCCTCTACAAGCGTCGCAAGCGAGCTCATAGAGGCTTCGTCGTCCACTACCTCAGCGCCAAGGTCCATTGAAGGCCCCTGGGCTGAGTCCTCTCCGCTGATCAAGCTGACCAGCTCCTCCATGTCTTCATTATTAGTTGTTGTAGTACTCATATTTTGTTCCCACGAAAGCGGGGGAAGTTACTCTGCAGGTACTGCCCCCTCTCCCTGCAGAGGGCATTTAATACAATGGGGTGCGCCTGGTGCCCCAAGGGGGTCGATTAAAGACAGTGCATTTTTATACACCCCCTGCCATTCGGCCACAGCTCGAGCTCCTCTACACTTGGCTTGGGTGTTAAGGAGATCTCCACATGGATTTCATGGGGAGATCCCGCCTCTGTCGTCCGCGAGTCCATCGGACTCCCCAGGGGGTACCACTTGGAGGTGACAGTAGGCGTTGGTAGGGATAGGTCAGACTGGGAGTTCACTTATGTAACTTAACCAAGACTAGGGGTTTTTAACTTCTCATTTGTAAGGAGCTCTTTTGGGTTAGAAGAAGTTATTGATTCTTTGTTCAGATATGAGTTTGTGTTCGGACAAAGCAGTCTGCGATTTAACATCATTATTACATTTTTGTTAAAGAGAGCGTTGACACATTCAATTATTTCTGTGCAAATATAGGGGCTGTTTTCTGAAGCGTAAATTCAATGTGAATTATTTTTAATGAAGTTTTTTTAATTTTTTAATGAGATTACATATTTTAGAAATATATATAGGGAGCCTATTTACATGACAGAATACACAGTTGATTTTTTCTTGGTCTTACATAAGATGTAAGGAATTCCGATTAATTAGTCTACTAATTATTTTGTAGTATTGACAAAAACCTGCTTTCAGTACAGCATGTATGTAGGAGCTGGAAGGAACCTTCAAAATGTAAGAAGTAAGGGAGCTGCCATGAATCTCTGGCACGATATACATCACTTTGTATGTCTGTCAGTAAGTAGTGAAGAAACTGTTTCATTTCTGAAAATTAACTCAAATTTGAAGTCTAATTGGAATAAATTCCAACAACCAATTTTCAAAATTGTATTGTTTTTATATTTAATGATATTGATTACATAAATAACGATTTATATTTAAATTTGTTAGTACTCAACGATCTATCAAGGATGGATCTTTTCAAGTCAACAAAAATTTTGTTTAATACAGAAACTAGAAAAGTGTCACTTAGAAGGGAATTGAGATTTAAAGTTATGATTTAATAACTTATAATAGCGTATATAAAGTTATAGTAGTTAATAACTGATTATATACGGTGGTGAACAAAAATGAATTCTAAAAGCCCTAGTTTTGAAATAAAATAATACATTTTTCCTTTAATTTCTGCGTTATATATTTCGAATAATGCTTATAAAAAAAATAAAATTTCAATTATAATCGATATAACAAACAAATATTTGGAGAACTTGATTTTTGGTTAAAGCGTGAAAAATGGCGAGGCCTTGGAAAAATTAGTTAATGAACTTAAGGTGGTTTATACTAAGCTAACTGCTTCTGCAAGGTGTACAATGTGTAAATATGTGAATAGCACTCAGCTTTTCGTGTCTGTCATTTTTTTTTCAACTAATACAACGGGCAATAACGAAAATGAAATTTAATTAAAACTTTTAAACGTTTTTGTCCATTAAAACTAACCACCACTCCCACAGGAACAGTAAAACTCAATTATAAAAACTGGCAGCTGGGTCGGGTTGTACACTGGGGGGGGTTGTACACTAGACAATACAATATATTGTATTGTCTAGTGTACAATTGTATGAATCGTTGCCTGAGAGCATATAGGGACTAATAGAGGTGGAGTACGAAGATATTGAGTGGGGAAGGTCAGTGATCCTTATCTGGTTCCCCTGAGGCTGCGGTTGTTACCTAAGGCTGTTCACGGAGGTTTGTACCTTGGGACCAACTGATCCTTTCCTAACCACATATACTTGCCGATACAATTCATAGTCTGAAAATATTGATTCAATGTCGGGCCTTTGAAAACTTACGAGAGATACATGTTCCAATTAAGAATATCTCGCAGATGTAATCTAAAACTGAAAAGAAGGCAGATTTTTACCTGCATATGAATTCTGAAAGCCAGGGAGTGGAACCCCATCCTGTACGACTGCTACAAAGTACCAACCTGTCAGTTTGTCAGAGCTGACAAACAATAAAAAAATTTTGTATTTTTAATTGCATTCCTTACGTACTAAGGTGGTTAAAACGGGTTGTGTTGAAACTTTTATACAATTCAATTACAAGAAGTACATTAGGTCTATGGATGCTATTAACAATCTGTCCTCCAGCACAGTCTAGAAAAATTGGTTTTTTTATTCCTTTATTGTGCAATATTTACAATCTGCCTTTATAAGGCAATAAGTAATTAAGATATATGCTCTCATTCATACAATAAGAAAAATTGGTGAGATTTTAATTTTAATTGTAGTAAAATCCCATTATTATAAAAACTTCTTTACTGTGATAAAATTACAGTCTGCCTTATTGGGCAATTAGTAATTGTGATAAATGTTCACAATCAACCATATTTACAATTTTCATTCATAAAGTATTTACAAACTGCCTAGGGGCTTCCTAAATTCACATCGTTATCACCTCGCTCGCATGCGGAAGAGGAATCGTAGTCTTAAAAAGTCCCCCACGCTTCTACGCCAGCCGCGTCACCGGATACGAGCCAGTGGTGGCTGATGAAGAGCGCGAGAGCCACAAGCGCTCAGGACATGATTGCAGAAACAGGCCATTGCCAGGACTACCACATATTTATAGCTACACAGGTGGTCTGAAAAGTTTCCGACCTCAACATGAAGATGAGAATAAAATAAATAAAAGCTAGTAAAATAAAAGCTAAAATAAAAGCTTTGTTAGGTCGGAGCTTTAGTATCCGAGGTGGATTATAGGCATGATTGGCGCAGTTTAATGACTGTGGTAGGGGATCAGGGTGGTTGGATAGGTTACTAAGGAATTTCATAAACTTGGAAGCGATGAGATCAAGAATTTAGGGTATATTAAGATCGTTATTAAGGATTTGTACTAAAATATCTTAATTTATTGAATGTTTTTATTTTTTTCAGTTTGGCGGGTTCGTAAAACATTGCGAGGCATTCGTAGTAGGTGTTATTCAACAAACTAGTGCTAGATGATATAACAACAGAAGTTTATTATCGTTAATCTTCGCTTAGCAAATGATAATAAGATTTTCTTTGTGTAACCAAAAACACAGTTGTTCTCAAGAGTCCCAAGGAATAGAACGTCTGAAGGCCACAATAAACCCTTCCTATGTGGATAGAACCAGATCGAGAGATTAAAGTAATCTCGAAGGAAGTTGCAACCTTCAGGTTCAGAGATAAAGTCCATTGGTGTATATTTGCCCCAGTGTGAATAGTAAAACCTCTGCACGGAGAATAAAACTTACATGGAGATTGAAGAGATTTGTGGAAGACTCTCGGTACACCAAGACACGAACGCCAAGAACATAACGTTGAGGGCGAAGTAGTTAAATGCTCCTCCTTCAAGACCCAGAGGGAAACACAACGGCGATGGTCTGACACAGTCAAATATGCAGCGGAGTAAAGGGTAGTATATAAAGTAGTTACAGGGTCTTCCTCATCTTTGTTCAGAAGTGGAGGGAGCTTCAAGGACCAGCGCACTTCACCATCTTCAGGGGAGGGATGCAGGTTGAGCAGCTGTATTATCGGGGATGCTCATCAACTAGGCACCGTTGATTGAAAAAGGATTGGAGTCCCTTTGTAAATAGTAATAAGTTCAGTAAATATGATTAATATGCCAAAACAGTAGTATCGAACCGATACTCGATATTAAAAACACATATACAGGTTACAAGTCCACCACCAACCTGGCTAGCAGGCCAGTCAGCGACAAGGTTAAGTCAGAACTAACTCATCATTAGGTGTTGTGCCATGTTTTTTTAAAGGTTAATTAAACGTCTATACCCAACAATCACCTCGATATGTGGACATAACGACATCCTTTATTACTTACGCCATTGAGAGTTTCTGGTTTTTCACGAGGTGATTTTAGTTCAGTGATAACCTTAGGGTCCCAGCATGCTGAACTTTAACGCATGGTGAGTAATATGCGTACATGACAATCCACCATGAGTCTGATTTACGCATGCTAAAATTATACTTCCTTTAGCCAGGAGGGAATAAAGTTTTAAATGATTTCAACAGTAATTTTTGTATGAAGGAGTTCTTTTGTTTTTTTCTTAGGTTAGAGTTCTAATAGTTAAGATTTTTACGACGGAAAACATAAAAGAAGAAGAAAAGTGCCGCTATTATAATCCAAAACATCGGCCGAGAATGGTCCTCCTATAAGACGTGCAATAGCACTGACTTGCGTTCCTATACCGTTAGAGTGGGGTGACTTCTTATGAAGTTGAATAACCTTTGAGTAATAAAAAAATAAATCACTGACATTGTTTCTATTGCATTTACTGTTAAATCGACCCTGCTTTCTTGGCACAAATAAACTATGAACGATTGTGCTCTTCAGTATTAAGCATGACACAGTTTTTTTCACTAATAAGACAATTTTTAAATTGAATATTTTGATTATAGCTGGTTATGTTTAAAATAAAGTTACAGGAATTAAAATAATACATTATACCTAAAAATTATGGTATTATAGGGTGGTATGAATGACTATGTATAAATGAGCTATTCTACTGTCAAGTTTTGCAAGAGGGACTAAGAGTAAAACACATACTAAAAAACAATTATAAAAATAGGCAAGACTATTTAGTATGAAGTAATGTTCTCTATCTAATATAATCCAAATTGAAATCAAAATTATATGGTTTATTGAAGACCTACAAAACTGGTAATGACTTCCTGATACACAATACTGAATCAAACCCCCTGGTTTTATCATACAGATCGTTCACCAATTACGGACTTACCAAACAGAAAGACCGACATCGAGTAAATTAAAAGATACCGACTTGTGCCTTACTGCCATAAGACTGTAATAATTGTCATAATCAACACATAACGATGGAAAATGTTGAAATTTTGTTATACTTACGGACATTATCTAAAAAAAAGAGTATTGATGAAAAATATGTCTAATTTTCAGACGGGACTGGGAGGAAGGACTCACTTGGAATTTAGGGGTTGAAACCGCTGATAATAGGCGTTGACGATCCCGTGAAAAATCGTTACGAACCAGCACAACAGTCGACAGTTAGGCAGGCAACTACTAAGAACACATTCACAATTTCAGGAGCCAACAAGTAGGACTAACGTTGAGACAGTGAGATAAAGAGACAAAGTCATATAAACAGTGACACAGGCCGAGCGATTCAAACCGACAAAATGATACTTATTTAGATTTGAAATAAATAATAACTTTATCAGTAAAGAAGGTAGAAAAAATGAACAAGACGATGAAGATTTGTGCTTATAGTAACGACAACTACTCATCACTAGATGGACTAAGGAACATCTAAATTTGGCTTTGTTTATATTCATTATCTATAGATATTTGGTCTTTTTGCTGAAATATCTTCTTATTTTTTTATTTTTGCTTTCTCCTTTCCTTACGTATGCATATATAACTCAATTTAAAAATGATTTGAAATCATGTACGCTCTTCAATACATACATATTACTTTATAGGACACGTGTAAAACAATAAAAACGTGCGTTGGAGGGTTTGCTATAATCTTTGATCTACTGTGGAACGAATTGCGTGGTAAATGTTCATCAGATCAACAAGCACTATAAATGCAACCTCCAACTTGACGGGCAATACCTACAGTCTCAAGCGGAGAGATGTCCTCCTTACATAAGAGATCTAGGTCAAAGAAAGAACGAAGCGGTAGTTAGGAGCGGTGACATAAAAGCCTTACACCTGGCTGTGCAGTCAAGGTTGGAAACTGGAGGACCTTGCCCCTTCTCAGTACCTCGTCTCCATCCGGGCTGGCTCCGTAAGTATTAATACCGCTGGGTCGTAGTTGATGGGACAGCATCAGCAGATACAACCAATCATACGTGAAACAAAACATTTGCTACGTACCTTATAATGTGCCCGCCAAACTTCAGCTGAAGAATTACAATTACAAATACCAACGGGAGATCAAGACTGTTCCACCCTTTCCCTCTTAAAAGCAGACTTTCTCCCTTCATGCTAGTCAAGCATTTCCAACCAACCACGATAAATGGAGAGTTAGTTCTTAATAGAAGCCCCACAATATGCAAAACAACTGACCTTTTGGTGTGGGCGTATGCATTTTTATTATGAGGAACCAAAACATGGAAAAAATCCAAGATGCCGAGTCACATTGTCATTGAAATTCATAAAGATTAAATGACTAGACGATTATACTGTGATCAAACTGCACAGAAATCATAAACACTAATTGTGTCTTCCTTGATTAACATTACTCGAATGCTTCGGAAAATCGATAGTATATTTTTACTTAGAAATATACTGTATCTTTACTGTTACTGTTATGTTTGTAAATAAAATACAAAGAAATGGTTTAAGACAACATTCTTATACCCTTTCCGGTTCACAACTATATAAATATTATGTTTTAAGTTTAAGAAACAATATACAAATATTTTGATTATCAGATGGCCAAAAAGTCATTCTTGTCTAAAGATCAACATTCTACCGCCTGGCTGCCAGTATCACCAGCCTTGCGGTCTGAAGCTGGTGATTTATAAAAACATAATCCATCGCTACCGTTATTGAAGGACCCAACAAAACTTCAAGTTCAAAACTCCAACAATATCAAAACGGTATTAACTATCAGTAGAGTCAGATGGACAAAGTGAAGGTAAAACGCCTGTCCGAAATGATATAACTGCGAATAGTTGATGAATTTATCTAAGCCAGGGAATCAATTAATTAGGATGCCTCCAATATCTCACAAAACGAGAGTTCATTCTCGTTTCTACACAGATGCAAAATATGTTGCTATAGACGCATTTACTCCGGTCATATTTAATTACTATAAAACCAAAAGATGGATTCCATAAAATACAATTATTAATTGGGTCATTTCAATCAGTCCCAGGAACAAACAAAACCTCCTTACAATACACGTCACAATGTCATGGAGACTGAGAACACAAGGATATAATGACCGCATCGTATTAAGAAATTAAATGTCTAGGAGTGAGAAAAATTGATGTAACGGCTGGTCTGAGTTTATAAGAGTATATGACACGCATTGCAGACTGCTGTAACCAAAGGGACAATAATAATTTAACAGGTTGAGTTAAAACCTGGGACAGCTCTGCTAGGGTCAGCAAGATCAGACATACACCCTGACCCAATGTGACCACATTATGAGATAAGCAAAAAGATCTTTTTTCAATACATCAAAACACATTGGGCTATTTCAATTACAGAATCAATTTTAAATAGCTAAAAATTAATAAATAATTTTTTAGATGAGAGTTATATTATTTTTATTCTTGGTAGATATAGATGGTAGGTAGAGAGGGTTCATTAATGGTCTAAGTTACAATACTAAGATACAAAATATCTTAAGCAGTAGACGTCACCTTCCATCTCACAAAAGCACCTGATGCAGACATACATTTTATATCAAAATGTTGCCCATTAATAAATTTGATGAAACCTTACGACTACCTTTCACTAAGCTAGTCCGACCTCCCACTAACTAACTCTTCTATTCATGGATAATAATTCAACTATCTGAAGGAATTTGAAGGAACAAAACGTTTCTAAAATCATTCTATAAAAATGAGTTATGTAGTAATGTAATATTCTTAAAATTAACGAGAATTGAGCAAGGAGTCCTCTTCTTCCTTGTGGTGAGGAATTTAATAAGGAGAGGCGAAGTAAAACACTATGGATGGTTAAAGAACAAAACCACGTTCCGGTACTGTGATCATTATAGTTGAAAATGTCATGTGCTGTTTGTAAAATAAATAAAAAAGAAAAGAGATGAAAGTATAGAACTTTGTCAAGGTTAACCTAGTGGCAAGACCAGGAAATGTTTTTAACCGAATTATAGGAAGACCCGTTTACAAGGGGTTTGGACTAGTATTTCGAGATTCTGAACCAATTTTCATCCACATAATGAGTTTCGAAGTTCGGTAAAATAATGAAAGCAGTTTCTGTAAAACCAAACAGCATACCCTGTCAGATGTTACCTTGTTATCCAAACACAAAGGCTTGTTGTAATATACCTGTGGCATGACCTATTTTTCTCCTAAGGAGCCCTAATGATATACAAAACATTGTTGATGTTTTATTAATGAAGGTAATATAATAAGCTTTTCAGAAAAAAATAACTTTCATCATTTCATTCTCGTTGGTTAGTTATCCAGTAAGCATATTTCTATACTATTCCATTGTAATTATTAAAAGTTATTTATTCATATGTAATAAATAGTAAAATTTTTCATTTGGAAACACACAATTATAAAAATGGCAATAAATTATTTTTTTTATGGTTTATTTGATTATTATACGTTATTGACAGATTGAAGCCACAAACTTTTCAATTGTATTGCGTATGGTACTTTGGGAAATTATAGATAATGTTGAAAGATCGATGAAGATTATTTTTCAGTTTTTCAGTATTTTATTAATCCAACGTAGTAGTAAACAGTTACTAACAATTTGCAATATTACAGAAATAACTCGAAATGAGTCATCCTTCAGAAATTAATCACAAGTGATTGTTTGCTCCACCCACCGATTCTCCGTTATTTTGTTCAAATGTATATAAAATCAGGTCGTAAAAATATGGAAAAGTAAAAAAAAAAAAATGTTATATCATATACAAGAAATCAAATTCAAATATCTTCCAAATAACATTAATTTATCTTATATTTATTATTTATTATATTTAATAGTCTTAGTTCATAGAGACACATAGGATATGAAGTAAAGTCCCTTGGTTTTATTTAACAAATAATTTATTTTTGAATAGTAATTATCGTTAAAATAATTGTAGTTTTTGATTTATAAAAATGCTTATTTCTTTCGAAATTAGTTATACGACCCGAATGAAAAAAAATCCAACTCATAAGACGATGTCACTATTCACTATCCCTTTTACCCACTATCTCCAAATCTTCTAAAAGTTTAGAGTCGTTTAGCAAATAAAAATGAAAGTTTCTACAATTTAGTAGATCACAAACTTTTTGGGTTCTCGACTTTTGGCTAAGAGATAAAATGTAAGAAGAAGCTACACAGTTTGCGCCTTTATTTAATTTTTAAGGACTTGACCTAGTCCCCGAACTGGGGCTGCTTTGTCGTTTAAGCTAAGTTCTTGCTTCAAGCTAAAGTCATACAGAAAAGGAAGTTCTTCCATCTGTAATAATTTGTTCTCGGCTGCAATTAAACTTTAAGGTGCGTGATTGAGGTCAGAGAACTGAGGGATAAGGTATTCTGCAGAACAACTCTGATGAAATTTCTATAGCCCTTCAGAATAAAGTTGAGATCTTACTAGGTGAAAGAGTCAGATAAAATTATATAATTTTATACGGAATTCAGGCCTTTATAGAATGTAGCGAGGCTATAGGATATATAAAATGTGATATGTGAATAGATTCGACTGAGAATCCATAATTGAAATCGTTGTAAAATTTTTTAAGGTGTTTAAAAAAAAAACAAAAAACGGAGGATCGTGGGGGACTTCCCATGACTCCCCTTCCTCTTTCGCACCAGAGCAGGTGACAACCATGTGGACTTTTACTGTATCAATGAGATCATATATTTCAATTACTTATTGCCCAATGAGGCAGATTGTTTTATCATTTTAAATACTAACCCTCGTTGGAATGTAATCAACAAAAAATACTAGGATATATTAATAAATAGCAGGGATGAAATGAAAAAAAGAAAATATCGATAAAAAATAGTGTAATAATCTTTTTTAAGTATTAGCCAGAAATCGGTGATATTTCATACCACAACTGGTAATTATGAATATGTTTTGATAAGTTTATTCGAAAATATGTTTGTGATAAGGAAACGAATGATGCACTAGCCATTTAGTGCGTCCTTAATTGAAAATATAATTGAGCAAAGAATATCATTCCTTCAAGCAGATTTCACTTAATATTCGGGCTCATCCAAGCTTGGTAACGTCCCATAATTTGAGGTGATTAGGCGAAAAGCAATTTACTTTCCGTCAAGTTGTAACCTCTACTTCCATCAACAACACGGAGATAAATGCTTTGACCTTCACCTTTATCAAGTCTAATTTCAGATTTGGGAACTGACCAAGTGATCTGATAGTTAGATAGGAGGAATCATGACTTCCAGATTTTTAATACCCTTTTTAATATTATGATAGCATTAAAAAAGTAAATAATTAATATCACTTAATCTTGATTAATGGTGATAGCAGTCATCACAACATCATCTTTAGGCCAGCACCAACTTTCAGTCGTAGGGGGTGGAATCTGGTATTGATAAAATATCGAAACCCGAAAAACTATAATTTACATATAATATAGCCAAATTGTGAATGAGCAAACCTTTATATATACAATGCTGTAATATAGAAGATGTTTTAGATCATGCTCACGAAAGATCATCCTGCAAATTAAATGTGGTAATTTTGTAAATTTTTAAAGGCCCAGAAGAGTCTAAGAAATACGACGTTTGATAAAAAAGCAATAAGAAGTTTTTTTTATCTTAAACATTTTTTATTTATTCTTTGATAGCGATGTTGTCCCGTCCGAAGTAATCCCCCTCAGATATAATACACTTGTGCCAGCTCTTTTTTCAATCTTCGAAGCACTTTTCAAACTCACTTTTCGGTATAGCTCTTAGCTTCTTCTGCGATTCAGAAGAATAGCAAGAAGTTAAAAGAATTTATCTCATCAATTGTGTCAAAACGTCGTCCTTTCAAGGTATTTTTTCAACTTCGGGAACAAAAAGAAGTCGCAGGGTGAATACCATGTCCGGTGAATACGGTGGATGAGGTAACACAAAAGTGTTGTTTTTGCTAAAAAAATATGAACAATCAGTGAGGTGTGAGCGGGAGCGTTATTGTAATGCAATTTGCAATCGTTTTGCCACAATTCTGGACGTTTTCGTCAGATTGCTTTATGTAAACGGCTCATTACTTGCAAGTAATATACGTTACTGACCGTACGTCCTTCTGGTAGGAACTCTTTTTTTTTTACCATCGGAATCATAACGCACGCGAAATTATAACATTATCGTTACTTTTTGAACAAACCTCGTATGCATGTGTAAATATTTATTAAACCACCTTCGTGCTTATACAACTCGATTGCTGCAAGTGACATCCTACGTGACGGAATCTTGCCCAGTCGCTGCATCACGAATATCTGCTTCATAGAATAGCCCGGGTGGGACTTAAGGCCGTGCTGATGTTTCGATGCTAAGGTCAAATTATGATAATGGCAGGATCGAGGAGAATTATTAATCCTTAAGAGTTCTCCCTCCCTCTCGACCGATCTCCAGCTTATATAACTGATCCGAGATTCTCCTCACCGTGGTGTTTGCTTTTCAATTTTAGCAAGTTACATTATTCTAGTTCCAGGTTACTTCTACTATCATGAGTATAAAACTAATTGCATGATGATTTTTTTTGAGAACGTTTATAAGGCTTTGTATGATGAAAAAAAGAACAAATTTGTAAGGCAGCACAAATCCTGCTCTCCAATATGTCTTAAACAGCCAGCAGCTCTGACCAACTCATACTAGGACCTGATGAAGACATAATAAATTAATAAATTTGATCGAAATCAATAACATTCAATAAGGAATTTTTACACGTTTCAGTCAAATACTTCAATAATGCTTTCAGTGAGCTGCGGCAATACTATAAGGATTGCATCCTCTACCGTATTTTGAAAATTGGATTTTCAATTCTAACGATAAGGTTTATCTAATAGTGATGAAGGAAATGTTTCTAGTTTATGTTATTCATCTAAATTTCTTATGTTTCTTATTTTTAATTAACTTTATGCATTGTTTTATAGTCCCTTCTATGTGTGGCTGTCAATTCTTAGAAAAACGCCATTGGAGGAGGAAGAAATTAAGGTTAGGGGCATAATTCCACCTGAATACAAGGTTTGGAAACAAATCAAGAATTGTGTGGAAAGTAAGTCCCTGAAGTCACTCCTGACTCCACTGGGATTGAGGAAGAGAACGTGCTACCATCAATGCTTCAGGTGATGTTCCAAATAAAATTATCATATTACAATATATGAAATGAATTTTTTACGAAGAAGTAAATACAAAATGAAACTATATTTATAAGTAATATTGGAGAGATATTTCCAGGATCAATTGTGGTGGCGATTCAATAATAAAGGATGTTCTACTTGATTTGAAGAAATATCTTGAAGTATGGGCCTCAGTACATAAGCTTTCTAGAAACGGAGTACCTTATTTCTGCAGGACACTCCGCTACTAGGAGTAGTCATGGAATGTACCTTAATGTGGAATGATTTCAGATAGATTTAATTATTATTACGACCATTAGTGAAAAACATTCGTACATGCGTCTACATATCGCCTCTGCCTGATTGAAAGTCCAGCCTCTCCCTTCTGGCTCGGCAATATATAATAATGGATAAAGTTTCTAATATTAATGAACACGTTTGGGATCTTGTTGCTCTAGCACAGAGGTCATGAGGGCATTGATTGGTCATTAATTTCACCATCTGTGCGACCTGCCATTGCGTCTTCCGCTGCACAGCTAATATATTAATTCATTTAAATATTTACCCAGTGTAAACTAGACCAATAATTTCCTATATCCGCGTCCTTTTTAGGTCGTAAAAGTACATTTTTGTTTTTATTGAATTTATTAATGTGCTGATACGTTTATTCTAAACCTTTCAACATCTTTAAACTGCTTTATTATCGACACTAGCATGATAAACGGCGGCCAAGGCCGTACAAATAAGAGGGTAGCCATTGTTCTTTCCGTCGATTGTCTACAGGGACATATATGTAACTCAGCTTTGAGTACTGATATATTTATCAGTGTCGTAAAAGAAAAATAGCTTAGATTACATATTAAAATGTCACTAAGTGACTTGTATCATAACCAAGCAGCCGATGGCCGGTTGTAAATCAGCTAATATGTAAATTGTCCTCGAAACCAGTGTCATTTATTAGGGTATTTTCAGGATTGTATAAGTTAAACGGAATGAATGATAGGGAGCATGACAGGGTATTTTATCCGGCGGCTGTAACATGAACATTTCTCCTGCCGAATAGTCTTGCTGGCATTTAAGACCGTGCTAACACTCAATGGTAAGGTCGAATTATGATAATGGTTAAAGCTCGTCCGGCGAGAATTATAATTCCCTCTTTTTACTTATGCCCCGTGAGCGATAAAAGGTTTTTCCTTTTGCACGGTTACTTCCTGAGGGGTGATCATGACTAAAGTATGTCAACTGCTCCGAAACTTTGATTATGCTATATAAACGCGAGACAGTAAACCGCAAAAATTTCGTTGTTGAAAATTTTGACTTGATCGCCAATAAACACAGTTTTGGCGCATTCTACCTTTATTGAACATTAAACGATCAATAATTTTACAGTTTATTTTCATTTAACCAATAAAGGTAACATGTTCACTCCGTCATACGCTAAGCACTTATGAAAATCTCAAGTGTAATATTTTTAAATCATCATGTTTATAACAAAATGAACATATTTATTTATTTAAAATGGTTAATACGTTACTTTGGTGTTTATATGCATAATGCCGAGTTTCTTATAATTCGATTTAAGCAGTTTACTTTTTGAAAAGTATGGAGCAATTTAGATATTTAGGTATGTTGCATGTATTGACCCCCTCGTAAAAATGTTTTTGACCTCCCCTCTTGTGCGTTTTCCGCCATCTTGAAAAAACAATTTTTCCTCAGTAACTCGCTTCCAGTGCATATTATGCAAATAATTGTTATTAAATTTTTTTTTGCATTGAAGCATTTAATTTTTTGCAGGTCTCTAATGTATCATGCTGGAAAATTTGACATAAGTACTGAGATTCGGGGCCGTGAAAATCTACAAACATGTAAAAAAAAACGCTAAACGTTTTTTCCTCAGCGGTTTCACCTTAATAATTATTTTTTAATGGCACTTAGTGAAAAATTCATAATAAACAATATTGTAAAGGATTAAATTTCGTACAATATTATACAAAATATTAGAAACTAGTTTCAAAAGACGCCAAAAAATATTTAAATAACAATTTTAGTGAAATTGAAGGGCTAGAAACTGAAAGTATCACTCCCTGTTCAAATTAGTATTCCTGAATGTAATATCTTTAATCCAGTTTGTAATATAATCATTAGTTTTACAGTTTCTTTTCATTTAAACCAATTTTTAAGTGAGCAACCATCACCCGATGAGGTAAGGTGTTTTAGGGGATGTAATGTGGTGTTTGTTTGGCACCATCGTAGATGGAAACTACCTGAAACCAAAAACATGATCCAAAAATACTCTCTTCTATTTCCATGTATTCTATAAACAACAAAAGGGGACTCGTGAAGTGTCACTATCCCATTACGTACTAGACAATCCTAAATATTTAAACCGAAATGGAGGCACTAACAATACCTGGAGGATTTGATACTCTCTCTGCCATAGTGCAGAAGTGTCCATAACTTGTTAGATACTATTTATTATATTGGAGCTGTAAGATCTCATATGTGATCTTTTTTGCATAAGGTTTTAAACAAAATTAGCATATTTATTTATTTAAAATGGTTATTACATAAGTTTGAGTATTATTTACACAACGAAGAGTAATTTATAATTGGATTTAAACAGCGCACTTATTCCATACACATGCTACATACCAATAGTCAACCTGTCCTGTGTAAACTTATTGTTTATTATGGTAACGACATCGTAGATAGAAACTTGATTACTAAAAGCGCCCGAGTGAAAAATAATATCTGTGTGATGAAAAAACTGGCATTCATCATGAAAGGTTAAAGGGGATAGTGATCCATTGATAGAAAGTTAGCACTATGCTATGCTCATGCCATTTAAAAAAGTAGAAACGTCATTACTATGTGCACAACTACCGGGCAAATGTGGAGTTGCACCAACCTCCGTTATGAAGTTCATGACCAGGCAGACCAAGTATATGACTCAATGATGATTAATAAATTGGGTTAAGAAGTTTTCGTGTTTGGGGCAATTGATTTAAGGAAGAATTTAAATTCAGTAAGGAAGTTAAAATCGTAGGAACTCACCACGTAGAAGTAACAGGATTCCGCAGTGGTTAAAGTGATATAATTAATTTGGTACATCCGTAAAAATATCCCTTGGTAAAATTAAATTACAAAAAAAAAATATACTCGGATGAGTGGGAAAACATGTCTATTGAAAATAAGTGTTCACGACAGAGTGCTTTTGTGTTTAGTTACAAATTTCTAAATTTTCAGTCATTTAACCGCCTTATTGGCCAGCTAATTCCTCCACGATTTTAATTATGGGAGAAAGTATTATCCGAAATATGGCCGCAGAGCGGGATAATCACAAGTATTTTACAAGATCATAGCGGTACTTTTCCCTCGAGTGGATATGCAAGAACTATTAGGCGGATAAACAGCAGCTGGCATTTATTATTACACAGTAATAACATCTCCATTAGCGTTGATAGATGGGTGCTTTCATGACCATCATTATTAAACCGCATGAATAATTTAGCAGCGGTCCAGACCGGGCTGGGGGTTGTGAATACAGCTGGGCCTTCATCATCCAAGGCGCCTAAGCTTAGTGTGTATCAATTTCGTGTTAATCGTGATGGCCATATTCGATACACCATAGCTATTTTGAAAGGAGTGAATTTTTTTATTTCAGAAGCTATTTAAGATTTATTTCACTGAGTCTTAATTTAAAATTCAAGTAAAATTTCGTAGATATTTGTTTTTTTTGTTTATTTAGATATTTTTTCAATAGAAATCACATATTCAATGCGTTGCCAAGAGGTTTAACAAAATAATCAAGTTATTTGCAATAATAATTGCATTAATAATTAATATGATATTTTTCATTGATTTATATATGATGCAATAATCTAGTATATAAATAATAACAACTAATATTATGGATCTTATTTATGCATAAAATCTTCGTACTACAAATCAATTTTAATTTAGGAAAAAAATGTAACTATGATGAAAAACTGCTAACGATAAAAAAGCTAAGGAGGTTTAAATATGTTTTTATATTCATATAGGGCTTTTTCAATTTGTTGAAAAGGAGGTTTTCAGTGACTGAGATAGATTGACTAATTAAATGGAGACATTCGAAAAATTAAACTGCTGTTATGTAACAATAGATAAATACAAATAGTATTTTTATAAAGTTTCTCACTTTACAAGTTACAAATAAAAAGTAACTTATATAAAATTAATTTAAATATTATTGTAAGCGATAAGCCCAGTAGGAATATAATTCTGGATTGCAAAGTTGGAGTCATTTTGATTTTTAAGTATGTTGTATGTATTGACCCACTCGTAAAAAAAAGGTTTTGACTGTCCCTCTTGTGCATTTTCCGTCAACTTAAAAAAATACTGCTAAAAAAAAATACTTTTCCAGTTTTTCCTCAGTAACTCGCTTCCAGTGCATATTAAGCAAAAAACTGTCATTAAAAATTTTAACGAGCATTCAATTTTCTGCATGTCTTTCTTTTAACATGTTGGAAAATTTGGAATAGGTACTGAGATATGGGGCTGTGAATATGAATATGTGAAAACTGCGAATATGTCAAAAAAACAAAAAACGTTAGATTTGTCAGTTTTTCACCTTATTAAGCTATTTTTAGTGCAAAATTTATAATAACCGATATAGTAAAAGATTAAATTTCCTACGAGATTTATGGAAAACATTTGTAATTACTTTCAACAGACGTGATATTTCAAGAAATATTGAAATAAACAATTATAGTGAAAGTGGACTGGAAACTGAAAATATCACTCTCCGTTCAAATTAGTATTCCTGAATGTAATATCAATAATCTATTATGTTTTTTTTTTTTTTTTTTTTTTTTTTTTTTTTTTTTTTTTTTTTTTTTTTTTTTTTTTTCCCTAAGCTCTCAAACTTATAAAAATAGGAATGTGGGAAAAATAAGGAAAATTATTTTTGGCTGGAAAGTGCCTTTCACTAAGGGGAGACCCCTATTTGAAGAATGTATGAGAAGGATATGGGGTGTGGAATGCCTAGAAAGGCGGATGGAGTCAGGAAGGTAGTGAGAGTCTACCAAGGATTGTAATATGTACGAGTAGTTGATGATATTAATTTGGGTGATGAAGTGAATTTTGGGGGAATAAGTGTTTTTTAAAAAGAAAAACATAAATTTTCAACATGTTTACAAATATTTCAATAAAATACAATTTGAAAATAGGTCTTAAATTTTATTTTAATAATTTATATGTTATATGCAAGTTAACAATTCGTCAGTTTTTGTTGTCTTGCCCTAGATCTTGTTGATGCCTATAGTTCATCACTTCAGCCAATAAGCAGTAGATCGTCTAACTCGTCTTCTTCCATGTTGAATTTAACCACTGGTGCATTACCGCAGAATTATAATCCACTATGAAGCATCGAAGTATTACTTTTTTTTCAACTGCATTTCTCGCCACAAGCTTATTTTTATTGGCATGAAATGATGCTTAGCACTGCCAATGGAGCTGATTCTTTATTCATCCGCACTGGAGTTATGCCACTAATACCCTTCTTCCAGCCCCAGTCGAGGGTTTCTTTTTCATAACCAAGCCACGTTTGAACTTGCAGATAAGTTCTTTATGCAAGATATTGAACGGCATGCTCTGTTGGAGATAGCCATGCCTTATCCACATTCATGTTTATAAAAGCGTTAGCATAGATTCACCAACTCATCTATAGTGGTGTTCAAGTCACCTCCATACAGGGCCACAAGGAAAGTTGCAGACGCTTCCACGATCCTCACCTAAAATGGTAATACTTTTATTGTAGGAAGCATCACTCTCAAATGTGCTACAAAACTTAATTTTCCTCTACCCTAACAGAGAGGAGGTGAATCGTAGCCACTTATAGCATGGAGAAATAGAATTTTTTCCACAATATATTAATATTTCAACATATACAATATAATGTTTTGGAATACAGCGCATCTCTCATATTAGCTCTTCTAGATTTGCAATACCAAACAACAACCAGACAATGTGCTCAATGCGAAAGCCGTGAGCAGAACTAAAAGATTAATGTCTTCTCCAATAACAATAGAATCGTTTCTGAAGACAACAATGCAGCAGTTTTCACAATCAACACACCTGCTCCTTCTGTTGCCTTCTTGGTGACCATTTGAGCTTGCTGAAATTCCATCTAGAGCAGCGTGATGAAGCGTGATTTGTTTTATTTCATTGGACGCTAATTTATACTTTTGCATCTGGGGAAACATTGTAACATTTACACGAGATTGTATGTAGCCTGGAATGATAAGCTCTTTCAGTGCTTTTTTGTGCATCTTCTGTTTTCTGCAGTGGGGTAACCATCGAAGTGTACCACAACATTCACTTGTACATAGTTCACATTTCTTAAAAACATGCGATCCGATTCCAGTAAATTCTGTTAGGAAGTAGCCTTTATCTACTACATCAACTTTGCTCTTCCCATTTATGTGTCACTTGGCAAGGGGATAAAAGCAAAATGTAAAATGTGCGAATGCTTTCCGCTGAGAAACGTGATAATGTAAAGAGAGCAAGTAGATGAAGTATTTTTTCATAGTGTAATTCTTACTTTAATGTATACTGGAAATATGGCAAAAACCGAACCGTTATAACTTCTTGAAATGGAATCACAAAATAAAAATCCCTATATTACGTCCTTATTCCTGACATCAAGGAATATTCCAACACAATCCAAGAAAAGTCGAATGAAGTTGTGTCGTGATCGCTTAAGGAAAACATTTATTTCTTAAGATTTTGACTGAGGATGATATTTACAGTTCACAACCAACTTTCACTAAACTTGTTAATGCAACATTTCTTTACATTTATTGAGAGTAATTACAATATTTTGTATGAATATTGTAGGAAATTTAAATCTCTACAATATTGGTTTCAATACATTTTGCACTAAACTGTGCTACAGAATAGTGATTAAGGCAAAACACGGATAAATCAAATTTTTTGCGTTTTTTGACATTTTTGCAAATTGTCACGGCCCTTTGTCTCAGTAGCTGTTCCAAATTCTCCAACATGTTACATACAAAACAGAGAATTTAACATTCTTTAAAATTTGTAATGACAACCTTTTGCTTGATATGCACTGAAAGAGAGCTACTGAGCAAAAAGTGAAGAAAGTGCCTTTTCTAAGCAGTTTTTTTTTTCATTTTTCAATATAGTAGAAAACGCAGAAGAATTTTTCACATGAGGGGCAGTACATACAACAAACACACCTGAAAGTCAAAATTACTCCAACAATAGCAAGCGAACTTCATTTTTTGAGCTATCTTTACTGGGCTAACAGGCGGTGCCCAATCAGGACCAAGAGTGATTGATTTCAAATTAGTAGAACAAACGGCTCCTGTTTACCCGAGAAGAATGATCATGACTGATTAGATTTCTAGGTCAGTTTGCCATCAAGTAGTCAGTAGACAGCCTCCCAGACTATATATAAAACTAGAGTAACCGACTAAAAAGACCTAGTTACTAGAATAAACAAACAATTTATGTTGGGGGTCTGGGAACATACCTATGCTGTTGCGTCACGTACCACAACACATGGTCGATGTAATTTAAGTACCTCAATCTAATGGAGTGTTCGCAGATGTTGGGTTCGAACTAACGTGAATTTTTAATAGGCCCATATCTATAATTTAGCAATAGGCAACTAGGTATGGCAGATTGTCGATAGTCTTACTATCGATTGTACCGATTCGACTGAGTTCAGTCGATCAATAATCGAACATTTTGTAGATATCAAAATGCCACTTCAGACAGGAACATTGAGATACATTGAGATAAAACAGAAAACCATGCATGTTTCCATATACTGCAGTACCTATTATAGTGTTATAATTATTTAAGAATAGTGATATGATGGACAGGTATTGCTCTAAAGTACACGGTATTCTAAAAAGGAAGGAGCACAGCAATTACATAAATTTACGGTAAATATATTTAAAAGAAGTAAGCAGAAAATAGAAAAAAACAATACAATGAAATTAGCAAAACTGAATCAGCTCTTTTTTCTTCCATAAAAACATTTTTAAAAACGTAAAATTCGGTTTTTTTCTGATTAACTGAATTAACATCATAAATTGAGACTACATAATTTATTAGAAAATGTTTTGTAAATAAGTTATAAAGATAATAATTTATAAAGACACTTACGAAATAATCTCATACCCTACATTGCTACCCCCGGTCCACACCCATCATTATTATTATTTTATATGAAATATAAGAAATATTTATTGATTCTTGAAGGTATATAAGGGGCGAATAGAACAATAGATGACTTTATTTTGATACTAACCCCATAAGCTTATTAATTATTAACCATAAACTACATAATCACATTTTTGCTCCTATATTTGATTTAAAATATATTCTTGGGGTGCAATGGTAGTTAATAAACATAAAATAATGGCTTCCATGAATCCTTTTTATCTCTAGTCCACTGAATGAATCTTAACGGGGATTGGATTCGGGGGTTAAACTCTGTTTAATACAATTTTTACAATTTCAATGCAGTCAAATTGAGACGATTTGAATGTCTCATTTTAGCATGTTTTGGACGGTTGTGATTTCTTATTTAAAGATATTAATGGAAGAAAAAGACATCTTCTCCAACTACCGACTGTTGTGTCGCCCAATTCCGTATATTGGCACGACTGATCATTGAGTGGAAATTAATTAACGCTCTTAAACAAGTTTAAAACACAACCAGTCTTTATAGGTAACCATCTTTCAGACAAATACTATAGATATAGGTAATATTACAAAGCCATTTATTGATTTTAATGCTGAGGACAAATCTCTCCCGATAGCAATAAAGTCTCTTACACAGCACAAGGCAATCAAACCCTTGTTTATTTCTCTGTAACTAGTTTGTGTTTTTAAATACGCCAATTACATATCAAGGACACATCCGTCCAGGAAACGTGAGCAACTATCTTTAATTTCTCAGGTGTTATTTCGTTGACACTTGCTGCAAAGCAAGATTAACTTTTATTGTGGATTCATAAATGAGGTTGAAACTAATCAACCAATCAAAGTACAGGAAATAATAATAATAAGTCTAACAGTTTTTTTTGACATAATTGAAGATGAAAAATAACTGCTGAACAAATTGCAGAGAATTTATTGATAATGCCAGAGCGGTAGTCGAAAAAGGTACATGAGAAAAAAGTACGGGCAATTCGAACGCAATTGCCTTTGGTATGTCTGTGCCTGTCTTTTTTTTTCACGATGTTGTTCATCAAAATAATTCAATAAGTCTAAAATTTTAAACGGGTATTTCACAACTTTCTAATATATAAAAATATTCTGGTTGGTTAAAGTACAAAAAAACATGACTTATTTAAAAAATAACGTTTTACGCCTCTAGCTTTTAAGCATTCTGAAGCCTCTTGTTAAAAACGATTCAGGCACAAGCCAATCATAATTTTCCTACGTAATCAAGTGACTTGTTCGAAGCTAATGAGATCAGATATTGGCTGGACTCCCGGTTCGACAGGGATGCCTCAGCTGGATGGTTGGCTGGCCGGGAGTAAGGTTCTGAATTCGAACCCTTCAAGCCCTGCCAATATAATTTTCTGTAGTTGATGTTAGTTCTGATGTTGTTGGGTAAACCGGTTAAAGTAAAATTTGAGTAAATTAAAATTAAAAAGTTTTTAAATAAAAAAAAATTAATGCTTCTCATTCCATCTCCAAGTATATAATTTGTCAGCAGAAATTGGCATTAAATAGGACAGAGACTTAATAACTGCCCTGCAGAGTAATAATATTACAACAAACCTCATTTCGTTGGCCTAGTTCTGTATTTCTAAGTCACCATCAAAGTCTTAAAAAGTTTTTCCCCACACGGTCAAGTGGGTAAAGGTCATTTAAGAAACAATGCATGAGAACATAAGTCTTGCTAAAAACTTATTTAAGTCATGAATTTTGGCATTCAGCCTTTAGGGTATGCCTAGAGCAAATGAAAGAAACCTTTCTCGACGGAGGCCCACATCAGATAGGAGAGTCACACACGCTATCCTAAATGGGTGATTCCTGCAGTAGGGAGGGTTTTTTCTTACCTGCCGAACACAGAACTAACTAGACCTGGCTGAATGTTCCATCTATTGGTTGCCATGTCACCTAGTGCGATGAGCCTCAGTGTCATTTTGTTAACCTTATAACCTCATTATGAACATGATACCATTTTTCGTAATTTATGTTTTCAGCATAACCTGTTTATAAAAAAATGGGCATGTGCCCTCTGATTGGAAAATGGCTCGTTTGTGAAACTAATTTTTCTTTTTAAGTGATGCCTTTATCTTTATGTACTTATGTTGCACCGAGTTTGAAATGTAATTGCGTTCTTACTGTAAATTATAATAATAGAATGAAATCATAAAATAGCGTGAAAAGAAGATAATGTGGTAATTCGCCCACAGAGGTAAACATATGTAACTCGTTGGGTTACATCATGTTATCAGATAATAAGTTATGAAAAGAAGGATTTTTACAGTTGAGGAAAGCGGCAATCCAGTCCCCCACTCCACGGAATGTAAGTCACTTCTGTCACCGGTGCGTTATTAACGCATTAGTGAGTTGGCGTTCCATGATGAAACAGGTTGCACGTTTTCTTATTTGCTGATTTCAATTCTACTTAACTGTAAATGAGGCCATTTGCATTCATGGAGGCCGGGGAGGAATGACACAACGACGGGCCCCCGGCTGCTGAATGAACTGTGTTCGACCGAGAGTTGAATAAGACCGTGGGCGAAGCTACGTGACGAGCACAATACTACAGCGTTCGGTGTAGGTGGACTGTGTGAGAAGGCCTGCCTTATTAGTGTGTGGGGTCTGATGAGGAAAAGAACTCCCGTTTAATATATCAAGCAATTTAAGCTGAAACTGTCAACTACATGTAACAATTATATAATTTACCACAAGGTGAAGTTTCCTCGTTAGACCGGCTAATGTGACAAAGCAGGTAAGACATGTCACACATGACATGTGACGGATTTCGAACTGTAGGAAATGTTAGCTACTGTTTTGACTGCTACTAAAAACTAGATGAAAATATTCCTTTATCAACTGCAAGAAGCGTCGATCGTGCATAATTTGATCTGTTTGAATTTACAATATTGACGCTTTTTATCAATATTATTTTTATAGCAATTACTGAGGGATGTTTTTAACTATATACTTGTGTACAACTTGCTAAAGTTATATTTTAAGTACTTTTAATGTTCTAGTATTAGTTTTTGATAATTGTATTACTTCATGAAGTAACATGCTCATCACGATGCCACTTGAACTAACAGACAAAATTTCACTCATATGGGCAAGCCATCTGTAAATCTTATTCTAGTTTTTAAAAACCTTGACTCTCGCGCTCTTGGTCAGCCTCCGCTGGCTCTTATCCAGTGACGCTGCTGACGTAGAAGCGTGGGGGACTTCCCAAGACTACGCTTCCTCCTTCGCATGCGAGGGAGGTGACAACCATGTGGACTTGGGGGGCCCCTGGGCTGTTTTTATATATAGTACGAATGAGTGAGAATGAGAATTGTAAATTGGTATGAACGAGATCATTTATCACAATTACTTATAGCCCGATCAGGCAGATTGTAATTTTATTATCATAAAGTTGTTGTTGTTTTAAAAAAAAAAATACAGTATTGCGTAAGTTTCAGACCTGAAATAATATAGGAATAATGGTTTGTATGTTATGACAAATAAAGTGTTTATTGTCTAATATTAGTTACTTATACAAATAAATGTGAGATAACTGTGACTATAATATATTTCTGGAATCCACTGTACGGAGATGACATGCTATATCTATTAAATACCTTGGTAAAAGTGCAGTCCCTTAAACCAAAATTACAGACTAATCAAAACAAAATGTTCATTCTTCAATAATAACACTACTAAAAAATAATATATAAAAATAAGCATACTAAAGACAAATATAAATAGATTCAATGGTTTTCTAATACAAAGCAAGTCACCCACTTATAACGATTGAGTTTTGTTTATCCCTTCAAAGACCTCTATCAGCGAAATCAACTGAATTTCCTGAAGTGAATAAAAAGTGAATAAAGAGCTATTAGTGAATAAAAACGAAAAACAATAAACTGCTAAGAAAACCCTATGTTTCATAATTCATTAGTTCATTAAGTTTTAGAAACATAAAAATCATAACAGTTTAAACCGTCATATTCAGGAGACTATAGCTTGAGAATAACAGGTACAGATTAATTAAAAAACAAATTTCTTATACCTAAAAATTGAAATCGCAATACAATTTATTAGTGATAAAGGGTCAAATAAAATTAAAACTATAAAGTAAAAGTTTAAGGTATCATAAATAGATAAATAATAAGAAAATAAATAAAGGCTAAAATATAAACTATTAGTCCACCGTCAATAAAAACTCTATATGGTTTTACCCACCATACTAAAAACAATTCAATAAATTATCCTGTTTTTTTTGTTTTTTTATTTATACCGACTAATTAATTAATACTTTACGATATTCACTCATGTATTATGGAGATTATTACATCATGTCATTTTTTTTTGCCAAATCGGACCTCTATGTAGGATTTCATGCCTCTAGTTCGAGCAAGGGTTTCACAAAGACTGGAACAGACTGGCAGAGACACGGACGAAAACAAGGGTGAAACGAATAAAACCCTAACAAATATGGCAAGGTCAGTAGTTTTTATGAAAATAATTAAAGCAACGTCGCCTTTTTACAGGATAATCTTTATCAATAAATTTAACAGGCCCCCTTCCACACAAGTTTCGCCATTCCAACATAAACACTTTCAAGGGACTAAGATGTCATCAGGTGCTCTCTACCGCTAAAGTCTCAAATACGACAGAGCCAATATTGCTGTAACAAAGAAATAGGTGTGGGTAGACGACCTGGTTCTGTTATTAATATTTCTTCTTACGATGCAAGTTTTAATTAATTTTATAGTTGGTTGTTTCTTGAATTAATGTTCAACTTTTGTCTTCAAAAAGTACGCTCTTACTTACAGTAATGTAAATATATCATAACACTGTTGTAGAAAAATATCGAGAATTCTTACCACAAAGATGTTGAATCGGCTCTACTGTAAATATATTTCCTTTTCAACTGTTACTTCGATTGAATAATAGTTCATTAGCACAGGTTATAATTTATTTAAGTAAAAAAAAAGTTTAAATAAATATAGTTTGACGAAGATTTTGCAAGTTTTAAACAGACAACCTAGTATCTACAAGAAAATATTATGCCTTGAGAAAAACCTCTCCCACCCACAAAATTAATGAATTAGTCCAGTAATTAGTTAATTGATTACGCCAATCTATCAAAACCTTACATCTTTTCACAATAAACATAAAGTATTTATCCACCATGCATTGAGCTACCATACTGAAGTAGGAACTGTTTGTCTGTGTTATATAATATAAAGGTTGAATTATGTTTTGGTGCAAGATTTCTGTATTGACGATTTCATTTTTAAATTATGATTCAATTTTATAACTGCCCTTTACATTATCCAGAATGATTGTCTTAGTTTAACCCATACTATTTTTTTTCAATCCGATGATTGTCATGTCCTATTGTGTATCGCTATTTATAATAAATGCAGGTTTCGCGTAATTGATTTTTTTCTCGGGTTGGATCTGGTACGTATATGCTTAGTGTGGCAGTATAGAATAGTTGTATGCATAATGTTTAATTATATCTTAAGTGATAAACAAAATATCAGCGTATCCACCGTCGGGCCCTAGGGATTCAGTCCACATCGAAGGAAAACCCTAGGAAAAGGGGGTAATGGATCATGTTTGATTTTTCTAGTTGTTTCTGGGCAAATATACAAAATTAGATTTTGCTGTAGAATTTTAATTTTCAAAAAGTTTGAAACTTAACTAAAGTATTGCCAATTGGAAGTTTTAGTTTCAAGAAGTTAATTTGAATGCAATCTAATAAAAAAATAAAAGTGTGATGTAACTAACATGATATTGAACGTTTCGTTACGGCTGCGAGACAGTTATGAATACGGCTTTTAATAATTTTAAACGAGTTTTTATAGGGATGGTTTTATTTTTAGCTTTTGGAAGGGGGAGGGGGACGGAATAAAATGTCCATTCCTCTCAGTGAAACAGGGGGCATGAAATAGTTGATAACTTACTTTTTAATGAACGTTGTTATGACTGTTTGCAGTTATAGTTCAACAAAGCCCCGACACATGAGGCATAGTTATAATCAGAATATCGAGATGTGTGCGTAAACCTGTTCGGATTGACAGAAAAGAAGACGTTTTGCAGCCCGAGAACCATAACGGTACAATTATGCTATCCTCAACTGCCTGCCATAAGTGGACAAGAGAATGGAATAGAACCATTGGAACACGATCCCTGAACGCAGCTATCTTAAACAGCAATTAAAAAGTTGATTTATGCCGAACGGGTTGCCGTGAC
The DNA here is from genome assembly GCA_930367205.1 of Acanthosoma haemorrhoidale. NCBI lineage: Eukaryota > Metazoa > Arthropoda > Insecta > Hemiptera > Acanthosomatidae > Acanthosoma > Acanthosoma haemorrhoidale. The sequence continues at coordinate 130,141,712 of OV884011.1, forward strand.
CAAGCTTCACCCCAAGTTGCCCGCTACTCGCAATAATACATGACGTTTTGTCGCGTGCTTTTGCATTATGGATTCACGTTTTATGAAAGCTTCGTGTCACTTTTATGGCTTTTATAATGCACTTAACGGTCCGTTTTCATTCTCTGATGTAGGAGTGGAAGCTGAACAGCAGTTAGAAAACATTAGATTTAATGGCTATAATAAACTAAATGCCGTTATTTAAAACTAAAAGATTGTGGGCTCCATTGTGTGATTGACCCACAAAATCCATAAATTTTGAGAATAATATACCTGCCGGTGCCATTGCGTAAGTCATGATCACTCTCAATATTCAATATATTCGAATTTGATTTACCATTTGTTATTACCAAGGTGCGTTCTTATTTATTTATTATAAATTAATTAGCCAAAGAAATAGCTTTGTGTCAAGACCAACTAGCTATCATAAACTTTAAATGAACGGACTACACTGTAATCTCCTTTGAAATACTTCCTTCTAACGATGTTTTTCTGAGAATTACATGAGCATAACTAAGGAGATTTTGTTTTGTCTCGGTTGTGCTCGATAGAGATATTTAGGAGGTCATGGAATCAACATTTTTTTTCACTTATAATTATTTGATTTATAATTATAATTAATGGAACAGGCTTACATACTACCAATAGTAAATAATTCATATATAGCCGGCGTACCTTGAATATTTTATAGATTTATTGCTATTAACTCTCGGAAAATTTTAATTCAAAATATTTCATTCTAGTATTGTTTTTTTGAGAGTTATACCAAATACCTTACCAACAGTAAACAGACTAAGTGCCCGTAAGTTGAATATTCTTTAATCAAACAGTGGTGGACTTATTTGCTTATTCTTTCTTAAGGGAGTCTGCTATTTCACTTGTATCCACCACACTATGAGATTTAAAGGCCAACTGGATAATATTATCTAAATGGGAGCAGTGCTCATATAGAATAAATCCGTTTTACTTTTTTGATTAATTTAAATGTTACGAGTTGTTAAATTATAGTCCCGCCTCAAAATATATATTATTTGCGTATTTGCATGAAAGAGTTTTGCATTTTTTTATTGTCATTTAAACCATTTTCTGATCAGTTGAATATAACCATCTCATTTACATAAACGAAATCAGTTTGTGTTTTATTCTTTCGATTTACTGAAAATTTAGAAGATGTTATAGTAATTCATTTGAATGAAAATAATGCATTTTATGTAAAAATAAAACTTAGTTAGTTCATTTAGTGAATTCGCTATCATTGTAAATAACTAGGGATTACCTATGTTTCGTAAATAGTCCAAAATTAGCATTCTTAGTTATTTTTGCATTAAATGTATCATCGGTGAGTATGATATTCTATTTGTGCATGTATTTGTTAACATTTGACTATTATTTTGGCCACGGCTTAAATTTACCTGGCAACGGCTAGACCCTCTTGGCTCACCATCTAGTCTAACATTCAACCTTTTTAACAGTGATAAAAGGATCATCGATAGGTTTCCACTCCATTGCTTAAAATTCACCATGAACCGAGTCATCACATTTCTTGGAGAGTGTTTGATGAATAAATGGTATATTCCTTTAGGCTATACCTTCACCTTGTATCTCTATTATCAGAGAGAGTTTCTTCTAAAGTAGAAACAGATATCCATCATTTTTGGTGAACTTGTAGCTCATTCGTCGACGATTTAGCCGAAGCACCAGCATTATACCCATAATCGTGGCCACAAAACCTAACTCTTCTTAGTAACTTTTTTAATTTATAATATTTTTTTAATATTAAATAATCCGAAGAAAATATTGGCCTTTCAAATCAAAGGTCAACAAAAAATTGATAAAACAAAGAACGAAAATAAACATAATAAATATAAAAGAAAATTAAAATGTAGAAACAACAAAGTAATTCTCTGAGTGTCATGTTGACAAATGTCATACTTCTTGCAAGTAATCACCAATACTTTTGTGCAAATTACATACCATTTGAAGTAAAGCATTCAGAATCGAAGACCACCAACCTTATTCATCTCGTATATCAAATAATTTGTGAGGAGAATGAGTTTTTGAAAACCTGAGCTCAATAAGAAATGTAAAATTTTGTATAACGGAAGTTTGGTCAACATTTATGTTGTGAACCCACATTGGTTTTTATGTAACAAAATATGTCAATATACATTATAGGATAGTTCTCGTGTATCATTTTCTGCAGTACTCTACCAGCTGTTAGATTTAGAGGTATTGGTCTTGATCAAACGATACTCCAAATACTCATACCAAAGAATTCATTTTTAAAGCTTCCATTTTTCTGGGGGATAAACCTTGCTCAAAACAATGTTTACAGGACACAGTAATAGGAATTTGGATACAATTTTGTAAAACTTTTTATTAGATTCAAAAAAATGTTGCAGTACAATATTCTCCGGATTTGGCGAATAGGACAATAATGGAGTGTTTCCAGAGGAGAGGAAAGTGCGTCGTTCGGATAATGCAATTATAGATGTAGGTTAGGAAGATTATGGCTTTATGAGGAAGCTGTTTGAGAATTTGAGGAGTAAGAAGATCATATCCAGGGGATTTTCGGTAAGGTAAGTTTTTCAGAAGGTATTTGACCTCAGAGGGGTTAACGGCTTTAGGTGGAAGTGAGAGAGGTATTGGTTAAGTGAGGTAATCTTCGACAGTTGTGCCATGAGTATGGTTTTGATGAGAAAGGTGAGGTGTGAAAGTATGGGTAAGATGCAGAGCAAATCTCTCCGACCTATCCCCATCCGAAGCCGCCCAGGACCCATCATCACGATGGAGTGGGTGTGAAACAGGATGATACTTTAGGATTTTTTTAGTTACGTTCCACAGGATGTTATCCCTGGTAGAAAGAGAGGAGAGGTGGAAATTGAAGGAATCGGAACGGAAGGACGCCTATTGCCGCTTTACCAGTATGCAGTACTGATAGTATGAGCGGCGATCAGCCGGATGTCGGGATCTTTGCCATACTGTTCTGGAATAGTACACCAGTTTGGCTTCCGCCAACAACATTCCACTACTCAACAAGGCCTTTGCTTTGTTGATCACGTTTCCTCAGCCCTTAAATCCAAACAGTATTGCACTGCTGCATTTCTGGACATAGCTCAAGCTTTTGACAGGGTTTGGCACGCAGGTTTGCTTTACAAGCTCGAAACATATTTACCACTGACCCTTTTCCTAATCCTAAAGTCCTACCTTTCAAACCGCTTCTTCTAAGTCTACTGTGGTTTAGAATATTCTAACTATTATTCTATAAAAGCAAGTGTTCTACAGGGCAGCGTCCTGGGTCCCATCCTCTATAACCTATACACCGCTGATGTCCCCTCTACCCCCAATACCTTCTTGGCAACATTTGCAGAAGACACTGCAGTCTTGTCAACCCACTCAGACCCTGATATAGCATCCCAAAACCTTGATGAGATCAAGTATTGGTGCAACCAATGGCGAATCTAGGTCAATGAAGCATAATATTCCCACATAACCTTTACCCTCTGCCGCAAGTCCTGTCCGCTAGTCTTTTACAATTCGATTCCTCGCCCCGTGTCTCAGACAGTAAGGTATTTAGGCTTCCATCTCGACAAAAGACTGACATGGAACCCACACACGAGGCTAAAAAGACAAGAACTAAACAGACGCTTTGGACAACTGTACAGACTACTTCGAAGGACATTCCAACTCTCAATAGAAAATAAACTACTTATTTACAAAGTTATACTTAAGTCAATCTGGACATACGGAATAGGGCTATGGGGGACATTAAAAAATTCGAACATCAAGCGCATCCAATCCTTTCAACCAAAAGTCCTGAGAACAATAGTAAATGCCCCCTATTACGTCAGCAACAAAACCCTTCATAATTATCTTAATATACCCTACATTCTTGAACTCATCCCTTCCAAATTCATGAAATTCCTTAGTAACCTATCCAACCACCCTAATCCCGTAGCACAGTCATTGCACTGCTCCATTCATCCCTATAATCCTCCTCGGAGACTGAAACGGCAGTGGCCTCGTGACCTCCTATAAATGTGCAACAGTGGGAATTCCGGCAATGGCCAGTTTTTCTTATCATGTCCTGAGCGTATGTGGCTCTCGCGCTCTTCGTTGGCCTCGCTCGTATTTGGTGGTGTGGCTGGTGGGGGAGCGTGGGGGACTTCCCAAGACTCCGCTTCCTCTTTCGTATGCGAGGGAGGCAACAACTATGTGGACTTGGGGGGCCCCTGTGTTTGTAAATATTGTATGAATGTGTGAGTGAATGATGAATTGTAAATATGGTATGAATGAAAACATTTATCTCAATTATTTATTCCCTATTAAGTATTAAGGCAGATTGTAATTTCATCTTAATAAAGTTGTTTATAAATAAAAAAAGTACAATATTAGCACCTATGTATGTGATTGAAAATATATTCGAACCACTGCTGCTCTGTATCTGTAATAAAAGTTATCTAACCCCGCTGTTACGTAATAGAAATAGGGAAGTTGACGTTTCAACGAAATATTGCCAATGACCATCCTACGTAATCCGTGAATCGTATTTGCAACGATCAATCAATAAGCGGCGAATCGGTGACAAACCCGCGGCACTCGTATGCAATGCCGGTTGAGCCCTGTCAGCATACGAAAAAAAAAACCTGGGTTATTCTGTTATGACACGCATTTAGACGGACGGGCGTGCATTAATAACCCTTCAGAACACATACGGGGATAATGGAGGATTGGCAGGGCCCAAGGAAACGGCTGAAGGGTGTAATCTGAGACTCCTCATTCAATTTGGACCAATAGCAGGGCGAGGATGAACTATATCTGCCACCAGCCTCACTCGTCTTCCTCTTCCCTCTAATGCATCTTTGGCTAACTGTATAGCTGCCATCCTTACCCTACCTCAACATTAGATGAAATATCGACAGTACTAGTCAGTCTGGAGATCACCGGGTAAGATAAATAAGTTTAATAACAGAAAAGTCAAGCGTGATACATCACATAATTAAGGCCTTTTGCTATGATTGAGGAGACCATCTCATGAAATATTTTAGTAACGTTTTAAAAAATACCAGTCAACATAATACACAAACTCGATGGCTAATCGATATGAAAAAGTTTTTTCCACCGCTATTCTGAATATATATGCAGACAGATCGACAGACAGATGAAAAAAAATCTGGAGAAAAAGTAAAGTCCTTCGGGTTCAGGAATTTTTTGGAGGGAAAACTCTATAAACTAATAAAAATTGGATTTTTCTAGATACAATAAATTATGTTAATCAAAATTGACTAAAGCGTTATCGTAATACTTTTTCGGAGGGATATATTACAAAATCCTGGATTGAGTAAGCTTTCGAGCTTACTCACTTAATTTGTTTTAATTTTTTTTAAGCAGGATAGTTCATTAATTGAAATTGTTTTTTATTTTAGAGTTGTTTTTTCATACTTCCGCCGTTTAAGAGCATTCCTAATTAATACATGAAAAAATCCAAATAAAACTTAAACTATTCGATCATTCGCATTTATTAAACACACCTTTAACATATTAAAGCCTAATTATTTGTTTTATATATTATAAGGGCATTTCATATTTCTGATAATAGTATTACGGTGAATTTACAATAAAAATCAAGAGTGCGTAAATCCTTAGCTAACTTATACAATATATTTTAATTAGTGATACGTGAATACGACTTATATAATATTCTGAGCTTTTATCGACCATCAGTGTCCCATGTACTGTGTTCTATCATTTCTAGAGAGTTGTAGCGTTAAATATCACGATTCAGCTTTGCCACAGGGTTATAAGTTGAGTCCTTTTCCAGAAAATCTCAGAGTTGGCAGTTAGCATTGGAAAGGCTCTAAGCCCTTAAAGTAGTTGGGGTAAGAAAAAGTAAAAGATATTTAGTTGACCTAATGGAGTAGTTAATCCAAGCGAGGGCGGCTCAAAATCATTCTATATCGACAAAATTATAATAACGTACTAGATATATTAGGTGACACCAAGCAGCCTAAGAAACTACAAGTTTGAGATAAACCAAGTGGAGTTGTTTATGACAAAATATACGCAGCCAAATTTGCGAATTGATGACATGTTACTAGCCCTAAGATACTAAAACAGATCGTAATATAAATGTACATAATAATATAGTACATAGTAATGGAAATTTCAGCCTTGATATAAGTCCCACTATTATTATAATTACTAACCAAAGTAAACAATATACTTTATATATTTTCATTTATATTTTTTTATAAAATACTTAACTTTTATATTATTTAAATACTTTTATATTCTTGTTGTAATATTTTTATTTTTGAATTTTTTTTAAATTTAAATGTTTGTTATACATACTACTTAACACTATTACATATATTGACTAATAATTTAATTTTTAATAAGTTTTGAAATTTAATAAGTTATAATTACTTTTTTGTGTTAATTTAATGATGCATTGTATTCTTCTGTATATTGGTACTTTCTGTTTTTGTAGTACAACGTTGTATGTTTTTCATATAGAGGTTTACATTTTATTTTAGATTGTCATTTATTTTTAAGATGTGATACTTCCTTTCTATTTGCAAGATATTATTTTTTGTCATCTGAACGTTATTAGGGGACTTCTTCCCAGACTATATATTTTTTTTATTTATTGGCTAGTTACTATTAAACATTAATTATTGTAAAAATATATTTAAATAACTATTGACGCTAGAGAATAAATAATTAGTAGGTATTAAACCTATGATTATCTAGAAATATTAACAATTTTTCAATAGGTAAACTACTCCTACATAGTCATTTATTACTACGTTTGGAATACGACCATCTTCAATTTACAATACACATAACAGTAGGTACATCAGTCCAAAGATCATTTACGTAGAAAAAAAAAAGATTAAAAAATTTTTCCCCCGATAAATTTTAATATATTTCACTGATTCATCAGTGGACTTTCACTTTACTAGATCTGCTATAAATGCTCATCCTGCCACGGATTGTGAGCATTGACCCGTTGTCAGTGTCGGTGAGTAAAAGAGACAGAACCGAACAGTCAGCATTTGAGTGCTAGCTCGACAGATCTCCAGTGGCGCCTAAACTTCTCGGGAGTGGTTCACCTCTAACAAACGGCTAATCTATAGTAGAATTAGAGTATCGTCTAATTATTAACACTCGTAATTAGTATACACGGGTGGTCTGAAAAGTTTCCGACCTCAACATGAAAATGATAATAAAATAAATAAAAGCTAGTGAAATAAAAGCTTTTCAGACCACCCTCGTAGGTAATTCATTTTTGGTATGCCCTAATGATCTGTAAGATCTTCTTTCAGCAGGATCTCTAGCCACCTACCTAATCTGAGGCACTTCAGCAAGTCAAAACGGAAGAAGACCCTGTCATTTATGAAGTACTGAACTGACTACTGTAAGTCCTGAGCGTGATGTTCAAGCTCACAAATACTTCAACTCCTTATATTAAGTTAGATTCAGTAGTTGAATAGATTCATTCCAGATATTCACATTGATAAAGATAGATCCCACGAAGAAATATAGTTTGCAGATTTCAACTTATTGTATTTGTATGTTCAGTAAATTGCATAGAGGTATAGTTAATTAAAATTTTAAAAAATAAAGCCACGTCTAGGTGTTTCATACAAGAGCTTCATACTATGTATTCAGCAGTGACCCAATCTTTCATTAGGCAAGTATTCTAGATTCGTATCCTTTGTCAACTCTGGCAACAACTAACAAATAGGTAACAAATAAATAATCAATTAGCCATATTTCAGCAGTAAAAGCTGAATATAATCCATTTTTCGCAATCTTTTGAGCAATATAGTAGGTTACTTGAAATAAACATTTATACGAACCAATGAATAGGGGCTTTAAATGACATCTTAACTTATTCAATTTTTAAATGAACTAGATTCGTGAAAAAGAATTTTGTAACTTGTTTTTTGTAGGAATCCGTAATGAAAAACAGCCAGAGAGAAAAAATAGTAACGTATGGCCGAGCTCAAACAGGGAATAACAACATGCACTGTCAGATAATTTTCTATAATTAATAATAATTCATTATTTAATTATGTCTCCACTACTACACACAGCTTATAATGTAAAAATATATTAATAACCTTCGTGAAAGTATTTTATGCAAGTAAGTAAAATTTGCGGCCTATGTTTGTATGTGTCTTCACTTTTAATCCCGTTCAAGGCTATTTTAAATTATTTTTTTAGGTCAGTAATTCATGGATTCATTTTTTTTATTTACATGCTAAGGCTACTTAATTTAGCTTTATAAAGCTATTATTTTTCTCACAATCGTTTAATAAGTATTTGAGAACATCCCAGCCCATCTTTTGATATTGTTCATTCAGTTTCTACGACTTTTATTTTGTTTTTGGTTATATTATAAATAAAATTTAGTTTAATAAAATATGTAAAAAAAGAGGGGGAGTAAACACTGATTATTCAATAAATTAATAAAATATACATCGAGGCTACTGGTCCTTGGTGATTCCGTTATAACCAGTTGAAGACAAGCAATACAAATGACTAATTATTTTCTCATGCCTGAGTTGAAAATGTACTTAAAGATAAAATGATCTGGAGCCCACATTCCCTAGAAGCCCTTAAGGGATTCCCGTGACTCTGAGATGGGATTCTCAATGTACTAGTCACCTAATCGGAATTTCTATCTGTCTCTCTATATCTACTGACCCTACTCAACTCCATTACTGAACAGTGTGGTCATAAGCTGGTATGGGGTCCTTTCTTTTTATTTATAATGGTGTACATGTTGTTCAAATAGCCCGGTGCTGTATCATATTTGAAGGATCTTCTTGCTTTCTGTGACAATCACACATTTATCAAATGGGGTATAAACATTGATAGGTTTGTAAAATGCACTCTTCCGTTATCGAAATTCGCAAAATAAAAAAACTCTTTCGCCCAGGAAAGCATTAACGCGAGTGCACCTCATGATGGAGTTGCCTTTCACCTCTGCATCCACTAAAAGCTTAAAATCCGCGAGATATGTCGTTTGATTTAAAGTTTACAAGGTCCATCTCTCACGCAGAAAACGAGAGCCCAGCCCCAGATAGACAAGACTTATATAACTCAGCTGTGGAGTTTCTCCGAGTTGAGTCAAGTTCACAGCACAAAAGCTACACAAAGAGAAAGGAAGGAATGAATCAGGCGGGAAGAAGATTTACTCGCGACTTGGCGAGAAGACATTTTATCTCTGACTGGAGGGTGCCGTTTTGCAGTCGCTCTCAGGAAACAAAGAGCCAGGAAGTGCGATATACACATATGTATCTCTGAGTATCATGTTACAAGATGATCCAATCAACATGCACAACTATGTACTGTGCTTGCAATATATTAGCGTTATGCAAGAGTAACGTGCTGCTTTGTAAATATATCCCAGTATGGAATTAATTGATATGCATGGATCGATCTAGAGGGAAACCTTTTTTACAGTCATAATATATGCATTATAGTTAAAGCTTCTATGTTTATAGACATAAATAATTATTAAATTTTTACTCAAACTAGTTATTATAATACATTCAGGATACGGATATTATCTATAGAAAAAGGGAATACTAACAATAACAGGATCTATGTCATGTAATCGACTCAAAATTGAATTTGATTTCTGGCAGTGAATTTTTCCTAGACAACTTCCAGTTTCAATAATCCGTAATTAAGGGAAATAAGTTATATCTCCTATATGTGGAGTGAGACTAAGGTTCTTCAAAAAGAAGACCCTTTATAGTATAGGCATTGGAAATATTTCAAATGAGATTCAAGCCCGTCTTATAGTAGTATATCTTCAACACTAGATGATGCTTAAATATTATGCACGTTATTAATTTACAAACTCAACATTTTCAAGGAGTGAGATGACAACTGAATATATTGTTATGATTTAAATTGGAAAAGAAATTTATGGAATTTCGTTAAAAATATATTAAAAATTATCTATGTGTTGTAACATACCTCGTTTTCAATTTTATTTTTTCATGGACGTCGGTATGTCCAATTATTTGATGCTTCTTCTTCTTGAAGAGGCCTATTCATCAATATTACCAATTTTTTTTAAATAACCTATCTCATTGAACGGGAGTACGGCCCACACTAAACTAAACGTTTCCTCTTCAACGCCAACCAGGTGTTTCAACGTTACTGTTGCGGATCATCCTGAAATGAATGAAGAAGCCCAGGCTCACTCTCATTGGCCAAAAGAAAGGTCACGTGTTAGGAATTTAATTTTAATCAAAATAAAATTACAGGTGGTAAATTTTCATTTCTGGAAAATCAAAATTCCAGAACATCTTAATATATACAGAATATCATTAACTTTTTAATTTCATGAGGTCAATTTTGTTTCAGAGTGAGAATTACTTATGGGTGAACATGTGAATGGGCTTCATTTGTACCACTAGGAGTTTCAAAGACGATTGGTTTGGGGCAATGAGCCTTCATTTAAATTAAATGCTACAGTTACCGTCCTCTTTGAATAATTGAACACAAAATGTTTTGCTTCAAAATTTTATCTGGATCAGGCTATTATTTCTCAACCAACCACTGAATCTTCTACTTTATAAAAATAAAACCAAATAAAAAAGTGTTTGTGATAACTTTTATATATAAGTCTTTGTCAATTCCAGATATAAACAGCCACTAATATACCAAAATCGACAATTTGGCAAACATCGAGACATTGGGGATAAATGAACACAAAGATTGATTAGGGGGAGCTTTAGGGATCCCATATTACGTAACTAAATGGCGAGTGTGTGCAAATATTAAAGCAGGATGGATGGAAGGAGATCGTATCAGTAAACGGTTGTTTATTTCTCCAGCGACCTCCTTCCATTCATTAGACCTCTTCCTCATTCCATAGGTGACAATATTTCAGGCCAGCCGCGAAATCACAGCTAGAAACTTATATCTAACATATCGTCTGGACAAATCTTTTTTGCGAATGTTTCTGTGAATATTTTGATGTTAGTGTGCATTAATTCGGTCTATACGCATCTTCTGAAGCTACCTGTCATAGAAATAGCTCCATCGGTTTGACAAGTTAAAGGTATATTTCTCAACAGCTCAAAGCAATGTGATTAGTTTTTTTTTCCGGGAAATAGAAAACAAGGAAAACTATTGTAATGCCGTGGAACTACTCAGGAAATTAATAAAACTAAAAATATACCCAGGTAAATTAATTACGGAAATTGCAACATTACAGGTTTTAATGAAAATAGTAAATACGGATAATACATAATATCCTACACCTACTAAGGAATGTTTGAGATTGTCACTGCATACTTGATAGACTGTTGGTCATGCGTGTTACTGTTGTGGATCATCCTGAAAATGAATGAAGAAACGTGATGTCTTCTTATGAGTCACGGCTCTCTATTGGTACACCAAATGGATAATTTAACTGGCTGATGAATAAACCTATTAATTGTTCTATTATTTTTTAAATAAAATCATTCATAAGAATATCTAAATTTTAAGATAAAAATACATAATAAAATAAAATAGTCTATACATAAAAAAAAACCCAAACCTGTATCGGGTATCACTGGTGTATCGTTACCGAGATAAAATTATGTGGCTCTACATTCAAAGAATGAACGTCTTACTATATATGGTTTTATATGGTTGTGGAATTGTCAGGTGACCCACTGCCTTCAGTATGCGAAAGAAAATATATTCAAAGACATTCGTAAAAATAAGTATAGATAAATTTTGGAATGCATTAATAGGAATTACTTATTACTGTAAGCACATCAGCTCATTATTTCCTTTCATTCATACTAGCAACCTTTCATGCTCTTTCCCCCCTTGTGAATGTTTTTATATTTTGTTTTTTTCATTTAAATTCATTTTTGTTGTTTGTTGCAATCGTTTGCTGTTGGTTTTTTTTATAGTAATTTCATATTTACATAGGCATAGCACATCGTATCGTACATATGCACATCGTATTATTCATAAGCTTCTCAAGTCTGTGTAATGTAATTTATTCTGTTTGTTTTGTTTTTTTGTTTTTTTTTGTCAGCTAGGAATGTCTGTTTGCTAGAAGACAATATCTCGGAATAAAGTTTTTTTTCTTCATTTTATTACTTATCAGGTTTAATAGTATTTTTGTTTTGCAATATTTAAGCTATTCATAATAAATTTATATTCATCGATTTGTTTTATTTTCTTGTTGGTTTTCAGCGTAGGAGAATTCACAAATACTTACAATCAAAAATATTAAACATTCTTATTTCACAAAAATTTAATAAGCATTTAAGGCACTTATCTATTTCCTGTTGTTTATTCACTTTCCAAGTCTTTTATTTATTTAGATAAAAAAAAGTACAATGCAGTTGCTAATTCATTTAAAAAAAAATAGTAAAAATCTATGAAAAGAAGTTTAAATAATAAATGAAAATATGGTGAGACTGGCCCACATTTTAGATTCTCAGCTGTAAGTTCATAGAACTGACAGGTATAATAAAATATTTCTCACTTCAATAGGGCCTGATGGTGCATAGTTTTATAGCCAGAGTACTAAAAATTCTGCTATAAAACCCGCGGGTGGTGGGATAGTTGTTGGTCGAACGTTAGCCTACTTCCTGTAGACCGGAAAAAGTTTGTGAGTATCTCGCAACTGGCAGATCTATCTAGTAGACCTTAAACAGTAAATTAATCACTACATAACTTTGCACAGGAAGTTTCACCAATTATGCACCGAGTCTGAGCACAACATGACAGGAATAAACAAACGTGGTGAATGACTCTTGATCGGCGACGACTCTCCGACAAGGAAAAGCCTCTCTATTTTTGATCTGTCCCCGAAATAAGAGGGATATATTTACGTCGACCCGTGGAAGTGAAAGAAAACCCAGGTGAATTACCGAACGCAGTTAGATTAGGGATGGCCGATTCCCCGAGGAGACACGTGCTACACGAGTGTTTGCCCGCCCCTGACTACCACCCCTAACTCTCGAAGTAATCAAAGTAATTTGGTTTCCACGAGCCCTTGCCTGAGTTTTTACGTCAACACGTTCCCAGCGTTAGTGACACGGGATCGCTGTCAACGTCTAGTTCAATGATGATGGCTGGATCTACCTAATCAAATGAAGAAGTCGGAACACTTCTGTAAATATATCAGAAGAGGCCTAGTAATGCGATGAATATTAGAGATTGTTATAAATGTCTTGTCCAATTTTAGGGGTTGTTTTAAAGTTTTTCAAAATAGACACCTATACATTTCTATTTATGTTTATCTATATAACTGTCTGTTTTGGTCTTTTTGAGTTGCCCGCTTTACACCGATATATTTTTACCTGGAAATTCTGTTTCATATTGGGAAGAGAAGATAACTATAGTTACCCCTATAAAAACATGATGATTAAAACATATATATGTATATATATATATATATATATATATATATATATATATATATATATATATATATATATATATATATATATATATACAGTAGTGGTCAAACGTCTCCGGACACTGATTTTTTATTTATTTTTTCGGATGTCAGCAACAGATTTACAGACTCTATCAGTTATTTGAGTTGTTTCACGAGATCTTCCACACCTTGGCCAATCAAACCACTACCTTAATTATATTTTATTAATAATTCACTTACAGTACGTTTTATGAACTTTACTAACGAAATGGTTTTAAGCAAAACAAAGTTGAAAGGCTTAACCATTATTCAAGTATTCATAAATTTACGACAGTTCTAAAAATAATAACTAACTACTACTAATTAAAAAAAAACTCTAACAAGATAGATACATGATTGTGAGTGTGCTGAGTATGACTGAGCTATAACAATGTAAATAACTGCAAAAGAAGACTGCACTGCACAGGGGTTAGTGTCTCTCAAGTTCAATAAACCACCTAACTGAGGAAGCTCCCCCAGTAAAGTGAAACAGCTTTCTTTCACAGTCTTAAACAATACAGGGAGCATATGATACATGTATCAAGATTTTTGTACTGGAAACACGTTGCTCTAAACTCGAGTTCAAACGACAGATTATTTAGCGCTTAGGGCAAACATGAAACTTATGAACTTCTCTAAATCAGTTAAGCTTTACTAAAAATAAGGGCGTGAGGAAAAAGAACTCAAAGTGGTTACGCTGTGTTTAAAACTCATGAAATAAGCAGTGACAGACGTTTAAAATGTAATGCCAAACCGAAATCTCGATACATCACCTTGTAATGAATACTAATATCCTATAACAAATTTAAAATTTAATTATCAACGTTGATTTTTGTTGATGAATGTTTTTATAATTTATTTATGTTTTTTCACTATGTTAAGAACATGTCTACAATTTTTCATTTGTCTCATACACAAAAAACTGAATTTATTTTCCCAATACAATATGTAATGAGATTATGAACGATATTGTTCAACTGATATTAATTATGTCGACTGTTAAATTGAGATACTCTTAGGATCGTAATTATTTTTCCAGGGGACCCAAAAACGACCCAACGATGTAACTTTAAATTAAATTAAGAGCATGTCAATTAAGGTATTAAGAACATTTGCGCCTTAAGCACTCTCGTTTAGCGTAGGAAGAAGTAGCTTTCTTCTAAACGTTTGTGTTTCAAACAAAACAATAAGACTGAATTATTGTCTTTGGTCCTGATCATGACAAAAAATAAATCTTTAAGGAAAGAATTTATTCCAATTTGACAGAGGACATGACTGAGATTTATTATCATAAACAACGTAGTTTTATCAGTAAGGGATAATATTGATGTTAACTTATAAATTTTAATGCCTGGGAATAAATTATACTCGGGCGCAGATAAATGTTAAGTGTTATAAAGCAGGTGGGAAAGGATAGCCCTAATGACCCTATGGGCTGGCCCTTCGTGAGAAGATAGGGCTCAAGTATACTTCTATTATATCACACCTTAAATTGCTATTCTTATCCACCTTCGGCTTAGGTAAAAGGTTTTGACTGGAAATGTTCACACGCAGGACAGCGGTGAAGCTATCTTTAAAATAATTACAGCGACTGTTCTGGAAAGTTGAGGGCTGGGAAAACGCCGAATGTCATTAACACGACCCGACATCTTCTGACTGATGGGCAACATGCTTGAAAGGGACGTGTGACAGACCACAATTGCTCCACTTGGGAAATTACCAACTTGGACGAAACTGGAACATGGATGAAGCCGCAGAGATTACTTGATATTAAGAACAGTTAGGGCAACGTGCTGTATCCAGTCGGCCGGTAAGAACTAGATCTTTAGAAAGTCTCCTTCAACTGGATGCAACATCTGATCAATTTCAATACTATTATACACAATAAAGTTTTGTCGGTTGTGGATTGATTAAATTTGATAAAACTGACTGGACTCTCCTCACTGATTAAAATTACACGAGGAGATAAATACAATTAAATAGTGAAGTCAAAAAAAAATAACAAGTTTTAATAATTATAGCTATGTGTTAGTTTTATGGCGCGTCTTGAATATTATTTCTTTCCACGAGCAATCTATTTAATATGTATCCATTCATCGTATGTATTTTTATTCCTGATGAACCACTTGGACCTGTCTAAAGCGGCTGTACTGAATACAAAATATATATAAGCAGGTAATTAATTCTTAGTAAAAATGATTATTTATTTATTGACATTGTTCTCACTACTACATTGGTAAAAAAAAAAAGAGTGCTTGTTCGGTGGCAGCATCATCTTGCAATAGGTCTTATAAGTTTGGGGGCAAGCCTAGTTTACCTCGTGTCTAGTTTATTAACTTGGGGGTACTTCATATGCTACACAGATCGGCCAACTTGCAGATGTCAGTTGCAAGTAGGCAATTCAAGGCTGTGGAGTAAATATTCAAGTAAAAAATCTCAATTGCTCGCCATACATAATTTCTTCCTTTTCGGAACCTCTGTTTGTTTGATATTGGCCGTGGAACGCATCTACATTACCGAACGTTTAGAATAGGTCCTGTGCCATAGCATTTCCCAATGAGTCTCCAGTCGTAATCTCAGCTCTCTTACAAGCCATCTTGTAAAACTTTGATAGTTTCCTGTTGGTACTATTTCAAGCAGGTGGCACAATCCACATTTCCATTGTTCCCGAGGCCACATTACCCAAAAAGGAACACCAACACAAAGGCCTGTTTGTATAGTTCTTTTTAGATTTTTGTTGTAGACCTCCTTTAAATGCATCTCTGACGAATTACAACGACCCCATTTAAGTGTACATATTATGTTTTTGTTTCAATAAATAATTTTAAGGAGTGGAGATACCATAGTGAAATGGGATCCGGGTAAAGACAACCCTATTGCCACTCTGATAGATAGACTGCAGAGGAACTAATAACTAATAACTATTCATTTTGTTTTTTGTAAGTCTTGAAGAGCAGGGTAATATATTTCCTAATGTTACTTCCGAAATTTAGGCTCAATAATAATTTTTCTGAGTTCCCTACTAATAAAATAAATTGTTTTCTTCGTTGAATTCCCACTATGAAAATTACACATTACAAGAGTAAAATATATGAGTTAACATTATGAGTCTAGAAAGAATTATAATGATGAATACGTACAGATTGATTGGTGCAACCAATGGCGAATCAAAGTAAATGAAACAAAATTTTCCGACATTACCTTTACCCTCTGCCGCAAGTCCTATCCGAAGGACATCCCATCTCTCAATAGAAAATAAACTACTAATCTACAAAGTTATACTTAAACCAATCTGAACATACTATGAGGAGGAATAGATGTAATAGAGCTATGAGGGACAGCAAAGAAGTCGAACATCGAGGGCATCCAATCCTTTCAATCAAACGTCCTGAGAACAATAGTAAATGCCCCTTACATGATTTTAATATATGCTACATTCTTGAACTCATCCGTTCCAAGTTTATAAAATTCTCTAGCAACCTATTCAACCACCCTGATCCCCTAGCACAGTCAGAATGCATAATGCACTGCACCACTCATCCCTATAATCCTGCTCGGAGACCAAAACGGCAGTGGCTTCGTGACCTGCTATCAATACGTGACAGTGGGAGTCCTATCTCCAATAGGACATGATTAGAGAGTCTGTGGCTCTTGCGCTCTTGGTCAGCCTTGGCTCTGATGCAGTGATGCGGCTGACGGAGGAGCGGTGGGACTTCCCAAGACTCCGCACCTAGAAGGTGACCATGTGGACTTGGGAGGTCTCTGGACTGCTTGTGAATCCTGTATGAATGAGCGAGTGAATGAAAATAGTAAATATGGTATGAATTAGATCATTTATTACTTATTGCACAATGAGGCAGATTGTAATTTTATCATAATAAAGTTGTTGTTGTATTAATAAACCTGCGAATTGTAACAGGTAGGATGAGCGATTGGAAATATTCATCAGACTTTGAAATGTGAAAATGGTCAGAGTCCTCCTAAAACTTCACCACAGTAGAGAACGATAGAAAATTCAAGACCGTTGCAATCAGCAATACGATTTTAATAAAAATAAACCCTTCCAAAGATTCATTAATGATTGTCTAACTTCAATGATTCAAAGCCCTAATTTAATCGAATATAACGGTTGACTGGCACCATGAATCATAATTGGCCAATTCTCATTCGAGAGTGAATTACTCCATCCCGAATGTGCAAGCGGTGACACAAGTCTAGAAAGAAAGCTACCTTCTCTCGATCCGGAAGTTTGGCTGAAACTGTAGCGGCAGTTCCGTTCACAGCTACTAGGAAGATTTCTTGCTTGGGGTTTCTCTGCGCACTGCTTCACTATTAGTTTTCTCCGCCACTTTTAATCAAGCTGAGAAAAATAGTCCGGTATAAGCTCATGCTGATTTTTATTCACCTCATCGTGAGGTCAACTACATCATCCAATTCGATAATTCCTCGACACTCAAAGCACGTTTATATATATATATTTATTATATAAAACTATATAGCATATGTATATATATATATATATATAAGTTAATGTTTATTGAATTACAAGCTAAGAAAGGTTGGTAATAAGAACACGTAGAACGTTATAACAAGACTACTTTATTTAGACCAAGATACCTCTATCTATAGGTATTACCTGTAAACATATACAGATAACATATGTTTGGGGATTAAGGCTGGGCACTAGCGGCGCCTGGACTTAACTCCCCCCCACCAGTTTACGAACACCCATTCGCAAACTTTGAAGTCCAACACTCGGACGTCTTAGTCCATTCAAATAATGCTCCGCTAATGTTACAAAGGAGCAAAGGCCAGCCCCGCCCATACACAGCCTGTAATCCCTCACATTAAGCTCTAATCCTATAAAACGTAAAAACCAACTGTCACTTGTAAACAAAAAACATAAAAGAAAACTTTGACTTTTAAAAAAAAACAATACTTCTGTGGGAAAAATCACATAACTATAACTATTTACAATGTTCCTTGCGTGTATGCTGCGAGGACACTCCAGCTCATTCCTGATCTACAACCTCCCCCCCAGGTGGAAGCTTTAACTGTTCTATGTGGACATTTCGCCGCTTCTTAGGGGGTCGTATACTCTCAATTGTCACGACGTTGTGTTCCCTAATCACGACCACTTTAAATGGGCCCTCATATCGCACCAGCTCTTTGCTCCTATTTGACCCTAGTTTTTTATAGACGATAGTCCCGATTTTAAGTTCCCCCATTCGATCCCGGACTTTGAGGTTTTCCCGTTCCACTCGTCTCGCTTTGTCCCTCGTTATCCTTTCTCTGACTTTGTCGCATATTTTCCTCAAAGCGACAGTATTACTTGCCATTTTCTCCGCCATTCCCTTGTCTGCTACCGTCTCTGCCCCATTTCTCCGTCTTTCGCGCAGCCCAAAGAGGATCTCGAACGGGGAGAACCCCGTCGCGGTGTGGATCGAATGATTGTAAGCGGCCACCGCCTTCGGCATTGCCTCATTCGCCGGCAGACCCTTTTCCGCGTGATATACCCGCAGGTGGTCACTCAGGGTGCTGTGCAATCTTTCTATCCCTCCTCTACTCTTAGGGTGCCCTGGGGTATTAAGATGCCAAGAGACATCGAGAGTCTTCATTTCTTTTCGGATGTTGGCATTGTCAAATTCTCTGCCCCCATCCGACGCGATCCGGTCTGGTACTCCGTAAAACTGGAACCAGGTATTTAATGCCAGCATTACCGCGTCTGATGACCGATCTTGCACCGGGTGCGCCATGGCCACTTTGCTAAAGCTGTCGATTGTGGTAACCCACTTATACCCCCTCCAAGTGAAGGTATCCACTTGTAAGTCACTCAACGGTGTCTCGGCGGTGGGCGATTCTTCTTGTCGCCCCCGTGGCGGATGTCTGTCATACTTCGTAGTGAGACAAACTGCACATGCCCCTATCATTTCTTGGTCGTTCGCACTCATCTTGATCTGGTGATAGCCTGCCTTTAGATCTAGGGTACTAAATATTGTCGCCCCGTTCAATCTGTCTAATATGTCCTCAAATCGGGGAATAGGATACTTCTCATCCGTCGTGTTCTCGTTTAACTTCCGATAATCGATAACTACCCTGTATTTCTCCGTCTCGTCCCCAGGTCTATTTTTCTTCCTCACTGCCCATAGAGGACTGTTATATGGTGAAGTGCTATCAATTATAATCCCTTGCCGTTTGAGACTCTCTAGCTCCTCTCTAATATGCCTACGTAGTGCCTGCGGATATCGTCTCTCTTTCACGTATGTGACGCGTTCTTTCTTAAACTGGATCTCGTGGACCGTCTTCCCAGTCGCTCCTAGCGTGTCTCCCTCTACGTAAAAAATATCCTCAAACTCCCTCTGTAGGCCTTCCCTCCAGCCCTCTATTTTATTAACCGCCCCTATCCGCGCTCTTCCGTCCCATATAGTCCCTTGACATTTATATTCCACTTTGCCCAACTTAATGTTCCATTTTTCCCCGATATTCTCCACACGCGCACCTACCTTCCCCAACATGTCGCACCCAACTATCACCTGGTACTCCCGCGGCATGTTTCCTACGATATGTATCTTTAGATCTCCCCCTTTCTTCGCCCACCTATTTAGCCCTATGACTAACTCTCCCACTACCTCGCAAGGGCCTCCCAGGGTGATTAAACTACAATTACATACCTGAATCTGGAGTGCCCTCTCTCCACCATACAGCCTCTCCAGCGCTCCGCGGGACATGATGGTGTTGGTGCTTCCCGTGTCCACCAGACACATCTCTCCTCCTTTGACCCTAATTATTGGCAACGCACACATCCTCTCCCGAATTGCATTACATCTCAGGATGCGGTCGCCTCTCTGCCGACACGCTCCTCAGGCTTCATCACGTTGCTCCCATCTACGTGACTCGACCTTCTGCCCTGTCTGTCTCCTGTTTCTGCTGCGCCTCGCTTCTTCTCCTTCAGTTCCCGAAGTCCCTGATGACTCATCTTCTGATGATCCACTCTCCCCATGTGTCATGCTCCGTCTCTCTCTTACTTCTTGAGTGTTTACCTCCATTGGTTCTGGTCGTTGGTATTCTCTCCTCCGGAAGATATACGGGCAATGCCTCGCGATGTGTCCTTCTTCGCCACACTCAAAACATTTTGTTCGAGGACACTGTGCCACTAAATGTCCTGCCTTCCTACATCCGTGGCATTTTCTTTCTTCCCTGGGCGGGGCATACCTCGGTCTCGTTCCTCTAAATCTTCTTTCTCCTGTCGTTCCCTTGTCTCTGCCAATAACGGACGTTTCTGGTCTCCTCCAGGTTGGTTTCAGGGTCCGGGTTCTTTTGTATGCAACTCGGCTCCACTCATTGTCGACGTCTTGCACCCTCACTTCTTCCTCCTTGGCACTAGTGTCGATCATTGATTGTGCACACTCCGAGAACGAGCGCTCATCAGAGAATCCTTCCTTTCTTCCTGTCTCCTTGGCCAGTTGCACTTTTAGAATTGTGGATAAGAATCCCATTCTACCCTCCACCTCTTCTACGCTAATCGACTCTCTCATCTTCTCCGTTATCTTATTGAAACGGACTACTAACCCCGCAGCATATTGCCCGTTACTTTGTCTTGGGGACTTTGTCTCCCTAAACATTTGGAATATGTCCTCCTCGGGAGTCCATCGTCCTCCTCCGTACGCCTTCTTCAATCTCATCTTAATTAATTCCCACGGGGTTTCTTCATCTGCCTGAATTTGATTCAGTATACTTCTCTTGACCCGACATATCAGGGCCGCCTTCAACGATTCCGCGTCTCTGGGATCTATTAAATTTTCTTCTGCTTTAGCTCCAATTAAAGCTGTGAGACGGTCTCCTCCTTTTAGGAAATGGTTCAGCTCACCCAGTTCCCCAGTGAATCTCTCCAGCTCCGCAACAGCCTTCCTCAGATCCTGGGTATTCATCGCTTTTACCCTCATCAGCGCGAGCGCCGTGGCATGAACTTCTGGCATAGTTCCCACTCTTCTAATATCTGCTCCCTCTACGAGATTCAAGACGGGCTGTCTCAAAATTCCTCCTTCAGTCATCTTCTCTCTTTCGCGTATAGAAGAAAAAAAAACAAAAAAAAATTACGCTCGCACTCGATAACTCTCTTTCTCCACGGTTCACGGGTTTCGGCACCAGTTAATGTTTATTGAATTACAAGCTAAGAAAGGTTGGTAATAAGAACACGTAGAACGTTATAACAAGACTACTTTATTTAGACCAAGATACCTCTATCTATAGGTATTACCTGTAAACATATACAGATAACATATGTTTGGGGATTAAGGCTGGGCACTAGCGGCGCCTGGACTTAACTTATATATATATATATATATAAATGAAGGATTACAAATATTTTTGACAGTTGATTGGTGTCCGATTCAGACCTGAACGCTCTGAGCTATGAATTAACCAAGCTAGGAAAGTACATAGACGACTCAGTCGAAATTCTGAAAATGCCTCTAATTGATGGACAGAAAAGTAAAACTACGCTGCCCCACAAAGAAAGTGGCGCACATACAAAAATTCAAATATAGGCTTTCAAATATAATTATTTCGGCTTTCTATTCTTTTGTAATTAATATTAAACGTGTTCATTGATAAGATTCTATCAAAATAAAGGGAGGAAACCCCAATAAATATGTTTAAAATTTCTTTAAAAATAAATAAACAGAAATTTCTATTTTTATTTCTTGTGTATTCTAGAACTCGTCCCTTCCAAGCTTACGAAATTCCACAGTAGCCTTCCCAACCACCCTAATCCTGTAGCACAGTCACTGCACTGCGTCACTCATCCCTATAATCCTCCTCGGAGACTGAAACGGCAGTGGCCTCGTGACCTGCTATAATCAAGTGACAGTGGGAGTCCTGGCAATGGCCAGTTTCTCCAATCATGTCCTGAATGAATGAGCGAGTGAATGATTGGTATGAATGATCGTATATCTTAATTACTTATTGCCTAGCAAGGCAGATTGTAATTTTAGCACAATAAAGGAATTATATATAAAAAAATTATTTCTTGTGTAACTGGTCTATAGAAATTTAGCAAAAGGTTTTTATTTTTATTTAAAAACTGGTTTTTACGGTCGTACTGGCCCGTATTACGGCTTTGGTGGAATGATATGCAGCCCGTGTGTTGATTGGGTTTACCTGGAACTACGGTTTGGAGAACAATTACCAGTTATCGTGAGACAGGTTTGCGGGATCACAAACCCAGATCAGGTCGGCCACTAGTGACAGAGCCAAGAGACAACTGGTTTTTTGTACTACGCATGTTTTGGGATCGGCCTTCATTCAAGTGTTACTAAGACTGCTCAAGTACTTCATACAACTCGGGGAGGAGCAATATGTATTAGAACACTTGCTGAAGTGAATTCAAACCCGCAGAGGCCAGCATGAGGGCCACCAGAGAACATCATAGAGCTCGTTGGGAATTTGCTCGGGAACACCTTTTGAGTCCACGAGAAAACGAACGGAACCACGTGATGTTTTCTGATGATTCACGCTTCTCTATTTATACACCAGACGGACGTCACTAAATCACGTATCACTCAAAAGTTTAATATTAATTAAAAAATAATTTAAAGCCGCAATAATTCTATAGGAAGTAAATATTTATATTAAGTGAGCTACATTTTTTGTGGGGCTGCGTATTTTCAGTATTACCAAGAGATCTACAGTTCGTTTGCTATGAGAAAGCCATTTAAACTGGCCTGCCGTTAAAATGTTAACGGCAGTTCAGTTTCAAAGGCATTCTATTAGCTTACAGACAGTAGTAGAGACACTTGGAGACGTAAAGGCTTAAGACTCCAGCCCGGAATTTCAACGGCCTCGAATTGTTTTTTGAAAAGAGTTTACGCCTGTTGTATTAGCCTGATATTTTTCTGTTTTTATAAATTTGAAAATCCATCTTTATTCTTTTTACGCTAATCAAATCTATTAAAATAAAACAACTCACTTCCACTAGGAATAATTGAAAATTAGAAATCTCTTAGATCAAAAACGATAATTACGAATGTGTTTCGTTAGGTAAGCTATCTAAAAACGCTAATGCACAATATGATGTAAAACAGTTAATTATTTTGTGGTTGTTAAAATTTAAGATATACTCAATTATTTACAATGGACATTAACACAGATTAAATAATCTGCCAGTGGCTTCACCAACAAATGTTATGTCCGAAGGAACCTTTTTGTATATTCTTGGTTACAAGATTTCATAGCCATTATCGTATTTCGTATTATTCACAGAATATTTTCTTTTAGTTCAAGTATGCAGTTTCGATGCCATCAGTCCTTTAGTGTTCTAATGAATCTGTGTTATCATTTTAGAATTAGAGATTTTACTAGTCATACCCATATTTTTTGGCTAGTTACTTTAAACAAACGTACTCAATACGTCAAGGTTCAAACTTCGGAAGTCGTAACAGTCGCAAGAAAGCAACACACTCAGTTGGAAGAGGTTCTGATAATAAATTTGATTGTGTGCTTTGTCTAGACATTTATAAAAATAGTATGTGTTCTTTTTGTAGGATTAATTGTAAATAACCATGTATTAGTCAAGACTTTATTATAGTTAACTAAAGAAAACAATTAATAACCTACTGAATGAACTGGTAAGTTAGTTCAGAGTAAGAGATTATCTTTGGGGTACTCCGACTTTCATCAGTGAAGCCTAAATGGCTTAATTAAAAGTTTATCACAAAAACACCTGGAACCACCCTCTCAGCAAGCAATCCTTGATTCCATTTGGTGTCAAAAAGCACTTTGTATATCTCAACTTTACATGTTTTCCGAATTCTTGGCTTTCTCCATTTCATGATAACAATGTTAAGACTGTTGAGTG
Source organism: Acanthosoma haemorrhoidale (assembly GCA_930367205.1). Taxonomy (NCBI): domain Eukaryota; kingdom Metazoa; phylum Arthropoda; class Insecta; order Hemiptera; family Acanthosomatidae; genus Acanthosoma; species Acanthosoma haemorrhoidale. Next base: position 130,166,047 of record OV884011.1, read on the forward strand.
ACAAGCTATATATTTTTATCAAACGGTTTTGTCTCTACTTTGATCTACAACTTCTCGTATCATGTCCAAGTTAATAGATAAAATTAATAATAATTCAATTATAATATATATTTGCATCACTTATTTATACTTAAGCCTACTCATTTTATATGGGGATATATCCCAAAAACGAACTAAAAGTATATTTACGACGGTCAAACGGATCAACCCTTACATAGAGATCCGTTACAAAATCCAATTATAAAATTAGTCAAAACAACAAGCGCAGATCGCAGATGTTCGCAGCACGGTGGACGCATACGAGATCGATCAGATTTTCTCAACAGTCCTTGAAGATATTTAGATAAAAATGTCGGTCAGGCGCTGGCAAATTGCCCGCGCTATTTAACAGAACCAGAAATCTTCTGAGGTTCGCTAAATCGCTGTTTTTCTGGCTAAACTTTAACTCGACATTTACTGGTTGACATTCCTAAGAGAGCCAATCCACAGCTGTAAACAGTGTTGCCAATGTGTGTACGTTAAGCCAACACAGTCGGTATTGTTTACAGTATCGAAGAGATCGGGACGGAAAATGAGCGCTGTTTGCATAGTTGCTTTGCGCGATACAAACATGTTAAGGAATCTCTGAGGAATTGATGGTATACAAATAATTTTTTATTGCCAAATATTTGTATAAATGAATATCATATATTGTTTGGGCAGCATATGAGGCTAAATTTTCGTTATTCTGTAAACTTCCCTGTTCGGTTTTGTACTTGATGTATTATAAATGTCGTACCTTTAGCTAGAAATCACAAATAATTCATTCCTCCTTGATAACAAAATCGATGATTCCTACGCTGAACCGTCAAGGCTCCCCCAGGGGACCAGTAAATAGATTGACTAAACTCTCCTTTGAGAGCTAAGCTAGTCTTGGAATATTTTGTATCGGGAATGTCATTGAGAGTACATGGTACTAGTTATTTTTCTGTACTCTCATTACATCATTTACTTCACAATACATTTGTTCTATCTCCTTGGCTAAAAACGTGAGGGTTAGTGTACGCAAGTATTTTTTTTCAAAAATAGTATACCATAAGCCCTGCAATGAAATAGTAATATTTCCATATTCGTACTAAACCAAACTGTTTACGAGTTAACAAGTGGACGTTTTTTAACCAATCACAGTCATTAGATAATGCAATATCATATTTGCAAATAAAATATCTAGAAAAAAAGAAGAATTTCGCAATGAAAAATGGTGAAAAAAAATCAATTAAAAGCTAAAATTAATTTTATCAAAATAATAAATAGTAAAATAACGGATCACGGTTCTTTGTACTAGGTACTTTCAAGTAAAGCATAAAGGCCAAACTGTCTGTTTGAAACATTACCACGGACTTACTTTAGTTTGAAAATTATTTCCATCAAGTTTTACAAAACAAACGAACTAATATTTTTAAAAGTAAAAACATACCGGTACATCTATCTCATAGTCAATATATCATTAGCTAATTACTTTTTCTAAATGAAAAATTGTAGTTGAAACATCATAATCATTCGATAGAGTGGAATAATTAAATAATTCAAATTAATAACATAACTTCTATTTTGTCAATTAAAAAAAAAAAAACTACCTATTTCATAAACTAACAAACTAATTTCAGAAGATAAGGAAGTATTTTTTACTGAATGGAACATTAGCCTGCTACGACTTATAGTGAGAATTTCAATTAGCGAGACGTTGAGTTAAAGAAGATTTCACTGAAGAATCAAAATAAAGAAAACAGATGTATGCCCTAAATAAAACAAGATTAAATTAACAGGTGAAGGGTTGGTAAACAGGGGAGGCAAGCCTCATACTGGTTATGAATAAAGCAACCACATCCAGTTCGCCTCCCTCGATTGTTCAAAACTCACTTAAACTTTGTGGATTTGAACAACAAAATAAGTCAACGATCTGAACTACATAACAAATGATGCAACAAGATATGAAATCACACTAGTTGTCAGAGCTATTAATTTATATTTTTCAAGCTTATAAATGTAGACGTTTCTTTATTGTTCATTGGGGTTAAATACCCTTACATCCTCCGTAATGGAAGGCTGGGGGTTCTGTGCGTAGACCTTAGTAGCCACATGGCAAGTTAACTAATGCTTTATTGGAGATATAAAGCGCTTTAACATTAAGTTCGGAATTGACTGAAAGCCTTTCTAGTCTGTAAAAACTGTAACACTCATTCGAAAATAAATATCTTAAATTAAACACCTGGAACCAACCTCTCAGCGAGCAATCCTTAATACCATTTGGTGTCAAAAAGCACTTTGTATATCTCAACTGGACATGTTTTCCAAATTCTTGGCTTTCTCCATTTCACAATAACAATGTTAAGACTGTTGAGTGACAAGCTATATATCTTTATCACACATTTTTGTCTCTACTTTGATCTACAACTTCCAAGTTCCATTCGGTATAATAGATAAAATTAATAATAATTCAATTATAATATATATTTGCATCACTTATTTATACTTAAGCCCACTCATTTTATGTGGGAATATACCCCAAAAACGAACTAAATGTATAATAACAAAAAAAATAATTATGACAGTCAAACAGATTAACCCTTACATAGAGATCCGTTACAAAATCCAATTATAAAATTAGTCAAAACAACAAGCGCAGATCGCAGATGTTCGCAGCACGGTGGACGCATACGAGATCGATCACATAACTCAACTAATGCTTTATTGGAGATATAAAGCGCTTTAACCTCAAGTTTGGAATTGACTGGAAGCCTCTCCAGTCTGTAAAAACTGTAACACTCATTCGAAAATAAATATCTTAAATTAAAAATAGTTATAATAAATTATAGATTAATTGAAATCTGTTGTCCCGCGATAAATCCTGACCCCTTTAAACAATTAATTGTCATATTCCTAACAACACCCATGCAAACGAACTATCAGTAAAACTTATAAGAAGGTTTACCTTATGAAAAAGGTTTAGCAGATTTAAGTCACTGAACACCTAAATGAAATCTATAGGAAGTCAACTCCTTCCAAATACATACAAAGGCAAACACTGAAATTATAACGGTATTTACCGTTTTCTTTCACCTTTAACGATTATATTGAATAACTCATTTTTTAGTATCGTTTTAGTAACATATTCAGCACAAATTTCCATGTTTGATCAATAATAATTCAATAAATGTCTCCAAAAATTTGTCATTAATTAAGGCATTGATGGTAAATATGTCATAATCCAACCCTCTATCCCTATCATAGTCTCACCTACAAGAATTGGATTAGTTTTTTAACTGATATCGCCAAAACCACATAAAAATTCTCAAAGTAAAATGTATATAGTATCTCAATTAAAATTTTTAGAGAATACCAAAAGGAGAAGTTTTCAGAAACCTCACTATCGCTCTAAAGATCGCTTATCCGATCTATGCTTGACTGTTTGCATGCTGGAAGCAGCATTACGAATGTTGATACACTGAACAACTCTGGATTCCGGTATTCTTCTGACGATTTCCCTATACATTTACATAGAGTGCAACGAACCCTCTCTAAATGGCACAATCATTTAGTTAAATATCTGCTCTTCAGCTTAGGCCAAAGCAAAGATAATAGAGACATTTACAAAAATATGTAGCGATTGCTAGTTTAGTTGAAAAAACTTATAAACGATACTATGTGGTTTCACGAAAAGATTGACTCATCATCACCCAATAACCCCATAACGGATACGTTATTGACAATAATGAAAACATTATACTTTAACTTAGTACGCAAATATGACGTCTTCACAATCGTATTCCCTGACGCAACAAAAACAAAACAAAAGTCAGCTCTTACGAATCTGCGTTTATCTCATTGCACTACACTAAGCATTACCACTGTACCACTGAAGTATTAAAATTACGACTCTTTCAGACTATGTTAGTGATACTAAGCTATTTTTAAAACGAAAATATACAGAGGACAGTACAAATCTGACAATTAAACTCAAATGTGATCTATCACACAATCGAACACCTGTTTCAAAAACGATTTTACTGTCAGTTCTTTTGATTTTTAGTAATAATTCTCCTATTAATCGCCAAAACATAGTACATATTGTAAATCAAGACTTTAAATATTATATCAATTTCATTAGAAAATCTTTATTCTTTAATTAAAAGTGAGTTACTTTTTGTAAAGGTTAATTTCATTTTAAGCATCACTGGGATATCAAGTAAAACACTCATATGCAGTTCCGTTACACTTAAAATGACAGTTTTATTAGCCTAATGCAATTATAGTTCACTTTATCCCTAAAACATTATTATATATTATTAATTTTTAGCATCATTGGGACATGACATAAGACAAACATGCCTCTGAAAAAAAACTTATGACTTTGCTGCGATGTTAATGACTTTTTGTGATTATAGTTTCAAGAGACAAACATTACATTATGATAAACAGGACAATGAGATCATTAATTTGGTACTCTGCTCAATAGAAACATATTATTATTTTTAGTATTAATTTATCTTGAATTAAGGAGATGGCTTTATTTTTATTTCAATGTCAATTGTGACCTCTAAGTAAAATTGACTGAGTGCTCACAGAGACCAATACAGATTGACCCATGGTTTAAAACATAAGGTTTTCTGATTTTGGGGAAAAAGGTAATTTTCTGCAAACCCCTACACATTCTGCATTCCTGCAAACGAGGAAAGGTAAATTTCCTTTTTAAGGGAAAGGGTATTGTGCTATCACGATATAGTTTCTGAGCAACAAGAGACGCTATCCATCTCCCATTGTGGCAAGAGCTCAAATTTGGTAAAGTTTTGTTATTTTAGTCAGTGGCGCTTTGTTCCCGTGAAGACAGGTGAGTACGTTTAACTAGTGAGGCTCTCCCCCTTAACTGGACGTGCGTCGCACGGACCTTCCGTGGTATGACAAGCCCCAGAAAAGTCACACATGACTTACGTGATTCCCCAGAAAGAATTTCCGACAATGTTGAGGGATTCCACCAGCCCAAAAGACACTGTCGACCCAGAATAGTGCCACAAAGTGTAACCCAGGTTACGAATTCTTTTGAACCCCTAAATACGGTTCAACCCCAAACATCACAAACCGAGCCCATGACCACTAAGCCCACTATGTAAGTATGTCTAAGAGGCGCAATCGGGGGCAACTCGGCACTAATGAGATGCTTGTAGCAGGTGGCTCTGGAATGTTGCCTTCTAGCTCATAGAGAATAGGTCTGTGGTCTGAAGAATCAAAATCGAGCGCCGAGCAGCCAGTGACCCGATGAGGTTGTTGGGTGAGAAATAAGTCTGGTGTGGAAGTTCTATCTGGGTTACCATATTGCCGAAATGTCGGTACGCCTGGGTGGATCACTGTGAACGGCGTCTTGAAAAGAGTACGTAGGACTTACTACTCTCTCCAGCATCTCATCACAAGCCCGGCTATATCCCTTCGGCTGAAACTGTTAATATATAAGAGCGTCCGGAGGCCAGCTCTACTGTTTGGGACACCACTCTTCCGATTCCTACACACTAGCACAATGACTCGACTCCAGAGCTTCCAGAACAAACTCCTGCGCACGGGACTATGGCATACCCCTTTTCGTGATATGAAGGCTCCTGAAATCCACGAAAAGTTCGAAGTCCCCACCATCGCCGAAGCCATCCAAAGAAGTCACATCAAGTTCTTTGACTCGATGAAACATAGCCAAAACCCTCTATTCAGAGACATGACAACCCCACCGCTACCGGCAAGATGGCAACTCTCAAGATCTGGTAAAGCAGACCAAATGGTGGACATCACGGCGCTTGGCCCACCAACAGCAAGCCTCTAACGGGCACCCAACATTGCTATCCGACTAAATAAGACTGCACTACATGCCTAGAGGGACTCTAGGCCCAGCCACCAGTGGACTCTCACCACTGTACCGCAACAATCAACCTCTACCGAGGCTTCCTACACTCCTTAATTCCCTCACACCACCTTCAAGCAGGTACTCCTAGTACAAGGATCCGCTCAACCCAAATATCGCTTTATTTTTCCCTCATCCTTAATCTTATAATAAGAGAGCTAAGGGGAAAAAAAAAAAAAAAAATCTCTCACGATGTGGGTTTATAGAAGGCGGGATATGTCCAACGAGTACTAAGTTGATAAAGGTGCTTTTTAGAGAAACAGTAGGGTCAAACATGGTACCTGGACTGAATGCAAATGAAGTTCATGTTCTCAAAAAGCTGTTACGTGGAATCTTCACATAGAAACAGTGCCCTTACCTCTTTCAGTTGATAATTGACCCCCAACCAGCGATCTCTCAAAGATCGACTAGAAGTAGAAACGGCTTACGGCTCACCGAAGGTGTGACACAAGGCCCAGATGCACCCTGGGACCGGTCCGACCAAACCGTAAAGATAAGGGTGCTAATGCCCTTTTTGATCCCGAAGGATATTGAGGTCAACGTCCATCGGTGGTAGTCAAAATATAAGCCCTTGAATCCGACCGAGGTTCTCGATATCAATGTGGCCTTGGACGCGGGTACCCTCCATCATTAAAGTATTCAATTTTCAGGAGGCGTTTTCAAAGCATATCCTATTGAGTCACGAATTTACTTCTTTTTTCCATCGTGTCAAAAATAAAATAAAAAACAATATTTGTTAATCTGTAAGCTAAGCAGGCAGGCGGTGTGAGAACTAATCATGTTTTGGAAAATAGTTCTGTCTCCCAGCGATAACATGCACTCTCAGTTATATGAGTGTACCTTTAGATAAATAAACCCTGGGTAATATGATTATCAGTCCTTGAGAGATGAAATTATTACGTAGGAGAAAAAAATTATTAACCCCCCCCCCAAATGAGTATCGACATAGAGACCAATGTCGGGACCGAATCTGCGTCAATCAACGGGCCTCAACACCCTTGTCTAACGAAAATTGCATTTTTTTTAAATAAAACTTCTTGTCTCTCAACAAAATAACTGTATTTTGAAAAGCGCTTTTGGCAGTCAAACAGTCCATCACTCCCTATAACTAACTAGAAGAAACAGATTATTAGTAGGGCCTTCAAGGGTAGTCCTGTAGGGGCTGTAGATCGCTAAATGTCCGTGGTATCAGCATGATTTTTATGTATATGAACGTGTGTGTGGAGGTGAGCATGCGTGTGTCCCTGCGTGTGGAAAAATCCACGAACCGTTTCATACAAAAGATAGACCGTGAAGTTTTATTACACCTGAATGTGCATTAATAACATGTGGATGTCTTTCCACGTGATTTTGCTCTAAGTGCTCTTTTTAAATCACAAAACAATGAGTGCGTAATGGGGCGTGAATGAAAAAGTTCTCGTGTGTTGTTTCGTATGCAACATATTCTAAAGTTTTTACATTTTAAAGCAATATTTCAATAAATACCCCTTGATTATTTTTACAGGGTTGTTATTAATTCTACTGTGATCAGATCATCATGAGCATCGCTTCTCACAAAATTTCTGATCTTTAGGTCAAAAAGAAGAAGTTCAAAAATCACGAATAATATTATTTACAGTCTAGTATTCTCCACTAAAATCCAAGTATACATTACATATTATTTAGTAACAATTTTATATATAATCATAAATTTCATGGTCTACTAAAGTTTATAGAAAAACATTTTTTTTCATTGCCAAGTAGTTGCTTAATTTATCGAATCTATTTTCTCCGGGACGATAAGTATTTTTCATGTGATTGGGTCATGAGTTGACCTTTACATGAGTCTAGATTAATTACTAGACACGTCCACAACAGACAGACTGACCTTTGTACGAAATAATTTCTGAGTTAAAAATGCACACAAAACGCTAATCCAACTAATAATAGTTTTGTTGGATTTTTTTCAGATTCATCTTAGATGAACAGTTATGTACTATTATTACTACAAATGACACAAAACATCAAAGGACAAACAAGCATAATTGTTCTGCAATTTCAATCGAATTACAAAATTCACTGTCATTAGCTTTGTGCCGCTTGGAGGAAGTACTTAGTAATCGTGGAATAGGGGAAATGTAAGCGGGAATAATTATACGGGAAAAGTCTGCCATTCTTAGTACGCCACAATGTCCTCTTTGCATACAATGAAGTAATTACAAAAGTCTCATTACACTTTGATACCTAAAGGTCCAAGCCGCCGCGGTGGTCCAATGCATCCACTGCACAAGAACATCACAAAATGCAAAAGGAATATTCCGTTAACTAGAGGCCTTGTAAAGCTAAATTATATGTTAATTAATTCAAGATAATATCTAGGATCATAGTTGCCCGTTGTAGAGAAAAGAGTACATTGACAATAAAAAATAAAGAACCGAAGATGTTTAAGAAAACGATCCAATAACTGTCTGAGAACGCTAATTAGTGGAAAGCTAATACTAAATTGGCGTATTTGAAGAAATTTTAATATCCTTAAATAAATAAATAATGACCTGAAAACTTATAAAGTGCATTCAGAAAATCTAGTTCGTGACGTAGACCTTTTTCTTTTAACTCTCTCTTGGTTGACGCTTTATATAAATGGTAATACTATACTAATAATAATACTGCAAACGATAAATCATTGATGAAGTAAGTACATAAATCTAACTAGCTTCAGCCTAAAACATATAATTCGTCAACTATTCTCTGCTACATTTCAATTAATTAGGCTGGGACATCTCATCTCAAATGAACATCGGAACTCAAACATCTCAAATGGAAAATAAATATATATAGCATGTGTGAAACCTGGTTACTTACAAATTTTAAGCTGTCTTACCCTAACTATAACATTTATCTTAAGGGTAAAAATACCTGCGGAGGTGGGGTCGCAATCATAGTCATAGGAGTCACATGAGATTTTCAAATTCAAATTCCGAAAATGCATAGTTTAAAGGCTATCGGAGTTAAAGTATTCTTGAAAAATAGAGAATTAGTTATAATTACTATTTACAACCCCCTTTATTTTATCAGAACATGATTCGACAAATTTGTTCAAAATACACAATAATGTAGTATTGATACAGGGCATAAACCCCAAACCTCAAGAATGGAATTGTCACGCAAAGAACCGAATTGGATGTAAAAGGTATTGACAAACGCCCAATTCTATACTCTGATCACAACCTTTCTTATTACTAAACAAAATGTGGAAAATCTCCTAATTGTGATTAAAGTATTTTTATTAACGTTTATAAAATACAAAATAGATTTCTCCAAAATGCCACATTCTTACTATCTATAACAAGTTTTTTAGAAAGAATAGAAATAGAAATAGTCATCATATGGTCCATTTCAATTCATTACATTGAAAGTTCAATACATTTTTAATAAGTAATTTTCATCAAATAATTTTTAGTAGCAAGTAATTATGATTAGCGTAAAATACATGTTGCAGTTGTCACATAAGAGCAGTCGACTAGTTCTAAGAAGTTTTCGGAAAACAGCTAACATGTAGGCTATTATTTCTTATGTAAAAACCTTGAATATGGTAAAGAAATTCATAGCAATACGAGCGGTCGTTTTCAAGTTCGTTGGGATGAAATTATGTTTCAGACATAAGTATCACAGGGTAAGATACTTTTCAGGAATCCCGTAATATTGTCGTCATGCCCGAGCGAACAAGTTTTACTTTCAAACAAAGTCGAAGGAGTTGTCTCTCGTCTGCTTATTTGAAGTTCCATACAGTTCTAAAAACGAAATCAACTAAATCAAACGTTAAAAAATAATGATAATAACAAAATCATATAAAATAAGGAGGAGTGTTATAAAGAAAGTTAGCCCTTTTCAATAATTTATGGGTTGAGCGTAGTTTAAAACCTACTTACATTAAATGTTTTATATTTTTACTTACGGTCAGAACGAACTAAAGTCAGTAATGCAAAAATATTTTCAAAAAGTTATGAGAACTACTAATATTAGAGATTTCTGACAATGTCAGGTGTGATGGCCTCAGTGAAAATTAACGCTCTTTTGAATTCCTAAGGTACACTATGGTGCACTCTCCCCTCAAGCGCTCTTATACTCTTACACACACACTTGGCTCATTTGGATCTGGTACAGGATTTGTACTTTTTTGTGTTTATATTTTTTTTATATTAGTGAAGTGTTTTATATATTGTAGGCACATGGCATTATGTATAACAAGTCAATCTGGTTTATATCTTGATCACTAATTAATCCTCGGGATTATTTCTAACTTGGGTGCAAATGGAGCTAAATGGGATTTGGCCTATTGGATGTTCTCACTGGTTTAGATATAAATCTTATCATTATATTAAACATACTGTTAATAATAAGGTCACATTCCACACGAATCAGTGCCATTTACCCAAGGGGGAGCAGGCCCAGATACTCTGAGGAAATAGCTCCTCTACTAAATTTAGAAGTGGTGGGTTGGTAACTGATTTTGATTAAATCACTATTATCACAATCACCCTACAAGAAATTGTCAAAAATATAACGAATAGGGACAAAGCATAACTAACAGACATTAATGTTTGGAACATTTGAGAGTGCGATGCCTTGGCTTGTCTAGATTTTAACCTGATTCTACTGTTAGGGAATGCTTCAAGTATCATGAATAAACAGGAAACTTGAAAGGATCACATTCATCAAGCTGGAGTCTCTCCAGACTCAATTGGTTGTGCTGTCTGGCCACCGACGCAGCAAGGAAAGTCATTCAACCAACCGAATATACAGGACAACCAAACCTAAGAATGGATGGAAGTAGTGAAAATTGATAATAGGAATCTTGGAAGTCAGGAATATGAGGATGACTGCTGAATACTACAGCTGAGCGGTGGACCTCTACTTTGGGTTATTATACCATGGAACTACATACAATAAACGAAATCCGTAGTTATGAATAAATTTATATTGCTAAATACTTCTGCTATAGGCAATCTTTAATGAAAGAGGTGTTTCTTTTACTATCATCTTGCTAAGGGTACCTTTTTTAAGGTTCTCATATTAGGTTAAGCTGACGTAAACTAGTGTTAATGAAACAACTTGGCTGAGATAAAAAATAAATTTGTTCAGTTATGAATGAATGACAAATCTTTTATGTAAATTAAATTAAAAATAGTGTAGCAGTAGAGCACTGGATCTACAAGCAATTTTGTTGATAATAAGTACGCTAACTTTGGTATTCTCAAATAAGAGTAGATGAAACACTAACAATGTAGGTTACGCAGTGAGTCATCGAGAGCTGTGGGTTCGCAATCTACTTTTAAGTCCAGTCCAGAAGAAAAGAAATGGATGTTTAGATGCACAGTGCCTGGTGTTATTTTTAGGATCGGTGGGTGATAAATACAACAAAGCATAACTTATTTACGAATTCGCTGGCTATTAACCCAATCAATGCCGGTGACTCAACCGCAGATTCGCCAATATCGTGCCAACTGAATGCTCCGCTTTCTTGAGGTTTTTAGTTTCCATAAATGTAATTTCCAAATGTTTCTGACAGGAGGATATTCTTTTTCGTAAACTAGTAAATGATCGGATCAGTAACCTTGTCCTTTGATTTCTTTAATATAAAATATTAATATTAAAATGTTGTTGTATCCTTTATTAGTTGAGTTATAGATGTTTTTAATATTTAAACAAGCTCCTTAACGAACTGGTAGCCGCAGAGTGTTCAAGAAGTGGAAAAAAAGTTCATATTATCCAAACTGTTGGTCTCTTGTCTGGTTTTTTGATTTTGGTCTCATTTAGCACAAAAAAATGCATTAGATTATGAATATAAATGATTTTCCATTGTAACTGGGGTGGTGAGAAATATCTAAGTACCAACAGTTTTACATAGTGATGATCCCAATTTAGTACCGAAATTTCGGGATCTTTCAGCAAATTGAACGTTGAACATACTAAGTCCAATAAACTTAAAAAAATAAAAAGGTCATCTGTGTAACGCGTTTTTTTTTAGGATAAAAAAAATTGACATGTTTCGGAAACTATTCCAGTTATGTCTTTTATTATTACAGAGACTAGCTTGAAGGAATGAATGTTATTGCTTAAAAATCTTTGCTTATTCGGAAGAACCTTCTTTTAAGAACTTTCTCTTTGTCTACCTTGCGTTAGTAGTAGCTTGTTCTAGTGCAGTCTCGTCTGATGAACATTAATGTTTCAACTTGAGTCGTTTATAGGCCTGCTGGCAGTGCTCAGTAAGAGGGTGAGGTGTGTAATATTTAAATACTTTTATGAGATTTTTCATAAAAGGGGAAAATACTTAAAACGCTGATTAATACTTGAGAACCTATAGATAAAATAAAGGATAGGTTATGAATACTTATTTGTTTTCTTCGTATTGTTTTAACTATGACAATAATTATATAATTTAATTTTAAGGAAAAACTATCAAAATGAGAATATAAAGTAAAAGTCTATTTATGATTATATATTATTATTTATTTTCCCTAATAATACAATCTATAGTCGCAGTTAGCTTCTAATAAATATTTACATAACAATAAATATTATATTTACAGTAATTTACAGTTTCATTCTATTTGACACATCGTTTTAATGCCTATATATTTTAGTCTGTTTGATTTGTTTATTGTTGGGTTTGCTGAGTTCCGACATTTTTGAAAAAAAAAAAATAATAAGTTTAATAAGTTGTTATTTTCAAGTCTTCGTGTTATGGAGGACTTGAATTTTATTTTGTAATTTGAATTACTCGTCCAAACCGAACATGCGTAACACAATATTGGTCGGATACATTGTGTATGTATCAACAGGTTTTTTTTTTTTTAGAGTAGGGGGAAATGGACCAGTTCTGCTTAAGGTGGTAGTTTTTTAATTAAAAACTGTTCATTTAACGATCGATTACTCGTACCTACATGTTTTCCCATGTGGCTATTTTTTCAAAACGCTTACCCAGGACATTCAGTTGGTTAATTGTGATATTCAGGGAGTTAATTGGTTGGGTAGCTGCTAGTTGGATTTGGGGATTTTCCTGGTTTAAGAATGGGTATTACTCTAAATATTTTTTAGTCTATTGGACTTCTTTTTAATTATTTCTTCTGCCTATCCGTTTTCATACCCAGATAGTATAGTGAGAAAGCCGGTGAGTTCTGTTGCCCACTTAAAGTATAGGATTTTTAGGTCTTCCCTACGTTTACCCTGATGTTTAACTTACCCAGTCTGTCACTGATAACGTTACAAACTGACTCGGTCTGTGCAAGAGCTCTTTTTGCTGTCATGCTGCTGCTGTAAATCGCAATGTCATCAGCAAAAGCCATCATTGTAGCTTTGTTATAGTTTGTCCCAACAATGTCAGACGTGTACATGCTAAAAAGCACAGGACCCAAAACCACTCTGTGAGGAACTCCACAAGTTTGTATTATTATTTACAACAAGTTACAAGGTTGTACAGGGTAGTAGTAGTAGTAATAATTTGTAAAGTATAAGGTTTTATTGCAGAACACGACTGTATTATTTCCGGGTTATGTTTTATTGTTGTTATTGTAATTGTTATTAGATGATGGGTGGATGGCATTGTGGATAATATTGGTGAATTTCTTCACAGCTAAACTTCTTCATTGGAGTTACTAAGGGCGCTGATACATATATTTGAATTTAAATATTGTGTTACCATTTTTGTTCACCCTCAACCAATTCCAGTATTTATGTTTACTGTTCAGCCCTCCTAAAAGTGTTTAGGTTTAGCCGATAGATAGCTTTTAGGTCTTGTTTAATAATATTTTGTCTATTCCTCTATTTTCTTTGATTGTGACTTCTTTTGATCCTAAGTTATTTATGTATTTAATAAAGTTATTATTAATACAATTAATAATAATATGGGGTAGTCTTGAAAACCTACAAAAATGTTAAAACATATTCATACCTTTTCCTTTTTGCTGTATTAGCCACCTTGTTTGCCATTTGCCCTTAAAAGAAGTATACACATTGCAAGTAAGTAGTACACATTGATGTAACAACAATTAGACGATGTTTAGTAACTAATGGAAAACAAAACTGTACATTCTAGAAGCTCGATAATATTGTGGCGCACTGCAGAACGACTTTACTCAACCATTGCCTTCTTAACACTGGGGATAGACATTAGCCTAGAGAGGGATGATGAGAGTAGGGTCAATTTCCGACAACAAATGCTCCGCTGCCCCAGTAAACACGAACACTACAACTCAATTCGGTACCGATGCTAAAGGCGATTTGTAACCATGAAATAGGCACTCAGGCAACGTGTACATAGAAGTGTGACTTTATTGCCGTAAGGAGATTATAACATAATACGAACTGGATGGAGTAGGCCGTACATATATTTACATAGACCACGGAGGCTAACGACCGGCTCATGTGCATCTCAGTCTGTCACAGGTTTAATGACATTGGGTAGGTAACGGTCCACGGCCACCCCCTGCAGTAAACTTGCATGCGATTGCACCGAACAGCTCCACTGAAATATAGCCTTCTCCCGTCTACTCTCATTTCTCGAATAGCCTGCCTCTCTAGTCATGCAGTTTCTTAACAATGTTTTTTATTATTCATAATGTCAATAGGGTAAAGTTTCTGTTCGAAATCAAACTACATACATACCTACATACCTTTTAATGTTACCAACCAGGGAAGTTGAGTTAAAACACGGAGTACTGAGAATCCTCTTTCTTCTGTACATCCAGATGTAAAAGAAACCTTAACTTTTGAGACAAAACATAACTAGTTGCGAGAGGTCTACCCATTAATTAATCTCAAATAAAACTTTTAATTTAACTAGAATTCGCGTGGGTTTCTAGAATAGTTATTAAATAACTACTCGGTAAATCATTTATGAAACCATCTTGCCACTTTCCGAAATTGCTTTTTCAACAAGTAAAAGTATCTGTGCAACGCCCACTCTCCATCCCCCAGCCTGTCAATGACTTTAAAGAAACGTATTTCTTAGAAGGACTAGACTTCACAGCTGTTCATTCTTTTGTGACGTTCCATATCAAAGTTCCTTTTGGCAAGGAGGTCTTCAACCCACCCCACGGTTCTTGCTCAATTCTACCACGAATTTCACTACTGAGACAAATTTCATCATTCTCCTACTAAACTTGGCTATGAGGACTAAGGCGCCTAGAACCCCCACAGAGTATCTGGGCAGCTTCGAAGGAAAATATCGAATTTGTGACCCACACTAGCGATTTCCATTTTATCTTTTCCAGTATATAGATATTTTATTTATTTAAGAATATCTCCCGGCAATGGCGAACCAGATCAAGTCGTGACCAGGATAGGCTTAGTTGAAAATTGTCGAGACTGAACCTACTATTCTGACAAACTTATTTATTCTATCGCTTGTTCGAAATACTCCATGTAAATGCGTTATTGAATCTCCTTATCTAAAATTTTTAGTTTATATACCCACCCCTATCTTTTTCCTTTTTTATATCGAGTCAAATCAGATGGTTAAAATGTAATTTTCAGATACCAAGACAGTTCAACAAACAAAACGATGTAATTTTATCAATTTATTCACATATTTAAGATGATCCAGAGGAGTACCGTTCCTTTTGATATCGGTTATTTACTTTATACTGCCTTTTTTAATTTAAATGCATTTTTTTTAAATATAATTTTGTTGATAACAGATATAATTATTTTTTTTTTTTATATCCCCTTCTTACAAAATTGTTACAGTATTCAATATAGATTCTACAAATGAATCTATTTACAAAAAGATCATTATATTTTCAGTACCTTGGCTCAATTTTATGCAATTTTTAATTATTATACATTGTGATCTACGCTTGTACAAAATATAATGATGTATATTAAACATTAAAATTTACTGAATATTTTTTAAAAGTGATGGGGCTCACCTTATTTATCATAGACTTAAATCTAACAATAAAAACTTAAACTAAATCTTAACCTAATTTTCCCCGACAGTCTGTTGCCATCGATGTAGGACGGGGGGTGGGGTCATAATGTTAAACACTGGGTTTGTGAGATGCTTCCACAAATAAAAACATTTAACTACGAAAATTTAACTACTGTAAGAAAATGCGCGAGCTTAATGACCCGTGGATCTACTACTTTTAAGTCATTAACATAAAAAGTAATAAAATAATGCTAAGGAAACGGTAACGGAAGTAAGAGACAGCAGGAACTAATCAGCGAGAGATAGCTGAGATGAAGAAACGGCAGGACGATAGGACTCTCACTCAGCGCAGTGGGCGATGCACATATTAACGGTCAATAAAATAAGATAACAGGTCTCCCTGCGGTTTCTCTCTCGTCCACTGCTCAGCGGGACCCTCTCATCGTTTTTGACAGCCCTCCGCCACAAAGGGGTTTTACAACGACCGCTATTGCTGGCAATAAAACGCACATATAACCCAGCTTCTTTATTGCCTACCAGACTTTTGAAAGTAAGACGTCTTATTGGATGGAGGGGGTTCGCCTCCCCCAGATACCATTAACAGATTTCTGAATCTTTCACTTGGCAGTAAATTGAGCCTTGTCTTACCCTGATATAGACAGAATACTTTCCCTGCTCTTAACCTGTCGAATAAAGTCAAAAGTGAAACGGCTCGTTTGAGAAGTGATTCCTGACGCGTTCCACTAATTTTCGGGGTGAATAAATATTTCAGGATTAATAGTAATAATATACACCTATTTATTATTAGCGGACTATGCCCCTTAAGAACAAACATTTATTTCACATAAAGTCCTTTAACAATATTATCCTCTGGTAAAATTTCATAAGTAAAATATTTCAAACGCCATTTGGAAAATAATATATGTAATGTAAGATTGCAATTTTCTTTAAATTAAGGTTATAGAACATGATAAATAGCGTCTGACTTTCACCTCGAGACAATTTAAAATTCAGAGAATAGGCTTTTATCACGTCGGACTGTTTGTATGATACTTTGAATTATTGTATCTTACCCAATATCTATTCACTGTGACCCTGGGATTGCGCGTTTAAAATTCGATGGAATCATTGAGCTCAACAATCAAGCTATAGTTTTATAAATGATTATAGTGGACAAAGTAATGAGAAAGGGCCAGTGAAAGTGAACGTTTGAATCAAAATACGTTACCAGAACACGTTTAAGCTTTTACTAAAAAAAAAACATATTTCATGCAGGCGCTATGAACTTGAACGAGGGGAAAGAGCTTTGCTTTTGAGTTTTCCCCTTGACTCGGTGAAGGGTCACGTACCCGCTTTATTGAGGCCTAGGAAGGATCTTTCGACCTCGGAGTGGATCCACGTCCGAGTAGAAAGAAATATTTTTTTTGCCCTTAGCCGGGGATCGAAGTCAGGCACTTAAGAGAATCGGAGTGGATAAACTCCTTAGTTTAGCTCACCCACCGAGGGAGTGCGAGAAACACAAAGTGACCGAATATTTTTGTTGTTCTTATACATACTATAAATCAAATACAAATTACGGAACTACAAAAAGGTAGGAACGTAGACTAGTTATTCAGGTGCTATCTAGTGCGTCTACCAATCGGAGAAATGGCGAATCGCCTGTGGTAAAGGCATTTTCAATACAGCTTTAATTCAATTATTTAAACAGTCATCCTAAGTGTTTTGATGGTCAATTTAACTTACGTTAGGCAAATAAAATAGTCAATAAGGTCCACATAAACTCCACAAGCTCTAACCACACTAAGATAATCATTTATGTTAAATTAGTTAAGATATTTTATCTTTGCCTTTAACTACACTTCTTTTGTTTAGTTTATAATTAGTAAAAAAAATTCAAGTAGGTAAAAATTTGTGTTAACTTACGAGACAACTGATCGTTTAATCTTCTTTTTATAATAAATTCATTTCACAAAGGCTAGAGAGATATCATCAAATTTCCGTGGTTCGACTTATGAGCAAATTACAGAGCACCTCAAACACCGGACAAAAAAAAACTATATCCTTGAAGTCGCTCATGAATCTGCCGATAAAACTGAAACAATATTGAAAAATCCATGCCGTGAGAAAAATTTTGTGATCTTATGATTTGAAGAAAAAAAAACAAAAAAAAAACAAGACCCGATCTCTTCTGTAAGAGTATAAAAAAATATCTGCTCGTTACAGCGGTATAGAGTAGAGAGGCGGGGCTCACAACTTATTAAAGGTGGGGCACGAAAACTGAGCCTGAGGTGCTGATAACCAAGATTACGTACAATTACCTTTGTCCTAAGGTGAGAGGGATTGTCTAGCTTGAATCATTTTAATTGAATCTCCGATGGCTTTTCACGTTCTATCCTGGCACGACGTCTCACTCCTTCGTCGCATTTTACGTAGATAACAAGCACCCCTCTGATAACTTCTTTTGATTGGTTATTTCTTACTATACGTTTTGAAATACTAAGTATTGTCAGTATCTCGAACTTTCTACATCGACTTATTGTCAATCTTGAAAAGGGGTGGTTTTCGGACTCATAAAAATTATCCAATTAAGCAGGTTTATAATTCCAAAACGAAATTAATCATTAATATTTTGGTAAAGGTGTGAAACAGAAACAGTGAAATTAAAAATTAACCAGCCAAAATACCTCTTTGAGCATTGAATCTATTTTTTTATTTTTTTTTATTTATTGGCATCATATGGGAATGATTGTTTAAAACAATCAAAAACGATTATGCCTGAAGAAGTTCTTGTAAATTCATTTACTAACTGCAATATGTCGGTCCCGTCAATCTAACTCGTGGCTATTTTCAGGCATTTTAATCCCGACATTCAATAGCAGAGGATGCAAACTAAATAATTCAAGTCAAGTGTGATTCATCAACCAATTAAGGTTTTCGTTATAGTTGCAATTTTAGCAATAGTTTTAATGTTTGTTGTAATTACAGTCCACTGAAGTACCAAAACTTGATACACGTAGTAAACAGATTATAATTTGATCCAAAACGAGCAAAAATATGTTATTTTATATCGTAGTCATTTCTAATGATTTATTAATGACCATCATTGGACTAATTTTTTTGGACTATTTATTTTTACTACCCCAATGGAATTACCATGCAAAATGTAATGTTACTATGTCAAAAAGCTAGGATTGAGTTAATTGCTTGAAGATGATTAAAATGATTTTTGCCATTATTGTTTACAATTCCAAAATACACATTTTTTTTTCTTAACTAGCAATAATGACAGTCATGTTGGCGGTACAACGTTGGGACATGAAATGAAACCTCCATGTAAATGTTATTTATATTAAACATGGTACTCACGATGAACACAGAAGACAGGCTATGGTGTGAAAACATAAGGATTTCAAATTAAAAAAATCGATACTCTAAAGCAACTGAAGCCATTTTAGGTAGACATTGCCAGTATTTTTCTATATAAAGCTCTGTGGTTGAGTTTCAGCGATAAATCCGATATCCATCGGATTCATCTGTTAACTTGTAGTTTGGGTGCGAGAAATCTAAAACAATTTTTATAATCGATATGCTTGCTTAATTCATATTCTTTGACTTATAAATTATTTGTAAAAAAAATTTCTTCTTATTGTTCACAAGAAATCAAAGATTGATTGAATTTTACTTATTGCTAATATAAAGGCAAGTTTTTATATTAGCGAATTCATAATGATTATTTTCACAAAAATAATCACTTTTATTTTATTGTCTAAACCATAAAATTTTTTTGCACAGTAACTTTCTGCCTCTTAAATAAAAACAAATGTAATAAATTCCACTTTGATTGAATGGCAAAAAATTGCCACGCCCAGTTGAAAAGTATTTTTTTTCTTGTTTCAACATTTATGTTATCTTCTTACACATCACCTAGGAACCCAGTATGTATGTTAATTTTTTTTCACCTTCTTCAACATAGTTAAAGACATCCTATGCAGAGGCAAGGTCTATAATAAGTAATTCTTTGCGATCGATTTCAAATAAAAAATATAAAACAGTGAAAGAGTGAAATTGTGATAAAAATGTGATTACTACTAATATGCGATGTACAAAATAAATAAATCATTTACAATTTGTATTGCTTAAATATATTCCCATATGTGAGCCACGACAGAAACTATCAATAATCCCAGCTGATTGGACCACACTCTCAGCGTTATAATAATGTAACCACAGGGCTTAGATCGGCTTACTGCCTTCCTGAAAACAAAGTTTTGATCGCTGAGTACCACGTCATTCCAAACCGGATGTCAACAAAGCCACCTCAAGTCAGAACTTGGTTTTAGTTTTCTAGGGTAGTTGCTTGTTTACAGACTCGTATCGACCTATTTAGCAACATAAGCTTTGGATAATGTTTAGATGTTTCTAGAGTAACATTCTGTTTTGTACAAGAATAGTATTACTTTGACGGCAACTTGATATAATAACTTGGTAAGAAACACTTAAATATTTTGAACTGTCATGGATGTCATACAACACATGTTACTGTATGGTATTACTAATCTACAAAGTTATACTTAAGCCAATCTGGACATACATCATCAACATCAACAAAGACACCAAGCGTGTCCAATCCTTTCAATTGAAAACCCTTCATAACGATCTTAATATACCCTACATGCTTTAACTCATCCCTTCCAAGTGCATGAAATTGCATAGTAACCTATCCAACCACCTAGCACAGTCACTTCACTGCACCACTCATCCCTATTATCCTCCTCGTAGACGAAAGTAGCAGTGGCCTCGTGAACTGCTATAAATAATGTATGTTATATTTTCCATATTCCTGAATTTTCAACGAATAAAGCATCGAATAAACGCACTTAATAAATACTTGATTGGTCATTATTGAAGTGCTTAGTCATCATATTGATCAGGGTATCAAATCAAAGATCTGGAAGTCATAATATAAGACTTAAGATTTAGTATAATCAGATAATTTGAATAAATAATCTCAGTAAAATTTCAAATTCATTAAAGCTCCCTTTAGTTTCGTTTTCTTAACTATCCATGGCACATGACTTCTTACCATTAATTTCTATGTCATAGATTCACAACTTCTTCAAAGTACATCCTCTCCCTTCGTGCTCGACAACTCTCGTCGTCTTTGAGATTTTAACGTAATCTTGATCGCATTTATCATAATTATTCGCTTTAATTAATTCGTTACAGCAGCGGGACCTGAAACCATTACCACGACCAAGGTTGCCTGGTTGCTATTCCTCTAAGCAGCATCGGCAAACACAGGAAGGACTAGAGTAGCCTGCTCAGAGGGTTGCCGGATGTAGAGAGATTTGGCGTGGCCTGGCGTCGCAGGTTCGTTCACCCTATTGTTTACTTACGGACTAGCACACCGACCTACTGCTTAAATACTGACCCACACTATCTGCAGCTCCACTAGCACACCGGCCTACTGCTTAAATACTGACCCACACTATCTGCAGCTCCACTAGCACACCGGCCTACTGCTTAAATACTGACTCACACTATCTGCAGCTCCACTAGCACACCGGCCTACTGCTTAAACACTGACCCACACTATCTGCAGCTCCACTAGCACACCGGCCTACTGCTTAAATACTGACCCACACTATCTGCAGCTCCACTAGCACACCGACATACTGCTTAAATACTGACCCACCCTATCTGCAGCTCCACTAGCACACCGACCTACTGCTTAAATACTGACCCACACTATCTGCAGCTCCACCAGCACACCGGCCTACTGCTTAAATACTGACCCACACTATCTGCAGCTCCACGAGCACACCGGCCTACTGCTTAAATACTGACCCACCCTATCTGCAGCTCCACTAGCACACCGACCTACTGCTTAAATACTGACCCACACTATCTGCAGCTCCACTAGCACACCGACCTACTGCTTAAATACTGACCCACACTATCTGCAGCTCCACTAGCACACCGACCTACTGCTTAAATACTGACCCACACTATCTGCAGCTCCACTAGCACACCGACCTACTGCTTAAATACTGACCCACACTATCTGCAGCTCCACTAGCACACCGGCCTACTGCTTAAATACTGACTCACACTATCTGCAGCTCCACTAGCACACCGGCCTACTGCTTAAATACTGACCCACCCTATCTGCAGCTCCACTAGCACACCGACCTACTGCTTAAATACTGACCCACACTATCTGCAGCTCCACTAGCACACCGACCTACTGCTTAAATACTGACCCACACTATCTGCAGCTCCACTAGCACACCGACCTACTGCTTAAATACTGACCCACACTATCAGCAGCTCCACTAGCACACCGACCTACTGCTTAAATACTGACCCACACTATCTGCAGCTCCACTAGCACACCGGCCTACTGCTTAAATACTGACCCACACTATCTGCAGCTCCACTAGCACACCGGCCTACTGCTTAAATACTGACCCACACTATCTGCAGCTCCACTAGCACACCGACCTACTGCTTAAATACTGACCCACCCTATCTGCAGCTCCACTAGCACACCGACATACTGCTTAAATACTGACCCACACTATCTGCAGCTCCACTAGCACACCGACCTACTGCTTAAATACTGACCCACACTATCTGCAGCTCCACTAGCACACCGACCTACTGCTTAAATACTGACCCACACTATCTGCAGCTCCACTAGCACACCGACATACTGCTTAAATACTGACCCACACTATCTGCAGCTCCACTAGCACACCGACCTACTGCTTAAATACTGACCCACACTATCTGCAGCTCCACTAGCACACCGACCTACTGCTTAAATACTGACCCACACTATCTGCAGCTCCACTAGCAGCCGTTTAGAAGTAGTTGACTTTTACTAAAACGAGTAGTTTATGTGTTATATCTGCGTTGTAACGTCATTATTATGACGCTGAGAGTGTGGTCCAATCAGATGGGATTGTTGATAGTTTCTGTCGTGGCTCACATATGGGAATATATTTAAGCAATACAAATTATAAATGATTTATTTGTAGTTGTAAAGGCTGTTTCTCATCTTTCCTGTTTCTGTGCCAGATGACATACACCTATCGGTATCCAGCTGCTGAAGTAGGCTTCTTCAAGTCCACTCGGCCAAGCGTCAGCAGTTACTCTCTCTTGTCTTACCTCAACCCAATTCCCCACAGTCATTCACTTCACTGCTAACTTTCTCATAGCTCTTCGCCGACCAAATATTTGTTGTTTACAAATATATTCAAATATTAATAATAAAATAAATCAAACAATAGTTTATATACCATGAAACATCATTGGCTTACACTACACCATTGAATCCGTAGTCCGAAGTAGGCAATTTTTCTCATTCGTTATGGCTATTGTCACTCATCAGTTTATGAATAAGTGATTGCACTGTTCTAAGCTAATAGTCTTAATTTTTAAAGCTATATTTCACAAAACTTCAAAATACGTAAAGTTTAATTTCCGACTCATTTTTAATTCCGAAAGATTTAATTCAGTGGCATTTCCTAGTGATTAAACGCACATTGAAGGAGGCAATAAAAGAGAATTTTAAAAAATGAAAATTTTTACAGACACCTTCGAAATATTGTTTCTCAACTTTTTGTGGCCTTAATTTCGTTAATATACATTTTAAAAAATTAATTTTGATATATAATTGTTAAAATCGTTCCAATAATGGTAACAAATGACGAGGCTATTTTTCCTTGAATCAACTGGTTTACTTATAAACATGGGTCTAGAAACTCTATACAATTGATAGAAAGGCAGGAATAACATTTACATTCTTATTTCTATAAATTATTCTTATTGACATAAGAACCTGCGCTGAATAATAATCTAATAATTTCCAAAGTCCAATGATTTGGTGATTTTGTGAAACCCTTAACGTAAAGCAAGAGTGACAGAATACAAACGCAGTTTCCATGATATGAGGAAATGATATCATGATATCCAACTCATCTTTTTTCCACAGTTGTAGTAACAGTTTCTGCGCATGCGCTACTATTAACAACCACGTACAACTATCGCTCTCCAAATCAATACCGATAACTACCGTTATAGACCCTTTTTCGTCTTTGGGATTGTGTCAACTGGCAACTTAAGTGAGGTGGCCACGAGGGAGCCCTCAATAAGTGAGTAGATCGCTAGTACATTGGTGTAAAGTGTAAATAATAGTGACATCGGAGAGAGTAGTCGGCCATCTTGACTGAGGCATCAGTCGTCGTTCACGATACATAGCCGTTCTGAGCCAGACCTGATAGGTGGCTCAGAGCCAGACCTGATAGGTGGCTCAGAGCCAAGACCGGTGACTTGCCACTGGAATCCCTCCGGCACTACGTATTTTATTTATTATTTTCTTTTTTTTTAACTAACAAAAATCTTAGCTAATGACAAAATGAGATTTTATCAGCAGATAATATCACAAAATAAAAAGAAAAGATCGAGGTCCTTAGGCCCAACTCCACCAACGTCGCCAGTAAAGCGAAAACCCAGACGCTCAAATAGGAACATCCCTACAAACTCATCTGCTGCCAGCTCTATGGAAGATCTACCACCACTTGCCAGCACTTCAAAAGAAGAAACTGTAGCAGAATCTCCATTCTTCACACCGAATAGCTTCGAGGTACTGAGAAATAGTCAACCTGACGACATGGAAGTTATTCAAACACCAACACAGCCCAAGCCGCCTGCTATATTCGTAAGGAATATTAGCAATTTCAAACTATTGTGCTCACAAATGAGCAAAGTTGTAGGTACCGGAAAATATACGTGCCTCAATCGCTCTCGGGATACAAAAATTTCCCCAGACACTCCGGATACTTATCGAGCGATCATTAAGTATTTGGAAGAAACCAATGCAGACTTCCATACATACCAGTTGAAACAAGAACGATCGCTTCGAGTAGTGATAAGAAATCTGCACCCGACCACACCAGCTGATGAAATTGAAGACGAACTATCAGCTCTGGGGTTCAAAGTTTGGCAAATAACCAACGTTTTACGTGAGGACAGACAACAAAACGAATCCACCAAAACGGCATTACCGTTATTTTTTGTAGATCTCGAGCGGACACCTGGCGTGGAGAAAATTTATGAATTAACAACCCTGTATTACACAAGAATACAGGTCGAAAAACCTTACCCCAATAGAGACATCGTCCAATGCCATAATTGCCAGGCATATGGGCACACAAAATCGTATTGCCACCACCCTCCTAGGTGTGTAAAGTGTAGTGGGCAGCACAAAAGCGAATTGTGCAAAAAGCCCCTAAAATCGCCTGCTGTATGCGTGCTCTGCCAGCAAGACCATCCGGCCAACTACAAGGGCTGTGAGGCCTATAGAATCCTCAAGTCCAGGAGCGAGCAACGTCGCCGGCCGGAAGAAGAGAAGCCAGTAAGAGGTAGCTCAAGAAGCGCCCCCACCAGAAATTTGAGGCCTTCTGTCTCTTTTGCTGATGCCGTTCGGAACAGAGAGCAGTCACAGGCACTGCCCACTTCTCGTCCGCAAGTATCTCTTCCCCAGCATTCCGCTCATCCCACCAACCAGCAAACCCAATCCCATCCTCAACCACACATCTCGCATATTCCTTCACCACCAAGCTCTTCAGATCTCACTAGCCTATTAACATCATTCCTTACAGAATTCAGAACCCTAATTACCCCTCTCATTTCCCTTCTTACAAATCTTGTCTCCTACCTTATCCCCGTTAAACAAAATCCATAAGTGGATCCTTCTGACTCCTTATCCATTCTCCTTTGGAATGCGAATGGTGTTCGCACCCACACTAACGAACTGACAGCACTACTCCATGACAAGAAGATCGACGTAGCTCTTATTACTGAAACAAGACTTACGAGCAAACGACCATTTACCGTTCGACAGTACCAGACTTATCGTACTGATCACCCAGATGGAACAGCTCATGCAGGTACCGCTGTCATTGTCCATAACTCCATATCCCACCACATAGTTCCTTTGGTATCACATGATTTCCTTCAATCCACTGCAGTGTCAATCACCAACTTCACTTTTCCTCTTACACTTGCATCAACGTACTGCCCTCCCAATAAATCCATTTCCGACTCCCAATTCATCTCCTTTCTAGACTCCATCGGACATCGTTTCCTTGTGGGTGGGGACTTTAATGCGAAGCACCAACACTGGGGGTCAAGATCCACAAATACACGAGGACGTGCTTTGCTGTCTGCACTCACACGGAAACATTGCTCCACTATCACTCCTGACACAGCCACTTATTGGCCATCAGATCCCAACCGAAATCCTGATCTCCTTGACTTCTTTTTTTACAATAGTTTAGGAACACTAAACTATTCACTCAAGCGCCTCGATGACCTTTCCTCCGATCATAGCCCTTTATTATTAACCATTTCCTTAAGACCAATTCACAAACTGCCTCCTCCTTCATTTATTAGGGGCCCAGTTGACTGGGACCACTTCCGTCAGCTTCTTACAGAGTCCGTAAACCTCAAATTATCCCTGAAAACATCCCAAGACCTAGACGATGCAGTGCATTCTTTCACTACTCTGGTCCAGAGGTCGGCCTGGGAGGCATCGTCACCCCATCGTCACACAAAAATCCACAATCATAATCGTTTACCTCAGCATCTCAAAGATCTAATCCAATCCAAACGCCGCTCCAGAACAGTGTGGCAAAGATCCCGGCATCCTATTGATCGTCGCACGTACAATCAGTACTGCCGATTGGTAAAGCGGCGATTGGCATCCTTCCGTTTCGATTCTTTCAATTCCTACCTCTCCTCTCTGTCCACCAGGGATAACTCCTTGTGGAACGTAATCAAAAAAATCCTAAAGTATCAACCTGTTTCACACCCACTCCGTCGTGATGATGGGTCCTGGGCGGCTTCGGATGGGGATAGGTCGGAGGAATTTGCTCTGCATCTTACCCATACTTTCACACCTCACCTTTCTCATCAAAGCCATACTCACAGCACAACTGTGGAAGATTTCCTCACTTCACCTATTCCTCTCTCTCTTCCACCAAAAGCCGTTAACCCCTCTGAGGTTAAATACCTTCTGAAAAACTTACCTTACCGAAAATCCCCTGGATATGATCTCCTTACTCCTCAAATTCTCAAACAACTTCCTCCTAAAGCCATAATCTTCCTAACCTACATATATAATTGCATAATCCGAACGACGCACTTTCCTCTCCTCTGGAAACACTCCATTATTGTCCTATTCGCCAAACCTGGTAAACCACCCAATGACGCCTCATCTTATCGTCCAATTAGCCTACTCCCTATCCTCTCAAAAATATTTGAGAAACTCCTACTAAAACGTCTACTTCCCATTGTTGAATCCAAAAACCTTTTTCCCACACACCAGTTTGGCTTCCGCCAACGACATTCCACTGCTCAACAAGGCCTTCGCGTTGTTGATCACATCTCTTCAGCCCTTGAAACCAAACAGTATTGCACTGCTGCCTTTCTCGATATAGCTCAAGCTTTTGACAGGGTTTGGCACGCAGGTTTGCTCTACAAGCTCAAAAGATATTTACCACAGACCCTTTTCCTAATCCTGCAGTCCTACCTTTCAAACCGCTTCTTCCAAGTCCGCTGTGGTTTAGAATACTCTAACTACTATCCCATAAGTGCAGGAGTTCCACAGGGCAGTGTCCTGGGCCCCATCCTCTATAACCTATACACCGCTGATGTCCCCTCTACTCCCAATACCTTCTTGGCCACATTTGCAGATGACACTGCAGTCTTGTCATCCCATCCAGACCCCGACATAGCATCCCATAACCTTCAAAAACACCTTGACGAGATCGAGTATTGGTGCAATCAATGGCGGATCAAAGTTAATGAAGCAAAATGCTCCCACATTACCTTCACCCTTTGTCGCAAGTCTGGTCCACTAGTTTATTTTAATTCTATTCCTCTCCCTGTATCCGAGACAGTACGGTACTTAGGCTTCCATCTTGACAAACGACTGACCTGGAACCCACATACGAGACTAAAAAGACAAGAACTAAACAGACGCTTTGGACAACTGTACAGACTACTTCAAAGGACATCCCATCTCTCAATAGAAAATAAACTACTAATCTACAAAGTTATACTTAAACCAATCTGGACATACGGAATAGAGCTATGGGGGACAGCAAAAAAGTCTAACATCAAGCGTATCCAATCCTTTCAATCAAAAGTCCTGAGAACAATAGTAAATGCCCCTTATTATGTCAGCAACAAAACCCTTCATAACGACCTTAATATACCCTACATTCTAGAACTCATCCCTTCCAAGTTTACGAAATTCCACAGTAGCCTTTCCAACCACCCTAATCCTGTAGCACAGTCAATGCACTGCGCCACTCATCCCTATAATCCTCCTCGGAGACTGAAACGGCAGTGGCCTCGTGACCTGCTATAAACGCGTGACAGTGGGAGTCCTGGCAATGGCCAGTCTCTCCAATCATGTCCTGAGCGTCTGTGGCTCTCGCGCTCTTGGTCAGCATCCACTGGCTAGTATCCGGTGACGCGGCTGACGGAGGAGCGTGGGGGACTTCCCAAGACTCCGCTTTCTCTTTGCGGTGGATTTGGGGGGTCTCTGGGCTGTCTGTAAATATTGTATGAATGAGCGAGTGAATGATGAACTGTAAATATTGTATGAATGAGAGCATATATCTTAATTACTTATTGCCTTATAAAGGCAGATTGTAAATATTGCACAATAAAGGAAGTTCCTTTTTTTGAGCTTTAAGTTGTAGTAACTCATGTGCTGTATACTCGGTTCATTTGACGTTTTCGGAAGGCCATCTGAGGTCATGAACAACGGCGCATTTAATAAAAAGACGACATAAGAAACCATACAATTGATGTTAGGAGGACAGTCCTCCCGATGCTACCCTGCTAGGTTTATTGTTGTCAAGGTTTTGAACTGTTCAAAGCACTGGTCCTAAAAAAAAAAGAAACAAAGTTTGACCATTGAAGATTTTTTTTTTTGTGAAAGTACTTTCAAAATAGTCAGAAGTTAAATCAAAATTATCAGAACTTGCTTCAAAAATTAATTAAGATTTTTCATTCAATAAAAATTGTTTACTGAGTATTCGCGTTTGACTGTCACGCAGCAATACGAGGTGATGTGATGTGATTATGTGAAAAATGATAAATAACAAAATTTTTAACCATATTATTAGACATATGTGGAAAAAATACGACTGAAATAATTAATTGTATTATATTTCCGTTAGACAAATAAAATTATTGATAAATAAATAAAATATACTCAATGACAACAATAAATACGGCGATTAAAAATGTTCCTCATTAAAGACTCAATAAAGAGAAATCTCGATGTCTTATGTTCAGATAACACATTAGTTGCAAATAATATTTACAGAAATAATCAATTTCTTCTTTTTTGCTTTCATATCTTTCCAATGTCATACGGAGCCTCTATAAAATTCCATGTCCATAGGTTGAAAAGTTAAGAGAAAAGATAACTCACTAAGCCCAGAGCAGACACGGGTAAAAAGAAAAGGGTTCCTGATTTAACATAATTTGTTAAAATTATGACCCAAACACCAAACTTATTCATCAGGTACTTCCAGAATTTTACAATAACGAGCTTAAATTTTAGTTTTAATGATTAAAATACCTAATGGAAATTTAAATAATGAATTAGCTGTCAGATATAAAAAATCAGCTTCTTAAGATTCACACTACCAATAGCGTTTTATGCTAAAACTGAGTACTATGTATGTACCTACTATGCTCAATGAACTATAAATTCTACATTTTTTATTCATATCTGTCCTGAATTCTAATATTTCCATCATTGTGTCTTTATAATTATGTGTCCAATGAATGAGACTGTACTTTATATGCATGATATATGTGGCTGATTTATAGAAAATTTGAAAGTCGGTAAACATATGTAAAAGATTATACATTTTCTATTATTACAAATTCCAGGCCTACATTATTGTTCGTGATTTAAAATTCTCAACATATAAGAAACATTAACACGATAGACGGAATTCTAAAAAAATAAATGTGATTTCGAGTTCAAAAGTAAAAATTTGTAATTTGTAATTTGTTTCAC
This sequence comes from Acanthosoma haemorrhoidale, assembly GCA_930367205.1. Classification (NCBI taxonomy): domain Eukaryota; kingdom Metazoa; phylum Arthropoda; class Insecta; order Hemiptera; family Acanthosomatidae; genus Acanthosoma; species Acanthosoma haemorrhoidale. The sequence goes on from OV884011.1 coordinate 130,195,993, forward strand.
GCTGTGTGATATACTTAACTCTTATTCAACGATTCAAAAAAAGCTACTTTTTTTTGGCCTCATTTGAATCCCTCAATCTCGCTGGTTAATAGCTTATAATTCTTGACGATCCATATTATGTTTTTAAGGAAGCACAAACTCCGCTAAAAGTCTGTGATTCCTTTCGGAAAATGCAGTGATATTTTACACGGACTTATAGCCAGAATCTTCTCTAACACATTTGCAAATGAGACCTAGTTACAAGCTAAGAGTTTCCGATCACGTTTTGTAATTGAACTCATTAGCTTGCCAGCTAGATAGATAGATAGGTCCATGGCAGAAGCACGGACTCTCTTGAGGGAGGCACCTCCGCCCATTAGATGAGCGTTATCCTGCTTCAATTACGTCGGTTCCTCCCTCCCGTATTCTTAGTCCCCTTCAGGGATAAGTATCGACTGCTTAGTATTGCCTCTCCGACGTAATCAACTTTAACGATTTCAATCAAGGCTTTGCCAATCAGCTAGTCTAGTAGTCTTACTTGATTTTTTATTGAAAATTGCAGTTGAAGTTAATTACCGATAACGAAGCGAGAGTGTTTCGTCTGTAAGTACCCATGTAATATAATAATAATAATGGTCGTAAAAGTGTAATTTAATGGTCGTTTTAATTGTATTATGAAGTATGTAATAAGCCACAGCTAAGTTGTTCTAGCTTTTGTATCAAATGATTACCTTAAACATCATTAACTAATATTGAGTTAGTAAGGCTTGGATAAAATATATGAAATAATCCATAAGATACTGCTATTCAAACTCGACTGACTCTAAACCGACCAAAATCAATGTGTTTTTGTTGTTTTATTTTTTAAGGGCATGCCAACAGCCTTTTATCATTATTTTAAAACACAAGCAGAAATAACAGTCAGAAAATTGTTCTTTGGGTTCTCTCTAAATCATAGGAATAGCAAATTTCATGTGGTGTGTGTCATTTTTCCATGCAGTGAGAAGCCTAGAACACGAGAAACAACAAATATGTGAGTGGGTGCAGACCCTTGTTTGGTCCTTGTCTTTACATCCAAACAAAGTTCATAACACTTGTTTACTACTCTAGCAAGGTTTCGCCTTTGGAGCTTAGCGCACTTTACCACCTACGTAACAATAATTGTTATGGTTTCAACAAACTCATTATGTAACTAACGAATAATTAATTTTACTACTACCTCCCGACTGGCATCGGTCTGATGATTGTGTGCTACACTAGATCACATGTGTACGTGTTTATACCTCTACTCATTGAGCTAGCTCATTTGGTTCTATTTAATTTACGATTCTCTCGGAGCATTTACAGTTTGTGGGTGATTGCCTCTCTAACCCATACCCTCTGACTTGTGGAGTTCCTCAAGGTGCGGTTCTGTCTCCGGTTCTTTTCAGCATGTATACATCTGAAATTGTTGGGACAAACTATAAGAAAGCTACTGTAATCGCTTTCGCCGACGACATTGCGGCTTACAGCAGCAGCATGAGTGCACAAAGAGCTCTTACACAGGCCGAGTCAGTTTGTAACGTTATCAGTGACAGAATGGGCATGTTAAACATCAGTGTAAGCGCCGGGAAGACCGACTGCGTAATCTTCTCCCTCCAAAAGGGGAAAAAATCCTTGCCAAAATCGTATAGCATAGGAGGCCAGCTTTCTCAATGCACTATCTGGGTATAAAAATGGATAGGCATCTCTATTTCTTTACTTATTTTAGTAAAAAAATAGAAAAAGTACGACAAAGGTCTTACCGGCTATCGTCTCAAATTGATGATATGATATATAAATGTGTCCTCCGGCCATCTCTGCTGTACTGTGTCCCGCTATTTACCCACTTGACTGACAATACAGCCAAATGTCTCCAACATTTCCAGAATGAGATCATGCGAAAATTGGTCCGACATACCTCTTTCGAGAGGTTGAAGAACGCTGAACTGCACCCGTTGCTTGGTGTGCCGTCGGTAGGTGAGTTCATCCACCGGAGACACATCAAATTTTTTGGCTCGTTGCAGCACCTAACTAACCCAGTGTTTAACACTATGACCCCGCCACCCCTCCCGCATCGATGGCAACAGACTGTCGGGGAAAAATTAGGTTAAGAATTAGTATGTAAGTTAGTTTTAAGGTTGGTCAAAAAGGTGAGCCCCATTACCTTTATTAGTCAGTTTAGTCGAGTCACGTATAATGTATATCATTATACTTATTTATTCATTATATAATTTTTATAAAATAACAAAACCTGTATATAATGTAGCGATGCTACAGGAAGTACAAAAATAATTTGTAAATAGATTCACCTGAGGATCTATAATTATCTGTAAATTTAAATGGGCTATGAAAGGAAAAAGAAAAAGAAAAAGCATTTACAGTTTGATTTCCTTTATTTTTCCCTTATCCATAATCTTAAAAATTTGAGAGCTAAGAAAAAAATGGAGGAAAAAAGAAAAAAAAAAATCATTTACAGATATAATTATCTGTAAATTTAAAGGACTATGAGGGGGGGAAACATTTACTTAACAATGCAGAAATGGACGAAAAAATCTTTTAAAATATTTAAAAAATAAAATAACAAAAAACTCTAGGTGATGCAGAAATTCCGAATGCATATTTGACAACAGTATAAAAAATTGCATTACGTACACCTATTAGTCCTCATGAGGCAAAAATCTTGTAGACCAGTGTTATTAGTTGTTTATTTCTTCAATATAAATTTATCTTCAAGTATGATGAACATATTTTAACGAGATTAATGTAGATCAACAAGAATATAGAACAAAGATTATTTTTCCTATCTGTAACCATTTTCAGAATGCTAAATATCCTGGCTAAATTCAAAAATATGCACATATCTAAGCAGGATCAAGCAGTGCTAAGAAGGATTTTGATAAGAGGACTGGTTTTATGACTTTGTTTGTGACGAAGGCAGTAAAAAGTTAGTGATCGGATAGGGAAACCTTCCGGGTAGACCTGGATAGATAAAATAAATTTTCTATGAATTAATCGAGTGTCGTCAATGGTTAATAAAAAAATAATATTACTTAGGTTTGCTCAGTGTCTTGAAAAATTTAAATAAGGATTTAATAGATAATCGAAAAATTAAGAAAGGACAGGACTTTTGCGGAGCTATATCTTTAATAGTTATAGAGTTGCCTAACTCATTAAGTAAAAATTATGTTTTATGTTGGTACACAAGGCGATTATTGACGGCCGTTTAACTGTCAAGCAGCTATCACCTTGTGAAGCAATGATTGGAAAGATGATAAATAACAAAGTTTTAAATCAATGATTAGACAAAGGTGGAAAAAATATGACTGACATAATAAATTCCGTCAGAAAAATAAAATTATTGATAAACTCAAGGATGACATAAAATAAATCTATTAAAAATTTTCCAATTTAAAGACTCCACAAAGAGAAAGCTGAATATCTTACTTTAACATAAGAAATTTGTTGTAAATAATATTTGCAGAAATAATGAAGTTCGGAAAAACAAACAAAATCCAAAAAGTCTAGAATACATAGAATACATATCAACTGACTTCTCATCTATTATATGTACTGATAGACTGACTACATTACAAAACATTACATACTATAAATTACATGACCCAAACACAGAACTTATTCAACAAGCACTGGCCGAATTATAGGATGACGGGCTTAAATTTCAGTTTTAATTTACATAAACACCTCCTAGTGTCAATTCAAATATTTAACCAGCTACCAGAGATACAAAATAATCTTCTAAAGATTCACAACTAGCAATAGCGTTCTCCAAAATTGTTAAATAAAAAATCAAAAACAGTTTATATACTTACTGAATTCTGCATTAACAAAGACGAGTACATTAATATCAAGAAAACCATGACTGACTTTCTTCATACTCAACATTCGACTGGACTCGATTAGTAAATTATTACTCACAACGCTTTTAATAAACCAACCTGTTTATGTGACATCATATATAGTAGAGAAATATTTAATATACGACATCAATTTAATAACTAAACCACGGAAAATACTAATATAGATTATTGCGAAAAAACAAGTACTGGCGTACTGCGAATATATGTAGTTACATAAAACAATAGATATATGGATTATGAATAATAAAAATAAATTATAGCTGAGTTTCGTAATGAGTTTTTTTTATCTATTTTATTCTGTGATGTATCTATTTACATATTTTTATCTTTATTCAGATCATACTGTACTAAATTATCCTTATATTTTCAATAATTGAAAACTAATTGTAAACTATTTCAAATGAATGTTTGGGGAATGTAGTAAATAATTGGACTGATTTTAGGGATAAACTTGAAAACAAATGAAAAATGTTTTATATATTTTCTGTCATTGACTGTAAATAGTTGATTTTTTTTTTATCCATAATTTTATCTTATTGAAATAAAAAATAATATTACAATATCTTCAATACCTTTTCTTTTTTTTAATATACAAAATCTGAGAGCAATCTTTACAGGAAGTGATATCGCCTGCGTGACTTGTGAATTGTGGTTTGTAGCCTTAAAAAAACAATGATGGTCATATGCTGTCGGGTCGTCACTAGGGAGGTGTCTGATCACCCTAGCCCTGGTGACAAGTGCGGATTGTTCGAGTTTATAACATGGACAATCGTTCCATGACGGCGTTACTATCTGACTCCATTTATGATAGGTATGTGCCCCGACAATGCACTATGTTCAAGAGAAGAGGTACAGATGTTTCATAAAGAATTAGTCAAGTTTTCAGAGTTCGAGCGGAAACCAAGCAAGCGTCACCGAGTAAAGGTCGAGAGACACTCGCGAAAGCCTCGCGAGGAGACTAACGAGGAGACTGGCGAGGAGACACTCGCGAAAGCCTCGCGAGGAGACTGACGAGGAGACTAAGAGACTGGTGAGAGACTAACTGACAGGGCCAGTAGCCCTGGCATAAGTACCCTCTAAAGGGTTGTTAAGTTTATGACTGCCAGCTGGTGACCCTTTCTCGTTTATGACTTAGTTGGCTTCCGTCTTTTATTGCTTAACACTTTTACAATGATTTACATTTGTTTATAATACATTTAGTTCATGTTATTTTACTTTTGCTTACAATATACATGCAATAGAGTATAGGGTGATTTATCTTATGTAGTTAGCGGTCACTACATATGCATAGTAATAATTTTCAATATAAATTCATAAAACTATACGATAAATATTAAGGATTGCATGGCAAAAGCGAATTTTCAATTGCCTCAGTCAGAAGTTGATTGCAAATGTAAAATTACTAAAAACAATCATAGGTGGTGTATTAATATGAACATGGTATAATTGTGAATTTACGTTAAAAGCTAGGGGAAATCATAAATATCTCGCGTCTTTCTGACCCTAGTAATCAGTAATATTCTAACTAAAATATTCACCCAACCCGCCCCCCTATATAACAATTTTTATCATTTAAAACTCATCAAAGTATTTCTGTAAACGTTATGGTGTTGAACTGCCTTATCCCACCCATGTACTCGGAACAGCACGACTAACTGGTTATCAAAATATTTCCTAATACAAATATGTATATTATGAACATAAGATTTCGTTGAAAGAAAGCCATAATGCAGATTTATTATACAGACGCCCACCTGACCGGTTCGACATTTAATATGCTAATGCTAGCTAATGTTTTAATCTGCGAAGGTGGGACGGTTTCTAAATTGACGATCGGTATGAAAATTGACTTCGGAAGTTGGGCCCCTTCCGGTGTGACTGAGGCTTCCTTCCGAATCGAAAAGTTCATTTAAGTTTGGGCAAACATGTCTTAAACAGTGGGAGGTAATTATCAACGCACCTCTTAAGTAACATGTTACAGGCCAAGGGAACTCTAGTCCAACAACAATGCTTGTAGGTTACAAAACTTTATGTAGGTAATATTTATTAGATAGTTTTTTAAATACCTTAAGTAAAACTACATTGATCCATGTATTAGAGACTGAATGTACGATAATCGAAATATATTTCAAAAATTGAAATAAAAATATAAATTATATGGTAGTAAATAATTATTGCCTACCTAGTGAACATGGCAATGATATTACATTAATTATTACAGTTCTACAATAAAGATGCTAATTGCCATTTAATGACTTATTAAAACGATTAATTAAAAATAATACCTTGTTTATGATAACCACAATTAGATAAGTCCTGAATATAAGAAATAATTTAAAGTGAGGTTAGTTCTAGGGTGTTAAAGCAGAACGCTGCAATTGGCATCAGATGAACGGGGTAATGTTGAAGAAATGGAAAATTAATTTTAGTTAATTTTAATTCCCTTTTCAAGCAGTGCACTGATTTTTCCGACGGTAGAAGATGTTTTTGTGTGATTTCATTCTGATGACCACGGTTGAACGTTCCTTCAAAAATCTTAGCGTTTTTATTCTCCTTTGATACCAAAAGGACTTCTTGAACGCTTGAAACCGCCTACCAGCAGGTATCTGTTCAACTCACACAGAAGAAAAGCTTTGATAGCCCTAATTTCTAACTATTAGTCCAAGATAAAATATTTTGTTTAGCACGGGCGAGGCTCATTGCTTCTTCCACCCCAATGTCCGCTATGGTCCTCAACCCCTGAGTTACCCCTTCACATACATACTAGCATAGTCAATATCAAGGTTCATATAAGTCTGTAGGTTCCTGTAGTTTTCACCTCCAACTTCCCTCAAGTCCACTCAGCAGTGTTGAGCGAAGTCCGGCAGGAGGGACATTAATAATTGGTTAAAATTTACTGATAGTTGGCTTGCCTACTCCACGGCAATATAAGTATAAATGTAATTATAATATATTCCGTTGAATACCACAACGAATAATTCACAACTCTGGTTTCACTTGGTGACCAGTCTCTAATTTAATATATCAAAGAAATGTTTCACCTTTGTTTTCGCCCAGTAGTAATTCCTAATTTTTTCCTTGTAAGTGCAATTGTGTTTATTTACGAATTTCCTCTTTATTATGGCCTCGTTTATTTTCTGTCAAAATCAGAAACTATTATATTTCATGGTGATTGTGAGTCACGCAGCATATGGAGTTTTCAATTTGATTACTCAACAACCTTAAAAATACTTTTATCTACATAAAGCATTTATTAAGGGTGTTTAATGAGTTAATTACTTGATAAAAGATATAGAAAACATATTTTCCTTACATAGGTGTTTAGTGTGGTATCAAATTAAAGATTTTTTTTCTATGATTAACAATATGAATTTTTTTAACTTTACAGAGCCATTTAAATCATATTTACAATTTTAATTTTTACCAGTGTTTAGCAAAAATAGATGATATTTTTCGTCTTAGGTTCAATAAATATCCCAATGGTCCTCACAATAAAACTGTATTACGTTTTATGGGGTGTAGATTACAACAGAAAAAGATTGCGTGGAATCGAGAATCGGTAATAGGGATTTTCCACTTCAAAGTGGTAATCTACAACCAAAAAAATATAGGTAATGGTTATAATAATAGGAGCTTATAATTATTACTTCGAATTGTTCTTCATTATCACTGCAGTTAAATATGCATAATAGACAAATAAATTTTAAAAAATAATGAAAGAGTAAAGTCAAGCACGCAAAAGCGCATTCAATAAAGACCGGATATAACAAAAAGGGCTAATGAACCTTCAATCACTAAACTCTTACTTCAGATAGATTTCTGAGCATAATACAAAATAGTTAAGAACCAGAAAGGGCAATGCTATAAAGAGGAATTTAGTGTATAATAGAAAAATTGCTTGACAGTGATTTACAGCTGCATTCTGTTATCCTGGAACTCTAGATATTCCTGTCAGCAACCTTCCAGCGCAATTGCTTACATCTTTAAACAGCAACTCAAGTTATAGCATGTGAGCGCAGTTCGTATTTAAATGCATAAAATGTCAAGATCTCATTAAATACATAAAGAAAAACCAAAAAGTATGTTAAATATTTTAATTATTATCTATAACATCTTGGCCTTGTTTGGTATGAGACTTATCTTCTCCAAACATAATAACAATTCATAAACTCCTGCTCTAATCAGTGCGTCGTCAAGATTTTTTATTCTGCCCAAGAAAAATAAAAAATTTCCCTTAAAAGTCCTTTAGTAGGTCGTGACCCACATCCAACAGCCTTGAGCCGACTCAAGTTGATATGGTAATTAATTCCTTCGTCAAATATTAAAAATTCCCAGTTCTGTAGGAAAAAAAATGAAGTTTTATTAATAAATTCAAATATTGCCATTTAAAAGTTAATTGCTGCATACTCAAATTTAGATAAGGTGGTTGCATTAAAAATTTTATTAAAATATTTCTTTTTTTCGACCGGTTTTCTGTCTCAACTTTGTAAATTTTTTTTTTCTTCATAAGCAAGGGTTAATCATTCTTATACGAATGTACCGACCATGCCAATTGTTAGTCCTCAAAATAGTATTTAAAAAAAAACATTTACTCTCCCCCAAATGGATTTTGTATACCGTAGTTCTATTTTAGATTGGTGTACCATTAATGCAAGTTGTATACATTTTACAGGCAGGACTCTCTAATCAAACGTAATTGAAGAGGAGACGTGGGGGGGGGGTATAGAGAAACATACAACTGTATTTTTGAACTTGGGTGGGAGTTCAAAGAACATCTTCAGTTTAAAGAGTTAAAGCATTGAATTTACATTTGGCAACGTTAAAACAATTTGAATTTACAGTTTAGTAACGGTTAGAAATATTTTTGTGATAATAATAGCCTAAATGATTGTATATGTATGTATATACATCCATGCAGCAGTCGACTGACATTATTCCGATTTGGGAGCTAGAACCCTTCGGGACAAATAGAGGTCACGTGGTCATGACTTCTGACCCTAAAACTCATTTTTTAGCTCTCAGAACTCAATTTTTCTCACTTTTAGTCTCTCTGCGTTTCCTACCACAGTATTGTTTTCTCTATTAAGATTAATAGAGTTGCTTGATTCAGTAAGACTATTAAAATCATCCCATCTTTGCGAGTCCTACAGCTATAAAACAATGCGTTTTTCTATCCCATTTATACGTTTGGTACAACTTTTCCTAAATATCCGAAATATAAAAAGCAAAAATTAATAATAAAAACTGACTGTTCTTATTCAAAACAAAACAATAGAAAGGCAACAGTAACAACTACAAATGTGGAGTCATTTTATGCTCAGAACCTCAATAGATCATATTAAAAATAATAAAGGGTTTCTCCCCTCGCACCCCACTTCACCATATCAAACTATGACATACACAAATTTCTACTGAGTCAGAACGAACTGAACATTGGGGAAAATGGACAATTCCCCATGCTACATTTAAGTGAAATGGGAAGTCACGAAGATCTGATCCATCGAACATGAAAAACTACTTCTCAAGTACGGGTACGACCAAGCCCTAGCCTCTACTTAAAATACCACCAGGCTGGTAATAGCAGGACTTTAAAAGACACTCATGTGATCTTGTACATCGTAACATTGATCCAAGGAGGTATGGAAAAGGGTAAACCCATCCACCATGCTGCGGCAAGGTGACAGAACTTTGTTTTACCTCAGCAGATGCTTGGAGGGACGCAATTGAGAAGATTGTTAGTAAAGTTTAAATTCATGTGTATAGATTATAAAAATAGAGTGGTTGTCTGGGCACGTAGAATATTATTTAAAATGACAGGCTTTCATTTATTTTCAACGTGGATGGGTTCTGTTATCTTTATGAATTCATTCAGTTATGTTTATTTATTGTTTGAAAGTAGGATTGTGAATAGTTTTGTCTATTAGAGTACAGATATAGCAGGTTAAACAGAACAAACGCTGGCCTGGTGGTTGTAAATAATAAGTGGTCATATTTCTTATCTCCGCTACCTGGCGCTCGTATCCTTTTAGTTCAGCAGTTTATTGTGTTGGGTCGATTACCCTGGTGCACCAGTGATAAGTCTTAAGACCATTCTGTTTTTCATAATGGTTACTATGTGGTTATTAAGCATATTATTTTTGAACAACGCTCACTTTACATCGTTGTTTCACTTAGGAGTCGATTAGACCAAGGCAACTAAAAAATGCTGTTACCAACGAAAAAAAAAAATCATTTTTATTTTGTATATTTGTATTTTGAATTGTTCAAGGTTCAGTCTTTAAGTGTAATATTTTAATTTGTGCACTTATCTCTGCCATATATTTTGGTGACTTAAACCCCGAAGCAACTAGAAAACTACTTATCTTGTTTGGATTATTGCTGTGCAGGCTACATCTCAAAACGGCAGGATGTAACATCAATTTATACCAGAAACTTTGACTGCTTTCAGAATGGGAATGGTACAATATGTATTACCTGCAAGAATCTTCAGGCAAAAGACTGTACGGAGTAATATGGATTGTATAAAACTGTAAAAATTTCGAACTCCGATCGAAAGTTATTGATGCGGCAACGGCGTGGTTGGCTAATCTGTAAATCTGAAGGCTTTATTGGGAATGTTCGCAGTCTACACGGCAAGGAAGATACATGGGTGTGCGTGACTCAGGATGAGCGGGGAATTTCTCAAAATCACGAACCGCAGCTTTGGCAACTTCAAGCTTTATAAAGACAGTCTTAATTCCATAGACGGGGTTAAGCAATGCCCAATTCTGTGTAATTACCACAGCATAACCTAAATGAAAAGTTAGGTTTTAGAATAATTTTACAAAATGTAGCTACTCATTAACTTTAACATTAAGCTGCGGTACGGGCATTGGTCGATTGGAGTCAGTCAGAGCTATTCGCTATGGAAACAAGCACAATTATCGGATATGTTTGAATCAATTAAATTGAGTAGATTTACAGAAAACACTTACACAAATATTTTTATATTTTTTACATTATCTGTTTTATTTGACAAGTCTTCCAAAAGTGAAAGTTTTTTTTGTTTTGTTTTTTTCCTTTCATAGCCCCTTTAAATTTACAGATAATTATAAATCCTCAGGCGAATCTATTTACAAGTTATTTTTGTATTTCCTGTAGCATCGGTACAGGAAATACAGGTTTTGTTATTTTATAAAAATTATATAATGAATAAACAAGTATAATGATATACATGATACACATCAGTCAGTTATTACTCAAACAAACAAATTAAAAGATCTAAAAAAAAGTTTCATGCTACATTTTTAGATCATAAAAGTACTTCTACTAGTAAACCAAGCATTCATCTCCCTCACCGTTAATTAATTGCCAAATCAAGCGTTTAATAAATTTTTTTATCATTTTACCTACATGTTATCTACCACAACGAATCTATTTTTGTATACATTTAATATATTAATTTTACTAGATATTTAACTTCAATACCATTTTAGTTGATAGCTTCTCATTTTACATTCACCTATACTTAGGCAAACGATTGGAAAATCGATTAGGTAGCCATGTGAGAATTGACAATGACTTAAGTAGAGCCCAGTAAAAGTGGTAAGCCTCATCTTTCATTGTGGTTCCATCAGCAGTTTCCAATGGACTGGAACGTAGCATCTCCACCAACCCGAACTCTGCCATTTATCTCCAAACATTATTTTTATTCTGGCCTTGACTGTTCATTTCTAGCCATTTTAACATGGGCGTATACGCATAATTATTTTTTTATTATATTAGCAGTTTTCTGAATATTTTAATAATTATAAAATGAAATAGTATATGTATAAATAAGTTAAAGTCAGAGACAACTCTGTATTGAAAATTAATACGATCATTGAATGTAAACCTCCCATGATCCTATATATGTCGGATTACTGATAGAAATAAAGCAGTCTGTTTCGAGAACTTTTTTCCTCTTTTCCTTCTATTTTTTTTATCAGATCTTACCCGGCGGTGAATAACTATATAATTATATATCTATATATATATATTTTATTTGTATCGATTGAATCTTTCTAAACCACTACTGAATTAAAACACACAGTTCCGATGGCCATAACCTTTACCTCTGTTAGTGCCTACTCATAACCCTTCAACTATTTTCATACTCACTGAACAGAGACATCCAACGAAGTCACCACTTAGAAAGGATTACAAATTTATCTGGATTTTAAGCTTACTTTCTTCTGATTTCTCATATAGGAAGCCGGTAGGGAAAGAAAAATTCATCGCCATTACATCTTTCATCCCCGAACTTTAACAAACATTGAGAGGTCTAGTAATTGATTTGACATTCAGCTATGCCATAATACTATGTTAAAATGTTTACTTGTAACAGACTAATACGTAATTGGTATATTTCGGGCAGCCTAGCAGCAATTCCCATGTAAAAATCACTGGTCGGCTGTATTAATGGGGGAATCGATGTTTGACAAGCCGTTTAGACTAAATAACGCTAAACGGATATCAGCGTGACCACTTTTATCTGCTATTGAGGAAAAAGAGAACGTTAGTAATTTTCTGGAACTAGTAATTAGGGTCTTTCTTGGATACCTGTCTGGTAGGTTTATAACCTTTGGCAACGCTTCTAAATCAATTTTTAATAATACCTGCAAAATAGTATTTTTTTCTAAAGGGAATGAATACTTTACAAAAATCGGCACAACACTGGGGTCGTAACGCTTAGCCTTACAACTTGTAACAGCAACCGTGATCGAGGGAGAGGGGTGTATATAATATACAATATAATGGCATTCTATCCTTTCCGGTGGGATTTGGTCCATAGTAATGTTGAAATGTAAGGAATGAGTACTACGAAAATGGAACTTGCCAACTAAGCTAAATACAATTTAGAAATAAATATGACAATTTTTCAAAAAGTCATTTTAAATTTCTTTAAAAGATAAGGAGATGTGTAACTCAATCCCAAACTCAAAAATATTATTTTAAGTCGAAACTTTTTATTATGGAATATAATTCAGTTGATGAATTTTAGATGAACTAATCAAGTGTCAATCATAGAAATGTTATAAAAATAAAACTAGAAACTAATTCAAGTGTTCAAAGCGAAAAATTATTTAAATACACATTCACTAATGAAGAATGATAGTTACCAGTCAAATTTCACAATGAAATTCATGTAATCATTTTTGAGCACAGGGGAATTTGATAACCGAAACCGCTCGAGGAATATTCAAAAATACAAATTCTGTGGGCTGACACTTCTGATCCAGTCCATCTATTGAAGCACCCACGATCAGCTCTTATTCAAAATTCAAAAAACAAAAATATTTTTCCAACTTTGTTTTACAGCCATAGGCCTAACTAAATTTATATTCCTGTGTGTGTTTGCTGTTAAATTCAATTCAGACTAAGGTATTCTCAGCTGAAATTCACAAACCTGAACTAAGCAAACATTGGAAATGAATTTACATTTATTAGCCACCGTAAACATATTTTAATAGGGCCGATGTTCAAGCTGAGAACTCCTGACTGCAATTCACTTAACTTACTCTTCATTAAATAATTTTATATGTTTTATTTTATCATGGCAATCCAATGGCAAATACCTAGATTCCTTTCACCCTACTTGAATTTAGAGACCGTTGTGGCAATTAGACTGGTCATTACCAATATATCTGGGACAGATTGGTTTGTACAAAATCACCCAGGGAGTACTTAAAGACTAGCCTTAAACAGAAAAAAAATTTCTTGACCAATATTTCCTTCTATAATCTACTATTTAATCTGACCATATTTTTTTCTTAGGGGAAAGTTCGAGAATCATTCCTTTCCTGTATATGATGTGCCATAGACTCAATGATTGATGAACGATGCAGGGATGAGGTCGCTAAACATGGCCATCAAGTAACATGTAGCTTTCTAACATCATTCCTCTACTCAACGATATGTAAATGATTAACGTAGATCTTACAGTATTCGTGTAGCAAGTGATGCAAACTTTACTTTTTAGGACACCTGAAACTCAATTCATAGGAAGAATATAGACTCCTGACGTTGGAGTTTATCCCAAATATGCACAATCGGCTTCATGACTGGTGAACAAGTTGGCCAGTTCATACGCGTGATTTCTGTATCTCGCTTTGCTCTATGATGTCGTTCATTATCATCAATAAGGATGAAGTTATTTAAAAATAACAGGCCTTATGACATTATCCTGTGACATTGAGGTATGTTTGTGTGGTAACGTGCTCACTCCTGAACAAAATCAGCTGGGTTATGTGATTACTTGATATCCCTGCCCAGCCATTATTGAACCTCCTCCATAAGACTGTACTGGTTAAGCCATACCTGCATTAAATTGCTGGTTTCTCTCTCTCCACACTTTAGAACGTCAACCATGATGATGAAGAACAAATTTTAATGACAGTAAATGAACAATGGTCCAATCAACATGTTTACGAGCTCCTAGGAGATGCGCTATTCTCTGTTGTCTTCTTAAAAAAAAAACCTCCTTGCTGGTCCTCTAGCCCTCAAACCGACTTAATGGAGGTGGTCTAACTGTTTGAGTTGAAATCCGGACCCCTTTGCGTCCTCAAAACCGCATTGTTAAGCTGCTAAATCTCGTTGCCTAGAGGTCTGGATTTTCTGGTCCTGCTAAATGGTAGTTTTTTAACTGTCACTTCTCTTCATGGGTGTACTGAGCAGTATCGGTTCCCTGATACCAAGCTCCTCCGATAACTGTGTGAAAGAAACCAAGTCTACTGCCACGCTGAGAATGGCCTAACTCTGAGAAACAGCCAAAGTCCTCCCTAGTTCTTCAACAGTAAGGGTTGGTAAAGGCATTTTAAAAAGCTGTCTAGTTCACTGGTTAAATGACTACTGATGGTGAAAGACGAATTTTTATTTCTTTATGTGATTATATTCAGATTAAATCCCAATTGCGTAAACGAAATGAATTTGTTTATTTTTTTAATCCTAATAGAGATTAAGATTAAGATTGAGGGTAAGTTGTAAAAAAAGTTCATTATAAACTGGAAAGAATTTCAAACCATCCTAGTAAAAGAATATAAAAAATATTTACATTTTTGTAAGTGGTCCACTTCAATTTGTAAGCATTTAGTTCTATGTCAAAATGAATGTTTCCTTACATTTATTTCATTTGTATACAAAAAGTAATCTAGGTCTTGAATAATTTAATTAAATACCAATCATATCATGTTATGAATTAGTGGGAGTTGGCTAATGTAAGGGTTATACGCAGTATAACGGTCCGTAATACACACTAAACGATTAACATTAGTAAATCCACGGTTTCCAGAAAGCGCGAATGATACCACAATATATCGACCTTTAAAAGAAAACCACGGAATCCCGTTGGGTCAAATACCGAGACAAATGACCCCCTTTCCTGAAATAATGTTTTACTTCAAGACGATTTCTGCTAGTCGGATTGTGAACAAATTAAAACCCCGCGAGCACCGTTAATCTGCAAAAAAAATAATGTCAATATCTCCCGCAAGGAATTATTGGCAAGGGAAAGTCGCTAGAAAGTTGATTCATTTAAAACGCCAATACATTATTAAGCAGGTCTTGTCACATGCAAAGCATGATTGACATCCTTTCCCAGTAAAATTCTTAGGTAATATTCTTAATTATTTTTTCTTCTTGTAGAATACCATATCCGATTTTTTTTAAATAATTCAAATTGAAAATGGCAAGCATAATAATATGATAAACCATAGTATGTAACCTAGTTTAGATAATTATGCTAAATTTCAGAATAAAATTTCTAATAGATAAAAATGTCGACCGTAAGTTGTCACAGTAATAGATGTTGGTAGGTGGTGAAGAACTTGTGGGGTTGGTACTTCTCAATGTTTAATCAAGTAACTACTTATTTATACTCTCGAGATTGAGTTAGGCTTGACCGGACACCCAAGGGGAAGCTGGGGGGGGGGGGGCTCTCTTCATGCCCCACCAAAAATCTCTGCGCTTGACGGCCTGCAGGGTTGCTTCGATCCCGCGGTGGTTCCTTTTACCCTGGTGAAAGGCAAGGGTAACCTCCCGTTGACGCTCTTCTTCCCTGATGGTTTCCACCGGCAGGGTAAACCAAATGAACGTGTGGTCGACCCGAATCCCATCTGTCCACTATAATCGTTTAATGTGGTCCCAAATAGTCACATTGCCCACGTAAAGGTGGCGAGTCTTTCCTGGCGTGGACGCATCCTTCAGGTCTCGTCAGATCATGTCGTTCGTAATTCCTGGATTGGACCATATCTTCATGATGTCACAACGGGCGTACTTGCCATACTCGGTCTTAAGCAGCCCTGACGTCTTTGTGATCCAAATCATTTGGCGCTTCTTATCGTTAATTATGTCCTCGATGTCTTCGATATCCGACGGCCGGTCTTCTGCTGAGCAGCCGTCTCCCGTGACGTCTTCTGTCTCGGCTTCAGGCAGGTCTCGCGCTCTTTCTCCACCGGGTGACCATTCCTGAACGAATTGCCTGATATCTTGCGGTGGTCCAGCCGGCTCTTGTTCGATGGCATTGACGACGATGACACGTGACAGCCAATCCACTTCCACATTCTTTCGCCCTGGCTTGTATACGATATCCATCGCCCCACTGGCTAAGAAATTCCTTCCATGGGATTATGCACGTCTACGAATCCTTCAGCTAACCCACCCATTATGGGGGTCGATGGTTCTTTTGGAGCCTAAATCGCCTTCAAAGACGTACGGACGGAAGTGCTCTATTGCCCATACGATTGCCAGCAGTTCCCGTTCAAGCGCACTATACCTGCTATCGGGGTCCGTAAGGCGCCTGCTAGCATATGCGATCGGCATCTCTCCTCGGTATGGTATCCTCTGATCGGTATCGCGATCATGTGAGAACACGCCCACCATGTGAGAACGCGTATTCACTCCCGTCCGTGCTAATGGTGAATGGGAGTGCAAAATTCATAGGCTCCTCCTGTAACCGTTCCATGCATCGCCGAATGTTGGTTTTCTTATTTGGGGTGAAATTGACCTTCTGTCCCTTCCTGAGTAGACTATTGATCGAGACGAGGCATTCCGCCATTTCCGGTACGAACCTTTGGTAATAGTTCAGCGATCTGAGAAGTCGCCGTATTCCTTTGATGACCCTGATGGTCATCTTCTGGAACGCCTCGACTTTGCTCCAATCGGGTTGCACTCCCTCTCTTGAGATGATATGGCCTAAAAATCATACTTGTGCTTGACCAACAAGCGATTTTTCCACCAATAATTTCAGCCCGAATTTCCTGATCCTTTGGAAATCATGTTTCAAGTGCTTTTGATGTTCTGCCTGGCTTCGGCTGAAAAATCGGAGATCGTCTATATATATCTGGCAGTTAGATTCCTCGATGCCTATCAAGAGTTCGTCCATTAATTTTTAAAAAGTTATCGGTGCATTCTTTACCCCGAAAGGTATTCTGGTGAACTCGTAGTGCCCGCGTTCAAATGTGAATGCCATCTTGTGCTGATCTCTCTGAAGCATCTGTATTTGATGATATTCCGTCTTCAGATCGAGTACCACGGAAGGGTACCACACCCTATAATACCCTCGTATTCCCGTGGCATCTTCTCCACCACACGTATTGTCATTTTCTTCTCCTTATCCGTCCATCTAGCCAACCCCATCGCTATTTCACCTTCTACTTTGCGAGGCCCTCGCAGGGTGACTAGTTTACACACGCATGGTTGGATCTGTGACGCCCTACCCTCGGCGCATAATTTTCTTGCCACCGTTATGCTGAGGAAAGTACAGGAGCTCCCTGTGTCAACCAGGCACCTCACCCCTCTCGCCACTCGGATAATTGGTATACCGCCGTAATTCCACTCATACTATAATTTGTTAAAGTGCGGTCACCCCTCTGCCCGCCCGCTCCTCAGGCCATCGCTTGTCTTTATCTTTCTACTTCCACGCTCTGCTGTCAGCCCCTTCCATGGTTCCTACTGTCCTGTCCTTTGTCACCTCTGCTGATCCCGGTTTCATCCTCTTCTTTTTCCGTCTCTGAGGCTACCGACTTTTTGATGTTTCGGCGGGGTCCTATTTCTCATCCCACACCCCCTGTGCATTTACTTCCATAGGTTCCGGCCAATACCTCTCCGCTCTTCGGTAAAGGACACTGCATGGAGAGGTGCCCTTCCATCCCACATTCAAAGCATTTCGTGCGCGGACACTGCGCCACCAGGTGTCCGACTCTCCCACGTCCGTGACATCGCCGTTCCTCCCTCCTTCCCTCGGTCTAGGTATTCCTTGGCCTGGACTCCTCCCTTCTGCCATCGTCCTTTTTCTTTCAACGTGCGGTGGCTCCCATCTTTTTCAAATTTGCTGCGGCATTTTACGGTATGTCACCTTGACCAACCTCTCTCCTCCACTCCCTGCTTGCCTTCCTCTCTACGGGTGCAAGCATCCATCATATTTTGGGCACACTCCACGAACGATCGGTCCCCCGGTAAGTTATCCCGCTTACCCGTCTCCCTGGCTAGCTGTACTTTTAGAATAGTCGACAAAAAGGTCATCCTAGCTTCTACTTCCACCAGGTTTTTCGTTTCTCTCATCTTCTGGGTAATATTGTTGATCCGTACCAACAGTTCCCCGGCGTATTGACCTTTCGTTTTGACCCGGATATCGCGTTTCCCGAAACATTTGCAAAATATCCTCTTCCGGTGTCCAACGGCCTCCTCCGTTAGCCTTCTTTCCCACGGCTCATGGGGTGTCCTCATCCGCCTATATCAGGTTCAATACGTTTTTTTTATATGACACATCAGGTCTGCTTTTATTGATTTCGCTTCCCCTGGGTCAAATAGGCCTTCGTTTGTCTTCGCTTCTACTCTCTCCACAATTCTATCACCACCTTTAATGAAGTGATTTAACTCACCCAGCTCTATAGAGAATTTCTCCAGGTCGAATATCGTCCTTCTCAGGTCCTGCGACGTAACTGCTCGCACCTTCATCCAGGCAAGGGAGTGCATGAACTTCGGGCAACGTTTCCCTCGGTAACGGTGGCATCACTTCGAAGGCTGCCGGCCGTAACTCTACAATTTTTCCTGATTAAAAGGATGAATAAGAAAAAAAACGAAAAGAGAGTAAGAAGCAGAAAGTAAAGCAAAAGCGAAAAAAAATTAGTTGCCTTACGTGTCGTTTTATCCGAACACTCACTAGTGTTAATTACACTCACAACTAACCCCGCTAGATAAATGAACAGAAAAGTTAATGCGGCCTGCTAATCAAGAATAAATGTTAAATACAAATCTTAAGTCTGAAAAGTTGCACCCTTGCGTAGAGCAAGTTAACTTGATCTTCTCTTAGAATATAAAACACCTCTCGTGTCTAGCATGACTTGAGTTCAAATCCCTAGACTGATTGATATTCGAATGCTGCTTCGTACACCGGTTGGTGCCAAGCTACCCTTAATTTAATTGAATCAAATCTTCCAGATATAACAAGATAAGGTGGTTATGCTTGAATAAACATATATGTAGATAGATAAGTAAGTTTATTAATAATTATCAATTACGTTTCTTGCATCTATTCTTTGTACTAATCTTAAAAAAAAAAATTCTTCTCGTCTCTTCGTTGTTAAGAATAACACACACGCCAATAGAACTGGTCTAAATAGTTCATTATAATTATACATTTAGCAGTAGAGAGTGATATAGTTATAGATATTTGTTTGTATTATAGATCTGGTTTACGCGGTTACACAATCATACTGCATGAAGTATATGTTTTAGTAGGTTTACTGCTGGAACGAAGGAAACCAAATAGATATAAGCAGCATACAATTACACAATTTGACAAACAATTAACATAAATTTGAATAGATCTCTTCGAACGATTCAGTAGATTACAACGCGTAGCGTTTACGGGATATGAACTTCTTTGTAAGCTGTGTCACGACTTGAAATTTTATTCCATATTTGGTATTTCTTTCCCTAACCTAAACCAACAGTCATGAACGCATTCGAAATTTGGAAGACAAGAAAACTGTTGTCATCTTCATTACACATATTTAGATGTCATTAATTAATTAATTACTTGGGAAAAACTTTTTTATAATTTTGAGTAGTTTATTTGTCAGGTTATGTTTGTAATTCTTGTTATGGTTTTTAGGTGATAATTACGAAATTACATCATAATTACTATTAACATTGCAGTTTTAACTCTACTTTATTTTTGTTTTTTGTTGTCATTATCACATCCAATGGCTCGACAAGTGATATTAAAGGGACTTGTATGATCTATCATTCTCGCGCTGTTATAGCATATTTATCACATCTTATAGGCTATTTTTATCACATACATCCCGCCTTGAGGTTACCTGTGGGCAGGGCTCTATGCATTTGTGATCCCTTAGCCCTAAATAGAAAAGATCTGTTGTTTTTCCGCTCTAGATTTACATCCCCCGGAACCTCCCACGATCAGCCTGTAAACAAGTGCGCGGACATTAATAAAAAAAAAAAAGCGGTTGCACGCGATGGAGGAGTGGCGGGAGCTCTCAGGTAGTGTGTTTATGCTGATCCCCTATCTGGGTTATCAGCTGTTTGTGTGCAGGCCAGAGTAAGCCAATTGTTTGTAGCCCTGTAAGTGTAGATAAGGCCCTTCGAACCGGCTCAAGGCTAGCTGTCATCTATATAGCAACGGTTATTTTTATCGAGGGCACATTCTCACACCTTTATCCTCACCATGGAGAATAGGTACGGTACACACATAAGTGAAAAAAAAATTTTAATTCCGGCATATTGATAACCTTTCCTCTAGATCGCAAGTATCAGTTAATTCCTCATACGTACAAAAATAACAGGAAAAAACGCCGTTTTTTTTGCATTTATCGTCAATCATGTACGGTTCGAACAACTTTAGTCTGCCTTTCTGTCTATCAGTATGTCCTATTATAGCGGTTGTAAAAATGGTTCAATTGATTTGCGAAAGGTATATTATACAACAAGAAATGACGCCTAATTTCATATGCCTTATTTATACTTTCACAAAAGTATAAATTTCTGATCACGAATGGTTTCGGCGCATACACTGATATTTTGGAGTGCTGATAATATCTCTTACCTGGGAGGTGTCAGAGCTTGTAAATCAGTAACAGCTATGTTACGCAGTAAATGGCACTGAAATCAATCATGTACAGTTCGATCAACTACCTACATCCTAAACCTCTCATACTTACCCAACGAAAAAAATCAAAACTTTGAATTTTAAACACGTTCTGAGCTGGGACATATCGTGTGTCCACCAACCACCATCCACCACCAACCAAAATCTAATCGATATATTTTAAACAGTTGTTGAATATAGTTTTTTTATTTCTGCTTGATTAAATCGTACAACAGCTATTGTAGACTATAATAAATGCATATAGACTACAGAAAGAGGGCCACCCTTCATATTTATGAAATAACAGTGCTCCTTTGTGTGGCTGTTCATTTCTTTTTTCCTTTTTTGTTAAATTGGGAACATACTGCAACCATTAAGAGAACGGTTAAGACCACCCAAGGACGTTATTTAATTGTATATGTGATAGCAATAAAACAAGTTTCATCGTCAACAATTTATATAGTTACCCTGTCCTTCAGAATAAATACAATTATTCTTAATTTAAACATATTTATTCATCGACTTGAAGTTCCTGTTTGAAAGCTATGCATGGGATCATTTGTCCCGCTGAACGTACCTACGGATTTACAATTCGCTCCGGATGAATGGGCGGATCTGTCGGTCGTTAATAACTTCATCGGTAACCAGCTTACTGGACCGGTTCTCTCTCACATGGTGTAATTTTTATAGCGCTTACTTCATGGCATGAAGGACCTTGAGTCGAACCTCAAAGCGGAAACAAATACTTTCTATTCATATTCTCTAAAATATGGGTCTTGGTGGGATATCCACTAAAAGTCACAATGAAATAGATTACAAAGAGCTAATGTTAATTATTTTACGAAGTGTTGAAAGAAAAAATAAGTGTTAGGTTTCTACCCCCAATCTGTATTGTAGATCACGCGTGTAATTTTAAAACTGCTTGCAGAGGTAAATATTGAAACTAAAAATCTAACATTTTCCTCAAGGAATTATAAGTGAATATAACCACCACAGCAAAAAAAAGGAAAAACAAAAAAATTTGTATTGTGGTAATGTTCCTCCAAATAAACTATATATACTTTTAGCCCTTTTTTTCCTTTTGAGAATTTCAGAAATTTTTTCTATAAATTATATCTATTTACAATTATTAAAACTATTGATTTCTTAACGTTGTTTTATGCATTTAATGTATACATAAACCACTATTATCTTAAATATTTGGTACGATATTGTGATATCTGTTTTTTCATATCCCCTTGTTATCTAGATATTAAAGAATTCAACAAATATTCTACACAAATGAATCTATTCCCTGTAGCAAGGCTACATTTTATACAATGTCTAATTATTTTACATTGCTATCTGCGCTTGTACAAAAGTATGTTATTATGTACATTATACATTAATCGTTAAACGTGTTGGGGCTCAACTAACGTGATCTATGATATTTCTGTGTCATTTTTATCACTTGAAAACGGTAGTGTTACTTGCCGACAGCGCGTGTGCGTTAAATATAGGAAACACCTAAAACTGACTTCATCTTTCGATCCAGTAAGGTACCAGATTATTTAACACGGGTAGATTTTGTATACTGCTTCAACTTAATGGAATAGTATCATTATTCTAGGTTCGAATAAATTGCCGTTGTAACTAGTTCATTCAAGCGATTTTTCAACCAATTTCACCAAAGATTTGTTTGTCAGAAGAATTGAATGGTTTTCTTAGACTTGCCGAATTTGAATTTTCATTATCAAGTTTGAATGGTGTGACGTATTAATAAAATACAGTGGATATAACAACAATTTTGGTTTGCTATTACTGGAAATGAACAAATGAACCTCAAAACACGGTCAGAAATACCTTGGTATCTTGTGGTAAACAAATAAAAATTAAAAAAAGACTATGCACGCGATAGTTGAGTGTTCGAAGAGGTGTTTACAGTCTTGCGTGGATCGGGAGACTTTCCTTTCAACCTTCTTTCCCCTTCTTTCTTTCCATAACGTCCGATTTTTTTAACAAATGAATTAGGTACAAAAATCACTGACCTTAAGAACAAAACCATTTCGATCCATATTATATATAGTTAATACAAATATATATTAATATATAAACTCATCTTTTTGAAATAAAAAATATTTACAAGATTTATGTAATTAATCAAAACCCTTATCTCATATGTTTTCCATGAAAAATTCAACTCAAAAAAAACCGTGTTATTTCGAATACTCATTCAAGTCAATGGGGTGCATCGCATAACTAAGGGTTTCGTTTTTAATGATATTTTACCCATACACGTAATATTATTAACCAGGTTAAGGTCAAACGACACCTTACTAAAAATAATAGGAAAATACTTGGTTTTTTTAATTACTGATCACTGGCTCTTCATTATTTTCTATAGGCATCTATTTGGATAGTATTTGAGGTGTCAAGTAAAACTGAAATAACACGCCTCAACGCCAAACACGAAGCAAAACATAAATCACAAACTACGTGCTGTTAATCAGATCTTTAAGTTGACACCCCACTCAATATGGTAGAAAAATATAGTATTACTTACTTATCACTAAGTGATCATTGACAATTATGTGGCTTGGCGTTGGAATTGTTGATTATGTGTTTGGGTTATCAAATAAACCCTACATGGAAGTTTGTCTTCTCAAAAATGGCTCCAGGTCGACAGGAGGCCAATAGTGACTGGAACAGATTGATAAGTAGTGGGTTTTTTGTTGTTCTTTTTCTACATGTAAATGTATAATGTGATTATTCTTAATTAACTACTTATTTCGGTTTTAATTTAGAGTAACTCTGACGTATATACGTAACTTATAAAAAGAGTATAACTTATAATGTAACTTCTAACTCCAAAATAAAGAGTATAATTTGGGGAAAAAAGAAACAAGAAAACAAATTGATTTCTGGTTTTGAAAAAAAAAAACATAGAAAACCTAAAAAAGGATCTAATGCTCCTTGGTACTTCAACCGTTGAATACTATTGTCATATATTAGTGATTCTATTCCATGTGGAAAGGCATTAGAACGGATGCCCTTGGCTCCCAATTTATTAAGGTTCTTAGCAGCATGAACGTACCCTTCACTATGTGCATATAACCGATACCTTACTGGCATATAGAACAAAATTACATTTGTCAATGGTTGCAATGAGCTTTTTCATAAAGCATCATCCATCAGACAAAAAAAAGTGTTGTCCGTCTTAAGGATTGAATTCACAACGTTAAACCGCTTGTTTTGCCTGCTACGTGCGAACTAAATCAATAAAACATTTTGTATTATAATTGATTCATAGCAAATTATTGAGCTAGTTCAGCTGATTGGTGATTAGTACAGTCAATAAGGGATTTAATGATAATAAGGGGAATTATTGCAAAAAAATGATCAAGTGCCTAATAGGTGATTTCATTATTTTCTGTTTGCTAATTTTTGATTTTTTTTATATTAAAAAAATGGAGTATGATGTAGTAATTATAAGCATTATTTAAGTTTGTAAGTAATTCAAGACACGGCCGTTAGCATTCATATGGTCCAGCCTGGATGGTCGTTATATACCACCTGTTAAATAAAATAGTAAGAATTACAAAATTGTTGACTATTCAAAAACCATTTATGTTACCTTGAGAAGTAACTATCCGGTCAGATATTTGGATTTAATTTCCCTCAACTTCTAAGTCATTACTATCTGTTGGTGGACATGCCCTCGCAGTGGTGGCACAATTTCGACCTGAACAGACCTTTTTTCCAGCACTCGCAGCTTTTTCGGCACTCATTTTTGCATTTGCAGGACACCAGCTCCAGAATTTTGTCGGGATGCTAGGACTGTTCTTGGCATAAGTCCATTTTTGAGCTTTCGCTCTCATTGTTCGTTCAGTTTTGTACCCCAGCCACTGCTGAACATAAACTCTTAAGGAATGTTTTTCTGCTACTCCGTTTGGGTGGGAGGGTGGTAATGTTGCTTGTAATTTCAAAGGATATTGACCCGTATCCTTGGATAGCATTTGGTTCAAGATCGTATTTTTAAGTGTAGAATCATATACAGAAAATGAAATGTTTCTCCAGCATCTAAAATTGTCTCCTTATCTACTGTGAGGTCTTAACATGGCCACTCATATTTTTTAAGATCATTTATAGGCCATTTTTTAAGGTTTTCATAAATTTGATTTTTCCCTAATTCTAAAACACGGAAGTTATGTCACAACGACTCATGGCGTGCAAGAATAGAATGTCTTCAGCCACGCTTTGGCTCACTGTAGTTTAAGAATTGTAGAAGGTTGATGGGACTTCGCCTTTTTTTGGTTTCATGAATTAGCCGTGAGTAGATCTACAAAGTCTTATCATAAGTACTAGAAGGTCTAATACCACTTCTGTGACATTTTCATTATGACTTGCCAGGATATCAGCTGTGAGCACAATCAGTCTATCGACACCTGAAGACTATTTGAATATCCTAACCAGAAAGGATATCAACCAACCTCTTTTTTTTTTTTTGCTGAGGAAGTTCTGCTGAGAAACGTTCGATACCATTTCGTCATTGGATATGATCTCCATGGAGTGTTTTTTGCGTGATCTCCTCAATCTCTCCACGTTTTTGCTACTACCTGAAGAATCAGGATATCCGTAAAAGACAACAGCTGCGCTTGACTTGTACTTAGATCGGATATATTCAACGTAATCAGGAATACCTGAGAATGTCTTCCCATGAGATTACATAACTCAATGTAGGAAATCCCCATCGATCACAAACACATCATTTTTTGGGTCAATGGTATCTTTAATTGAGCTTGAAAAACTATACAAACTAGATTTTGCACCTTTCTTCAATCATCAAAGAAAGATAGGGAGAGAGTACGTAGTCCAAAAAATACTTCAATTCATCTGATCCTTTTGCAATACTCATTCTCTGGAAGATCGTTATTGGTTTTGAACTTGTACTTGTTTTACGTTATACATTATAGAGAGAGGTTTCACGCATTGAATTTCACTGGTTTATAATAACTGCAAAAAATGCTAGTCATTTTCCCCAGAAAACTCACCTTCATGTACTGGTAGCAGTTGATTCTTTCATATCAAACGAGTCCTCTACTTATAGACATAAGTTTTGGAGTTTCTAAAAAGGAGGGCGCTGCTACCATCATATTGCTTGCATCTAAGATGGATTCCAGAATCTCTACTGTCAATGTGTTGTTCCGATGTGCAGAAATCACGGCCCCAGAAAACGTCTAACGCGGCACTTATGTGTTGAAGTGATATCACTCCTTGCGTACATCTGGACGAAATGACTCCACTTATTCCATGACAACGAGATAAGCCACCTTCCGTTTTAATATTCTTCATTAATTTCTGCTCTATGATCATATCAAACCAGGTTTCACGCCATATCTTGTCACTTCTTCTGAAGGTTAAGCCCACATTTGTAGTTAAAGCATCATATTCATGAGGTGCCATGGAGTAATGTAGTTCGTGCAAGTCTTGTAAGTACACTTGAGCACACTTAGCGTACAGATAATGACCCCTTGGATAAAAAATGGGAGTGATAAAAAAAGTGATCATTCTAAAATATTAAAAATTTTCCCCACCAAAATGCCACAAAAATACCAAATGCCCATTGTTCAAGCTGCGCTGCACAGTTGTCTTGGAGTTTCTTGACAGCGTCTCCATCTTATATTGTGAGAACGCCTAATCGATCTCTACTGTACGAAATATCTTGTTATCCAAGTTGATATTGCCGTGAGAAGTTGATGGATTTAGCGATATTTCAACGCACTCTAGCTCCTAAACCGTATAACTGACAAAAAATTGGGGAAAATTTTCTGCAAAAGTGCAATTTTTTCATGTTTTTTTGCGTTATCTAATTAAATACAAAGTCGCTACGTCCAGAATCTAATTAAGCAGCCTAAAAAATATATGGATCCGTACAGAAAAAAAGTATGTTTTTTATGAGATTGCCCTTTTCGAACCCCTTTCGACTGGACTAAATCTGAATGAATAATTTTAATAATTTATTCGTTGGGTTTTTATAACTGTTTATTGTGCTATTACTAAATGCCTCAACAATATCAATTACAATGTCATATGCTGTTTTAAAGTTTACCTGACGGGGTTCAAATGAGCTGAAGTCAAACTAAACTTAATATATTTATAATATAAATATCAGATACTGGAACTTTAGGAAAAACGTTCTCCATCATCGATTGGATTTCAAATAAATTTCTTGTGTGTGTTGAAGACAGTGACGTTATTTTTAGGTTAAACGAAACTTGAATCAATTTAGATGCACTTACTATTCAATTAGTTTTTAATTATCGAAACCTAATGGAGAGACTCTACTTTTAAACAAATGCATACCAATTGTGATAGTGTCACTGTCTATTTGTCTGTCCCGTTGAGTTAACTGTGAAGTTTTTCTCTGTTTAATTCATAAGTTATTTAAGTTATAAACCCTTTTTTTGGACAATAAATGACAGATTAGATAGTCAGGAAAAATTAATTTGAAGAATATTCGAACAAATATGTTATTCGGAGCCAACGAAAAAAAATCGCGTAATCAATACCATTTGAGCCGATCTGAATTGTTTTTTCATAGGTTTTTTTCTGAATAGTCTATTTCATTAATGGACAGTTTTTGTCTTGAGACACTTGGGAGTGAGACTAGGAAAGAAACTTAATCTCTCGCCTTACATCGAGTATTTAGCGGATAGGGTGCCAACAACAACTAATGTAATGATAGCTTTGCCATGATATGGGAGTTAAATTTTCATTCTCAAGGACCCTCTACCATGGGTTGGTGATGGGAGTTATTAGCACACCTCAACAAGGGCCAGACTCACAAGCTAATGGAGATCCAGTGGATCGCTGAAGATGGGTCTCCCCTGATTATTGAAGCTCGCAGATTCTCACGGGACTTGGCGTATTTCGATCCAAGCTGCACGAATACATAAGAGCAGAATACTCTTACTCCCCACACACCAAAGTATAGCGTGCTCTCCTGCCAAGCCCATGAACCCACGAAAGCAAGGCTTCTCCGTTCGATAGGACCTCTTTAAGTTTATCTAATTCTGTTTTCATGGATAAAGACGGTATAACAGAATAAACTAAGGTGTGCTGGCCTGTGGAACGATCCCTTGCACTAGAGTACCACAGATTTTGAACATCCCACGAGGCCGCCTCACGGACTTGTGGAGAAATATTGATAACAGGAAGGGGAAATAATATAATTATAAATCTGCAATAATGAAGCTGTTAGTAATCCCTAAAAATAGCACTTCAATAAAAAAAAAATCATTGTAATTTTCAAATTACAGATTCATTAAAAAAATTGATTTTCTGATTACTTGTTTTTCAATTTTAACCAAACAATAATAATTATATAATTAGATGTCAGGAAATATGTTTTAAAAATTTCACCTTTATTGAAACTATTTTCGATTCCATTGACATAGAATAACCATACTTTGGCTACAGACAAACAAACGGAAGGCGGCTGCTTATATGCCCTGAAAATGAAATTAGTCACTCGCTTCAAGCTCGAAAAAAAACTTATCAGTTCGTATGCTTAAATAGTCCATAATATTTTCCTGTATAACAGTATCAATCCCTAAATGACAGTTTTTATTAATAATATTTTTTTCTAAGGTTGATTTTAATGGTTTTTAGGTAAATCCAGTTATTTGCAAGGCATATGAGAGATAACGCCTGCAGTTATGCAGTTGTAAGAGATAGTGACACTTACAGAAATAAACAAGCTATTAATGGTTTCTGTCGGCCCGCTACGTAGCTTGTTTTGATCTGCCAAGTCAAGGCGTCCGTTCCCAAGGATATAGTTTGCACGTGCAAAAAAAAACAAAAAAAAACTAAAGAAAAAACACGCTTCCGCCCTAGTGAAAACAGCCCATAACTCGGGTATTTTTGGGGACAAGTCGGTCATTTGCAAGCTCAGAACTTATTATTGAAATTGTTTTCGCGTTATCGTCTTTTAAATTGGTTTTAATTATGAGGATAAAATTAGAAGTTTAAATGTTAAATGGCTTTTGAGCTGATATCTTGAAAATGAACTTAACAGTCTCAACTTAATCTGAGTTTAATTACTTCCTATAACTACAATTTTGATCAACCCTCTATGTCGAGGTACTGTAGGATGTACCTGGAAAATTTCAGATTGATTAATTATATTTTACGACCACTATAGTGACTACTCTGAAGAACATACATACATAGGGACAGACTAACTGTCGAGAAACTAATTGATCCATATCTGTTTCACTTGGAGCCTCTATTTGCGGGAAGAATGCCCTAGAGGAGTACTTTTTGGCACACTGTTTGAGCTAAACTTTCAGGTACTCTGTCCATCTTTTCCCTTCTTCATGGTGAGGTTCACTTAATATTATTGTTTATTTTCACGAGTAATTCATCACCATCTGATTTTCTACATCCCATCATCTGAGTCCTACATACTCTATTGCCTAGAAGTTGTCCATCATCTCCATCAACCTCATATGCTCATCTCAGCCGTGGTAGTTTTCTCTTTCATTGACCGTTCACAGGACAACTATCTTTCCGGTACTGAATGTTCCTTAAACCTAGTGACGTGACCATCCAAAATTTTAAAAAACAGTATACAAAATTCTGTATTTATTAGTATCGTGCCTCGTAAATGGCCAAGTTTACATTGCAAGCCAGGATCCTATGCTAGAAGATGTTTGTTTTTATACTTCAGAGGTGATTTTAGAATGTCAGGATGCACTAATAACATTTGTTACGTTCCTTCACTTCAGTAGGTGTTTCGGCTACAGATAAAGGTTATATATTATATACTACATATATTTTATATGCAGTTATTAGTCCCGACGAGAGATCTTAAATAGAACAAATGGTTCACCGCCTGAAAGTTGTCGTTTCCGAAGAACGAAAAAGTGATAAGGATTGGTTGGGAAAGTGCCAACCTTCTTTTTGCTGGGTTTGTTAGCATCAATATGGGTTGATTCTCAAAACTCCAGAAAACCAACTTCGATCACCCTCCTGGATTTGGTGACAATGTCGATGTCGTCAGTATAACCTAATATTCGGCAACCTTTGTGGTAATGCTGCCCCCCTCCCTTCTCCACATCATAATTTCTAATTACCATCTCTAACGCAATATACGAGGCATATCCTGGTACTATTTGTGGGACATTATTTGACATTATCAGAAACAAATAGGAAGGTTACTCATTTTCTGGAAATGTTGTGGTAATCCTGCTATCAGAAGCTCTGCTGGCTACTCCATCCACTCCTTGGAGCCCGATCATTTCTCAATTTCTGGATAGCGTCCTCTATTTCATGGCTGTCTACCCGAAACTCCTTGTAGCATCTTCCCCATCTGGTTAGTATATCTTAACGTGAAAGGAGTGTAGCGTCTTTAAACGTTACTCCTTGTTTCTCACATCCTCCACGCTACGCAGGACCTCCGGTAATACATAATTCAAATCCTACCACTATCTCTCCTTCCTTCAATGGAGAAATTTGTCTGCTTTTAATTTTCATCAAGGCCTCGTTCTTTTTGTTGGTGACCCTACGGCATATCTGGTGGAACCGTCTTCAGCGTGCAACATGCCCCTAATGCCCACACCTATCCATTGTTACAAGCTATATCATGTCCCAGTATGGGTCAAACAAGAAACTCTCGGGGCTTTCCCAATGTTCCCAAACCAATCTAAAATCAGCTAAAATAGAAGTCAGTTCTAGTTATGAGCACCGGTTTGTTTGACGTTCAGTTGCTGGCAGTTATTTATTTACATACACATACATATGTATTTTTCATACTGTTGGTACTAATATGATTTGTATGCAATTATTTTATCTATAAAACATCGATACCTAGAGTGCTAGAGTTCCTGCCGCATGAAGATTGCTCTAGAAAAGTACGAAATATATAAGAATTTGATAAGTTTGTGAACCAATATTTACGATTTGTTAAACGATATCTTGATAAGACGGCTACCTTATGCTTACAGGATATTCAATTAACTTGCTAAAGTTTCGATTTCGCCCACAACGTTGCACCTTTAATGGATTAGTTCCTTGAAAATTGTCGTGGCGGTTTCCGTGAAACATCACCTTCTTAAGCTCTCCATTAATTATGCATAACTAGACCTAACTGCTTTGGTCGAGGCCTGTGGATGGATGCAAAAAAAAATCATAATGAAAGGAAATTAGTAGTTGCAGTATTTAGTAAAAAAGCAAATTATACGTTCCTTTTAAACGTTTAAACAGATTATTTCTAAAACCGTATAAGTTAAAGTACTGGTAGTAATGATTTTAATGCACTTTCTGTTGATGAAAATGATCAATAATAATAAAATCAATTTTAAAATTGTCATTAGAATCTTTCTTGGTGAATACTCTGTTATTTATTGATGCAATATTATTGTGCAACGAAACTTTTATCGTTTTTTTTTTGTTTTCCTTGGGGTTTCAATTTTTATTAGAAATTTATTTTTGTATCCATCCACCATTACTGAGAACATCTTCACGGGCTTCTGCAAAAGCAATGTCCTGCTATTATGCCGTATTCCCATGGTGCGTGAATCACGAAAGTCAGTATTATTGATACCCTTAATCCATAAGGAAATTAATTTTGCCTTTACAATTCGTCGAAATGCCAAATCGTGTAAACGGTAACCCCGGAAAAGTAGCTGAATGTAGCAACATATACATCATAAACGTAGTACTCAAATAATGTTTGCTGAAGCTTAATGCATCACTGCACAAATACACTTTTCTAAATTAGAACATATTTCCTTATTAACCTTAAAAATAGTTTTCAATTGAATTTTAGACTTTAAAAGAATCGAAATTTGATTTATCCATACGATTCCTAGCTTGTCAGTTCAAGACTTGAATGACATTTATTTCTGTTTTCACTTAACACTGTTAAGATAAAATAACTAGGATCTAATGGAAAGTGGTCTACCTTAAAAAAAAAAATCAAGAAAAGAAATTTTCGTATGTCAAGTTCTAACATGGTAGCTAACAATGGTTACAAAATAATTTATGGGTCTATAAAAATACGTCTGTTGTCTTACTTTTGCAGATGTAATTTTGATTATTAAAGGTCCGTACAATCTATTTTCGATACAAAGTGGTTTTACGACTGAGGTGAAAAGTCCGAATTCAGATTGTATCTTTTAATATTGGTGAGTTATGACGACGGTATTTATGATGAAACAGTAACCCTTCCCTTGGTTCATTACGGTCATGACCAACCAAGAAAGTACTTTATATACTTCATCTATCATCTATTTTGTCCTATAACCCGCGAAAAAATCTGATAAATATATTTTTTTATACTTAATAGGATTTAATATTATTTATATTTTTTCTAAATTTCTAGTTCAATGTTGTAGAGAAAAATCTCTAATTTTTATACATCTCAAAAGTAACAAAAAAAAAATACTATAAAATAATACTATTTCAAGCTAAATAAAAATGTTTGTTTTCTTAATTTAATATTTTATTTTAAACATGTTTCCTTCTGTAATATTCTAAGCGGTATTTTTTTGAGTTCCGAATTTATTCTCTAGTCGGGAACTAATGTTCAAATACATATCTGTTTTATCATTAATCTTTGCTGATTTTATTTGAGTACATATTTCATACGACTATTTAGACTGCAGTTGAATCCCCGACATATTCTGGAGCCTTTTATGGTACGTTCTATTTTTGAGTAATTTGTAATGTTGACTATTTTCTATGTCGTGGTTCTTGTTCTTCCTCCGTCCTTCTTTGTTTTTGAAGAGAAAAAACTGATTAAACTGTGGCTTTCGGAGGAATTTATTAACATTAAGATAAACAAATAATTTTGAAGGTTTCATTATTTTTTTCGAAGCTAGAAACTCGTTTCTTCTCTACCTATTTTTGGTTTTTATCCCTGTGAAATAGAGATTCATGAAATCTTACATAGAGGTCCCACCCATTTAATATTGTGGCTAAATGAAAAATATGATGAATTGTCATTTATCAATTCATTACTTAGGATTAAAACCAAGTATTCTGCTGTAATTTTGAATAGGATGTCAAATAAACAATCTCAACGTTCGGATTATGGACGAGAAATCGT
The DNA here is from genome assembly GCA_930367205.1 of Acanthosoma haemorrhoidale. Lineage (NCBI taxonomy): Eukaryota > Metazoa > Arthropoda > Insecta > Hemiptera > Acanthosomatidae > Acanthosoma > Acanthosoma haemorrhoidale. The sequence goes on from OV884011.1 coordinate 130,229,087, forward strand.
TTTGTTTTATTAACTACAACCCCTTGAAAAATAATTAAGGGCAAATAATCAATTACTGTGCAATTAAAAAAATATTTTCTCATCATAGTTATTTTAATCGGATTCACTGCCTCTTTAATCAAGATGGAATTTATCCTCAAGAGCCTTAGTCAACTCCAATCAGAGCCATCTCAAAACAAAACGTCCATGGAAGAGTGGAGGAGCGAATCCGGGTGTTAACGTTAGAAGTCAGCATGTAACTCACTAGACAACGGATACCTCGTTTATAATTCAACGTATCATAACTATAATTCATTCAAAAAATGTGGCTAAGCTAAACATTAGTGTAAATTGAAAATAAAATGGAGGGTATAACAAATATAGTTGCTCCAATGACCCAGGCTCATTCCTCAAACTTTGGATCCAAAGGGTATGTATAATCCATTTTACAGAAAATCAGCTAGTATTCACTCTCCCGGTGCTAGTACCTAACAAAAGGTGGATGATACCACTTAGCCAATTGCTACCAATGCTCACTTTGCAACTTAGCGCACATCGGCAGTTAAACAACAGTGCTTTGAAGTCAGCTTTGGGTCCGTCGGAGGCCACTAGGAAGGATTCCCGTGGAGCGCCATCCCAACACAGAGAGCCAAGGCCAGCGATGCAAATAACACGGCAAGCTCTGACCCAAATCCAACGGCCAATGACTCAGCCGGCCTGCCCTATCTTGCTGTTTGTTTGCCACTGCAACACTCTTGTGTATCTATAACGACAAGTATCATTTAGGGGTGCAAAAAAATCAAATCAAGTACTCAGATTCGTTATCAGGTGAAGTGTGACTGAACCAAAACATAAAGTTGTCATAAAATCAATGGAGGGCAGTAAATTTAGTTTCAAATGCAACCCCACAAATATTATGCCTGTCTTGATGTTGGGGCCTCAAAGGCTTCTTAATTGTTCATGCCAAAAACAAGAATTTATTTTGGAAAATTAAAAATAGACTATACGATATTTTTAATACATCAATAATAAATTAAATTGTATTTTTTGGGGATAAATATAAATTAATTAAGGACTTGTTATTATAACTTTAGCTGAAGGACCATCTACGTCATTGAAAATTGTCTTTTCAACAAAAACATAATAATAAAAAAAATAACTTTTTTCTCTCTACGGGGCGTATATGTTTGAGGATGCGTGGTAATCATTAGATTTTAAGTTTACACATATTAAGTACAGTTTACACACGTACCAACATTCATACAATATTTACATGCGAAACCTGCCTAGGGGTTTCTGGTCCTATGGATTCCCTAAGTGGAGTTAGTAGTAAAGTCACCCCCTCCCTCTCTCACTCTCAGGCCGTTTTGGTAATCGTAATAAATAAACTTGATATAAATAACCCCAAAACAAATAAAATTTATTATAGCGATAAAATTTTGATTCTCTGAGGTGTATTCTCCTTATTGGGTAGTAGATAAACAAAAATTCTGACTCGTTTGCTCGTTGGCAGGGATAAGCAATTAACACAGGTTAAAACAAGGAATAATTGCGTAGGCAGAACATTGATTTTATTCTTAAAAATATGATTTTCATAATAACATTAAGTTTTATTTTTCACCATACTATACTAACTTTTAGTGGACTCGTCCATTGCTCCATATGGTTCAAACTTATTTAGCGGAAAAATACCGGTGGTCTGAAAGTTCTGTATAGTGATGTAATAAGGATATCATCGTATATTTGGTTACATAAGAAGTCAGGATTATTTAAGTATCTTTCTCAAATGGGCATGCATAAATAGATAATTCATGTTTGTGTACTTAATATGGCAGTGTTATCCAGATATGACTACCATTTCCAGATTTCAAAAAAAGCCAATATTGAAAAGCAATAATTTCCAAATCCTATATACGTAAGCAGAGAAAGTCCGAATTTTATATTTATCAATCTAATTATAGGTTATAGACCTGATGTTCAGATTTATTTTATTCGATTCACCATGTATGCAGTTTATGTAAAAAGAAAGGTCGAATTCGTTATCCAATCGTTTTGGATCGAATTTCGCCTAAAAATCAAGAAATAAGCAAATTTTAGTCCTGCCTTAAAATACGGTTATTTATTAAAATGTAAGGTCTCATATCCTATTTCCACAACTCCTAACTTGGTCCGATGGTCAAATTCATCGCTGTATCTGTTTATGTATTTTTTTTATTCTTCCCAATTAAAAAAAAAAAAATGGAGGGCATAGCTCGTTAATCCTTCTGAAGTTTATTTGCACGAGTGGAACCACAGCACCGCAATCGTGTAGCATTAACATTCCCAAAATACATTTACAGGATATTTTTTTATCCATAAATGATTCCTCTTCATTCCGTTATTCGCTAGTATACCATTTTTATTTTATTATTAACGTGGCGTTTCGTACTCGACATCATTTGCTAAATAGTGCGCGTTTGGAACGGTCACGTTTATTTTACTGCGATAAGCGAAAATGGCTAACAATAGCAGATAGAGACCCCGAAGCCATGTATATATTATACATTGTCATCAACAGCGATAGCCTTAATTTACCACAAAATTCTTTTCACAACGTACTGATAGAGAAGGCCTTACAGATCGACCTAAATACAGATGAGAAGTCAATATTACATCCTACACTATGAAGAAAAACACGTTTATTGTTACATATTCAAGACCTTATATGCTACAAACCCTTAACGTTAATAAAAAATTACTGAAAATTAGGCCACCTCGAATTGTTTCCATATATATCAAAATTGCCAATAATTGAAAAAAACAAACATATTTTTTTATATATACACAACAAATGAAACTGGTTTTCCAGTATTCTGCATCTAGAATCTCAAGCATATTAATAAATCATTTTATATTTGACAAACAGTGATGATATTGAAAGTATCTTCCTTTATATTCAAGTTTTAGGGTAAGCAATTGTTATAATACCAACCTTCGTTAGTAGGTTCGGTGTATGAGGTTTGTTTCTGTTGTGAAAATTTGTTTATGTTGTCAAAAGTTTTATGTGCTGCCTAGTTTTGAATACATTAGGAGGGATTGTGTACTTGAAAACTGTGATTTACATTTTTAATGTTCTCTTCTGCAAATAAATTTTGGCATGCGATTATTTCCTTTCAAAAATTATGTAATTCTGTAAATATACCTTCACCAGCTTGAATCATTGTTGTTACTGCGATGTACAGCAATTTCTTTTTTTGTAGATATAATTCTCTTTGTTTACATTAAAATAAAATTTAGTTTCCAGACGCCTCTAAACTAAAACCAAATTAAGCCTAAATAAAACCAAAATTTAAATAATAATAAAATAATATCTCCTTATTTAAAAGAATGAAACAAAAAACCTACAACTTAGGCAGTAATATACGGTAACCTTAGAGGGTGCTATTTTGTACTTTTACTTTATAAACTGGCTCGTATCCGGTAACGCGGCTGATGGAGAAGCATGGGGGACTTCCCAAGAGTCCACTTCCTCTTTCGCATTCAAGGGAGGTGACAAGCATGTGGATTTGGGAGGTCTCTGGGCTGTTTCTAAATATTGTATGAATGAGCGAGTGTATGAAAATTGTAATTATCATACCACAAGAACGAGGAACGAGGAAAACGCTATCCAATCTGAATACAAAATCACTTTACTATGGAAACCATTAAAACGTGGAAAGTCGTCAATTTAATTACGAAAACAAGGCCTTTATATGTTGAATTAAATATTTTTTATTTCGCTACTAGTCCTGCCGATAATTAATTTATAATCATCTGGTAATATTTAGAAATACCTACGTTTTTCATTCCTTTTGAGGCTCCTTTGGGTTTTGAATTATTTAAAGTCGACTGTCTGTGTGCAACACAGCGCCTTGTTTAAAACATTAACTAAAGAGTGAAATATTCCCTGAGAAAATAAACAACCTATTATTATATGTAATGCGAAGGCGTAGACGATAACACATGTCCAGGTAGTACCGTTGTATGGAAATAAACCTGTCACAATTATTTCTGAGATAAAAATGTCTGCGTCCCTACTTCCATACAATACGATTACTGAGTAAACATAACTTACAAATCACATGGTAATTACGACTTTCAGCACAACGACAATAAATATCATGGAGTGATGAACGGCAAGTGTCACTTAACAGTTGTGTGATGATAATAACATAGCGCCGATACAAATTGCAGAGCAAACGTTGTCGACGGGGGTACTTTGCCCTGTGTAGACTTTTGCTGAGCCGGTCCCAATGAGATTATCATCGCTTGGCGAATTCAGGAGCCGCATTCCAGCTCCGTGATTTGTTGGTGTTTGCTAAAATATAATGTCTATTAAAAATTGTATACTTTGCTAATTATACAAATTAAAATAGTAGTTACATCTTGACAATTGTATCCCACCACTTTGTGTGCAGACAATGACGCGTCAGCTGCAATGGTTATTAGCTACGACACGATGTATTTTTGGCAATGCACGGCGTCCATCTACGTATTGGTGGTCATGTGAACAAATGTTTGACTACGAGTACGAACCACATGTCGATAAAGACCTATAAGAAGGTGTAGTTGACTGATTTGCTAAGAATTATGGTAGGTAGTAAAATAACAATCATTTTTGTGAATAGTCATTTTCATTTCAGTTTACGAAATATCTGAAGTAAGATAATACAAAAGAATGTGAATATATATTAAGTTGTCCTGGTTTTTTGATTTTTCAAAATTTACCACCTGTAATTTTAATTTTGATTAATTTAAAATTCCGAGCGTGACCTCTCCTTTGGCCAATGAGAGTGAGCCAGGTGGCGTCGAAGAGGGAAAGGTTAATTCTCACGTCTATATTTGAGTGAAGGACGTACTCCCGTTCATGGTAATCGGCTACTCTTAAATTACTGAAAAACAATTATACTATGAAATAAAGAAATTGTCCACTGTTAACATAGTGGTGGGGGCCGCTTCAAGAAATATCACTGTAGCTGAAATTTATTGGACATACCGACGGCCAAAGAAAACGAGGTATATCACAATTTTTATATATATTTCCTGCTTACAATTTATTTAAGTAGAAGGAAGTGGTAATCACAAAAACTCACTTCGTTAACGTTAATACGCATTAGGTTGGAAAGGCGCAAAGACCTATGCTTTCTAAATTATAGAAACCACTGAAGATAAAAACAAGTTACAGTTATGAGGTGTCTTAGATTAAGTTATTTGTAAATAGTCGTGGAAGCAAAAATGTTTTTAGCTATTTTTAGTAGTAGAGCTTCGTAAGACAAATGGTAAAATGTAAGTTAATGAAATGATATGTGTAACTGCAAGCTTGAAAGAAGTTAATTGTTTTGTTATGGGGTATTCTATGTTGTTATCCACCTAATGTAGGTAATGGGTGAATATATTACCACCATAAATGTTGTACGGGCTTCACAATGCAAACTATATACTAATAAATGGTATAAAGGGATGGTAAAATGATATTGCGGATGAACTAATAATTATGAAATAAAAGAATTACATACAATATTTTTAGACAAATAAATTAAATTGAGCTCGTTATCCTTAATCTTAACTGCCTATTGAACCAGGAATTCGTTCAACATTTAAATAATACTGATCAGTATATATTTTAACTAGTATTCGGTTCCTTAATTATTGTTCATTGAAAGTTCCTTGAGTAGCGGGGTCGTTTTTAATATTAAAGAGATAAGAAGTACGCCCTTGTTATCCCTTTAATATTTCTCTTATGACCACATTGACTTCTTAATACCACCTTATCTTATAACTTCTTTATACTTAAAGCAATGAAAACACAGTTCAACTTGACACGGGAACCAGCCTCCTTCGATCGTGAATAGAAGTTGTCTGCCTACTTCTCCTACTCTTGCGTCCGAGCAGATCTTCCAGCGTCTTCAAAGAACCTCCAGTCAACTAACTGGGAAACCACATCCTGCCCATGATCGCCAGACCTTTCACATCTCGAATATTTAAACCAGCTTGCTGACAGATTTAAACTTAATATTATATCAATTTCGACATGAGTAGCAAAAATTACTAAAGTTAATCTTAGAGAGAGTTTATTTATTTATATTTTGGAAAACACAAAATCCAGCACGACTCAATATATATTAACTGATAACATGCTTTTGTTAAAAAAAATATATTTTTGTTAATGAGACGAATCAGGGTACAATGTTGTTATATAGGCATATATGTTTGAATAATAGGCAGTAGTTCAATTGAAGACTGAAGGTTGATGTCTTGAGGGTGATTGATAATAATTCTTGTTGATAGATCGAGTTTAATAATACTGAAAAGCATACCTTATTTGGTGATTAGCATTTGTAAGTGGTTGACCGACCCATTTTCTCGCTCTTTCCCTCCGCTCGGCTGAAATGATTTACTCACTCATGTTTGTGCTTACCCAAACGATTCTTCTTTGAGTTATTCTCTTCTCTCCTTCAGTTTCTTGCATACTCCTTATATGTTCAAAGGGTAAGTATCTATATAACAGGAGCTTAGGAAAGAGGTGATTACTTGTGTACGCAAAATTCTATTTTCTTTTTTGCTTGAGGGGGGGGATGTAATAATTCTTCCAATAAACTAGACGTTATCCAGGTTAGTCTGTGTAGTACTCCCCACCCATTTTTACGGGAGTACATAACTTGAAAACCAAACAAATTAATGGAATTGTAAATTTCTATTCTCTTCTTAACATCTTGTAATTCAATAGAGCTAAATAATTCCATAGTATGTGTACATAACGAAGCCACTACAAAAGAAGTTCTATTAATTCAACATTTTGAGCTTGTTTAAATCATCTAGGCGGATGAAGTTATTTTTTCCTTTTTAAATAAATAAGTTATTGAAATAAATAGTCTATATTTGACTATTTTGAAAATACTGCCCTTCTGTGAAGTGTTTTACCAAGCCACTCACTTCTGTGAATTATTTATAATCGTAAAGGAATAGTATTTTTTTCCTGAACTTAACTCAATATTGATGAAAATATACTTCTTTGATTGAATGACGTTAGTAGGATAAATCGGTAAGGATGGAAATTTTGCGACTTTGCCCAACAAAAACCGTCACAGGAAATCTGTATATCAACCTAATTTGATATTTATGACATCCCTTTTTAAATTTATCATGTGTGATTACTCAATCAATAGTATTTATAACAAGTGGATTTGTGTCTAGTCATTTCCCCCCTATTAAATCAAAGTAAACGACCCTAATTTGCTTACATCAGTTATAAACTAAATTGTATTTTTATAAATAAGTACACAAATAATTAGGGGCTTGGTAAGGGATCCAAATGAGGTAACTAAAAATCACCTATTAACAAATAAAAATAATTGTGAAAAGTACGCGTTTCGACTGGTGGGCCTCAGAACTTGTAATTGTTTAATATACCATCAGATGTAATCATAATTTAATAAAGTTGCATCCCAATCTGATGTTTCCAACAAAATAATTTATATCAATCACATATTTTCATAATGAAATGTGCCTCTGACCATCTTTTTAAACATGGCGTCAAAAACTAAATTTTTTAAGTATCGTTGGGTTTAATTCCAAGGGGTTTCGAATTGGTCCTTAACCATGCAAAAAAATCAGAACTTCTGATATTAAAAAGTTCTTGAGCAGTGTTCTTAAAATTCAAAGAAATGATTTTTCTTCATATATTCCATAGTATTTAAAACTAAATGTAATAAGTATGCTATGTGGTGTCGTTAAATATATGCTTCAATATTCAGATATATTTTAAGAACCGCTGTTGAATGTAACAAGTTTTAACATATGGGAAAAAAAATCATTTTATATTGCTTGTATACGTTATGTAACAGCGTTTAAATAAAAGTCGCAGTTCTGTTATTTTTGGAGCGATAAATATGGATTCTTCGACAGGCGTAACAGGAACAATATGTAACGCATTTGTTCTCAATAACATCCAGTGGTTTTTTCTTCATAAATATTCTACGAATCAAGAACTTTATCAGTTTTACGAACTAATTTCTTCTAATGGGGGTAAAATGGATGCCTGCTTTTCTCTTATCAGCTTTTATACAGAACGGCCTTCAGCTGTGACAAATGGTACAGCTGTAGCGATAGGAAGAAATATCCACAACAAATTTTCTTTATTCATGCTCACTGTATTATGACTATCATTTTGTTTCTATACTCAGCCTGCTAGTACGAGGTTTGACGTAAGCACATAAAATTTTATGACCTATAAGCAGCTAAATACTGCCTTCTGAAATATAATTAATAAGGAACTTTGTTGTGTAAGGTATGACGTCCAATTTCCAACGAAACCCTTAATTTTCTGATAAACCAGTGACGCACGAAGATATTAATTCTGCCACAAAATCGTTTTCATTAATGACGTCTCTTAAAAGTTATTAATCTTTAATCGCAAAATGAACAGAATCAAATAACACGAATCATAATACTAGTGGCCTCGTTTTCATATTAATTACACTAAAAATTTTTTTTATTGACATTTTAACATGAACTCAGAACTTTTTTTCTTATATTCATATATACGAATAAAGGGCGTGGGAAAACTTGGAAACGCCAGCGACCGATGATTCACGTATCATTATTAATTATAAACACAGTAGAATTCGCTTACAACGATGCCGGATAAAGCGATGTTCCGGGTATAACGGTTCTTTGGTTGATTTTCTATTCCCAGTAATTTTCTATGGAAAAACAATTACGGTCACAACGATAATCCGGATGCAATATCACAGATGAGACCGCTATGGTCTCATTTCCATTCTCACAAAACCTGGTCCTTTCAATGGCCATTAACGATTTTCTGAGATTTCATTCCCCTTCCCGATTTCCTATGTAAAGGTAACTAACTACTTAGTAGTCCGTTTACTTAGTGTAGACTTTTTCATACTCCATCGAGATTAAAAGCTAGGATGCAAACTATTTTTCAATTTCGGTTCAGCTTCAGTCGCCGTTTTTGTTTCATGCCGTTTCGTCGCGTATCCTTCACGTTACATACCTTCTTTTTCCCTTCCTTAAAGACGTAAAAATATTTAAACATTTTTGAAGTGTTATTCCTAATAAAGATAAACCATATGGAAAATAAAGTACGAAATAAAAGTTGACATCTCGGCCTTTACAATAAATCGGAAACATTTCATTTTTTTTTACTTCGCAATCATGAATAAATATTTGCCGAAAATTCAATGGCTGAATCGGGACTAGAACCCGATCAAATGACGACCAGTCACTAAAATGAAAATCTCGCCGCATTTTATCTCGTAAAACAAATTTAATTGACGTTAGATGTAATAAAAAAGTCCTCATTGATATGAGCTCGGTCTTAAGGCGTATGACGTTTTTTCTATTGTCAGAATATTTCAACAATTTAAATAGGAAACTTCTTTATCCCTTGTAATTTTGTTTAAAAAATTGAAATAATTTATTTATTCCTGTTTTATGTTAAACAGGCTAAATATAGAGCTATGGCGCCTTAAAGCTTAAACTATAAATTAATTGATAAAATGTGAATATCAACTGATTTATACGTGGGAAAACAATCACAAAAAAAAACTGCTGAAAGTAAATATTTTCATATTTAAATACTTTATGTAATAAATTACCAGCCACTGAATTACAATCATAAAATCAACTACACATCACAACAATCGTATGATACATATGTCATATGTTTATAAGGATTGTCGTGTCTGTAAAATAAAATATAATCATTATAATTTTTTTTAATATTGTAAAAATAAGATTTTTTTGTTAAAAGCGGTATAACGGTGCAGTATAAACAGGTTAAGGGGTGTTATAAAGCAATCAGGTAAGATGTTCTCAATTAGTAACATTTTGAACTTTTTAAAATGTATAGAAAGAGTTAATTAGCTTTTATATTTAAATAAAAATGTTTCTATTCACCTTGCAAATATAGCCACTAGAATGGAGAATGCCCCGTGACAGGATATGTAGAGCAATGAGAAATCAGTATTTTTGATTTTAGGGCACCTTCTCTCTCGTCTGTTCATGGGTTTTTTGTTTATTTGTATTGTGTCTATCTTAATTTATTCCAGAAAATTTATTTTTATTTTATTACCTTCGTAATGTAGTTGACAGATAGAGTGTGGTGCGTTTTTGTGAATCTCCATGTAAATGTGTTATTTTATCCTAAAAACAAGTTCTAGGCCTCTCATCCTTAACTTTCTTAATACCCAGCCTATTTATAAGTACTTGGGTTAAGAATTTCTTCCCACACTATACAATTGTAAATTTTATTTGCATTTCCTTAAATGACAAATAAACTGGTAAGATGAATGGCTCTCCAGTGGTACATTCTTTTGAAGTTATTAAGAGCCTAAAACTCTTGTTCATTGTAAGCATCATCGCATCTGTGACATTTTGAGTCAAATTTAAAATTGACTGTCTAGTTTATAGCGAATCTAATGCTCGTTATTACGTCAGCCTTCCACGTTTATGAAACTTATTCAACCACCCTAATCCCCTAGCACAGTCATTACACTGCGCCACACATCCCTTTAAATCCTCCTCAGACACTAAAGCGGTATTGCGGCCGTCCTGGTAATGGCCAGTTTCTGCAATCATGTTCTGAGCGTCTGTGGCTCTCACGCTCTAGGCCACCCTTCACTGGCTCGTATTCGGTGGCGCGGTGATGGAGGAGCGTGGGGGACTTCCCAAAAATGTTTCATGCGAGGGAGTTCTCTAGGCTGTTTGTAATTACTGTATGAATGAGCGAGTGAAAATTGTAAATATGACATAAATGAAAACATTGATCGCAATTACTTATTGCCTAATAAGGCAGATTATAATTCTCATTCATACCATTATAATTTAATCAAATTAAAGATTTTTTATTAATAGTGTATAGCGAATGGCATGTAAGATACTGATGAACTCCGTTGGTCACTGAAATAACCAATTGTGGCTTACATGGAATACATCTCATTTGTTTTTATTTTAGCTTCGGATAGGAGTATTGATCTTTGATCTTTATTTCACTGTTTACTTAACATTTACAAATGTCTTGCTTAAAAAACTAATAAAATTAGTCGTAGTCTATGTACAACCTATCTATGTATCTATGATCAACATATTTTAGAAACTTTGTTGACTATATTTTCAAAAAAAAAAAATCATCTGTCCAGACTAAAAATAGTATACAAGCTCAAAACTTATAACCATAAGCTACAATTAAAAATGATATACGCAATAATGAGTCAGTTAGAATAGTATACTGAAATGTTATACATTTATTATTTACGGAATTTTAAAATTATAATTTTTTGAAGGGTTGTTTTTTTTTTATGTGTAGGATAAGCCTATTCATGTGTACGGCCATTAAATTGCCAAACTTTACAATCCTTGGAGATTATCAGCGAAAAAATGTGCTCGTATATGTTACTTAACGAGGCCCTAAATACCATATATTATCTTTTGGATGGTTTTGGTGGGAGGCCTACACCAGGAATATATATAATTGACTGTGAGCTGGAACAGATTTCGAAACGCAGCCCTCAAGCCAAGAATGGAAGGTTGCGAAATCGCCAATTTTCACATACTCCCCGCGGAGCCAATCGGTTTACCATATAACAGGACAGTTTTATTTTAACATAAACAACCTGTACGCCCAATCATCAAACTGATCGACGAATATTCGGACCATATTGGATAGGACGGATGTATTAAAAATGATAAACAGTTCAAAATCCTTGGCTGTAGTATGAATTCTCAAAAGAGCAGCAAAACATAAATTGGAGAAAGATAAATCACTGATATCCACAATGAGCCTGACGATTTACATATTAGAGCTCAACGAACATATGTATATCGTGCAACTGCAAAAAGAAAAACAAAAGAAGTTATTTCAAATATAAAAATCATATACATCAACTTACGAAGGAATGGATTTTTGGAACTTACGACAGTATGGAAGCGTTAACATATCCTAACAAAGGTTAGCTTGGCATAAAGCAAAGGAGTAAACGTTAATCAGCTGTCCCTCACCAACTCCTTGACCATTGAGATAACCATAGGCAATAATGTTGACTTGAGCATTTGCTACGTCCTACTTACTTAAAAGGTAAGGTACTTCCCAAATGCATACTTACTTAATACCAAACAGAAAATTATCTAACAGGAGAAGTGGACTCGCCACTTAGTCAGGTATCAGGCCCTGCGACCGGAGTTAATTGCTAACAAAACAAATCACACTCAACCTTTTTACTGCTCTAGGTAAAATCAAGAAAACTTTTTATAAACCCTCCAGAACACTGATCCACATAACCCCCCGTCTATTCTCCCCAGTACAATTTTCCTCATGTACAAAGTCTTTAATCTCAGTTTGTTTTTTTAGCTGTTTTAAGACAGTCGTGAGATCGTTGATTGAATTAATATTTGTTCATGGATATCACGTAACCCCGAATCGCCAGTTTTCATAATCCTACTTATGAACGCTGAACGCTAAGATATCTAAGAATGTGTCTATCGTCCTCGCTGAAATGTTTATATGCTATAACTGTGGGACAAACATACTCTTAGGACGATTATTTTTACCTCGGGAATTCCTGGAGGATTACGATGTGTGACCGCTCGACTATAAAGGCTTAAATATATTTATAAATAGGCGCCAGAAGCAGTTTTACTTTCATGTTATCCATTACGGCCGCTACGACAGCTCAGAAGGCGGAAGCAGACGGCTGACACTCACTCGCCTTTTGCGCCGACGCTGGCCGCTGCACGACGGCAGCTGCACTTAAACCTCTCCGCTTGTGATACGTTCCGACAACGACCTGCTCAAATATTTGTGACTCATGGATGCCGCAAATATTAGCGAACGGTATGCCGCTAATGAATGGAGCATGTCCAATTTTTTGCCTGAAGGATATTCTATCTTTAAATAGAAACATTGCTCTATTTTTAAACAGTCCTTATATTGTCTTTATCTGTACGCTCATCTAAGGGTGTGCGAGAGGATTTGATAGAATTCTCCCGGTTTTTTTTAACGGTACACAATCATACATATATATGAACTTCTTTATTCTCATAAAATTACAATCTGCTTTATTAGGCAATAAGTAATTGTTATAAATGTTCTCATTCATGCCATATGTACAATTTCCATTCACTCGCTCATTCATTTGGGGAATGTAAATCAATCCAATACCGACGATTCGTCTTCGTCTTGATTCTGTTAATTAAACTGCTATTTGAGAAATTGCAGATGTTTCGCACACTTTACCCCCTCCCCCTCCACCCGACATTTAAGCGGCTAATTATTTAATCAATTCACGAGTTAAATGTAAACTGTGTGGTTTTCTGAATATGGACAGTTACTGCCATACAATTAAATTGGCATTTTGAAGAAGAGTCCGTCCGAATTAGAGTTAGGGAAATCAAAAAAAAACTTTCTAAATTTCTTGTTAATTACTTTTATTGAGTAAAATTTGTCGGATTCGGTTCTTACACTATATCGACTTAAATTAAAAGCTTATTTGTTTTGTTGGATCATTATTCATTAATTTGAGATAAATTCAAATTAATGGAATTGTTCACATTTTTTAACTGATTTTACACACATGAAAAATAAAGGTATTATTGATTAATGCAAACAGTATGTAATGCAAACAAAATATTGATATTGATAATATAAGTTTTGATCTGTAACAATTGTCATAAATTTGTTATTTCATCCTAATCGCCAGGTTCAGTGGGTGGACATGTCACATTCATGTAAAATTATTTATATTGATCTTGAATATTATTGAGTATTATTTTATTCATGCCTTGTATCTTTTTGTGGCCAATCGGGATTTCGCTAGTGTGCGCCAACTCGCTAGGCATATTAAGAACTCTTTGGCTGGTGCAAACAAAAGCTGTATTTCACTAATATATCTATAAATTCAGATGTTATCACATAACCTGCTGGTTTTGAATACTCAATGGGTATTTTGGCATCGAGATGTTAGTTGTTTTGACAAAATTTGGATAAAAAAGAAGGGAGCGAGTCCCGGATTCGTTTCGTTCTTCATATTCATGGATATTTCCCTGCTAAATTTAAGCCTATATACAGGTTTTCGGTTTCTTCTTGCGACGAATGGCGATTCGATTTATCCAAAAAAACAACGAGGCTGTCATTTATCTACGTAATCTTATCCAACATCTAACTAGCGATGGGTAGGTCAAAATGAAGTCCTCTTTTGGGGATTTGTTTTTGTTTTTTCCAAAATCAGAAACCTTTTCACTCATATCCTGCCGGTTCTAGGCTAGTCTTTGTGAGTCCCCAACTAGACATGAAAAAAAGGAGGTCAACGACAGAAACCACTCCATCCGATGTTCACATTTTTGTCATCTTTTATTTATTTAAAATGCGATTTTCAGAGTCGAGTAAGGTTTGAAAAAATAAACTTTTATTTCACAATTATTTAATGAGTAGAGTATCTCATTTTCAATTTAAGTAAACAATTGATGATAAGAGCTACCCAGGAGGGTTTCTAAACTTTCAAAGATATTTCCACTGAATTCAGTACGGTAATAGTCATACACTTAGCCCAACACAAAAGTGAGCCGTGATTTTATCAGGGTAGCCCCCACAATTTCCAAACTCCAAATCTATCCTTAAATTATATTTATCACAATCGTCCAAATTTGAATTAGAATAGGTAGTCAACAGTATCTTTCAGAAAATACATTAGGGTTCGTGACAGATTTCACAATTTCCCTCCTATGCCCTTATTTATTAATATTTATCACTAGATTAATACTAATTTTAATTGACACTCATGCAAGAAAATATCTGACTCCCATTTAATTTTAAATCAACCAAAAAACCATCATGGTGTCTACTACCTATAAAATGTGTATGGTTTACGTTTCCTCGGATAATGGGTGAGTAACGCTCTATTTTATTGATAGATGCCACCAAATCATGGTTTGTTTCACATTATGTCAACGTTTATAGCTCCTACTGATCTAAGCAAGAGTCACATACGGAATTACATGTAATGACTTTTTTTAGACTGCGTAGATAATCCTAAAAGAAACAACAATGTTGTGAAATACCGTCGATCAGGGTGTCTATTGTCCTTGGGGTGATAGTGACAATACTCGCCCCGTTTGACGGTAGTGCTTGTCCATTTAAAGTTAATAATTCATTTTTCATCATGTTTTTGTGGTACCAATAGTAGGGTTCCTGGTTTTATCGATTATACGCGTCTTTTTATAATTATTTACATAATTTTATAATTACAAACCACCACTTAGTGCGTTCATTGTGATTGTAAATATGTTAGTTAAGGTTAAATCCAGTGGAAATCTTATTTTTATAAGAGGTTCTGTCACTTAGTTGATATGTTTTGGCAGACCAGTGTCAAGATGTCTTCCTTTGGTTGCACATTTAAATAAAACATCACTGGGTGATAACGCCCGTATAGATTTGACAGTACAGCCAGGAATGCGCCAACGCTACAAGGTTAATACTCGGAATCAATAACAAGTTGAGAGGGTTCTTTGACCTATTATAGTAACCAATTTTTTAGTTTGCTCAAAGCTGCTCAAGTATTTCAGGCTGGGGTGAAAAAACTCAGTTCAGCGTGAGGTATGCTTTACTCGGTGAATCGCGTTTTGAAAAAATCAATACTTTAAATTCTTTGATTTTACTTTATATAAGAGGTCAATATGTGGATTTAAAAGTATGTGATAAGACCTAGTGCTTAATTTAGTAAAAGGAAATGACATACACTAAATATTCATTTATTCCTATTGGATATTTTTGTAATAATAAAAGGTCACCAATTCAGTATATAAAAATAAATAAATATATTTGAACGATCATTCACAAATATGTCATTTTAGACTTTTAATTGTTGCCAATATCAATATTAATTATTTTAAGTGCTTTGTTTGTAATTGTTCTCTGTATATATAAATTTATGTTTGATGTCTGAATTGTAGTCCTGAACATTATGACATATGTCGATTGTTGGTGTCATGTTATTAATAAACGATGTTTTGGGAGAGACATCAAGCTCTTTATGAAAAACTAATTTCGACTTGATAAAATTATTAATATTTAAAGTTAAAGTTTTTTTCAGAGTTTGAAATTTTATTTTTAGTTTATTTAAACGATATACTATTATATCAACATTTATTATATTAGCATAATATATCATATATACTATTTTTTAGTAAGAGTGAGGTTTTGCCTTGCTATGAGTGAGAGGCATCATCTGGCGATTGTTCATAATTAAATTCTCTATTCTAAAAAGTGAGTACGCTACATTACATATTGATTCCGAATAAGGATCTCATTCAGTAGGGATTGTAAGCACAACATTCGTCGAAAATCCTCTAGTACTGTCATTTTTGTCTAACAACATTTCCAGTAGCTCCGTGGTGCATAGATTGTTGGCTGGATTTTAAGGATCAATTTCTCCTCACGTATCGACATTGTCCATATAGGAAGTGAAATCAGCACATGATAATAGAAGCTTGTGCTGCTCAAATCGATCGTAAATAAATTAATACCAATTTTGGAAAGACGAGGAAGTTGCCTTTTATTTCATCAATTGTTTATATTTTTATTATGTATTGCTTAAAATAAAATTTGTTTTACCTTTTAAAAATGACAATTAAGTTGTCGGGAAAGCTTCTTGTGCACGTCGAGGGTCGCCAGATGTCGGGAAACCTCTTGTGCACGTCGAGGGTCACCAGATGTTGGGAAAGGTTGAACAATTGTCGGAGGTGAACAATTGTCGGAAAAGGTGAACAATTGTCGGAGGTCAACAATTGTCGGATTGTTGTAGTTAATAACATGGACCATGTTCCATGTAGGCGTTAATATCTGACTCCATTTATTGATAGGAATGTGTCCCGACAAGACACTGTGTTCAGGATGAGGTTCAGAGGTTCATAAAGAATAAGACCAGTTTTCAGAGTTCGGGCGAGAGATCGGCAGCGTAATAAGTACAAGTCGTCAGAGGTCTGCTAGAGGCTGTGTGGCAACGTGCCGTCGTAGAGGTGTGGCGTAGCGAGAGTAGATTAGCGGAAGGCTGAGTAGGCGTATCGCGACGAGTGATAGCGGCTATCTGTATGTAGAGACTAGAAAAGAGTGAAGAGTGGGCCTACCAGGGGCCAAGTGGCCCTGGTGTAAAGTGACAAGAAGTTCAGCTCAGGAGACTAGGAAACAGAGTGTTTTCGGGGCGAAATTTACTGATATAAATATGGTAACCCCCTCCCTCGTCGGGAGTCTGTCTGCAGGGGTATGTTTTACGATACAGGTGGTCATTTCCTTTTAGTTTTATGACCGTTGGGGTAAAAGGGTGTGTTTTTTATGGCTGCTAGAAGTGACTGAAGGTTTGCCCGGTCTATTTATGGCAGTCAGGTGGCTAATCCTCTTACGTTAATTGCCGTACCCTCTGAGTTACTTGTCTACGACTTCCGACCTCTCTATGATTTATTACCAGAAGTTTACACAGATTTGCATTTCTATTATAATACATTATGAACCAGAGTGTAGGGTAATTTACATATATAGTTAGCGCTTCGATACATATCGCAACAAAGTAATTGTTGAAAGCTCTCAGAAATATTTGCGGTTAGACAAACAATTTCCATTTATACACAGTTGTAATATTTATTAGGGTGTTTAGAATTAGAAAAAGGTCTTTGCCTTTCATCATCACGAGGAATTTTGGGAAACGTGTAGCTAGGCTACCATCAACACAATTGATCTCCGGCAACGGAACTGAAGAAGAATTTTCATAAGAACTGTCCAAAGACTTTTAATAAAATTTTTAGGGTTTTGATAGTTGCTATTTTTATAAAAATGAGAAGTTCTTAGTTTTCACTCGTTTGTAGTAATTTTGCATAGTCATTTTAATTAATGTTGCAACGACATAAAAATACATGAAAACATGGCATTTAAGTAAAACATTACCTGTGTATTTTGGACTGTGGGGTTTTCAATTAAGCTTTAGTCTCTTCATTATAGTATATCAAAGTGTCATTATAAGCTAATAATTCTCCTTGAATTAAATATAAATATATAGGTTAATCTAATATATAATATAAAATAAAGATCCCTATATTCGGCTAAACAACATGTAATTGGTGTTTTGTTTTTTAATTATTAACCACAAACAGTCATTAAAACTGTCATCAAGGGTGCGCTCTCCATTCTCTGCAGCCATAGATTCATATAGAAATGATATTTTGTGTGGAACTTTGACACAATACTCTGAAATCTACTAAAAATAAAAAGGAGTCCAACAAAAGTAATTAAAGATTGTTAATAAAATTTTTCTGGAATATCGAATTGAAAGTCTTGACGGCCCTAGTGACAATATTTACCATGTGATGTGGTTTAAGTAGTCTATATTTACGAAATTCATTGAAATTGTCATTTATTTGTCTCTACAATTCAAAAATGTAGTACAGTATATTTAACAGTGATAATTCCTCTAATTATGTGATAAATTTCACGGTATTCCTGACGCAATGCTGTCCACGGCAGGTTTCGTCGTGTGCAGTGTGGCAGGCAGCTAAGTATCGTCCAACGATGGTGTTGAGGAGTCTTTTTAACCATTTTTTTTTTTTTTATGTGTTTTCGCCAGATTTAAATTCTCATTAAATTCGTTCTCCCAGCCGTATCGAGACCCGTAATCGAATTAATCTTCACTTACTTTATAATATATACATCGTTCATCCAATAGCACTTAAGGTCAAAAACACTTGAATTCTACAATACAAGACAAAATCAGCTCTAATAACTCAGAATATATCTTGGTTTTGCGTTACATGCTCACGTTTGTGTTCCGGTCAATTAATCCGTTAAATAAGCGCCTTGTTGCGTCATCCAGCATTGTATTTGCCCTATTACTTTGTTTTTTTTTTTACCAATCGCTGGGGAATAATCTTCGAGCCGTACACGGAGCGGGGATTCGACACAAACAGGATAAGGGACCAAGTACGGGACGCCTGGATATATCTGGATCTGGAGTGGAGAGGCGGTGGATTATCTAAGGAATGTTTTGATGCGGCCTAGGACGGGTCACCGTGGCAACCGGCCAAAGCTAGCTTAGAACTATTTATTTCTCTAGCCTACACGGCTCTCTTCCCTCCGTCTTCAGATGAAAATTTTCAGTAACTAATCCGTATCTAATATAATCCCAGTTAGTTATAATTGCTAAAATGTGTAGTGGCGAGATTTTCCAAAAGTTGATATAGATTTCGAAACATTTTCAGAACAATGTTTTTGTAATTTCCATATAAATTCTAAATCTTGATGTGTAAACAACCTATGCCTATTCTCAGCCTTTTAGGGAAATTTCAGTATTAATTATACCATTAATATTTTGACATTTTATTCCAAAATTTTTATATATTAATCTTCTGTCTGTTTTTGCATATAAAAATATGGAGAGAATAAAAAAGAAACAGGCAATAAAATTCAAATAGATATTAAAACTTATAAATTATAAAATAAATATACTACAATACTATTTTGCTACGAATGAATACCTACCATGTATTATACATTTTTACAGAAAACAACTTTAATTTATTATGTACTTCTTTAACATCGTTCCCTTATTTTTGATTTTTTTTTTTTTTACTTTTCCATTATAATATAATTTATATAAATTTTGAATCAAGTCAGATACCTTGGGTACGATCCCGATCTTTGTCACTACCTTTTTTCTTAGCCTAATAATTCAAAATATATTAAATCACACTCATGAGAAGCCTCACACATTTTTGGAAAATTTGATTTAAAATGGGCAATTTACAAATAGTATGGTAACCAGTCGTAGATACGATAAATTTTTTGTAATATTTTTTGGAAATATGTTAGACAATGGTCGGGAACGTAATACTCAATTCATTGGTCAGGTTTTTCCTCAACAACCTTCATATCAATTTTATATACCTGCTTCGCTACTTCTGTATTCAAGCAGCCACACACAGTGGATCCCTAGATCATCTTCATCTGAAAATCTCCCAGAGGGAGCCGGGAATCGAAACTCTTGTCTCCGCGGATAGTGGAAAAAATATTCTTTTTATTATTTTAGAATATAGGTTTTTGGTTGTGTAAACAAAACCACTGTAAGAATTTGTAAGTGAAACGCTTCTGCTCATCTAAAAAAGCATTCAAGTTTGAAATAATTTAAAATACCCTTGAAGCGTGTAAAAAAAATATTTATCGTTATGACGCTTAGACATACATATTTTCAAGTTCACTGTTTTTTTAAATAAAGCATAGATGAGTTTTGTTTCCGAAACAGGAAACGGAGCTGATGTTTATATTTTGGCAGATGAAGCAGATTGGTCATGTCTGTAGTTAATTGACACACAAATTTCGATAACACGCCCCCAGTCACGTCACAGGAATGCGATAAGGTAAGTTAATAATAGAAGTAGCTTCTGGTGAAATATTGTGACCAACATCGGCAATCAGACGATAGCAATCTCCTGTTTTCCCCATACAAAATATATAAAAACCTGCTGCTGTCAGTACACTATTTTTAGACCGGATGATTTTTTTAAAATAAATAATAAAATAAATGGGAGGTTCGAAGTGCCCATGTGTCATGAAAGCTGGATCTGCAGCAGTTAATTTTAAAATAAATATCAGTTTTAATACTTTATTTTATATATTATTACTATTATTCAAATATTTTTTTAAAACCATCAGCTAATAAATTCCATTATCTGTGTTGTGCCAACAACTTTATCACGAATAAATAGAAGTTACCCTCTCCCAGAAGACATCACCTACTTTTCCATATTTTATCAATAAATCTTCGGTGTCTACATAGAGAGAGAGGACTAGTTCAAGACAGTCGGAACCAGACACGTGAAGTGAAGTGGCGCTTGCTGCTCTACTCGGACCATGCCTTTCTTATTTAATTACCCCCGTACATCTCTTTCCTATCCTTGCTATGTTATAGCCCGGCGTTGTCAGACCCCACACCTTCCTAGTGGGATCATGTCGCTAAAATAAGCACATCCTTGGAAGGGATCCCTTCCATGCAGACGACGTCTGTTGTGCCCTGCAAAATGTACCTAGTAGCGTCTCCCCTAGCGATCCAGTCTGCCTCTTTCTTGTTCACGCTCTTCTTTGGGATCTTGACGGTTTTCGCCTCCCCTCAGATACTGAATGTGAGCTCGTGGTCATTCAAACTACGTACAATACCTAGCCTTTACCTCTTCTCCTGAACACAGCACTGTCGGGGCACACAACTTCTAAGATCTTACGGAGTCAGATCAATAAACATACACGAATTAAGCTGCCCGAATCAGGCCGCCAGCAAAGGTCAAAGACCACAGGTTTATTCATTTATATCTTCCTGACGCCTGCCGTGCAGTGGCTGGCTCGGCGGGACTTCTCCCGGGGTGTACCTCCGACAATATATTTGTACCATAATAAAAAATTATTATTATTACTGGCAGTTATTTTATATATAAAATTGTTTCTCTAAATACAAATCTTCAATTATGGTCAAACTTATCAAATCAAACTTGGGTTTTTTTATGATTATATTAATTTAACAATCAAATCCTAGGAGTGTGTAAGATAAATATTTAATAAGGAAAATCATAAAAGTCTTGATTATTATTTTATGCCTCCAGTAAAATTTAAAAATTCAATATAAATAGGGAAATATTTTTTGTAAGTCAATAAGCGTCTATTTTTCAACCAGAAGCCAGAATTCAATGGTCAGGTAAACGTGAATGGGACTTGGTTTCTGTGTCAATTGTCAGAGAATCCGTTTTGAATATGATCCAAGCCCCGGAATCCATCTTACATCTTTAAGCGTGCATTCCTCTTGAGGTTCAAGAAAAGGACGCTCATAACGTATATTTTGAACAATGGGTTATTTTATTAATGTACTATTATTATGAATTTTTTTTTTTTTCCTTAGCTCTCAAACTTATAAAATAGGATGTGGGAAAAATAAAGGAAAATTATTTTGGGCTAATGAATGCCTTTCACTAAGGGGAGTCCCCCATTTGAAGGATGTATGAGAAGGATATAGGGTGTGGAATGCCTAAAGGAGGCGGGTGGAATCTGGAAGGTAGTGAGAGTCTACCGAGGGTGGAGCCTAGGGGTACCTAGGCAATGGTTTGTAGTCGGCCAGGTCAAGCCTGGCCCGCCCCGGCAGGGCGTTTACAAATTTATTTCATTACAGGTCATTTTTGAAATAAGTCGGCCTCTCGGCCGGAAGGTCGACCCTGCTTACACAGGTAGATGGGGTCTTGTAGCTTCGGTAGCAATCTTTATTTGTGAAATTACAGCTTGCTTGTACGAAGTAATTAATTGGGATTCAAAAATTGATTCATACTTGTCTAGAGCTTAATGGAAGTATCAACTTGAATTAAAATTTCATAATATTTTACCTATGGTTCCGAGGAGCTCTCAGTTTATGTGTTAGCGTTTATGTTTCGGTCAATCAATCCGTTAAATATGCACGGTTATTCGTCATTGAGTGGCATTTCTTCTGTATGATCTCGCCATTTTGTCTATACTGTTATATTTGACTACTCTAACATACTGTTGTTTGAAAGGTCGAAGAACCCTGAAGGTAAAGTCATTACAATAGTTTTGCCATTGCCGGGATTTATTCACAGTATACACTAGTCATATTAGAATTAAAAAAAAATGTAAACGAGTTGTAAAAAACCTGTAAAAAATACTAACTAAAAAAAAGATCCCCAATAAAATAATAGAAATCATATACGAGCAGAAATCCATTATTACATTACTGGAAAATAGTTCCACTTATAATTTTTTAATTTAATCAAGATAAAATAATGTTTTATTGCGATATGTAACGAGTTAAAGATACCAGTTAAATATTTTGTAAGACTTCATCACCCAGGTTTATTTTTAGGAAGATGAAAGTATTCGTCCTCTTTCTACCCCATATTTGAAATTAAGACTCCAATCATCATGGTTGCCTCTCCTGAAATAACTTCATCAAGTGTGATGTGAAAAAAATAATCTATTTTTAGGCGTGTGTTTACATTGAATTCCTTCATCAATTGTTCAAAGGTTAAGGGCCAGCCAAGGTATTTAACCTGTTTTTTGAAGGGTATTTTATTAAATCGTACATGGCAATTTTCCTATACAATTAATACTCTAAAGTATAAAATGCTTTAACCACAATTAACTCTTAATTAAAACTTACAACTAACTCATAGGCTAAGCGTTCAATGTGTAGTAAAAAATATAATCACAATCTGCTCATTATTTACTTAACATTAGAAAAAAATATTTACTAATGAAATAATAAACCTTAGGATTTATGGTTAGATCATAAATCTTAATTTCGTTATTATTAATTTTACTTTCTTGTTTGTTTGTTGTTTAGTGAGATAGGTTTAATTTTTAGTACTTACTACTTGATTAATGTACCTATTTAATATTTATTACTCTCCGTGTGATTTTATTATTTAAACTCACTCTATGGAATAAAAATTTAACCCATTATAATCTATCCATATTTATTAGTTATCTCTCCATTTAGATTGGGGTATACCCCGAAAACAAAGTGGAAAAAAAAGTATCCTTAGGTGTATTGGGACACAAAAAAATTTAGCAATATTCAATATGAAATTTACAAATAATTTAAACCCTGTTTTGGAATCTGAAATTCAGTACATATAGGTATTTACACAATGAAAATCTTTGTGACAATTGGCATTTTGAGTTTTAAATAAAAATTTTACCCAGATCTCGCCCCTTTAATTTTTTTTCTAACCCAGGCAAAACTAAGGAATTATCCTATTCCACCGAAGACTCCCACACACACCCTTTTCCAGCTCACCTCAATATTTTGACTACAATTTTTTTAATTATATTATTATGGGTGTGTGTCAGCTACACATGCATTGAGCCTGATCCAGCAGCCTTCGATATCACCATCAGTCTTGTGCAGCTGCAATCCGCAAATTCCGCAATCCCAGCAGATTTTTCGCATCACACACTACACCAACCTTCCCCCGCAGTTTTAGCCTTCCGGTGCTCCTCGATCCATAGAGCTGATCCAACAAATTATTTCTAGGAACACCCTGTTCTTTCATTGTGGCACCAGGTCCGGTCCATTTCATGATGTCATCATAGAGCAACATATAGTGAGCTCCAGGCTAATCCACTCCCTCTAGTTCTCGCCTACTTTTAGTTTACCACGTCTGTGAAGAATTTTTCTCTCTTCTTTCAAGATGCTTGATTTTCTTGGTAGCTCTTTCTCAAGACCATGAGTTTTTGCTTATATAACTTACTGACGGATCTTGTCTCACAGAATTACTTAAGGCTTGTGTCCATAAGAAAGCAACTTCTAAAGAAATATTTGACCTGAGAAACTCCTGTTTCTCACCATTATTCTTCGTATTATCTCGGCCAGCATATCGTTATTCTCCTTAGCCAATAAAATATACGAACCCTTTTACAAAGTGTAGGTTCCTCTTGTGACTTTTCCGTCTGGTCAAGCTTCTGCCCTTATGCAATGAATTTGTGTTTTCTGGCATAAATTTCAATACCTAGTTTCCTTGTTGGAGATTCCAGGACCAGAAATGCTTCCTTGACGCCCTTAATGTAAATTGTGGACAAATATTTTTAGATTGTAATTGTGGCTGATGGAAGAGAATGGGGTATCTCGGTGACAATCATGGGGGATAGAGTGGTCCCTAATCTGTGTGTATTTTGACCTGTATATATCGCATGAATGAGTACCCGAATGCTGAACTGCCAACATGGGATAAATGAGAAATAGATCACAATTACATATTGCGTAACAAGTTAGATTGTGGTTTTATTTCAATAATAAGATTTTCTAACTAAAAGTAATGATTACTAATTAAATTAAGTTTCTGTAACCATGCATAACCGAAAACCCTCATGTTATAACCCTCGTATCTTTCTGTCAGTCATAGTAGGTGTGAGTCCCCTTCGCAAGATAGAGAGCTGAAATATTACTTGGGCTCAAATTTGATAATGAGAGGACATGAAAAATATAGCCATCACCATGCAATATGAAGTTACATTATTTAACACCTTACATGAAAAACACCTTTTAGAGAGGTAGATAGGACGAGAAAACCAGACGGAACGCCAACACTTTGTTGTGAGGATGTGCAGTGTGAGCACCGTTCTTCTATCCGTTTTGGTTCAAAAGAGCTGTGCGAAGGCTATAGCTTGCTTGACTTGGAGGAGTGTAACCATGTTACAATGTACTTGATAATAATAATTGGTATTAAGAACAAGAATTAAGAATTAGGACTCATGCATGAGGTTCGGAACGTAGGACCAGACTCATGAGTGATTTGTTGCACCGTTAAGCAAGTAACGATATGAATAATCTTTACTTCACACCGAAGCCACCGATAGTATAGAACAGAAACATTGTCGGTCCCCGCTGACTATAACCTGTCAGGTGTCAAATGACAGATTATGGCGAGGAAGCAGTAAATAGGTTCGTAATACCCCTTGACGCGCCCACTTAATTATACTTATTTTTAGATCACTGACACCTGACAGCCCTTGGTCCTGTCAAGCGAACGTGTGCGTCTCCTTCCTGGTTCTCTAGCTAGACACGAAAAATTTCTTCCGAAAGTTCATTTGTCCTGGTACGCGTGGCTGTCGATGAATCCTTGATTAGCCCGGCCCGGTGAAACGACCCAGTTCCCCTTTCACGCAGCCCTAATGAACCAGTAACTGCCAAACGTCCAGATGGTTCTTAATATTTGCAAACATAAATCCTAGTAAAAACTATGTCACGTGTCCACTTCCGGGACTGTTGTTTTGTTAGAAGTCATGTTACTTTTTTGGTGGAATATTTATAACTTATATGAAAATCAAAAGAAATTTTAATCGTTGACATTAATTTTATCTGTGTGAAAAAAACAAAAAACAACACTCCCCTTACTACTACTGATATCTGTGACAGATTTTAATAAAATATATTTTTTGTCAAACCTCCAGTTGTTTGATCTTAGCCAACTTTCAATTTTACTCATTTATATTTGCCAAGACTAAAGGAAGAACATTTTCTTTTATATATAATAAAATTTAAAAAAAAATCCGGTTGTCTACCTATTTTGGTCTATTTAATCGAATCTTACATTCATTAAAGAGTCCCGGGAAAAATCAAAATACGTGACATTTTCAATGACTTTTAGGTAATTTTAGTCCTATAAAGCACTAGATTTTATTGATCAGAACGTCAATCTGTCGTGAGGTTGAGTTTATTTTGGACTACTGCTATACAAAATATTATGAAAAAAAATATCTTGGTTAAAGTTTTTAAAGTAATAGAGTTGAAAGTTTTGATCACTTCATGACGATTCAAAACACAAATTACATATGTTTAATTCGGACGACGAGGCCTTCAGTTTGATATCCTATTCGAAATGGCTTTCAATACCAACTACATTTTCTCATGTTTTATGAATGCTGCTATATTTTTTTATGTCGTCTTTTGATTGATTGAACGGAAGCCTCGGAAAAAAAAAACAGGGCAGACAGACAGGGGCAAAACAGAAGAGGGTTTCTAGTTTAAAAAATAAATCTAAAAACTAAAAATCAGAAATTTTGAAGAAATAGGAAAAACAGCAAGGCCAATTGGTTTACAATCTGTCACTTTAATAAAAGAGACACACAAAAACGCTAGAACAGAGGAAAATTAGAGTGAATATAAATATTTCCCACTGCAAAAAAATCAGCTAAAATCTAAAAAAAAAGTATTTTAACGCAGAAGCTCAAGCCTGAGGGCTTGACAAATGAACAGTAATTACTTTTGGGATGTGATTCCCAGCACTTGTACAAGTCACGGCAAGATAGCGGGACAAGCACGTCAATCGAACGATTAGTTTATCTCGACGGAGTGAGAGAAATATTTCATGACAGTTGCATTGTTTGTTAGAGGTGTCTACCCGCGGTCCAACCCAATGACGTCAACCCCACCAATGGGAGGACATAAAATTGTTTATCGCCAGGGCTAGAGCTGAGTGACGTAAACATTAGAGTGACCTAATGTCTCTATAGGCCGACGAACTCACAATGCGATCGATCTTCAACCATGTAACAACATTGATATTATTCCAGCAATTGATAGTAAGAAATATATACAGTGATAAATATAATGACTAGATGATCAATTGATCATTATCTTTTCTTTTCTTTTTTTTTTTGTTCATGTGTAAACAAGATTTGTTTTTTTCCTGATGGTGAACCGGTCGAAAGACGTCTTCATTTATATTTATTTATTAGATTTAAGGACATACCAACCACCTAGAGTCAATAATGTCCTTATTAAAAATTATATAAAAAATGATTATTTATATATTCACAACTTAAAATTTACTTATCGACTCCTTAAGAAATGTAAATACTCTCATTGACAGAATGCTGTTTCCGTTCAGCAATATTTGAAGTAATAATACAATAATTTCTTGATTTATCACCCAAGTCGGTGGGAAGTCCTTGATGTTCCCTTTGTCGTCCTTTTTTTTTTTTTTTTTTTTTCTTAGCTCTAAAACTTATGAAAATTGGATGTGGGAAAAATAAAGGAAAATTATTTTGGGCTAATGAGTGCCTTTCACTAAGGGGAGTCCCCCATTTGAAGGATCTATGAGAAGGATATAGGGTGTGGAATGCCTAAAGGAGGCGGGTGGAATTGGGAAAGTAGTGAGAGTCTACCGAGGGTGGAGCCTAGGGGTACCTAGGCAATGGTTTGTAGTCGGGCCAGGTCAAGCCCGGCAGGGGCCTGAAATAAGTCGGTCTCTCGGCCGGAAGGTCGACCCTGCTTAAAAAAGTAGATGGGGTCTTGTAGCTTCGGTTGAGTCGGCCGGGAGATCGGCCTCGATCTCTATTACCGAGGGTAATCCCAAGGTAGCATAGCTTGTTGCTTATAGGGCACTCTTTGCCGTCTAAGACGAAGGATTTTTGGAGCTTCTTTCTTCCGGATTTATAGCTGAATATAATTCCTTGCGTCTTGGCCGGGTTGACTTTAATGTGAACGGCATCGAGTTTCTCGGCGATCTGTTGACTGGCGCTCTCAGCGAATTTCAGGGCTCTGGTGGGATTGATGCTAGTGCTGTAAACACCTATGTCGTCTGCATACGCGGATACCTCGCAGTTGGGGTACGAGGCTCCTACGATGTGGGCGGTGTCAATGTTGAACAGCAGGGGGCCTAGCACCGATCCTTGGGGGACACCGGCAGTGTAATTTCTTCGGGTCGTAGACGTAGTGCCTATACGAACCGAAAAAGTTCTGCCTGTAAGATAGGATCTCATCAGGTTCTGCAGCTGATCCGAGAATTCATATTCCCTCAGACGTTGGAGTAGGATGTAGTGGTCGACAGAGTCGAAAGCTTTTGAACAGTCCAGTGAAATCATAGCGGTAGCTCTGTTGCTCCGGACGTTCGATGCGACGTGGTGTTGCAATCTCACCAGGTTGTTGTTCGCACTTAAGCCTGTGCTGAAACCAGTCTGCTCTGGTGTGATGACTTCGTTGTTCGTTGTTCTGTGGTTCAGTGATAGAATGCTGTTTCGTCCGCGCAGATTACAGCAATAAATATTTCAATATGGTGACTAGATTTAATGAGAGCTGAGAACAATAGGGACCGAACTTAAAAAATTAAAAAAATAAGTTAAGAAGTTGATTTAAGTGGTTAATTGGCATAGTGGATTAAATGGTCTAATCAAAAAAATTTTGATTAAATTTATTGTTTTTATAGTTTTTATGAGAACTATTCACTGCATGATCACATCCCACTGTTAATGCTTTTTTGTATTTATTGTGTGTTGTTATGATGTTTTAGCCTGTGAGAACGACAATTAAGTTTCGAAAGTGCTTAGGACAAGAAAATAATATTAGACCCTATATAAGGAACCGATATCAACATATGATACTACGCATGAATCACTCCAAACTTTTTAAATGATTGTAAAAAATTATTTGGTATTTTTTATCAACATTCTTCTCCTTGGAACAATGTACACTTACTAAAGTGAATAAAGGCGTAAGGTTCTCCTGATTTTAATGACCTTCGGTAACACCTGAGTATTAAGTTATTACCGGCTTTGGAAAGTATTTTAAATAGCAACATAAACTATCTGTAGGGACTGGAGGTATTAAGTATTGTTTAAATCTAGTCAACCTCTTTGTACTAGTAGGACCTCTTTGTAATTGAACTTTGTAGCGGAGTAGAGAGCATGTGATAAGACTGTAATAAACCATACTAACCTCAATAAGTGTTCTGTTAATTACCCACAATTTGGTGACCCCGACGTGATTGTGATTGTGATAATCCGACGTGATTTAATTCGACGTGATTTAATTCGACGTGATCGAACTAAGTGATTCCCAGCATGGCGTCGCCGGCAGGAGAAAAATTTGAGGCTAACCTAGCGGACCAACCGGAGGTAACTAAAGTTTCAATTAGAATTCCTCCCTTCTGGACCGATAAACCTGAATTATGGTTTTATCAAATAGAAGCCCAATTCAATCTTGTGGGTATTATTAAAGAAGACACGAAATTCAACTATCTTGTTTCTCAGCTAGAAACTAAATATATGGAAAACATATGGGACATTATTAGAGGTACGGAGGTTAATAAATATACTTTAGCTAAGGAGCGTCTTCTTCAGCTGTTTAAGGAGAGCGATAGCCAGCAAATTAGGAGGCTGTTGACAGTTGAGTTAGGTGATCTCAAGCCTAGTCAGTTGCTCCGTAAAATGCAGACTTTGGCTGGTGGGGATTTGACAGACAAAATTCTGAGAACGCTGTGGTTGGAAAAACTTCCGGTTTCAATAAAAAATATTGTAATCATTAGCGAGGAGACCTTAGATAAGGTGGCAGTTATGGCAGACAAAATAGCGGAGGTTACCCCTCAGTCAAGTGCCTATTCCGTTAGTCAGGACTCAAGTCTAAATGAACTGATGGAAAAAATTGAGTCTAGAAATTCAGATTTCTTCGTTGAATTCTAGAAATAGGTCTCGCAGCTCGTCCAGAGATTCTTCCCATTTGAGGCGCGGTTTTAGCCCCACAAAAAAATTTTGTTATTTTCACCAGAGATTTGGAAAAAAATGTAGGCCAGAAAAGTGTACACAACCTTGTGCTTGGCGGCAGCTGTCGGAAAACTCCCACAAGCAACAGTAGATGTGGCCTCGGCTGTTGCTAACAATTTAGGCAGT
The DNA here is from genome assembly GCA_930367205.1 of Acanthosoma haemorrhoidale. Taxonomy (NCBI): domain Eukaryota; kingdom Metazoa; phylum Arthropoda; class Insecta; order Hemiptera; family Acanthosomatidae; genus Acanthosoma; species Acanthosoma haemorrhoidale. The sequence goes on from OV884011.1 coordinate 130,259,295, forward strand.
CACAAATTTCGTTTATTTGTCCAGGATAAAAAAACCAGACTAAAGTTTCTTGTCGATAGTGGAGCAGATGTGTCCGTAATTCCGCTAAGATCAAAGTGCGAGTCCCCTAGTAGAGATTTTGTTTTATTTGCAGCCAACGGATCCATGATACCAACATATGGTGTACAAACTTTAAATATTGATTTGGGTTTGCGCCGTCAGTTTCAGTGGCCTTTTATTGTGGCTAAAGTGAACAGAGGAATAATTGGTGCAGATTTTTTGGCCCATTTTAATCTTTTAATAGATTTAAAAAATAAGAAACTTGTCGATAATGTCACAGGTGTACAGATCCGTGGTGAGATTTCAACTATTTCAAATGGTGACATCATTAGCACGGTGTCAAATTCTCAACGATTTGCTGACTTACTAGCCAAGTTTCCGAATCTGACCAAACCAAATTTAATACCTAGTGAATGCAAGCACAACGTAGAACACTACATTCATACTACTGGAAGGCCGATTTGTTCAAAAGCTAGAAGACTCGACTCTAGGAAATTACAGTTAGCGAAGGAGGAGTTTCAATTCATGTTGAATCATGGAATAATACGACCATCGAAATCCGAATGGGCTTCTCCTCTGCATCTAGTTACGAAGAAGGATGGTTCATTACGCCCCTGTGGTGATTACCGCAGGCTTAATGACCTTACAGTTCCTGATCGCTATCCAATTCCTCGGATAGATGACTTCCAGAATATGTTACATGGAAAAACAATTTTTTCTAAAATCGATCTTTTTAAGGCCTATTATCAAGTTCCCATAGCTGAGGAGCATAAATCAAAAACAGCTATTATCACTCCATTTGGGCTCTTCGAATTTAATGTCATGGCTCCAGGGTTACGAAACGCACCCAGCAGTTTCCAACGTTTTATCCATCAAGTTTTTACTGGTCTCGATTTTGTGTTTATTTTTTTAGATGATGGCCTAATTGCTTCGTCAACGGAAGAAGAGCACAAGCGTCATTTGGAGATTGTTTTCAACCGCTTGGACGAATATGGCTTGCGTATAAGTGTAGCCAAATCTATGTTTGGAGTGCAAGAATTGGAATTTTTGGGGTACAGAATCACTCCAGATGGATCAATACCTCTTCCAGAGAAGGTCAATGTCATCGTTAACTACAAGCTTCCCCAGACTGTTCAGCAGCTTCGCCAGTTTTTGGGAATGCTAAATTTTTACAGAGGATATTTACACAAGGCTGCAGAAACTCAAGCCATTTTGCATGACTATCTTAGAGGAGCAAGGAAAAAGGACAATAGGAAAATCACATGGACTCAGGAAGCAGTTGCCAAATTCGAGCAATGCAAAGTTGATTTTGCTAATGCAACTATGCTCACATATCCTTGCCCAGACTATCCCTTGGCACTTGTCATTGATGCCAGCGATGTTGGCGTGGGTAGTGTGGTCCAGCAACTTGAACCTAATGGGTGGAGACCTCTAGCTTTTTACTCTAAAAAACTTAATGATGCTCAAAAGTCTTACAGTGCATATGACAGAGAGTTGTTGAGCATGTATTTATCGGTCAAGCATTTTAAGCATCTGTTAGAAGGGCGTCACTTTGTGATTTTTACGGATCATAAACCGCTTATTTTTGCGTTCAAGCAGAGAAATGACAAAGCTTCCCCTCGCCAACAAAGACAATTGCAGTACATATCTGAATTTACCACAGACTATGGTCCTCAGCTATGGGAACTTGATAATAGGCCTTAAAAAGATCGATTTTAGAAAAAATTGTTTTTCCATGTAACATATTCTGGAAGTCATCTATCCGAGGAATTGGATAGCGATCAGGAACTGTAAGGTCATTAAGCCTGCGGTAATCACCACAGGGGCGTAATGAACCATCCTTCTTCGTAACTAGATGCAGAGGAGAAGCCCATTCGGATTTCGATGGTCGTATTATTCCATGATTCAACATGAATTGAAACTCCTCCTTCGCTAACTGTAATTTCCTAGAGTCGAGTCTTCTAGCTTTTGAACAAATCGGCCTTCCAGTAGTATGAATGTAGTGTTCTACGTTGTGCTTGCATTCACTAGGTATTAAGACGACCGTCAAGCAGGTGTCGGGTAAATATGTTTGGCTCAATGTTAAAAAGAACATCCAGGAGTGGACTAAAGCGTGTATGCCATGCCAGCGTACTAAGATCAACCGTCATGTGAAATCTCCGGTAGGACAATATAAAGTGCCTGATGAACGTTTAGCTGAGATACATATAGACCTATTTGGTCCCCTTCCCCCTTCTGAAGGAAACGTTTACGCGTTAACCATGATAGATAGATTCACCGGTTGGATGGAAGTTGTACCACTCAACAACATCACTGCGGAAACAGTTGCTAAGGCTGTTTATAGTCACTGGGTTGCGCGATTTGGTGTTCCCAGACGCATAACGAGTGATCAGGGTCGTCAGTTTGACTCGGGATTGTTCAAACACTTTAGTGCGTTATGTGGCGTCAAACTCTACCGCTCTACGCCTTATCACCCTCAATGCAACGGCAAGATTGAGCGACTCCACCGTACATTGAAAACAGCATTGAAGGCACATAATTCCCGGAGTTGGACGGAAACTTTGCCAACTGTGCTGTTAGGCTTGCGAGCAGCAATTCACCCGGATTCTAATTCTTCCCTATCTCAAATGCTCTATGGAAAAACTATCACATTACCTGGAGAATTTTTGCAAATGGATCACGGACATTCTCAGATTCACAAGATTGGGTCGGAGAACTTCAAGAGGAAATGCGTCAGCTGAAGCCTGTTCCTGTAAATCACAAGTCTTCTAGGTGCGTTTTTATTTACAAGGACTTACAGAAGTGCTCACATGTTTTTATGCGCACTGATCGGATCAAGAAACCCCTAGAACCAGCATACGAAGGACCTTTCCGTGTCATACGCCCGTTTAGAAAAATATTTTCGATTGGAAATCCATGGCAAGGACATTGCGGTTTCTATTGACCGGCTAAAACCAGCTTATTTTCTTGCCGATGAAGATATGAACCAACAAGACTCTTCGACTTTACCTTTAGCCCAGTCTCCAGATGATTTTCCAGTATTGAGGACGCAGCCTACAGACCAGGAGAAACAACAGAAGCAACCTGAAACTGTACCAACCTCTACTAGAAGTGGTAGAACTGTGCGGTTTCCTGGAAGATATTTGGAAGAAATACTTGTTTGAATGAATTTTCTATATTCTGATTATTATTCTTTGAAGCTATTCATATATCATAATTTTGTTTCGAATCAATATTTTTCCATTTTGTTTCTTGAATTTTCAGTATATTTTTTTTTGAACGATGCTATGAATGCTATAGTTCCTATTAAGGTAATTCACAATTGTGTTTCATAAATATTAACGTGTTCACTGAATAAGGGGTAATGTAGGGACTGGAGGTATTAAGTATTGTTTAAATCTAGTCAACCTCTTTGTACTAGTAGGACCTCTTTGTAATTGAACTTTGTAGCGGAGTAGAGAGCATGTGATAAGACTGTAATAAACCATACTAACCTCAATAAGTGTTCTGTTAATTACCCACATATCCAATAATGAGTAGCACATGGACCTAAAAGGACTAAAAGCCAATGTTATCAGAGATCTCCTGCTTCCTACATTCATGCAGGCACTATCCTTAGCCACTTAAATACCCGAGCTAGTGATTGAAAGGTACTGCTACCCAAGTGTACTTGCCTTTTAGGGGTTTGTAGATAATTTTAAAATGATCTTTATCACATATTTGTCTCTCAGGCCCTGTAACCATTCCATTAAACTGTAACGCTCTTAGGAAGCTGTAGAATTAATGGATGGAAAAAGAGAGTCTTTTCTTACCCGGCGTTGTACTGAGTTTTCACACCTTTTGGAGTCTTGTCTGACAATTCTCTGATAAAAAGAAGGACACTTAGTAGCATGATGATCTAGGTAATAATACAACAATAAATATTATCATAGTAGGTTGTCAATATTGGACTACAATGGAAGAAGGATTCTATTGCCCAATAGACTTGCGTATGGCATTCGTTTCCATGTCTCAACTTGGAACGAATACGACTATGGTTGAAAAATTATCCGGCGAAAGGGTAGTCAAATCATTGGGCTGTAACGCCCTTGTCATCTTTCGAAATGTATTGAACAACCAAATTCTCTAAAAACTCTAAGCAAATTTTGTTCTGATTCAACGTTAACCATACTCCAAGAGCATAAATGGTACCGTCAATGTCAAGAAGATGTCTAAACGTAGACATTTTCTTGCGAACCTATGTTAAGCTCCGCAACTTATGAGCTGTATTTTGAAAAAATATTGATCAGCTGACCATTTTTCCTTAAACATATTGAATCTAAGCTCCGTAGTAGCCGCAGATGCTTGAAATGGCTCAGACTTATTACCTGCCTGCAACATATAATCAGAGCATGTAAGTATTCTTTTTGTAACAATTACACATTGAGATGTTGAGTGACTAACTGGTTGTAACGGCGCCTGCTTCCCTGCAGCGGTAATGCATTATTTATTTTATCTTATTCTTTCAGTATAAAGGCATCAGTGAGCCTGAACTATGTACATGAGATTTTCCTTAATGCTTACTAGACAGAAGCCGATTGCATTGTTTATTGTTACTCTCCAGGGCATTTTCCCTCTCTTTCCTTTTGTTGTGAATGCATTAAAATCAGATAAGAATAAAGAATTACAAGTAGGCAGAAATGAAACACGGCCTACAGATGTAATTGATGCAAAGTAGAACGATAAAAAAGAGACCGAGCTCTAAATTTACTTTTTATCGAACATACCGCAAAAAGACAAAGAACAGATAAATATCAGTGATATTTATAGATACGTTCACCGAAGCATGTTCTGAACAACGTTTGTTTGTTAACTTTCATCACTTGCGGCGATCGATCCGATTATTTCCAATCTCTCTGCAATAAAGAGTTGTCAAGCTCGGCGCAAGCTTCTCTGTATTTTCAACACATGTTCTTCTTAAGAGCAGACAGGACGGTCGGCAATTATAGATTATAGAATGAAACGGAATCCCTCCCCGGGAAGAAAGGCGCTTGTCCTTGGACCCTTGGACCAATCCTTTGGACCAATCCCTAAGAACCGCCTCTACATGTCGGCCCATCTCCGACTAGAGGATTTAGGTAGTCCACTCAAAGGCGACTCCCCGTTGGTACCGAATCAAAGGATAACGGACAAAATGTTCAACGATAACAAACCCCCAAGGTCGACTAAAATGGATACTGAACTCGTGGCTTGACAACTTTTTGGATCAGTTAACAACCAAAGCCTTGATTTTGACTCCTTAATCCGCGACCTTTTCAGGCTGCTATCTCACTGTCAACAACACAGCTCAAAGATGACTTGCAATGCTAACATTCTTTATGTTCTTAAAATGCTGTATTCCCCGATCATCTAATTATTGCTTTAACTTATCTTACATATTATTTTCTACCTAACATTCAAATATTACAGCAATTCTTTAAAATAATAAATACATACAATTTTTACGAATAAAATAATTAGGTTATCATTTTTCAAAGCCATTTTACCCAACATTTTTCGCATATACTTATTAAAATAATAAAATAGGTTATTGAAATGTAATAAATTATAATATTTATATAACTAAAATATAATATTTATTTAAACTGTTACTTATAAATTACTTGTATACTTTATTTAAAATATACTAAAATGTACAGAATAAATTTGTATTTAGCACCGAAACTATTACAAAAACAATTATACCCAGCATTGTTCGCATGTGGTTACAAGAAAATAAAAATAATAACAGATATTATTTTAAAAAATAACTAAAATATAATCTTTATTATATATAAAAAACAGGTTTTTATTTAACATATGCTAAAATTTAGAAAATAAATTTAAACCTGTTTGAACACATAAGACTATTGGATACTGTAACTAGTGCATCAATGCGCACGCTGGCTTAGTATTTAAGATACGAGTGAATACATCGATTTTAAGAGTGTGCTTACCGTTTATGTCTTCTAAAAGAAATAACATTAGTGATGAAGCTGTTTGTGAAAGTTATTCATGGGTACTTTGAGTAACAACATGGGTTTTCTATGAATAAAATATAATGTTTTCTGTTCCCAAAGTATTTTATTAAAAACACAAGGGACTGGTCTTAATCTGATGTTAAAACGTATCAAACTGTAAAATATCGTTAACTTAGTCTTGATGCTGTAACTTACTGTTACATGCATAGGTCTCAGAAGATGCTACCTTATCTTGCACAAAACCAGGAAATTTAGATTTATTTAGATACACCCCCATAAAGTAGACATTCCTCCACAATGTCTCCAACCGAAATCTAAACAACAAATTGTAAATTATCGGAATTAAATTAGAGAAACTCGAAATTGATCATTAAAAAAACCTATACTTGATTGAATAAGAAATAAAAAGAATAGAAACAACAAAATATATAAAAAAGTATACATATAAAATAATGATATATTATTTTAAGTAAAGAATGTCTAATTTTATCTTCCTACAATTATGTATTTTTAGTTTACAAGCGCTTTCACGCTTAAGAAATACAAACGTAAAGGAAAACAAAATTTGGTTTTGTTTAATTAATCTAAACCCACAACCAGCAATTAAACCATAACATATTATATTAATACAAAGAATACACAAACAATTGTAGCCCCTTGATAAGAAAAATGGCATTCAAACCACTCGTTAATGACTCATATATATCCGTAAACAAAAATGATCATTAATGATGCTAACTCTACTCATTTTCGATTTTCATCAAAAACTTTTTGATGGACGACGTTTCGTTAAACTATGTTTGTTTGCTGTTGATGAATGGAAAACGTTAAAAGTTAAGTTTCCCAATATTGGATCTCTCCTATTTTACCTTGACCACGTGCTGCAAACCTAATGCATATGCACAGAATACCTCGAAACGTCAATCGTAAATAAAGTTCATCGACCTAAGTCCAGTTTCCTACGATTAAACCCACTCAAAAAATAGAAAACCTTTATTTGATTTCTTTGTATAAGCAGCCTTGGACGAGTGACTAACCGAAACCCTTATATTTTTTCGAAACGTTCAGATAAATACCTTAACGAAAATTCCACAGCTGAAAATTTAAAACAACACACATTCCAACACGAGAATTTCCAAACTGTGCCAAAATTTCTAAAATTAAAAGTCAGAAACTCCATTTTTAATAGCTCAGTAGGCTACAATTGTCCGAGAAACCGAATCCTTCTTAGCCACTGAAATAGGACGTAATGACTCACAACTGCCATCCATCAAAAACTATTGAATAAGTCAAGCTTATACACAGAATGTTATCACCTTGATCATTAGCCAAGAAAAACAGAGGTTAAGGACCCAACTATGCGGGATTATTATAAATCTTGCTACTTTTAATAAATAAATATGTTAGATGATTTAAATAATAATCTACTGTTTAACTTTAATGGTGTTTAACTTTAAACTATAAATCTTGTTAATAAATGTAGGCACGTCAACAACTGCGGGTGGCCTCGACTATTAATAGGAAAGTGTTTATGAATGACTCAACTAAGAACAAAATTTATAATCTACATACGTCTTACCTTGATTTACTGCGTGAAATTTTAACCTTTTAACTTTGTAGAAGGCCAATAGGGACTTCTAATGGAATTAAATATAATTATTTCAAGCTAATAACATAATTGTTAGGAAACTTGGCTGCAAAGCTAAAACTGGTCCTAAAAATATACATAAAACCGAAGTTACATAGATTTCACATACATAGGAGAAATACGGTTACTACTTTGACCGATCAATCGTGCTAGTATATGGGGTTATCTTGAACATAGTTAACTGCCGGGTGCTATGGCACTAAAAGCTTGTCTCTGTTGTCTTTTTTAGAGTTTCGTTTTTTCTTTTTTTTAAAACCAGAAACCCTTGTTTTCTCACCCATGTGTATGTTTGTCTTCGTCTTCTCAATTTCCTGTTCCGTAAAATTTTTTATTGGAGTCCAATTTACTGCCATTACCACGTCCACAAAAGACTTTTCGTTAATTAATTAATTAGCAATTAAAAATATATTATCATTATGAGTAAAATCTGAAATGGAAGATTCTAACAGACTGGCCAAGCCAGTGCTTATGATCGCACAAAACGTATTCGAGGTGTTCGCAAACCCCCTACGTGGGAGCTCCCCAGGAACAACAAGCTCCAGCACAGAAGAGACAACCACAACAATAAATCAACTGCTGAAGACGAGCAGCAATCACGAATGAGGGTGTAACTATCCACCCACTAACCGAGTACTAACTAACCACACCACTGGATCTCCCGCGAAAGGGAAAGAAACACCTTCGCTCCAAGGAGTGGACAGTGGAACAAGGAATTCCTCACTCCGGAGTTACATTTCCAGGAGGACATAAACCTCATAACCATCCGATCCAAGGATGTTCCTCCGGGTGTGTCGACGTTCGACCGCTCCGCACAACGGAATCCACAAGACAAGAAGAGAGAAATCTCTCCTACGCGCACAGCTCAACCATCCGTGACTTTAATAACCGGAGTTTAAGGGTAGGTTAAGGTCGAGAGGTTAAGGGCAATCAACCACCACCAGCTATCATCTTACGTTGTTGTATATAAAGACCCGAGGACTGTGAAGACTAGTGGAAAGAAGAAAGACTCATCTATCTACAAGACTATCTCCAGCACTAACAACCAATTCCTGGGTGAAGCCGCTGTATTCTGCCAAGGTGGCCCTAATCGAAAAACCCAGGGTCCTCTACCTGACTCCGGAACAGCGAGCTGAGCTAAAATATGGGCCGAAATGAGTACCACCCTGGTGGCTCTGTGTAGACATTTAATTGTTCACCCCCCCCCCACTGGATGTCGCACTTAAAATGGAAAGCTTTAAACTTCTAAATTTGAATGCCGACGTTATTGTGACTAAACTTAAGGAGGTATATGTGTTCCAGCACTCTACCAGCCGGACATGGTGGTTGTCACAGAAACGAGGATGGCAACCCAATTCGAATGCCTAAAGGTGTACTCTGCTACCATCGAGAGGATAACCGGCTACAATGGAGTTCTGGTGGCTGAACGAAATGATATAACTTTTCAAAGTAAGTGGCTCCACCAATAACAACAGTCAATGCATCACGGTTAAGGTAAATTCGGGGAAACCTATTTACCTTACCATCTAGTATAAGAAGCCGTGTGCGCCTCTCCAAGAGTACTCAGCCCTGTTACACGCATGCACGCAAAAGACCACCCAATGGGTAGTATGAGTACTTAATGCTTCCTGCCTTAGACATAATCCTGCATTAGTAACCAGACAGCAACATGGAATTACGAATTGCACCACCCTGGACTTTGTTACATTGAACCAGAGGCCGTACTGTATGCAGTAAATGGTAAAGTGGTGACCTCTCGCCCCACAAAGTATGACAGAGTTGTATCAGTCCCAAATTTACCACAACCCACTTAGTTCTAGTTCCCCTAACCAAAGAATAAGTTCCATGCCGCTGTCACCACCATTCCGAAGTACAACCTGATGCCACTCACTCTACAGCCACCACCTACCTACAGGTATCAGGTTGCATTACATCCCTGAGAAATTCAAACAAACCATATTGTTCAAGAGATAATCAGAGAACCAGAAGAGAAGACCGCCATACCCACTACCGGCCGATTAATTCACACATAGGGAAGGTTCTGGGGAAAATTCTTTTGAAATATCTCAAAGACTACTGTGTGGGCAACGACACCACTCTCTAGAGCAGATAGGATTTTAAGCCATCCTTAGGTCGGAACAACCTCCCCCTTCTGAAACTAGAGCCAGAATCTTGCCACGAAGTTAACCACGACTATAATTTCGTCTGACTGCACTCAGGTCTTTGACTCTGCGTCCCACGGGACATTAGGTTAAATGCTTTGCGGCCAGAAGTGCTGGAGCAGCTCTCTAACGATGATTCTAATGGCTAGCTTTCTGAACAACCGATTGCTGTGGGTGCGGGTAGGTGATAGCCTCTCCGAAGCTGTGCCTCTGTCCTTTGGAGTACCTCAAGAAGCCGTGCTGTCCCCAGTGATTTTCAGCGTACACATCTGAAATCCTTGGAGACCAGAATACCACTAATTTGCTGCTTTCAGTGAAGACATCGCGATGTTTATTAGCAGCATGAACGCCAAGAGGGTTTGTCGTCCAGCCGAAGCAGCTTGCAACAAGTTAAGTGATAGATTGGGGAAGCTCAGTATTACAGTGAACGCCGGAAAGACTGACTGTGTATGTATATAGTATGTATGTATAATATTCTCATTCCAGAAGGGAAAGAAACTGCAGCCAACTAGCTACACTATATAAGAGAACCACGATATTCTCCCATCTACATCTTCGTATACTTGAGCATAAAAATGGTGTCACCGCCGTTTTGGTGACCAGCTTGCGAATGAAGACTTACCGGCTCACACTTCCTAACATCCCCAAATCTATTTCAACGCCTTAAACTGATGATAAACAAGAGCGTATTTATGCTGGTTCTGCTGTATGGGGCACCACTTTTTAGTCATCTGACTGAAGGGACTCCAGCGATTTCAAAACGGGATAGGCATGAAAGTGGTTAGACATACTTCATTCCAGCAGCGGAAAAATAGTGAACAGCACGAAGACTTTGGGTTGCCTACGTTGGATGGGTTCATTCCAGACATAGACAATCAAATTCTTTGACTCACTGCAATACATAAACAACCCCTTCCTCAACACGATTTTTAAACCTCCGTTCCCGCATCGATAGCATCAGGCAGTTGAAGCGGGGACACTCTAGGTTTAAGTTAGTTTGTAAGTTAGCCGTACGTTAGTTTTAGGTCCCTCTCTCTCTATTCCGAAGGAGAGCATCACCTGGACCTGTTAGCACTGTTCAGTTATTTTAACCGTCTTCCGAGTTTTGTTAGTTTGTGAGAACTGCTTAAAATACATGATAGCATAGCAGTTCAAGCTCACTTCAGCTCAATGTGTATTATTTTCATGTATTCAGTTTTAATAAATAAATATGGCTAAGAATAAAATAAAAAATCGGTCTCAAGGATACCGAAGACATCATCTATGACGGCATTTAGGTAAAAAAAGAATTTTTAGCTCATTAATATTAATCATTTAAGCTGCAGCATAGTTTTATATAACGTCAATCATAAAATAAATTTATGATTTCATTTTCACATAAAATTGATTTTTTTAAAACTAACAAATATATTTCATTACATCAAATTTGAGGCTTGATTCGACTTCCTGTTTAAGTTGGCCACATGAATGTGACGTCCGTTCAGAGAACTATTGACGTAACTTTAATATTTTAAATTAATTGATCTATGAATCTAGGTATACAATCAAACGTCATTAAAATTGTTATCACTTCCGTAAAGAAACCCTTAATTTTGTGACTCTTCATATTTTACTAGATTTATATATTATTATTATTATTATATTATTATAATTTGTTAATTATAATTTTAACAGGGGATTTATGATTCCCAAAAGAAACTATTGTAGAGAGTTTTAGAATTTAATTCATTAATTATATAAGAGGTCTATGATTGCCGAAATGGTACTCTCTCCCGCGACCTTAGCAAAGAAAGAGTGAGCATTGTTTACTACACGCTAATATCCATCCTGAGCTCTGATTAATTGACAGTTACGTAAGCCGGCGCAGATGGACTTATTGACATTTGGGAGAAGGTAATAGCTGTTAGGGTTATCATCATCGGTTCATCAGCATTTGGCAACAATGCTATCGCTAGTGGGGAGATGGGATCTGATGAGGAAGCGAAAGATGCCTTGCTGGACATGGCGAACAGCCAAGGTCCCGCCGCATACCGAACTTGTCACTCAATCCCCTAGCCGTCGGCTGAAATTTCAAAATTCATTCACTACAAGTAAACCTATAGTTTTAGAATCTGTGTTAGTAGTACCACGATCGTCCTATTAATAACAAAGGAAAAGCAAACATTTTCTTTATGTACTTATTAAACCATCAACAAAATTTCCTATTACCAGCATTTCTCATGAAGATGAGTTTTCTCATCATTTCTTCTCCCGTTAGATCTAAAATGAAATTATATTGACAAAAATTTATTTACATTGAATAAACAGAATCCAAATTAAGGACGTATTCAGAGAAATGTCCGTGTTCTAGCAGAGATTTATAATTGCACCGGTTTGACAAAAGCGTCTTATTAAAAGCGTTAATCAAATATTAAAATAAATGCAAAAGGCTTAAAGGATGCACAAAATAACTTATTGAAACCGCATGGAACACCATGTTGATAGTTGACTCTTATAAATTGATCATCCTGATATATTTTTGAAATGCTATTAGCGCTGCAGTTACCACGAGGAAAAACTGAGCCGAGACATTTTTTATCTATTGTTTGAACTGGTATTTGAGAAATGATGATCGGATCAATCGTTTATCATGAGATGTCACATGTATATACTACTGTTGTAAAACATACTTACAGAAAAATGAAAGATGAGCCCCTTTGTTCGGGTTTAATAATTGTAAAATATTAAAGGATCGTGAGGCCCAGCAAGCTAAAACTTATCTCTCGATAAGTTTTTATTGTAGAATAACAGTCCTCCTAGCCCCAAACAACAGTAGGCTGCACCGACACTCCTTAGGGTAAGATGGGATATTTGATATAGGCAACCAATGTGTGTGGCGAGAACCAGCCAAGTAATGATTGCTTGGACTGTGAATAGGTCACCCTTTCACTCTCAAATGGAATCCCAAAAAGGGTAGGGGTAGTAGGAAAAAATCGATTTATTCTTATTAACCTTTTAACCAAAAAGAACATTAATAGATTAACATCACGCAACGCGTGAATAATAAACCATATATTTTACATTGAGGATTTTACAAAAAAAAAAATTATTGAGCTATTTTTTTATATAATTTTTAAAGCCAAATCAAATTATTTGTGGTCATTCTTCCAGTGAAGAGGTTTTATTAAACTATTACACGTGCCTCTTATCCACTTTTCATGTTTTGTTAATGTGTAAACGTATTTGTTTCTATCTAAAACATCCCCGAAATATTTGAGAAAAAGTATGTTTCTCATCCCTACTTACTTTATCTCGTACTTTTTCGTATTATATATCCAATTTTTAAATGTTATCTCAGCTATTAATTAATAATAAGTTTAGGTTATAACCTTTAACTCCACCCACAGATGTTGAAATTGAAAATATAATTAATTAAACCATTAAATTAGTATAATTATTTCAATACATTTTTTTAAATTTATCTATCCAAAATCGGAACTAACTAAATAGAAAAAGAAAATTTTCTGTAACCTCAGCTTTAAAATTAAAATGGAATCCTCTTGACCTCACCTCATCTAAATTATTCAATGAGGGCCTGAAAATAGTCTTCCGATAAGAATCCTTTAAAGGAATATATTTTTATAAGGAATGGGTTGACGACCCCTTTCTTTCTCTCGAAGTCAGTAACGAAACCGCTTTGACAAAAAGCTACGCTATTCCAACACCAATTGGGGAATCGTCTTCAGCAATTCTTCAGTTTGCCATACAAAAAAAACACTGACAGGTTCTTTTTTTCTACCTTTGATATATTTTTAGCATTTTTAATAAATTGCTATCAATTTTCTCGGTTCCTTTCCCGTTGGTAGTAATTGTAACCGGGTCAACGTTTGCAGAATTTTTATTTTTTCTCAATGACCACTAAACATTTATATATGTCTTGTATTGGACTTAGAGTACCAAATTAAAATATTGGACATTCCGTCACACTATGAATGTCAGCATATCAGATGGTTGTGGGATCGGGTGGTGTACACCTACCAAGGGACCTGGTGCAGATACACAAAGCATGTCGAAACTATGTCCGTTAATACATGTCAACCTTGGTTCAAACTAAATACCCACTCATATTTCATGATAGCTATGTACTCACAGTTTGTCTTATCTTATTATAAATAATTTATTGTTACTAACTACTGTTAATGGAAGATAATAATCATTATTATAAAGGGATTAATGCCACGATATGTTACAGAAACACTCTGTTTCAGATTCACCTGAGGATCTATAATTATCTGGAAATTTAAAGGGGCTATGAAAGAAAAGAAAAAAAAAAAAAAAAGAAAAGAAAAAAAAGTTACAGAAATTATATTATTTCCTACATTGGAGCACCTTTTCTATGAAGAATAAACGCTACAGAAAATGACGCAAATACTCGTACATAGCCTCGAAAATTTACAAACAGAAAAAATACCGCCAGGGAAAGTGAATGGAAGAGGAAAGATGGCCAAGACCTGGAATATATTTTACAAACAAGAAGAAAGGAAGGTCGCACTAACCTCTTTTGTTCTCCAACTTAAGGCAGAAAGAGCGTGGATGAGAGAATGTAAGTAAATAACCAATATTGGACTGACAGTAAACTTGCACACGATAATTATTTTAGAGATCAATTATCTGTTAGTAAGTTGTAACAAATTTGTGAGAAAATATTGTAAAGCGTGTAACTATTATGCAATCTATTATATCTTTATAACATTCTAATTAAAATAAAAAGTGCTTATCTGTCGCTCTCTAACATTAAAAATTCACAAGCTTTGATTTATCAAGGTTTATGTTTCTGATAAGTGGAGCGTTGTAGTTAACTTTTGATTTTTATGTTGTATTTATGTTTTTATTTGTATTTATGTTGTATTTAATTTTAATTGACTAAATATGCAATATATTAAGTAGATTATGATCTTAGTTTTTCAACCAAATACTTTGGCATCAACTGTGTGCATGCCCGTCTTAAAAAATCTTAGCCAAAGATATTTTCTAAACCTAGATATGTTTCAGTTTAAAAATGTATTTATCAAGCTACAAACTTTACATTACCTAGACAATGTTACTTTTCACTCATACTGGTTCATTGCAAAGTTGGTTAAGTGTATCAGATAGATCATAGTTTTACAACCAAACACTTTGGTATTAATTGTATGCATGTCCATCTTATACAATCTTTGCCAAAGATATTTTCAAAACCTAGACATGTTTAAGTTTAAAAATGTATTTACCAAGCAACAAACTTTAAATCACCTAGACAATTTTACTTTTCACTCATATTAGTTCAATGCTTAGTTTGAGATTAACACAGGGAAATGCACTATTATCCGCAATGTCAGTTGTTGACTGCAAATATCAATTTCTATAAACGGGAGAAAGGCAAATTTGGTTAAGTGAAGCCAATTACTCTTTGAGTAATTTATCGAACGTAGCATTTATGAAAACCAACTAGTGCAGAACAGGCTTTATTGCCCCAGGCTCAGTCCGGGTTTTCCCCGTGCTTGTAGACATTGAAATTAGCAAATTTTAACATCCAGTTAGCCTTCAAGAACAGAATAAAACCTTGGATGAGTAACAATGTAATCAAAAGTATAACCAAAAATTAAACCATTATTAGCCGAAGTTTTTCCCCCTCAACACTTTTAATTATTTAGTGAAATATATACAACATATATATTATAACGAGCTTTTTTTAGTGCACCAGAACTGCATTTTAAGAGTTCTTGCTAGCTAACATGACGGATAACGGTTAAACAATTATACCTTCAATGAACCAGGTATATGCAAAACAGTGAGTTGGCTTTTGACAATATTTATTTTAAAATTACTATTTGTTACTTATAACGTTACTTGTAATTTTGTTATTTTTATCAAGAAAGGGCCTGGATAGGCGAAACATCGACATTTGTGTGATTAAGGAATACAGGATGACTTTTTCCCCTTTGTGAAAATGTATTTTTATACTGCTAATTAAAATCCACAAGATTCTCTTTTTTCACTTTTACCTCTTATATAATGTTATTGAGCTTACTGTATACAACCATAGCAATAAGTGATTGTGCTCCTAAAGCTTGCTTACGAGCAAGTACAAAAGCTTGAAAGAATGGCTGATGACCCCTGACAGCCAGCGGTGGTCCACTGACACGAACGGATCTGCAGATGACCAATCACCGAGGGCAGGCAAGGTTAGAGATCGCTAACCCAGGATCTTGAGCGGAGAAAGCCGGCCGGAGTCGAACCACCCTTATCTGCTGACAAAAGCTCTGTCGGGCTGTCCTCTTTCACAAATCCCATGGGTATTTATCAGCGGAGGTGTCTGTCCGATCGCGGGCCATCACAATGGCCAGTTAAAGTTCTCGGTTTTGAAGGCTGGAAGGCAATTCGAAAATGACACTTCTTATCAAAAAGAAGTTAACCAATGGGTCAGTTCTAGAACGAGCTCTAGATCAGTGTTCTACAGAGTTTAAACAGTCCTGCTTGATTTTACCTGAAGTACAGAGGGTAGAGTTCAATGTCGCATGTTTTGAGCATTGCTTAGGTCTAAGCATTTAACTCTGGTTGTACCTAGGACCTTCTAGGTCCCGCTAGGTCTTAAGTAGGTGGGCTACTCGAGTTGTACAGAAGTAGCTGCAAGGGAGCTTCTTTTCCAATGCTTCTTTCATTTATGCCAAGCCATCCATTGTTTGGATAAAGTATTTAGACCGGTAACTATGAGATATTCAAGGCATCAAAAATACTTTATTTAATTTGTCAAATCCTCTCGGTCATTAAAACGTTTTGTCTTTTTAGCAAATAACAAAAAACCTAAAAAAAAAACTACAGTGTATTAAATACTCGGTATTTATTGTTGTCACTCATAACATTATTTTACCTTTGAAGTTCTTTTTTCTTTTGGTAAATGTCCTGTATTCGAATAAAGGATGTAACTCTAAAACGATAGAACATTTTCAGTATTTGGTACTATTTTGTACAGAATTAACTTTTTAGTCTGAAGAGATTTTATTCATGAGCTAATATTTTATTAAACTATTTTTTACATCATGTGTGGATGTAAAGGAGTGATTTAGGGTTATTCTTAGATAGTCAATGGACTGTGACTAAGTATGCGTGGTGGGTTTAAGATTATCGTTTAGTGAAAATTATTGCCACTATTTTTATGTTTCGTTAAGCCTTATTTTTTATATATCAAAGTAAGTATAAAGTTTTCGTTTGAATTAAAAAAAAAATATTAATCAATATTTTGTGAGTCAACATCTCGTTTTTTTTAAAGCAACAGTACTAAATTCTATGTCTTAAGCCATATTGGTTAATGAAAACAACATTTAAAAAAAAAAAATGTCTAGCATTTTTTGAGGCGTCACTTTGAGAAAACTTACAATCTGTAAAAACTAGATTTTTCCTCTTACTTCTGGTTATTATTTACCAGAACAGGAATATTCAGCCATTTCCAAAGTACAGTAGGACGTACCTATAAAGTTTCAGGTCATATTGGTAGAAAAGATGGACATGCAAAAAAAGTAATGACTTATTCAATACCAATTTGAAAAAAGATCCTAATCCTTCGATTATTCAAAATTATTACTAGAAACATCGCAAAGGATTTACTGACAAAAGTTTTATATGTTCTAACAGCTTTTCTACAAATCGCTGATTTCACGCATATTCTATTAATAATTTGACTTGTGGATGAGTTGGAATTTACAATATAATAAAATAGATACCGTCAAAGAAGTTACTTATAGAAACTATATCTGTAAACGTATAATGAAATTAGTTAAATTGTGTAAGCGGCAAGGACGAAAAGATTTAAGAATTTATGAAACGTCGAGAAAATCGTCCCACATTCCGGCATTTGTGAGGAAGTCAGGTTTGATCCAATATATCGAGCAGACGATTACAATATATCAGAGGCATTTGTCGCCTTTGATAATCCTACGACTTCTCAGCAGATCTAAAACGGCCAGTTAATCCTTGGATTTATGATCATCAGATGTTCATAAACAAGGGCCGTTGTTGAGGAAGGAGAAGACCAGGAACTGTTGGATGTAGGAAGTGCAATTGTGGGGCCACAGTCGTCTTTATTGGACCCAATCACGTAAGGGCAGCGTGGGTCTGTAAATGCCTCCAGGTTCCACAAACGGGTTCCATTAGGGCGCCACTACTTTTTCTGCAGAGGAGGAAAGGTAAATAGTAGCAAAACACCTACAAAGACAACAATGAAAAAAAGTTAGTTAAGTGTGCAATATCATTCAGGTAAAGTGTTTGTGATGATGGTACTAATATCATATACAATTAATAAAACAAGCTCAAAGAGCAAATTTTAGTTTATGGATTCACGTTATTACAGTTTCTGTAATATTTGAAACAAATAATAAATTAATAAAGAGATTCTGAAAAAAAAAATTGAAAACTAATGTAACTCAATATGATGTAACAAATATATTAACAAGTAATTAATCAATTTATTAATAAACCATAATTCTGCTCTGGGTTTGAAAATACTTTTTGAATCATCAGACAATTAAATTGAAGCATCCACTTAAAGTTCGTATTTATAGGGGACTCGCAATATCCAGAAGAGGCAAGCACACGTGTTGATAATAGAATCCCAATACAAACCTAAAACCCAATTTTAATTATCTTGACCAGAATTATCAAAAGTAATATATTAATTTTAGTATTGAAATGATATTCTCATTTAAAATTTGATGTCATTATGATCCCTAACAAGCAATCGTTGAGCAAGCTTGATGGAGCTCGGGTACATAAATCAAGATAAAAATCTACTATTTGTCGATCAGATGCAGTCAACCTCTTGGCATTTAAGCAAATAGAACGTTCTAAAAGTTCTTTTTAATGTTTTACTATAAATGTTTCCTTATTGAAAACTAATAAAAAAATTATTGATCAGTTAAAAAAAAACTAACAGACATTTTTGAAACAAGTATATAACAGTATCTGTTGGTATGTGAACAACTGGAAAAGGGATTTTAACCCATAATCTTCAAATCCTAACTCAGTATTAGTGTATCTAATACCGGTAGACTCTCACTACCTTCCCGAACCCACCCGCCTCCTTTAGGCATTCCACACCCCATATCCTTCTCATACTTCCTTCAAATGGGGGACTCCCCTTAGTGAAAGGCACTCATTAGCCCAAAATAATGTTCCTTTATTTTTCCCACATCCAATTTTTTTAAGTTTGAGAGCTAAGGAAAAAAAAAAAAAAAAGTATATCTAATACTTTTAGGTTATATAATATATCTATATAACTTAGTAACTTGTATACCTAGTGATTACATTTTAGAACAAGTCGCTTAATAAATTTTCATCACTCAATTAACACCTTGAATATGTCTCATTAAGGCTTACCCGTTGCTAAATAGGCGGAAGAATAATTAGTCGGATGAATAGAGAAAATTATTTGTTTGATTCAGAGCAATCATCAGGATGAACCATTGTGAATGATAGTTCCGTCATCACCGTTCAATCGTTACAGCTCTAAATTTAGCTCTTTGGCCTTAATAATCATTAAGTACTGAGTAGTGGGCAAGCTGGGTGAAAATGATCATATTCATGATCCAGATACCTTGATGCAGTAGTAAGTTTTGTTTTACTAAAAATAAACATTATTTTTACTTAATACTGATATCCATCGCAATTACTTTTCTTGTCAAGATTCTAAATTAAAAATTAATTATATTTAATGCGTTCCTGTTGTTAAGTCTTCACATTAACCTAGATAACTACCCGGGTGCTTTGTTGCTTTGTAGGTCAGAAAGTTCTAGTGGTACTGTTATATGCAACTTGAGCAGTCGTTAACTCATTTCCCTTTTACCAGTACGCCAATGAATGTAGAAACTCTGGTTTTAAACCGTCTGGGTCATTTTTTATGTAGTTCTATAGAATACCAATACTCTATAGAATAATATCTGCCTATGTTATTGCAGTATATGTCAGTAAAAGGGGATAAGTACCTTTTTTACTACTTTCGGAAAACACAAAAGAAGAAAGATCAAAATATTTCCACTAGCTTTTACCCTAGAAGCACAGATATATACTTTGTTTTTTCTATTTGAAACAATATTTTTCAATCTTACTATCTAACATTTCTTTCCACATCTCCAGGGATAATTTCGCTTCTACCTCAGCATCCAGCGTCAATTTCTTGGCCAAGATACCCATCTGTTGTTGGCCCCCTCATCTATCTATCAATCTATTTTTTTTAGAACAAGTCTAAAAATATAATGGTACCACAGTAATCATCAAACACTCAGTAAGCTCTAAAATTAGCATTTATTTTCCACAAAATATTTTTCTTAGGCCAAACTTATTTTCTTTTATCTCTGTCCTTTATATTATATTTTTACAAATAAATCCCTACATAATGCTCCTAAGCCACCTGCTGACATGAAAAAGTTCCCCATTGCTGCCCTGATTGTTTCATCGACTTTGCTACGTTCATAAATTTAAAATACTTTTTAAAGTAAAATAGTTAGTTTTTAGGAACAAGAATATGATGTGTTCAAATCCTGCTTTAAAAAATTATTTCTGAATAATCAGCCTAAAGATACAACAATAAATAAAGATGGGCTATTTCGGGACAATTTTAAGTCGGTTATCTGCTGTTTTTTGTGAGCTATTTTGGTGTTTGCCATTCTAGAAACATGGATCTGAACCAAAGCCAGTGAACGTAGTCGAGTAGTTTAAAGATGTTGGATTTGCCTAAATTGAGTGTCAGGCCAATGTTGATTAGAGTGAAAATAAAACATTCTCATAGAAGCAAGTAGCAAAGCTTAGATCCGACAATTATCCCCTTGACTAACTGATTTCTGCCACAGAAGGACCACAGATTTTTTTGGGCAAGCCTTTCCAACTATTGGAATTATAAAGCAGGTGCGTTCTTTGAACATCAATCAGTTGTTATGGAGATTGATATTTCACTCGTGGTCAAAAAGGACTACATTTCAAAACCGAATAGAATAACAATCCCTGATGCTCATAGAAGTACCTCAAGTTCAAAAACGCCCAGAACGATCTAGGTACGTGATCAGAACCCTAAATATATTTTAATATTCATCCAAACATTCATCGTTTTCAATAGAAACTAAAAGACCATTCGGGAACGACTATAAATTGTAAAATAAATAATTTATATGTCCTGTCTAGATGCTACAAACCCTGATTTAAAAAAAGAAGTCAAATTTCACGACACTAATCAATGAATTCACGTACCATATCTGGCCCTGTTTAGGAATCATAAAAAACGTGTGACCGTTCACTCGTTTCATTCAGATTCCTTTAACGAAGCCTCTAATTAATTGTCAGAATTAACGTTAAAACATCTTGACTTTTATTTGTTCTATTTAAATATTAATAATTGTATAGGTATTTTTACGTAATCAAGGAATTACTCTTTTATTAGAAAAGACTTTCTTAAAAATAAAATAATTGAATAGAGAAAAAAAAAAACATTTTTTTTTTATTTTAATACTCAGGAGGAAAATAAGTAATGGAGATTGAATTTTCTCTTTCAAGGCAAGCGATAGTTAGTTTTTCATTGCCGGCAAAGCCCGCTGCCAAAATGTATTATTCAAGGTTGGGATGTAAATACATTCACCACTACTGTATAATTCTATCCTAACATTCTAACCGTTCTCTTCAATCTGAAATTGCACACCCACGAAGAGATAAAGTTTGAGATTCAGGATCTAACAAACGCCCAAAACCCGAAAAAGTTCAATTAATTCTGAATTTAAAGAACAATAATTTTTTTTTTTTTATAAATGGGATGTGTAAGTATGAAAGGAGATATTATTGTTATCCTGAACAGACTCTGAATTAAGATGTTTAAAATGTTTATTGGCCGGGCTTTAACAACGAAAGTTGTAAAGTTTGCCTAAAAACCTATAACACTCAATCATAATTTATGATTATATTTCATAACATACTTTGGTAGGGGAAAACCACATGACTTGTGGATAGATTTACGTGTTTTATAGGCTTGGGAACTGTCACGAAATATCTTGCTGATAATTTCTGTATGATATCATTCTAGATTGATGTAAGTCGTTTTTATTTGTGGATATTTTACCTTTCTTTACATGTTTTTTACCATTGGACAACCAATATTTTTTTTTTTTTTTACGAAACTCTAGAGCTTATATGTGTTCCCACACATAGCAGGTATGTGTGGGAAAACGAAATGGAGTTTTAATGTTCAGCTTGAACTCCTCTATCATCCCAAAACAATTATGGTTCTGTTGTATCTATGGAAATATAATGAAGAATACCTAAAATGAATAAAACCTATAAAGCCCATACAGTCTGTAAATAGGTAAATAATTTGGATTCTGGAACTAGTTTTTGTTCTTTTTAGTTGCGTATGTTTATTTTTTATATATAATTTTTAAGTAAGAATGAATTCTTTCAACCCAATTAATTATGATGTTCTAGCAAATCAGGCGATTTGCAGTAAACCCCGATTTATCCATTCCAAAATCGCCTGCAATTCTATAATATTTTGCTATTGTGTTGTCTGACCTACAATACATACATGCACATGTTTCGTTTTTATTAGAGTATTCTTTCTACCCTCACTTATTTTGACATACACTTTTACCGCAAAATATAAGGTTATCATAAAATTATGGCGTTCATGCTATAATATTTTACGGTGCAATGCAGATCGAGGACCTTAAACGGTTGAAAAAAAATGTCAGTTTCAGGTATCTACCTACAAAAGGACTTTCAAGCTATAATGTAAAATATGTTATTATACCTTACATGTAAATTTCAAGGGTTGACGTATAGGACACTTTAGCAAAGGTCATCAGAGTAATTACAACTTCATCGACCGAATTTACCATATTTTTATTTCTAATTGATTTGTACACCACTTTTCTTGTAGTTGATATATTCAGAAGACTATATTTGCGATTTCATGGTTACTCTTGATTATACGTTTGCAAGCCTATAAACCTTTAAGAGGTAAGTAATTTTCGAATTAAAAAAAAAATGAAAGTGATGTAGATATACGTTCCGAAGGATGGAATTATTAAGTGAAACTTACAGTATCGCAATTACACCGGTTTATTGCTAAAACCTTTGATACCCCTACTTAAATTGTTATTATGCATCCATTACCTCAAATATATATGCCTATTGAGGAAATTAAGTGATAGTCCTTGTTAAAGGTAAAGTACGCTATAAAAGATTAGAAAGCAATAATTTGTGACCTTTTGATTAAATCATAGGCCTGCCAAGTAACCGAAGAGTAATCTTTCAATATCATAATAGCCAAAGGATGGAGTAACAATTGCGAAGAGCACACATTCACATTTGCATAGCCTGCGACTTGGTTGAGGAAATACCAGTGGTTGACAATCTAAGCACTTCATAGTTACCACCCAGTAAAATATTGTTTAATCCGATCTTCACTATATTTCGGGTTTTGCTGGTTTTTCTAAATCATGAACCTGTCTAATACACATACACTCACTAGGTGATGAGGCTACCTTCAGCTTGCAACCGTGGAAAACACTAACACTAAAACCTACACCTAGAACCTAATAATAAAGCGTTCCAGCCGCGACAGCGTCCTGCCTTCGATGGGGAAACGGAGCGGGGGTTATCGTGTTAAACACCGGGTTTGTCAAGTATTGGAGGGAGTCGAAAAATTTGATATGTCTACGTTGGATGAATTCATCTACCGTAGGCAGCTCAGAGATCTCGTGAAGCTCACTGTTGCTCCGCTGCTCGAATGAAGTACCTCTGACCACTTTCATTAGTATACCGTTTTGGAATTGTTGGAGTCGCCGAACTGTCATATACGTCAGATAACGAAAAAGCGGTGCACCATACAGCAGAGTAGGCCTGAGTATACTCTTGTAGATCAGTAGCTTGAGACGCAGTGATAGATTGGGGGAAGGCTGTAAGTGCATAAGCCGGTAAGACTTCGTGCGTGTTTGCTTCAACTTCTTCGCAAAATGGTTACTAAAATAGAGGTGTCTGTCCATTTTAATTGCCAGATATACTAGGTGGTTGGCTGGTGAATTTTCCTCCGTTCCTACTATGTAACTATGTATGAATCGCCTTGAGCTGCTTCGGTGATACAAACATGTGGTTCTGTTCAGCATCTACCGGAGGAGGCATGTGGTAGTATCCCGTCCTAGCCGTAATGCCCCTAGCGTAATGGTCGGCCAGTTTTGTTGCCTGTTGCTCAGCAGTCAGAACATTATCACCTTTGTGAAGACGGACAGTGGCTGTCTTGCCTTTTGTATTCTTCAACAGCTTCCAAAACTTTCTGTGATCTCCGTGAGTGCTACGAAGTCTATCATGCCATTGCGCTGTTTTCCAGAGTTTCATCAAGCCCCGGATCTGCGTTGTGAGAGAATTCACAACGACCTTGGCTTGCTGATCTCTCGTCCTGTACCATCTATTCTTCCAATTATGCGCAAGGCAATAATTTTAAGAATGTGGTCTGGAGGTGGTCGCAGAGACGGTGGCATGGGAGTGAACTTCGGGATCGCAGTGTTTGCTGCGTCTATGATCACATCAGTTATGGAAGTTAGTTGAAGATCTACTTCTTCTTTCGTGTGAAGAATTGGCACCGTATGCAGGTCCAGGCGGCGTTTTTCGTGGGGGGAGGGGTCGCCACTTTACCATCCACTGCATACAGTACTGGCCTGTGGTCAGACGTAATAAAGTCAAGGGCGGTGAAACTAGTGATACGGTGTGGTTGTTTTGTCAGTAGTAAGTCGTTGAGGTAGCCTGCGGGTTACCTCTTTGTCGAAAAGTGAAAGTCTGGGGGTGAACGACCGTAAACGGCGTTCTCAACAGGAGTCTCCCAGCCTTGTTTGTTATGGTGTTATACCACATGGTATGTTTTGCGTTGAGATCTCCCACCACCCAGTGGTTAGACCTCTGCGCACATGCGTGTAGCAAGGCTGAGTACTCCTGTAGAGACGCGTACGGTTTTCTGTATAAGGCGGTAAGGTAAATGGGTCTCCCCAAATTTACCTTAACTGTCAAGTGGTGGAGCTTGGGATCAGTTGTAGTCAGTGGTGAATCCACTTTTTTCCAATTGATACCAAGGCGTATTGCAATGAGAACGCCTCCGTAACCATTGACCCTTTCAATGGCAGTTGAATAACCTTTAATGTGGATCGATTGCGTAAATACCCTCGTGTCTGTTAAAATCACAATATCTGGCCGGTAGAGTGCGATTAACACTTCTACTTCATCTATTTTGGTCAGGAGACCATCAACTTGCTTTTGATTTCCAGATATCATAGCCATGAACATTTGGCTGCATATGTCAACGAGGGCAGTTGCCCATTTCGGTGCACACTCAAGGTCTTGACGCTGGTCGTTTGTCAAAAACGCTAGTCTAGGATCTAGGTACTTACATTTAAACTTGTCTTCCGATGTTTCGGGAGCCGCTCTCGACGAGGTAGGGGCCGCTCTCGACGTGGAGGGGTGAGCTAGTTCTTCATCTCTGTCCTGGAAGAGCTTGAAGAGCGGGTTCCTCCAAGCGCTGGTAGATGGCGGTGGAGCCGGTCACATTATTGGGCCCTTCTGGTGGCGTTTCTTCTGCTGGGGCTGCATTCTGTCGGGTGCTGGTTTCATTCTGGCTAGTATCTCCTTTCACTTTGTGCAGCCTCTGTAGGACGCCGAGTGAGCCTCACCGCAGTTGGAGCACTTGAGCGGGGCTGAATCATTCCTTGGACATTGCGCTACCTCATGGGGTCCCGCACATCTAACACACTTTAATTTCCGGCCGCAGTGGTTTCGTGTGTGGCCGAATTCTCGACATCGATGGCATTGCGGGGCGCCTCGGTTTTCGTCGGGTTTTTCGCTCTAGTAGGTCAGGACTTTAACAAAATTTTAGGGTATTCGAAACTCTCGTCTTCACTGTCCGTGGTGGCTGTCGGGGAAGCCGGTCACTTCCTAGAAGCGTCCACTTCCATCTCCATTCTTCCGAAAAACAAGTCCAAAAATACGGTAAAATATTTTAATGGGGTACCGTCCCACACTTCAGTAACACAAAAACCGTAAACGAAA
Organism: Acanthosoma haemorrhoidale; assembly: GCA_930367205.1. Classification (NCBI taxonomy): domain Eukaryota; kingdom Metazoa; phylum Arthropoda; class Insecta; order Hemiptera; family Acanthosomatidae; genus Acanthosoma; species Acanthosoma haemorrhoidale. The sequence goes on from OV884011.1 coordinate 130,285,223, forward strand.
TGGAATGTTACCTGGTGCCACCCTTCAGTAGGAAGATGGCGGCAGAGCAGATGGTGGCAGAAACAAATGGCAGCAGACGACGTGAGTCTCCCATTTGAAGGCAGTATGAGAAAGATATGGGGTGTGGGATGCCTAAAAGAGGCGGGAAGGTAATGAGAGCCTACCTATGGTGGAGCCTAGGGGTACTAGGCATTGGTTTGAAGTCAGCCAGGTCACACCTGGTCACACCCTGTAGGGTCAGGTAGAAGGGGTCTTCTTGCTTCGGTTGAGTCGGCCGGGAGATCGACCTCTATCTCCCGGCTGGGTGTTGGTCGTTCAGTCCCGGGTTCGAGGCTCGGGTTCGATCACGTCTATTTGTCTCCAGGCTTCTGCGGTCCAGCAGCGCTTCCATAGGACGGGCATTGGTGGTGGTTGAAGGTCGGAGAATAGTGGAACTAAACATGAACCTGTCTTTCTACTGTCCAATACTAGATAGCCTGGACACATTAAATTTTACGAGTAGGAATTCATTGACTATTATATAATGAATAAAATGAAACTGAAATTTGTGTCGAAAAGAATGAATAATTTGGTATAAAAAAATTAATTTGTCTGTAATAATGAATAATCGTGGGACCAATATCACAATAACAATGTATGACATCTGTCTATAATTTTTAATGAGGTATTTTTAATCGCACCGTGCTGATAAACAATATTTTATCGTTGTTTTTCATTATAACAAATCACACTAATTTTGTCATTATCCAAATAAAAGTAACCCCATGAAACATAATAGAGCGATTCCATGAAAAAAATTATTTCATTAATTAATCAGGCCCTTGTTATTAAAAAGTTAATATTTTCCTTTCGCAAAAGGCAGGGTTTCGCATCACAGATCTTCACAATAAGACTAGCAATATGCAGCATGTGTGTTGGGACTTTAGCAAACTATAATTTATAAAAGTGATTCAAATCGTTTGCACATCTAAAACGAAATGTGATTCATAGAACTTGATTTGATTTTTTCCCTCAAATTAGATCATTTGATTTTTTTATTTTGAAGAAATTCCAAAATTTGTTTACAGCAATTATTCTGTTATTTCATATTGAACTGTTATTCTTGGAACTCATTAATGAACTGCTCTTTATTTTTAATTAATGTACTTCATTTTGTTAGTAGATGCTTCTCAAGGCTTTAAAATAGCCCTTTCAACAATATAAAATATTTGCATAAAAAACCTTAACCTTTAAAATAAGCATTAAATACTACCTACCTATTTTATTTGAGGAATCTTTGATATTTATTTGGCGTTACCAACCTAAATTTGTTCTTAACTAAGAGTTATGAATTAAGATAATTAATATAAGAAACTGACCAAACGTTTTTCGGGTTAAATTTTTCCAAAATAGTATTGTAATTAAAATCATGTTACCAAATTTTGAGGTGTTACGGGGAATACGCCTTAAGAATTTCAGATTAATTGAATCGTCTTACTGTGACAGCTATCGTAGAACATACAGGTTGTCCAACGTCTTGAATGGAAATAGGACACGCACTTTGGGTCTAAAATAGTAACGTACAAAAATAAGAAAAAAAATAAAAATAAAAAACCAATATCTTTTACCTAACTTGTTAACTATAAGGAAGTAGCCCATAACAATAACAAGACGGGTAAAAAACAACAGAAAGACTAAACAGTGTAAAGAGCTTGTATGTTCTATTGTCTTTAGTTTATAGTGTGCTGAGCGATGACGCAGGTAGGGGCTGCGACGTGACCTGCTCTTCCGAACCAGAGGCAACATGCCTCCAGCAATTTTTCGCAACTAATCTCTTCGCTGGGGGGGGGAGGTGTATCGACTTATTGGTGTTACGTGATAGCTTAATGGATAAATTATTCTTTAAAAATATGAATGTCCGGCCATTTACCAGGTTGGAGTGGATCCACTGAACGATCGACAACATTGAAGTGAGGTCTTAACATGAACACTGTGTATCCACTTAGCATTGCCGATCAAAAAGGTTGCAGATACGAATCCTTTGTAGCATCTATGCTGATGCGTAGAGAGATAATTGTGTTTTGGCGACGAAGCATATGATGGGTAGCTCGTAGAAGAACATACATTACATATACTCTGTCACTGTTAGAATTTACGCCCATACAATTACGGGAAGTATGAGAAACAAATTAAACTTGAAAAAATACACTTATTATTTAATGTCCTGATTTTTAGTAATTTTAAAAGGTAGTTATTGCAAACAAAAAAAATACAGCTGTCGAAAAGGGTTATTGAGTGAAGAAGACAGCTTGACAAATGAAATGAATTATTTTTAATCAAAAATAATAAAACTGGAGTTATATTTTTCACAATGATTTAATAGGATTTAAAGAATTCACCTAGTATGCCACGAGTATCTATCAATATTGTTTCTTCACATATTTATTTCGTTTTTATATATTTATAATTACAATTATTTAGTTACTAATATATGGAAACAAATTAAAGTGGCAAAATGAAAAATATGTCAAGGTTACTGATTCTATAAACTTGTTTCTATGTTTGTATTTTACGTACCTGCATATTCATAATTTTTAATTAGCTTAGACTTATTTTATAATATTTTACTACAATTTGTATAACCCATTTCTGAATCTTTTTCTTTCATGATTTTGAAGCACTTGGTAATGTGAGCTAACAAATGCGTTTCAATAAACTTTCATGCCATATACTTTTGTTCATAATTTATTGATAATGTATCATATTAATCTGCATTTTATATAAAAACTAACTAAATTTTGAATTATTTATTATTATCTTATTATAGCCTATAAGATTATTCTGATTGTACATTCTCGCGTTTAATCTATAACTTTACCTTTGAATGTTATACATTTTAAATGCTACTTATATTATTTTATCGTGTTTACTAATTATCAAATATTTTGAGCCCACTTTCATTGTTTAACCTCTGAGAATGACATTTATGTATTATAACTTGGAAAGTGGACAAACCACAAAGTTATAATACACATAACTACCATACTACAGAAATAATGAATATGCCATTTGATTTTTACATTTTTGTTTTTTTGGTTAGAAAACATTTAATAATATCTGTTGTAATGTGTTATATCTTACTTAATGGATAAATTATTCTTTAAAAATATAAATGTCCACCCATTTACCAGGTTGGAGCGGATCCACTGAACGATCGACAACATTGAAGTGAGGTCTTAACATGAACACTGTGTATCCACTTAGCATTGCCGATCAAAAAGGCTACAGATACGAATCCTTTGTAGCATCTATGCTGATGCGTAGAGAGATAATTGTGTTTTGGCGACGAAGCAGTTCAACGACTTGTTATTCTTCTGGCCAGGTAAGCCTGATAAGTGTGATCAATCCCCCATCCAATAGGTTTATTTTCATCCGTGTTTTGAAACTGCGAAGTTAGAGTATATTAGGACTGTGCTCCGTCCTACGTTAGCTAAAACCTAATTATTTATTTTATAGTTCTTTTTTCGAGTAAGTCCATTCGTCTAATGTATGAGAAAGTTCTGAGGCTTTGGATACAATGGTTTATCATAAGTTAAATAATCTTTGTAGAGGAGAGTCTTTAAAAGAAAATAAAGAAAAGCTTTATTGTGAAGTACAAGCAAAACACTGGTATATACAAATATTAAGAGTTATTTTACTACATACTAGGTAGGATGTTTAGGGACGAGTGTCGAGGAACAAGTGGGGTCTGGGACTAAAGTTGAGGGTAGTTCTCGGAAGTGGGAGGGAGGTCTTGAAGGGATGCGGTCGCTTACTTAAAAAATAACAGGAAACACCAGTGACTTCCATGAAGTCACGAGGCAGGTATACACTAGAAGAGGCTTGCTTCTAATTTTAGCTTTATATATAATATTAGCATTACAATATTCTTTAGCATTATGTAACTTCTCCCGTTTTTAATTCCTGAACTCCTGGGCAGGATGGTGATATTATGAAATAACATGTTTTATAGACAATACATTAGTTTCTAAATACATTTTTCTCAATTTGGTTATAAATGATTTCCCTAGTATCTAACTTATTAATAGAGGAGAAGGGTAAGTGTATAGGTAAGGTACTGTTGCTTACAATGAATTCATATGATAAATTAAAAGTTAAATATACACCTATAAATCGTAATACTGAATGAATGCAGTAGGAGTTACAATAGTTGTGGCGATACATACATCTAAGTTTTTATGCAATGCGTTAGATATGCAATCATTGCTTAATGTTAAAATACAAAATGAGTTGGATTTTATATAGTTGCATGTTACAACAAAGGTTTTTTCTATATTGTACAGAATTAAATTGTTATGTACTACAGTGGTTATTACATTATTGTCATTTCGTAGAGGCGCTGGTAAAAGATAGATTGAACTTTGTTTGGTCCTTTCTTTGGTATTTGTATGATGTAATGGATGAGTCCGTTTCGTATAGCACATGAAATTTTACTTGTTAACCAATTGATTTCCAAGCCTTGTGATAGAAGTTGGTCAGTCATCAATTAAGTCGGTATGTTTTATCACGTTAGCATGAGGGATTGCCATTCTACATTATTCCAAAGACTGTTCTATGTCTAGTTAAGTAATTTAATATTTCGTACAGTTCGGTTAGGTGCATAGCATATTGGGTCCTATCTATACCGTTTATTACTTCCATGATTTTATTATTATTACTATTATCATTATTAGCAGCTATTGAGAGAGTAACTGTCAGTATCAATGTCCATTTGAAACATTTTTTTCTTGTGGTATAAAAGGTCTCTTTTTGCTTTTTCTTTTTCGAACTACATTACTTCAGATGGTCATACTGACTGACAGATGTCACAGACTTTCTTTCTTCCTTCAACTTCCTCCGATATATAAAGAATTTCTTTAGGTGATTACATGGTAAAAATCTATTGAAATATATCAGTACCCAATATCAATGAAGTCCTGTCCTGTGGGGTTTCTTTCCAGAGGTATTTGCACTGTTCTTCTCACAGAATTGGAGTGGTCTTACTGTCCGTAGCCAAATGAGGGATCTCTAGACTTCCGTGAATTTACTGAGTATACTGCCAGGTGCCTGTTCGGGGTGCCAGTTAAATAGTATTTGTAGAGGAGAGTCTTTTAAAAGAAAATAAAGAAAAGCTTTATTATGAAGTACAAGCAAAACACTGACTGATATATATAAATATTATTAGTTATGTTACTACATACTAGGTGGGATGTTTAGGGACGAGTCGAGGAACAAGTGGGGTCTGGGGCTAAAGCTGAGGGTAGTTCTCGGAAGTGGGAGGGAGTTCTTGAAGGGATGCAGTCGCTTACTTAAAAAATAACAGGAAGCACCAGTGACTTCCATGGAGTCGAGAGGCAGGTATACACTAGAAGGGGCTTGCTTCTAATTTTAGCATTATATATAATATTAGCATTACAATATTCTTAGCATTATATAACTATAGATCACCAGCTGCTGATCAGAGCGTGTTTCAATCACTGTTTGGTAATTTATGGCCTATGAAATGTTAAGTACAGCTGCTATGACTAAATAAACATGTTTATTAATTGTATTTTGTCCATAAAGAGTCAGAACCCCAGAAGTCCTGCAGGTAATAGCAGCGAATCATGGCAACTATTATTCCTTTTAAATGGACGGCGTAGTTCAGTAAATACTTTTCCAAAGTTTAGAGACACGTTTAATTTTTCTATTATCCATCCAACATAAACCAATAAGATAGTAACTTTTAAAATTAGTAATTTTTACGGATTGGCGTAGTATTTTGTAAATTCATTAATTGATAGTACATTTGGTTATCAATCATGTTACTCGTGAAACTTGACTTAAATACTTAACAGTATCATACATTCCTCGGACAGAAATAGGGTTGAAGTAATTAACCAAAATAAAGCAAGCCGTCTCTGTGGAATTTAACTTGAGAACAAAGGAAGTTTATGGCGAGAAGAGATACTAGGCACTTGGTATAGGAATCCCATTTGGGAGAAGTGCCAATTGATAAGTCCTGTTCTTAAGGGTTATAATTGGCCACAAGAATTTGTTATTCCTGGGTAAAATAATATATGCGTCAACTTTTCTGTGTACCAATTTAAATGTCAAAACAATCACCATTTTCCTTCGAATTAAATTATAAATAATTCATGAATTGTTGAAGATAATTAATTAAATATTACCATTGGACTAGTAAATGTTAGAAATCAAATATTACTTTGAAGCAAAAACACCTTGAAATAATAAGACACTTGAAGATTTGCGAGTTCTTGAACCATAATAATAAATTGGACTGCGATTTATTTGTATTTACATATTTCCCACTGAGAAACATATTTGCTGAACCCTGTACCATAGATCACTATACTTCGTATTACCTTTTAAGTGAACTTTGGTTAATTTTATTTCAAATGTTTTTAAATATTTCTTCAAATGTGCCATGACCGTCTTGCCAAATCGATCAATGATGGTGACCCACTTATATCACCGCCAGGCAAACGTATCTACTTGCAGGTCCACCAGTGGCATGTCCACTGTAGGGATTTCCTCCCTACTTTAGTGGTGGGGCATGTGTCGCAGGTACCAACAACGCTCGTGATTGTGCCCTTCATACTCCACAAAAAATATCGACGCTTCAAAGCTTGTAGGGTTGCCTCTATTCCACGGTGATTCGTTTTGCCTTGGTGAAACGCGAGAGTCACCTACGTCTGACGTCCTTCATCTTTGACCGTTTCCACCTTCAAGGTACAGCAGACGAACGTTCGATCTATCCCTATTCGTTCCGCCCTCCATAATCGTTTAATTCGATCCCATATCGTCGCATTTCCCACAGGTGATGCGTCTTCCCTGGGGTAGATGCGCCCTTAAGGGCCCGACAAATCTTGTCTTCGTTAAACCCCGGTGGCGACCTAATCATTACAATATTGCAGCTCCCGCATTTCGTGTATTCGTCCTTCAATAACCCAGAAGTTCTAGTTAGCCAAATGATCTGGCGTCGCTTGTCATTGATTATGTCCTCCACATCTTCTATGTCGGAAGGCCGGTCTCCCGCTGAGTTATCGCCTCCTGGGCCGTCCTCTGCATTAGTCTCCTCGAGCAGTTCCCGCTCACCTTCTACGCCGGATGTCTCGCGATGATCCTGCAACATCTTCCTCGTTCGCATTCACGACGATCGCCCTTAATAACCAATCCTACCCTGGTTTATAAACAATGTCCATATTGTATTGGCTGAGAAACTCTTTCCAGTGGGGATTCGCGCCGATGACTCCTTCATTGTTCCCACCCATTGCAGGGGTCGATGATCCGTCTGAATTTTGAAACGCCTGCCAAAGACATAGGGGTGGAAGTGTTCGATTTCCCACACAATTCCCAACAGTTCTCTTTCGAACACACTGTGCCTGCTCTCAGGGCACCTGCTAGCGTACGCTATCGCATTTCCCCTTCATCGCGGTTTTGCGAGAGTACCGCTCCCAATGTGTACTGGCGTCGGTGGTGATAATGAATTGTAGGGAAAAATCCGGAACGGCTAATATCGGTTCCTCCTGTAGCCGCTCCAATCATCGCCGTGGATTGTGCTCTATTACTGGTGTGCTCACTACATGCCGTCCTTTCCTGAGGAGATTATTGATGGGCACTAGTTCCTCCACCATTTCTGGGACAAACCACCGATAGTAATTTAAGGACCCGAATAGTCGTCTGATTCCCTTTACATCTTTCGGGACGGCCATCCGCTGGATCACCTTGACTTTACTGTGGTACGGTCCTTAAGTGTTCTACGTGTTCTGTATGATTACGGCTGAAAACCAGTAAGTCGTCCATATAGACCTGGCAGAAGGACTCTATACCCCGTAAAAACTCGTCCATTAGCAGCTGGAATGTAATTGGTGCGTTCTTTAATCCAAGCCGCATTCTTGAGATATATATTCCCCGTTCAAATGTAAATGCGGTCTTATGTTGGTCCCGTCGATGAATTCGGATCTGGTGGTAACCCGCCTTTAGGTCCAAAGTGCTAAATATCTTCACCCCACCTAATCTATCTAGGATATCCTCAAAGCGGGGGATTTGGTATTTCTCATCTACTGTATTTTCGTTCAATTTTCGGTAGTCGATGACCACTCGGTATTTCTCCTCGCCCCGTGTCCCTTTCTTCTTACTCCCCAAAGGGGACTGTTATACTGTGACGTACAATTCACCACAATACCCTGTCTTTTTAATGCTTTGATCTCCTCCCTGATGTGCTGTCGCAGCGCCTGCGGTGGTCCCCGTCTCTTTCACATAGATCACGCGCTCATGTTTCAGTGGAATTTCATGCACCGTCTCCCCCGGTACTCCTAGTTTGTCCCCCTCCTTAAAGAAGACATAGTCATAGTCTCTCCTAATTGACTCTCTCCAGTCCTTCTCCCGATTAATTGCCCCGATTCTCATATTACCATCCCTCACGGCCTCCGTACGCCGTATGATTTCTTCCCAGCCTAATAGACCACGTTCCCTCTCTGTACTTCACTCGTGCTCCTATTCTTCCTATGAGGTCACACCCGATTATTTCCTCATATTCTCGTGGAATCCTCCCTACTAGGTGTGCTTTCAAACTCTCCTCTTTAGATACCCACCAATCCAATCCCATCACCGTTTCCCCTCCGATTTCGCAAGGCTCTCCCAAGGTGATTAGTCTACACGTGCACGCACGGTTCCGGGGTGCCCCCTCGCTGATACACAATCTATCCGCCAACTTCTTGCTGAGGTTTTTGCTTGAGCTTCCAATGTCTACCAGACACCGCACTCCACTCGCCACTCGGACTATGGGTATACCACCGTAGTCTCCTCCCACACTGTAATTGATTAACGTGCGGTCATCCTTCGCCCGGCCCGCTCCTCAGACTACCTCTTGCAATTTCCTTCCCGCTTCTGCTCCCCGCTGTCAGCTTTCTACATGGGCCCTGCTGCCATCTTCTCCGTAGTTCCTGATGCTCCCGGGTTCTTCCTCATCTTCCTCCGTTTCCGATGCTCCAAATGCCTTCGTCGATTCGGAGGGGGCCCTAGTTCTCCCCTGCACTCTCTGGGTGTTAACTTCCATTGATTCCGGTCTGTATCTTTCAGCTCTTTGGAGCATAAATGGACACAGTCTAGCGATGTGCACCTCCATTCCACATTCTTCTTCTTGCGCGAGTACTGCGCTACTAGATGTCCGGTTCTCCCGCACTCATGACTGTCAAAAATCCTAATAGAACGCACAGGCAGGAATAAACGTGCATCCACTTGCGAATGTTTAGTAGCGATCCATGCCGTGAGAATAATATTTCTTTTTCAGTAAAATAAACGATAATGTCAAAAAGTGGATTGTTAGTTGATGATCTTCCAAATTTTTTTTTTTTAGGTAGAAAAATTAATATTTGAAATCAAAAAAAGGACTCTTTTTTGGGTAATATTTTAGGTCATCGTAAATTGAGTACAATTGGCCTTTCAGAAGTCTCGTACTAATAATGGGACGGTACAGCCAATATTGTTGTTTACATTTTTTTATATTGAATATGTAACATCAAAGCAACAAAGATACATATCATCTAATCGAAATCCATTTTAATTCAGAAAATCGCATGTGGGTGCCTAGTCTAACTTTTCTACAGTGCTTACAATAGACCTCCATGCTGCATGTGACGGTGACAACTTGTCCCGATTCTATTTAGTAAGTGCCCTTGTTGATCAGCTCACAAACAGTCAAAACTGTTTCCCGCAGAGAATACATTTGAATAAATAAACTGCTTTCACCTCTCGCACCGTAACGATGCACACCCGTGGTGCTCTGTGTGAAGTCTGTTGAATTTCTATGTCCCAGTCTCGAGTGGCCATCGCGTGAAAGCTACGTAAAGTTCAGGATCCTATTACCATTTAAACTGCACTCTGACACAAAGTACCCCATATTAATCGAATAAAGTATCACGTAAATCACAACATTAGCTTTTAAAAACCTGGCCTAAACAAGTTTGTGTGCCGCGTACTCGACCTTTGATGCCAGATTATAAAAGTAAATATTTTTCACATATAAGACCACGATTTCTCTCAAATCTGCATCATATCTCTCAAATCTGCAAATATCATCGAATAGATTCATAACAATTGAAAAATATTCAAATTAAAAACAACACACAACCGTACGATTAGAGTGCTTGGAGCGTCCAATGTTGTTTTTTTATTTTATTATCTGTTAATGGAAAAATACCTCGGAATCGCAATTTCCATTTCCAGTCGAATGAAAATGAAGTTCGTCATACATAATGTCTGGTGACTTCAATCAAAGTACTGGGCGAATGAATACTAGGTGGGAGAGTAATTAAAAATATCTATTTTCCAACTGAATCTCACCGATATGTTTATATATATACAACCAAAGCTTCTTAAGATGTTATTATGATCGAAGTTCTCTGCATTTCTACGTTAAGTGCGTTTTGACAAAAGCTACAGCTAATCTCAACAGGTTCTTTAATTTGATAACCCATTCAATTATAGCAAACTATTTATTTCTTTTACCGAGTTAGTAATTAATTTTAAACAATGACTAGGCTACTGATCAACGGATGAGCTAGTTTAGACAAATTTGAGTCATATGATAAAAACCGAAATCGGTAATAGCCATTTTGACAAACGTTCGGCTTAAATTTTCCATAAAATCTAATGCATTACATTACATGTTATTTTACTTGCATACTAGGCTAGATTTTATTTTTTCTGAACTTTTAGAATTGGTTTTTTTCTGTTTTAAAATTAAAGTAAAAGCCAAGTACAAACCCATGAGCAACAGCCACATTTTACGAAGGATTGTGCCTGATAATAATGAGTTTAATTTATACAATAAAAGTTATCTAGGGTATTAGTGATAGAGTTCGTAGAATTAGTTTAAAATACCTTTTTAGTTCTACAAAAAAACATAATGGAATGACTGGTACGCATACACATAATTTTCAAGTTTATTCTTAAGGGAATCTTCTGTATTCACGTACTAATAATAAAGTAACCCCGTTCGTAAATTGAAAAGATGAGATCGGATGCAATATATAGAAGTATTCAATAAAAATGATATTTTATTATAAATATTATACCAGGTGAAATATTTTATAAATCATTAACCAAAACGGTGCATAATATTAATTGATCCTCAGTCACAGGGAAGCAGCCGTGGAGGTAGTATCTCTGTCAAGCACTTGATGTCTGTAGTATAATCCATCGAAAGGGCTTCAATTATTATAAATAGAATATAAAACAGTGGGCGGGCAAGTGTTTTTTTAATCAATTATCAGGGTTTAACCCACAACAACAAACACTCAAACGAAAACGTGTAAAATATTATTTTTTACAACCGTGAAACGTCGATCTCAACATGTGAATTGTAAATAATTTAACTGATATTCTATTCAAATTTTCCTTGTCCAAGATTAAGTTGATCAATGCATTTTCGATAACGAGCATTAGATACAGATAATGTAAAAGTTCTGTAAGCTAGTAAGCAGATAATGCACCATTGCACAATCATTTTTCCAGGCTAGACAGAATGATAGCGATCAGACGTGTTCAAAGACCACATCCTGAATTCATTTTTTCTGCACGCGTGTGGGCGTAAGTGCCGAAACACGTAGGAAGTCGGACAATATCGCGTCGATTCTTCGCCGGCCGTTTACAGGCATCTATCATGATCTGTACTGTGAAGGGCATCTCCCCCATTATTTTTTTTCCATTTTTCCATTATTGACTTTTTCAACTCCTACTCCACCATTTAGTAGCAATACCCTTCCCTCGAACCATTAAATCATTGCTTATTCTTTTTTGTCAAGCTCTTCGCTATTGACAGCATGTGTCTACCACAATCACAAATCTTAAATCGATACTATTCGGTCAGTTCAACGCCATTAAAAATAACACATGAAGTATGTAAGGGAAATGGTATAGAATAGGAATTGAAATATTGATGGAATAAAATGAGGTAGAATAAAGGTGTTCTTTTCGGCTGTTAGCATATTTTCCCCTGAGTTCATCTCGTTGTGTTCTTTTATTGTTTTCGGCTATTTTTCACTTCCTCTAGTGCAGAACGATAGGATGCTTCATTCACCCCAGGGATATGCTAGTTTTTTTTCCATCACCCCTTATATATTTACAAATAGATGAACAAAATTCAATGTACAAGGGATATGCTAGTAGTGACTCAGTCATAAATATTTGATTGCTATGTTATTGAATGCACGAGTAGCACAACATCTTAACTTGCTTATGTGGAGTCCAATTTAAAATTATATCATGACTACTCTATAAGCTTGTAGCTTTGGACTTAGTCGCTAAAATAAAAAATTGTAGGATGACTAAATATTTCTATCTATACTCTTCTATAGGCCACATCCAGCTATACCATTAGCTATACCAGCTAAGTGATGGACATAGTTTCCCTCAGACTAAAGCTTCGTTTAGCGAACGGAAGGTTGTTTAAGACAATAAGCAGCCCATCAGTATTTAGCTTCTAAGCTGTGACCGGAGAAACCTTAACGGGCCGGGTCATACTAATCTCGGTATATTATCTTTTTTTTCAAAATTCCCGTTACGGTATTGTAACGAATGTCTATTCATTTAGCAGGCTCCGAAGTGTTGCGAAATATACGTCTAAAATCTCAATAATTGTATCCTACAAGATACAGAAACAATTGAATCTCCCTCCGGTTTTATGCAAATTTTACAATACACCAAACTGATGTCTCCTAAATTTTATTATAACTATAACTATAAAATTAGCAAGTTAGCTATAACAATAAAAAATTGAAAGAATATGAGTCTATTTTTGCCTTGCAATTTTTTTAGCGAGACGAAGTCAGAGAATCCCAATAGGAAGGTGTGGGGTCTAACAATTCCGGACTAAAACATAGCAAGGTTAGGAAAGAGAGATCCAAAGGTAATTAAATAAGAAAGCCATGGTTCAAGTAGAGCAACAAGCGCCAGTGCAGAGAGAGAGAGAGAGAGAGAGAGAGAGAGAAGTAGAGAGAGAGACAGAGAGAAGTAGAGAGAGAGAGAGAGAAGTAGAGAGAGAGAGAGGGAGAGAGAGGAGAGAGAGAAGTAGAGAGAGAAAGAGAGAGAGAGAGAGAGAGAGAGAGAGAGAGAGAGAGAGAGAGAGAGAGAGAGAGAGAACAGTGTTCAAGTGACTGATTCCGACTGTCTGAAAAAGCTCAAAATGTTTGCCTTATATAGGCAGGTCATCTCTGCCTACAGCGAATGAGGGAGTGTTTTATTTCGGCCAATCATTAGCCGGGCTATGCCCACGTCCCTAGCGAGCTACGGGCGTGTGAGATCGCGAACTAGTCCGCTCTCTATATACGGTAGCCGAAGACTTATCGATAAAATATGAAAAGGTTGGCGGGTGTTTTCTAGTAGGAGGGTATCTTATATTTATTTGTGGTGAAGTAGTTTGCACAACAGCAGTTTTTTCGTTTCGTATTGTTGATCGTATTTCATTTCTGAGAAATATTGTTGATGCGATTAAACGTAAGTCTACCGACACAGCCAGTAAAAACTTAGATTCTGGACGATAGTAGACAATTAGATGTGTCGATTTTCGAAGTCGCGAATAAGTTTATCATTTATGCAGTGATTAATGATAATCCTACACGTAGCAAATAAAATATGAAATAATAAAGACTTACTAGAATTAAATCAGCCAAAATCCACCATAATTTCACATCATAGGCTGAAAATAAAATGTGAGCTTATTTTTGTGACAGGAAAATATGACAATGACGTCAGATATTTATTTTCACTACGTACCTCAGCTCATCCTAATGTTTATCCTTCTTATTTATGTATATTTTTTTCGCTAACACTAAGCCTTTGCTGAATGTCCTCTTCAGGGATACATTTAATCCAGTAAGAACATAAATTTGCATAAATTGTTATGTTGGTTTATGATCACAACGATATATATGTATATTTCAGCGATATAATCACAAAACCTTTTTCTTGCTAGTTATTATACCTATTAATACAATGCAGCTCTTTTAGACAGAAAGATGAATGGGGCGTAATGACCTGGTAGTCGTGCCAACTAATAAATAGGCAATCAATCATGCCTGTGAGGAATAATACACACTTTATCTGTCATGAATCGTAGCCCTGACCATGATTTCATCGTGGAGAAATTTAATATATGCACGAACAAACATTCAGGGAGATCTGTTTTTGTTCAAACCCGATAAGTGACAACATTTCATAATGATTTTTCAGATTCTCAGATACATGGCCTAGCGGTCCGAACTGCTCCCTGGGAGGTAACAAGGTGCATTTGCATAATTGAGGCTATATCTGTTCTCATCTACTAATATCTACCCTCTCTGATGAAATGCAAACTTGAGTAGCTGAATAGATATAGGTAACTAACTCCATTAGAAAACGTCAACGCACATTCATAATTTGAAAGGGAGAATAAATCAGGCTTTCATAGCTTTTATTTCTGACGTGTCATAACGCATGGAGTAACGTTCATGGTTAAGGCGGTCAGGCGTTTGTACAGATGGTCTGCGCAGACAAGTCTTTGTAAATCATACATAACCCATATCTTTTAATGGTGGGGTGCTCAGTTGAGAATTGGCTTAGGTTGATGGAAAAATTACATTTATGACTGGACAAACTTTTGGCAAACTATGAATATCAGGCTATGTATGTAGCGTTCACCACTCCCTAGCTCAGACCACTCAAATTCACGATACAGACATGCATAGTATGTTGAAACGTTATCCCCTGATCAATAAAACTAAAAAAGTAGAGATATATTTGTTCATAACCTAAGGTAATCCTGATTCAACTCACATATAACTATCAATTCAGTGTTATATTTCATAATATTCTATTTTCGGCAGATTGTCTAAAGCAGGATTATTGTACGAATTCGTCAAATCTCCTTCATCATCTCTTTCTCATTCGATAGAAAATATAATTTTTTTCTTTTAATTTCGTTTGGCTGCAGAATAATATTACATACTGAGATGAAATATTCAGATATTAATATCTGAGGCAAAGTACTTATATAAAAAAACGAAGTTTCCTAGGTTCGATGAAGGCTCAAACACAACATAATTTCAAAAATTTTTGACAATTTTGACAAAAAATTTGAAACACTAATCAATAATTAACCAAAATAGGAGAATTTGTTTTTTATTCAGATCATTATTATATAATTATTGGTTTTGGAATAATTAGACCCTCCTTGGAAACAAATTAGTCAATGACCGATAACAGTGATTTACACAAAATTTTCAAACCAGTTAACTGCTATAAATGTATAAATATCTCTGGATGCGTTGGAATCCATAAACGACATGCGACTAAATTTAACTGCATAATACAAAGAGGCAAATAAAAAATGATTTCTCAAAACACAGCTTAGAAGCAATTAAAAATTCACATTTGTTTCTAATTTTAAATGCTAAAGTAAACATTCAAAAAGGTTTTTAAGTATAATTAAAAATGCGACATTTCGTTCCTTGATGAGTTTGATTCTTCACGTCCTCACAATAGCAAAAACTCAACGTCAGTAAATTAGACTTTAACAGGTTAAGAATGTTCCCTCACGTAACAAAAACGGTATTTCACTTTCTTCTCTTATTTTCCCTTTAAGTCAAAGTTATTTTAGAAATTGGGAGGGCGACGTCTCGTGACTGAGGGTTTCACAGCCAGGTGTGTCAGGGAATTTATTTTTCGAGCCCAAATGTTTTAGTCGTTTGTCAACTCTGAGACTGGAGGACCCAACCTGCTTTTATCAAGAGTGTAGAGTTCCAACTACAATGCTATTGGATAATATAAAATTATTAATTGCTGACTATATTTACATTTCATTCACTTCCTTTAGCTAAGGTTCCTTTAGTTCAAGTCTCTTTTTAATTCTTATTCAAAACGAGTGGTTTCCCTAGCTGAGGTCTGCCACCTTCTGATAAACTACAATCAAACAATCAAATACATCAATTACAGCAACTTGTGAAAGAAGTGCTGGTTTGAACAAGTGGTAACATCAAACCTGAAAAATTACTTTTGGAATATCTTTAACATTTTTTTACATTTTGTCAAAAATCAAAATAATAATGAAGAACCAGATTCGGTAACTGGAGGGTCTCCCCTAATGAGACGAAGAAACAGCTTCTGTTCTCTGAGTTAAAAAATCTTTAAATATACTAATTGTTCCCGTTGATATTTTCTAAATTTATTTTGAACGTGATGGGTCTCACTGTTGAATATAATTTAGAAGTTTTAGATCGATTTTCGATTTAACACGGAGGCGTTTATTATTTTCATGCTCGAAAGTTGAAATCCCATACATCGGATTTGGCAATTGATTTTACAAGATTCACATTTACGGTTTCGTTCGGGAACTCATGTGGTATGGTGATTATATTACTTGTAATGGAACCGTGGGTTCAACATTCGTTGCAGGTGGAATCGATAATAATTCCCGATTTAAATTGTATAATGTGAACTGCTTAGTGATAGAAATTACTATGGAGTCATGAGTGTAGTGAATCAAACCCTGTTACGACACGCAAGCGTACGCTTGTATTCTTAACTGACTGTGAAGATTATGGAGTGAGCTAGGAAAAGTAAAATAGGAAACCATCGAGTCCTTCCAATCTCGAGTTCAGATGTTCAAATAAAATCTTCCTATATATCAAATAAGAAATTGTATATGGCACTGGCCTATGCAAAGTCCGCATACATTTCCATTTTAAATATATTGTTGGCACGGTTCCAACAATTTTCCAGCCTCCAGTCTCCAACAAGGGACAATTTATACAGCATAAATAAGTCTCATGTTCGATTTGACCCGATGGATATGAGCAGATCGTAAGTCACACGCAACGGGAAAAACTTCAGCCTCTAATTTGGCGGCACGGATAGATATGCCGACCATCTGCCATAGTTGTCTCTCACTCTCCTTCTCTCTCTAGGCCTAATTTTCACACTAAGCGAGATTCACGGTAACTGCCGCCTCACCGTGTAAGGACGCAAATGCAGATGGAGTATCGAGTCGGAGAATAGAGGAGGTGCCAAAATGAGCTGGAAATTATCCAGACAGTTTAGCCGATAGAATAGGCGAAATTCGAGAAGACTTTCACAAGACTGGGAGGCGCCGGGAGCCCCCACGCCGAGGTGGGAAAGTGAACTTGCTAAAAGCCTGCTTGATAATCGCTGTCTATTAGGTAAATTGGAGGCAGGCTTTGATCTGCCGGCCTTCCCCAGTCTCTTTAGTATATTATGAGGCCTTCATATAATCTACCATACGAGTCATTCAACTTATTTTATAGCTTTATATAATTTTGGTTAAGAAGACGGCGTGAAGTGAAGTAGAGAGACGTGTCTCTTGTCCCGACTCCACCAAAACTGCGAGCCTAAACAGCTACATACAGCTGATTAATTTCTACATTTGCGGCTTGGTGATTATAAGTATTCATTCATCAATCCTGGACATGTTTATTTCTTTTTCTATCTCTGAGTGTTTCGAGCAGTTACAGTTAAACTTTTATTTTATTACTTAATAATGTTCCTTTTTTTGAGGTGTTTAATGTAAGGTGTAAGGTGTGTTTGTCCCGAGCAGAGGCATTCAGAAGAGCGTGTGCCTGTGTGTTACCCTGGTGGAAGAGTGGTGTGCATCGAGACGACTAAGACTGTTGAGAAGACAACCACTACTCTTGATAGGGGAAAATTATACCGTGCCCACCCGATCCGATTTGACATAAGAAGACTCCACGTAAATGTGGTCACTGAGGTAACTTACTTAGGAGTGCGACTTCGAGTACCTGGCGGATAGAGTGACGACATTCATCTTTGCCAGGAAAGAAGGAGCGATGTGGGGAGTTACCAGTCTCACGGGCACTCTACTATGCGGGGGTGATGGGAATTACAAGGTATGCATCCCAGCCATGGTCCGCGCACCTTTAACCAAGGTCAGACGCACAGGCTGGTTCAGGGACAGAGGATAGCACCGATTTGTGGCATGAGGACCTACATGCCGGCCACCTTGAAGGAGGTATTGACGGTGGCGGTGCCTCCCGTGAACTTGACTCTGGACATTGGCTCCGAACAAAGGTGAAGATAGGACTACTACTAGAAGAGCTTCCACCTCCTCTCCATGGAATAATTGATGAGGTGCCAAGGAGGTGGAATGTCCTACTCGGCAAATAGACTAATAAGGCGTAAAACGTCAGGTGGACAAGTTCAACAAAGGAGAGCACCCTAAGTAAGTATTTCCCCTCAGTCAGGCTGACAGCGAGATGGTCTCCCTCGACTACTGGAGTTCACAAATACTAACAGAACCCGGCGGATTTCTATCCACAGAGTTTTTTTTTTTTTTTTTTTTGTCCTTATAACTAGTATTCTTAATCTATTTACAATATTTACAGATCCGTTAGCTATACTAATATCTTCCTACTATACTTAAGTGCTATATTTACAAGGGGTGTGCATCCTCTATCCCCCTACAACTAAACTTATATCTAACCATAGGCTACTCAGTCCTACCTTATATCTATATGTACATATTTACAGTGACTCCTCTGGAACCGCCGATACATCGTTGGCCGAAGCCAACGAAGGTAAGCCTTCCCGAAGACACGGCTGCTCACCCCGCGCCACACCCCTGGATATATTGAAGTGCCCGGAGCCTTGTACCCTTCTCCACTCCCCGACGAATCTGCAGAACGCGGTGTATCTCACTTCATCATTCACCAGCGACGGCAGGTCGGACTCGTCCAGGCTGTACTCTCCTATTGAGCAGAGCAGCCGTGCTCTAGCCGGTTCTAACGCATAACAAGAGAGCACGACGTGCTCCGCGGTGTCATCCTCTCCGCAATGAGGGCAGGACCTGCTTTCTGCCATCTTGTATTCGTACAGCCTGGCACGAAATCCGCCGTGTCCTGTAAGCACT
Source organism: Acanthosoma haemorrhoidale (assembly GCA_930367205.1). Classification (NCBI taxonomy): domain Eukaryota; kingdom Metazoa; phylum Arthropoda; class Insecta; order Hemiptera; family Acanthosomatidae; genus Acanthosoma; species Acanthosoma haemorrhoidale. Next base: position 130,304,163 of record OV884011.1, read on the forward strand.
TGTGACACCCGGTAGTCTGGGGAGACCCAACTTGCCCTCAGCCTGTCCTGGACTGAGGGGAAGTACTTCCTCAGGGTGCTCCCCTTAGTCGTACCAGTCCACCTGGCTCCCCAAGCCTCTATCGTCCATTCCCTTATGAGGGCCTTCCACCTCCCAGGCTCTTCCTCAATTCTTCTCCGTAGGGGAGGTGGAATATCTTCAATCTGCCCTCTCTTCGTCTTCAACCTGAGGCGCTGCTCCAGGAGGACCAGATCCACTGGTGCCGCCGCTGCCAAAACCTCCACCGCGTCCTGAGATACCGTCCTGTAGGACCATAGGAATGCAAAAGAGCTGAAGTCATGCATTTCCCACACTCCACAGAAGAGAACATAGTGAAAGATGTGCTCTCCTGTCAAGCCTTGGGACCCACGAGAGCACGGCTGTTCCAATCACTAGGAAAATACAGCTTGGGCGAGTCTAACCTGCCGTTGCTGGTCAATGCAGTAGAGACCTGCGGGTCCTTTCTTCTCTTCTTCCAGAAGTGGAAGAAGATTCAGGGGGTACCACAGGATTAGCATACGTGATTTTGAGAAGGCTCATCAAGAAAGAAACGTTGTACGGAATGGCGTACAAGCACTGTATATATCGAATAAGTTAGAGTTAGGTTATAAATACTAAGTTTAACTTAAGTTCAAAATTAAGTTCAAATTAAGAGCAGATTAAGCTAGAACTAGGTAAAGAAGATAATGCACTATTTGTTAATAATTTATCGATATTTTGTAAGCCTCCTTGTAAATATTATATAAGGAATTTTTATTTTATTTTTTCTGTCTAAAGATGTCGAAGCACTAACCACGGTGTGGTGACCGCAACAATCCCAATTGAAACGTCCACCACAAGTTTTTGAAATGTAATTTTCATATAACCAAGATTTTGTTCGATGGTTAATCGAATTAATCGATTGTAGGGCATTGATAGAATCGAGGCAAGGAAATATCGACAATTGGCCATCTACGAGGGCGGTCTGAAAAGTTTCCGACCTAACAAAGCTTTTATTTTAACTTTTATTTATTTTATTATCATCTTCATGTTGAGGTCGGAAACTTTTCAGACCGCCTGTGAATAGTAAATACCCACAACAAAACTCCTGTCATCTTGCTATTAACAACTTCTTTTGACGAAATTATTCTAAGAATGGAAGTTGCATTGTTTTCTGCTTCTAATGGGAAAAACCTAGATTTTTTAATTTCAAACGACTTAATAATATTGTTTATTAACAGAGATGGAATAAACTATACGTAATTACTCGACTGGCTTTTAAACTAATTAATCACAGAAACAATTATCTATCTCTCTCTATATATATAGGAGCTCCAGGAAATTATATTTTAAATTGCATTTCCAAGGTGTTGTAATCTGGAGCGGATATAATGACCAACAAAGGTTATATGAACTCATGCGTCAGAACTTACGTACTGATTACGGCTGAGTGCCCATTTGTTGTATGAGGTAAGCATCATCTCCTATTCCACGAGATCAGTTTTTCTATTTTAACATATTAATTACAACTTCCGGAAACCGGAAATGAGAGGAGACGATGAGAGGTTTAAATCCTCTCAATAGAACAAGTATACTAAAACATCTTACCTAAGCGCAACTATTCTTTAGATTGTATATATTACAGAGCGTAACTAATGGGCAAGCGGGTTTGAGTAATACTCATGTTTTATACTTAAAAGTTGAGCATTGTATAACTCAAGCCAGTCTGATATTTGGTGTGGACACTAATTTTGAATTTAATCGTTTAGTCTATTTCTTGTTAGTTTCGGTTAAGCCGAGAATCCTATAAATATTGATCTATGCTAAATAAAATCAAAAAAATAACGTAATGCTCTTAATTTATGGCAGATTTTCCACGTTATTATTATAAGCACTGAGGCGTTGAGTTTGATGATGGAAAATACATACTTTTAGTTACCGAGAATAAGATTATTTATTGACCATTATTTTTTCATCTGTTAATGATAACTCCATGTAAACTTTCTTTAAGTATCAGAGAGCCTTAATCACCGTAACGGGCAGAGGGAAAGACATACACAAAAAGTTTTGGCAACTCATCTATCATAAATAAAATCATTAAAAAAATATTAATTAAAACAAAAAAATAATATTGATTTTATTTCAGTTTGATTTTGCTGACGTCTTGATGTATTCAAGAGGAATTTAATGACACCCGCTTAAGCAGGATGATATAGTGGCAACATACTCAAGTCGGCATTGTGGATTCGAGTACAGTTCAGGGAAATATTTTTATTTTGCAATTAACTCCCAGTACCATGGATGCTGGAAAATACTGGATATCTGTATATAACCACCTGACAGAAAATACGTCCACATGGTCTATTTTTGTGGGTACCAACTATGAAGGTAAAATTAAAAAAAAAATTATGTTAATTTCTTATTGGCAAAATGTCTAACCTAAGTACTAGACAAATCTCAATGTGTTACGAATGCAATCTTTAAGTTGCCCCGAATTGATACCACATCGAGCGAACCTGTATTCAATGTAAAACGAGGTGTCCATGTTAGGACAAAACAAGCTAATGAAATTTATATCGAGTTATTATATCTCAAGGTCTAAATATATAAACAATGTCATTCCAATATTTAACTAAAAAAGGAATGAATGGATTGAAAAGAAAGATTTATTGTATCGGAAAGTTTATTAAAGTATTAGGGCACGTTTTTATTAATGAGGGCATTAAAAAGAGACAGACTACCATTAACAGGACTGCCGTGTTCCCTTTCATTTTTTTCCAATGAATTTTAACGAAAGCTCTTAATTAATTTTTTCATTCGAGGATTTAGACTTTTCTCAGGCATGTTAATTTGACTACTACAGCCATGCGAACAGCCAGATGACCTTTCAAGGCCCACCCACTCCACATTTTCAGTAATTAGTTGCAAGAAACGGATTACCGTTAAATAACGATTGAATCGGTCGGACTTAAACCGATTAATTTCTGCTGTCACGCGAAACAAATGTGGCATTAATCAGGTCTGTCCAACCACCGTTACATGTCTGTTTGGAATAATCACGACCTTGTGCTTGGGGCCAAGATACAACACTCTAGGGTCAGGCGCGAACCAAGGGGTTAAACATCCTTTCTGCAATCAAATTATTTAATTTACTCTTAAAGTTGGTTGTATGCTAATTTGTTTTCTCGTCATGTTTTTGCCCTACCACATTCACCATTTACTGTCCTATCAACTTTCTCCCTCCTTTATCTCTCTCCCTCTCTTGCTTTTTTCTTCATATACAGTGATATATGCCTTCCTTAAATAGTGTTGGTTATTATTAATAGTTGATTACCTTTTTTATTTACTAATTTTCATGATCACCGTTGATTTTTTTAATGCGTATAAATGACACAGCCAAGAGCAGCAATCTAAGTTTTATTCCAAGAGTAAAGAGAAATATTTTTAAATGTTTTAATTATTGAAAACATTAGGCATCCTCTAAGTTGGTTGAATGATAAAAAAAATAACTTTGGTACATGAAGATTATAACAGCCGATGGAACTTATTTTTTCCAAAAAAACGAATATATCTTGTGACAGTTTTAATGACTTAAATTTACATCAGTCAATTAAGCCCCAAAACATATTTTACCAAACTGGGTGTCAAGATCATTTTTCGGCTCATGACCATACCCAATATGGATTGACCAATTAGACTTGTTTTTCTCAAGGCTGCTTTTTTTTCTATTGAACCTCTAGCACTGGGTGAATTAAAGTTGCGAACGCCATGTTATTTACTTTTTTAATAACTATTTATATAACTAATTTTAATTAACTTATAGTTATTGCGTTAAAACAAAACGCACAGTTATTATTGAGGATATCAAAATCTTTTATTTGGCACCCTACAAAAGATTACAGACAAATATATTTTTTAATTACAATTAATGACACTTAATTAAGGGATGAAAACATAGTGTTTTCTGATTTCGAAAAAAACACGATCCATACATATATCAAACATTGTATGAGTATTGTAAATAGGTGGTTTCAGAGCTTATAAATATATATAATACGAGAAATAAATAAGTGAGAACTAGCCAAAAAATGCAATAGTAAAAGAACTAATAGATCTGAAGAAGAACACAATCACATACACGTATTACAATCATACACTTCACGGACAAACGTAGGGAACTCTGAAGAAAATATCACTAAATAATTGTATATAGTACGTATTATTGTATTGTAGTAAGGAAAGCAGAAATAAGAGGATATTGGAAGAATGTGGTGGCAAACTGCACCGATAGTTTGAATTAATACTATCGATATCCAACCATAGTTACCGCCACTTTTGCGTACCGTTTTAAAACAATTAATTATCAAAAAATTAGATTGTTGCTCTTGGCTGTGTCATTTATACGCACTAAAAAAAAGTAAATAATTATTTGTAATAAAAATCAACCTGTGCCTGGTAAAATATGGATTTTTGATCAAATGTAGCTAGCAGCAAGTAAAATATCACACCTTAATGAAATTGTTTGGGAATAAGAGTTGAATTTAAATTATAATGACTGGAATTTTTGTAATTATAGTCTAGCAAAGTCCCAATAAGAAATAAATGCTTCTAACCAAGACGCTGTGGTCAATAATTTTATGCGCAATCCAATAGAAAAATATTCATTATCGTAAAAAAATAAATGAATTAATCGTGCAGATTTTTTTGATTTTTCGCCACATTAGTAACCTTCATGCAAAATTTTATGTCTGCAGATGATGAGTGAGATAAGAATACAATCGCCACAACAAGCTAAAGAACAATTACATTCTGGTTTTGAAAAATATATATATATGAAAGTGAATTTATCATTTAAATATTATTTTCTCTTATTAATTCATTGGGCATCAGTTAAATGTTACAACAATGAAATTCATATGGTAGGTGACTAAGGTGACAGTTTAAATTGAATTTTTTTAATATATGCGAAAATTTAGCAATATATAATAATGTAGTACTTATAAGCGAGCGTTCGCCTTTATATTTCCTAAATGATCCATTATCCAATATTTCCCTTGATTAATTGTCAATTATGACTAATTGTCCCCGTTCAAGTTGGAGAACCAGTTATACAAAGCGTACTACAGCATTGCTTTCACTTTTTAATCGAACGACCGGTTTTGGAAAGAGGATGGACTACACATGAATCAGATGAAAACAAATGCATGGATTCTTGCAAAGGGATATGTCCCATATGGACGGCGTCCAAGGCTAGTGAGTCAGCGTGCTAAGCGTAGGCATGGTTGCACCTACGCTTCTTGGGGCTTGAACAGGTTTGTTCCCCGATGGCTGCTTTATAGGGCCATTCCTAACCAACCTACCGGTAAACAAAGCCACAGGGATTTACAAATGAATCACTTTACGGGACTTCTTTCACTTTTAATTAGGGAGGACAACGTTTTCCGAAAGAAATAGTACAACACTAAAGAGTACTTGTAACAACATATAGTCTGTCTGTTCGACCATTAGTGTTTTTTGTAAACTGAAGTGGAATTCCAACGCGAGGTTATACAATGAGAACTTGAACTGGTTAGGGAGAGGTTGTAAGATCCTAAATAGCCTCCATATAAAAAAAATCAAGTCAAGTGTAAAGAATCATAAAAGAAAGTTTAGTTTAGTTACTAAAATTTAAAAAAAAAATAGAAAGTTATTAATTAGATGCAAATTTGAAACAAAAATCAAGCCAATTCTACCAACAGGAAGAAGGGCACCATGAGACACCGCATAAAGTTGCATTGCTACACCATATAAAAGATAAAAGATAAATTAATAGCCTAGAAAATATTGAAATAAAATTAGATTCCCTAATGTCGGATAATCAATAAAAAGGAAGAAATAGCAAACTCGCGTATGCTAAGAAACTCGCCCCCTCCATACCTCCTGGACAAAGGCAGTGGTAAAGTGAGGGATGTAGATGTAGCCCCTGGTCAAAGAGATAAAAAAGATATACTATTGTTTTGGATGAGTTATATATCCCACATAACCAATTGGTTGAGTAGTCATGTGATATATAGTTGTGTTTTAAGAAGGTTTTACTTAACTTGTTGATAGATTTAATAATAATTTATCCATACTTTTAATGGTTATTCATTATTATTATTATTATTTACTACATAGGTGCTGTATATCATAATGAATATATATATGAATTTTTAATTCTAGTATTAGAATAGAAGGACATTTTCAAAATAAGCAACCATTGTCACGAATAATAATAGTAATTAGTTTGTCTCTATATGCATAGGTAAAAGTTTTTATTATTTGACTTTTTATTTTATTATAGAAACAACTGAAGACGACAGCTTAGAGCTGTCGAAAGCACTATTACATTAAAGAAGAGGTTATAAGTTGTGGAAAGACAATAAAACCGTTTTATAATAGTTAAGATACTGCTGCCAAATAGTTCCAAAATATAATAAGTACATATTAATCAAGAAGTCGAAGTAATAAATTAAATACCAACCTCAAATCGATATCGACAAATATTTATTTTATAATCCCCAAATATTTCTAGTTATCATTTATGTGCAAAATATAATGTCTCTAAATCAAACTCAGTTTGTGTTAAAATTACAAAAAGGAATTTAATGATAGTTTTAATCTCTTATTATTGACAATTAATCATGCCTTAATTCATTGTAAGAATCGGCATTTAATTAATTAGAGAAACTCACGCGTGTCCCATATTTCTTCATATTCTAGACCGTTAATTTTCTTTATATGTATGAATATATTTATTTAATAACTATAGTTTGGTTTATAATCAAAGTAAATAAATTTTGGTCAGTTGAAAAGTTTTAAAAAATATTTGTTTTTAGGCAACCGATCCTTGGATCAACTACTTAAATTGCTCTAATTAGGCTATTGATTAAATATATTTTTATGAACCAGAGGTAAATAAATTGAGAAAATATACCCTTCGTTGAGCTGTAAGGGAAATTCTGGCTTGTAGCTTGTTCATGAATATGATTTTGTTATATATTACTGAGCTTCAATAGTTCAAAATTACTTTAATTTAAATACAGAGGCTGCCATTCGTGTTAACATTGTAAGACATCTACCACCCTTAAATCTACAGCTAATTAGCCAGACTCATGTGCTTGTTACGACAGAAAACAAGCACTATTTGCACATCTCCGGACTGCCGGGGTAGCGTGGGCCGCCAGTTACCGAGCATGAATCCCAACGACGGTCATATCTCAACTTAACAAGCGCAAGTCGGAGGCCCAAAGCCCCTTGATATCTCCTTGAGGAAACAGAGCAAGGGGAGGAAATCTTGTGGAACCAACTCCTCCCTATGAAAGGTTAGTTCTGGGCCTAGTCAAGCGGGAAATGAGAATGGCACTTAATATGCCAGAGCCCGACTATTTCATAACATGGAGCTTTGCGTCCACTGCGCCGGTTCTAGCCGAGCATATCAACATTTATCTTGTTTATCTGCCTGAATACAATCCACCGCTTGCATTTACATTTTCTTCGTGCCTTAAAAGTAATTACTCATATTTACTTATTTCTATTTCGTTGTAACTATTTCCATACTCTAGATAACGTTCATTATATAAAATGAAATCATTTTCAGGTTTGAGTTTCATAGGTCGTTTTGAGCATGCTGAAACCGGTATGATGTCAGTCTGCCTTGCCTGCTCCTGTCATAGGGTCTACGGGAAAAATAGTGAGTGACTTTATAAGAAATAGTATATTTTTTGACAAATAATAGAAATCCCACGCTTTTATGTTATAATTATCTACTATTTTGAGTAAGGAATAAAAATAATCACCTCAACGCCCTGTTTAACAATATGTAATTTGACTTGTATTGGTGAAAGTTGTTTTTTTTGAAGAATCGTATTTATCTCCAAATCATCCCTTGTAAAATAATTAAGGGTCATTTACAAATAACTCGGTATTATTTGATCCATTCGCAGGTCACATAAATAGGCGAGTTCATCAAAGACCAATTTGGCTTAGTTTGAATTTCCATTAACTGAAAATGGAAGAAACGTTTTCTTATGTATTCCGACACAGAAATATTCCTGGTATGAATACCAGTTGTGAACTGGTCATTAAATGTGACTTGGAGGTCCTATTTAATATTGGAAAGGCTTATAGCTTTATCCATGAAACATGATTAAATAATATTAATTAATTACTATTAAAAAAAATTGCAACCAATTTTTAGTAGGGCATCAATTGAGAGATATCGAATTCTTCTCCAACAGTGTCATCACAGCGTTAATTTTTAGTCAAATAGTGTTTTTTCAGAGACATGATATAGTCATTTTTTCAGTTCATGACAGTCAGGATACTTAATTATAGTCCACTTAAGCTCTTAATACATATTAGATATTGTTACACTGGAGGTCGAATTATATGTTGTTTTGTTAAGGGAGAGAGAATTTTTTTATTTCGTATTTGTTACATGGGATTACATATAGTTCCCAGACGCTAGAGCCACCTAAACTATAACTAATATAAGATTAATATGTAAAACTAAAATATCGTCTTATTTATATGTAAGTCTTCATACCTACTGTGTCTTGAATATCCTGCGATGTAATTACGGATTTGATAGGGCTCCGAACAATAAAACATCTGAAAAATGAATTAAACATTTCACGATGGCATGAAAACCACTTGCCATGCAGTGATATTGCAACAAAGCAAGGATGGCATTGTGAATGAGTGAGACGACGAGCCTTGTGCAGTCTTAAATTTCAACATCGCACATCTGTTTTGGTACCGAAGATGTTAAGTAACCACACTGGTGGGTGGATAATCGATAGAGTTCACGAAACTATCGATTTAAGTTACCTCTATGCGACTTGAATAAAAATTTCTTTTAATTTATTAACCTGTTTTTACAGGCCCACAGTTATTTGCTACATTATTTACTCCAAAATGACAAGCAAAATGATAAGATCTTTCAATACAGATGGCCATAATAGGGTTACCCCGGCAATCTTACTAGGCCAGGGGTTAAACATTTTTCCTTACTTCTTACTTAACCAATTACTTAAACATTTCCCATACTTAATGGGTCATAATAATAATAACAACAGTTCATAATAGTAAGTGATATAAATACTATGTTATACATCAATCAGAAAATAAACAAAGATATGCGCGTTCCAAGAGAGTGGGGTTGGTCAATGGTTATCCTTAAGTTTTTGACGGTGGATCAGAATGTTATGGGATCGTTATTAAAGGTCAAATGAGGTAACCTATGATAATTGCCTGGGTTTTCCCTGCATTTAATCTCAGTTTAATCAGGTTTGCCCAGGCATTGTTCCGATCTAGGTCTCCTGCCTGAATCTTGGCAAACGCAACTAATTTTAAATTATTTGGATATTTGTTGTTATGAACATGGATTCTAAATCTTCACCATCTTTATTTCGTAGAATTTTGCTTTGTTTTGGGCAGTATTATTTATGTGTAGATACACACACAATGACAAGATTGTGATTGTTTTTCCTCACCGGCTTCATTTAAGTTCACGTTATAGTATGAAGTTAAAATTCTAATCGATGTTTTAAGAGCCAACAAAAATGGGGTTTTTAGATGAATTATGCGGGGGTTTTTCACTTTTAGTTTCAGAAAAAAAAAACGGTTGTCACGTCATACGAAATCCTTAAGGGTATAAAAAAAATATTAACTTTATAGAGATGTTTTGGATAAACATGATCATGTTTGATGGTGTCCCGTTATCAAAAACGTTAAGAAAAGAAAAAAAGTTAAGTAAAACATCCATACATCAGACGAAAGAACAGATGGCCAAAATTTTTCATAACTTACAGTTAAGATTAATACAATTCCTTAGACGGACAACTTTTTGAGTGGTCTTTATTCAAAAATATGGCTGACTATTATATTCAGATTAATTTAATATTTTAGAAAAGAGTCAATGTTTAGATGTTTGTTTCTTATAAATTTTAGCAGCCCAGGCATTTACCCTCTTCTGAAAATTTTGAAAAATGGAGATTTTCGGTTCTGAAACCTTATGAAAGAATTTTAAATTATTTGGATATTTGTTGTTATGAACAAGGATTCTGAATCTCCACCATCTTTATTTCGTCTTATTTTGCTTTGTTATGGGCAATATTATTTATGTGTAGATACACTCTTCAAGCTAAACTAAATTAATTCTAAACGTTTTGTTAAATTTTAAAAAAATTAAAAGAGAAGGATATTTCACACATTTGTTCACCATTGCAATATTAAATATTGCTTACCTAACACTGACCATGATAGAAGCTATGCGCAATCTACAAACCATCTACAAAACAACGACGTCGGACGTAACCTCTGTCTAGAGATTTGCTAAATATTAAATACCAGAAAGCCATCATTAGCAAATTATTATTTATTAAATAACAATTACCATTAAGCAAGTTGGTAAGTAGTAACTTGCGGACGTCACGTATTTAACGAAATAAGACGTTGGAAAAATTACAATAATATTTTAGAAACATACATCGTATAGACCTTGAATTAGTAACGTATATTATTTGTTGTTTGTTTATTTATTCGCGCTTTCGCGTGCTCTTATTTAGGACAGGGAAGGTGGGCTATCCTATCGGTTGCAACCCACTTTTATAGAAGCGAAATAAATTCACTTTTGCTTTCACTTTGGAATTTTTAACTACTTCACCTTATGAAAGTCCTCAAATTGTCATTATGTTGCCTTTTTTTAACGAAAATAAATGGTTATTTACAAACATACATCTCAAGAAAGATATCACTTACCATCCGAGCTCCTCCAGGTGAGCTAGTACGGAATCTTTTGAGCTTCACTCGCGTACATCCTTACAAATATATCGCCAGAGCGAAATCCTGCACAGAACACCACGGTTTATTAATTTATTTTTTAATTTTCTGAGAAGCTAATCTACATGACAAAACTACATGAAATGCCGAGGGTACTTGACCGGAAGCACCATGCTGACGAAACCCACGGCCTTCAGGAGGTACATTTGCTACGATTTGAACAGCAATTTGAACACAGCACTCCCCCGATGCCGCGGGTACCAGACCGACACAGCAACTCTCCGAAAATGGAGTAGGGATAACTTTTGGCTATACAAACCTTAACATTGAACCTCATCTGGTTTTCCTAGTGCTTCGTGGTTCTCACCTTACAGGTCTGCGACGAAGTAACCAACAGACCACCACTCTTAATATGCCTACTTCAAGAATACCGAAGACATCATTTCGTTACAACATTTAATTAAATAAGAACTTTGAGCTCATTAAAACTGCAGTATAGTATTCCATAACTTCAATCATTAGTCATAAGTTATATTTTTTAACTCATTTTCACATGAAATTCATTTCTTTTTAAATCTGATAAATCATTTCATGACATCAAATTCGTGGCTTATTTTTATTATTTTATAAGCAGATATTCGCAACAGGTATAAACAGTACTTAATTATTAGATTTAAATATTGATCACATTATTATTATTTTATACATTACTATTAGATTAATTGATGGTTTCTATAACAATTTCAACTTCCAGAATAGAGACTATTGTAATATTAGTTGAAGTACGACTCTCATCATTCATTATATTTACACTTATTAATTATTTATTGGTGATAGCAACATTATAATGGCTAACCAAAAAAAAACTACATAGTTTATTATATAGTCAATTAATGTATGCATGAATGGTACAATGTACCTATTAAATAAAGAAATATTTTAAATATCGGTTTAGCTCTTGTTCAATACTATTAAGCTCAGATTGAAACTACATTCCAAAGATCAAGAAGATCTGGGTTCGATACCAATAATTATTAGGATAAACAAGCTGGGCCATAAAGACCCGGGTTCCAATCCCAACAATTAAATGTTTTTGTTCATTGGCTATTAGCCGTTATACCAGTGGAATTATTTACTACCACTAGTAATTATTAATAAAATTTATAAAAAACATAACATATAATAAACCAAACAATATTGCACTGGTGCCTTTCTGGACATAGCTCAAGCTTTTGACAGGGTTTCCAAGCTCAATAGATATTTACCACAGACCCTTTTCCTAATCCTACAGTCCTACCTTTCAAACCACTTCTTCCAAGTCCGCTGGATTAGAATATTCTAACTACTATCCCATAAAAGCAGGAGTTCCACAGGGCAGCGTTCTGGGTCCCATCCTCTATAATCTATACATTGCTGATGTCTCCTCCCCCCTAATGCCTTCTAGGAAACATTTGCAGATGACTCTGCAGTCCTGTCATCCCATCCAGACCCCGATATAGCATCCTATAACCTTCAAAAACACCTTGATGAGATCGAGTATTGGTGCGACCAATGGCGAATCAAAGTTAATGAAGCAAAATGTTCCCACATTACTTTTACCCTCTGCCGCAAGTCCTGTTCACTAATTTTTTTTAAATCCCATTCCTCTTCCTGTAACCGTGACAAAACGGTATTTAGGCGTCCATCTCGACAAAAGGCTGACTTGGAACCCACACACGAGGCTAAAAAGACAAGAACTAAACAGACGCTTTGGACAACTGTACAGACTACTTCAAAGGACATCCCATCTCTCAATAGAAAATAAACTACTAATCTACAAAGTTATACTTAAACCAATCTGGACATACGGAATAGAGCTATGGGGGACAGCAAAAAAGTCGAACATCAAGCGTATCCAATCCTTTCAATCCAAAGTCCTGAGAACAATAGTAAATGCCCCTTATTACGTCTGCAATAAAACCCTTTATAACGATCTTAATATACCCTACATTCTTGAACTCATCCCTTCCAAGTTCATAAAATTCCTTAGTAACCTATCCAACCACCCTAATCTACTAGCACAGTCGTTACACTGCGCCACACATCCCTATAATTCTTCTTGTAGACTAAGGTGGCTATGGCCTCGTGACCTGCTATAAATACGTGACAGTGAGACTCCTTGCAATGGCTTGTTTCTCCAATCAGGTCCTGAACATATGTGGCTCTCACGTTCTTGTCCTACCTCCACTTGTTCATTACACTCATCACACCCCGAGCACAGTCATTACACTGTGCCACTCACCCCTACAATCCTCCTCGGAGACTAAAACGGCCGTTACCTCGTGATCTGCTATAAATACGTGACAGTGGGAGTCCTGAAAATAGCCAGTTTCTCCAATCAGGTCCTGAACATATGTGGCTCTCACGTTCTTGTCCTACCTCCACTTGTTCGTATCCGGTGACGCGGCTGATAGAGGGGCGTGGGGGACTTCCCGAGACTTCACTTCCTCTCTCGCATGCGAGGGAGGTGAAACCATGTTGACTTAGGAGGTCTCTGGGCTGTTTGTTAATACTCTATGAATAAGCGAGTGAATGAAAATTGTAAATATGGTACGAATGAGATCATTTATCACAATTATTGCCCTATACTTATTTGCCCTGTAATTATTGCCCAATGAGGCAGGTTGTAAGTTTATCATAATAGGGATGTTTTTTAATTAAAATTAAATATATAATAAACTAAAAACATAGTATACCGCAAACAGTAACTAATATGGTGGCTTATTTTATTAGCATACAATGATACAATGCTTGTAATACTGCAAAGTAATAAAACAGTGTGCTACTTGGATTGGATTAGAAACTAGAAAAAGTGATCATAGGTGGCTGGAACGGAATGGGACACTCAACCTCGAAATATTACTTGAAGATATGTTTATATTACCGGAATATTTCTCGGTATGGGTGCCTACGTAGCTCACGAAAATAGTACCTACTTACTATAACGTAGTATAAGACCGAGTAATACCTACATCATTCTCAAAGGCTAAAGGGTATTACCAACTTAGCCACTGTAGCAAATAAAAATTGGCAGTTTATCTCCAAGTACTTACGCCCGGGATAAAGTCAGTTAGCGTGGGTGGAGCTGCCCACCTTGTCCACCCGGTAGACAAACTTTATTTAACCTTTAAATGACCTCCTTGGAATAAAATACTCATACCGCTAATAGAAGAGAAATAACTAGTGAAAAAAACAGCTGTGCTATTCTTTTAACAAAAATATCGTCAACATATGGTAAACCATCTTCGCAGGCAGATAATTATTTAGTTAACTAATACTTTTGCATCATTTCTATTTTTATTTTGTTTTTTTAGTCATTCGCTATTTCTCTCTCTCTCTCTCTCTAGAGAAGTAGAGAGAAAGAGAGAGAGAGAGAGAGAGAGAGAGAGAGAGAGAGAGAGAGAGAGAGAGAGAGAGAGAGAGAGAGAGAGAGAGAGAGAGTGAGAGAGAGAGATTAGGCTGCCCCCTTCCTTGGGTTTTACTATTGTATATTTAGCTGGTTTATTACTTTTTTTGTATTAATTCAATGGTTTTCATTTATGTTGTATTGAACTGTATAGACTTCTGCATATTGTTGTTTTTTTGTTTCTTAAATATGGATCCATCAATTTTTTTTTTTTTTTTCTAATAAATAAATGCAGTTAAACTATCTTTTATTTTATAATTAATATCACTATTTTTTCTTGTATAGGTTTATTTTTTTTTGATGCAATAGTCCTTTTTATTTCCCAGTTATAAATTGCTCATCTGAATGTCATTGTTATTCTTAGGGGAGTTTGTCACAGAATACAATATTTTTTTTTGCTGATGGAAAAACTGAAAGGGATAGGGCGTATCGACACCGATAGTTGATCGATTTGATTCATACCAGATCTTTTAAATAATAGTGAATTCTATTGTCAAGCACTACTAACGACAAGAATGTATACCGAGTTTTCTAATTGATCATATTTTGTAATAGTCTTAGTTTGCAAATAATTGCACTTACCGCAAACTTGTAAGTTACATAATTGTGTCTTATAAGAGCTTAGTTCCGTCAGGTGCAAGAGTGAGAACTGAGAATAACTAAGGCAAAGCATTGGTTGCATAAATTTATATCGATGAGTACTGCTTGCCTTCATAGGAGGTTCTCTTGACCCAGTTCCCCTGTTCTTCTGGTTGTGGTTTGCTTTTGTCACGCTGATGGATAAATATTATATTATATATTTCACGTACATAAGGTATATATACAGGAGGGGAGCGTGTGAGGTACTAGTGGATGGTAAGAGGGTACCCTCTACAGTCTAGTGTCTAATTATAATTATATAGTTACTCGAAGTCTTGCTAGATGAGTAATCAAGTATCTAATATAAATGTTAATATTACCTACAAATAATAGTTGATTAGAAAAAACATTTGGGGAGGGCAACAAAACATTCTATAAATTGTTTTAGATAATTAAACCATTAAGAAAGTGTTTATAAATTATTTAAGGACTTTCTTCGATCGAGGGGTCAGCTTGGTTACTTTTACCGGGACAAAATTCAACGATCGTTGACCCTTGTCTCCGAAAAGTAACGCGAATGAATCATTCCTTGACCTACTTACATTGGGTCATTATTAGGTTTCCGTAAGTTTTTTAAACCAGAAATACTTATGTGTACAACCGGGTGTCTGTCTTTTCTGGTCTGTTATTTTTCCCATGAAAGACATTGAAATATGAAATGTCACACGGAGATCCTATTTGATTTAGCGAAAACGTGAAATATACAGTCATTTTTATAGAATTAATCATAATTAATTGCTACTACATGACAAATTAAATTTCTGATTAATAAGATGTAGTTTGACTTAGCTTAATTACAATTTTGTTTTTAATGTTTTATTTAGAAAAAATATAATTTAGTTTGGCAACAGATAACTGTGATGAATGATATCATTCTTACCATGTTTAGAATACTTCATTTACTCTCTCATCCATACAGTATTTACAATGGATATTCATACAATATAGACATTAACTATAATTTCAAAATATCAATTAACCTAACAATGTATTCTCACTTTTAAATAAACTTGTAAATGAATAGTTTCACTGTGGTTTATTAATTTAATTAAAGGCTTAATATTGTACGTAATAGTATACTATGTGTCTGAACTATAATTTTTAATTACTTATTAATTAAGAAAAAAGTATTTTTATATCATATCAAATTTAACCAAACATTTTGACACCCAGATTTATAATGTCGATACATACATTCCATGGTCTATAATTGAAAAAATAATTAAAAATGTCATAACGTCGTGTTCAAACCCTCAAGTTTCTGTTGACTAGACTGTCCAAATTTAAGTTTCGGTGTAGTTTTTCAAAAGGAAACCCTGACATTTTAGCTGTCTGTCAGTCTCTCCAGGCTAGGGATGACCGACTGTCGATAGTGCCTCACAATAGTTTTTCTCGATTCTATGACCTCAAATCATCATAATTGCAACAAGCAGCATTGTTATATTTAATTATATCTCATAAAAAATATATTTAAAAAAAATGTTTTTAATTTACATTTTAAATTAACACTTTAATTTAATACAAATTACCTACAAATAATTTAAAACATAGTTTTACTTTTTTTTTTTGTAAAGAAAATTCTTTTTAATAGTTTAATTTAAAAATATGTCCTATTTCACTTATAATTGTCCTTTTTATTCCATATTGTCAAGTTTCGTAAGAAATCATTAATTAAAAATGTTCTTTAAGTCAACAAAAAAAGGCAATTACTTAAGAAAGAATGATTTCATACGTGGGTTAGCTAACAAAACATTGAGGTCTTTAGTAAGTAAAGTGGGTTCGCAGAATACTTTGACTTTTTCCAACGAAAGACTGAATCGGTAGGAAGGTGGTTCAGTGTAAGGAGGTTGGGAAGGCTCTTAAAAGTAAGAACATAACCAATCGATTGTTTGAAAAAATAATCGATAGCACATAACCATCAAACTATCGATCTATTGTGGCAATTGACAATCGGTTATACCTACTCCAGGCCTGGTCTACATCCGGTACTACCTCGTTTTGATTTACTACTACAATTGCTAAGCTTATAAGCTTTGTTTATTGCTTATACGTGTTTATAAATTTTAAAATAAAGTTCTAAATCCCAATTTTTACATTTCCGGTTTAGGATACAAGATCCGAATTAAAAAAATATTTCTTGATGATATGAGACTGTTTGCATCGTCTTTGATTTAAGGTGTGATCATATATCATTCATACCGCGTTCAAAATATCATTCATATTAAGTGTATACCACCCAATTAATTCAGGTGATGAACAATTCCGGGATTCCATCAAACATTTTGATACTTCCTTGATTAAAACCGGTTCAGAAGTTTTTGATTTGGTTTATAATTCGTTCCAACACACGTGACAGTTTTGATAATTATTCGAATATACGAGATGAGGCTAATATTCGTAATGTGCTATTGGCTCATCTAAACTCCGGAAAACCAAGAATACGTAAAGAGTATTTCATAAAGTTTTTTGTTTTGTTTGTTTCCCTCCCACTTCCCTTAAACCCTACCTATTTTCAATATTTTTTAAAATTTAAATTAAAGGAGTTCATAACTTAAAATACCTAACAGATCTTTTTATGCAAAACGTTACATAGCTGCAAAAAGTACTAGGTTATAGAGCTCACCTTCGGGTTAGTTTCATAAAGTCGATGACTCAGTCCGAGTAATGAAAGCAAGCGACTTAACACCGCCACGACGTAAATCCTGCGAGTATATTTCCCGGTGCAATTTCTCGAACCCTGGGATAAAAAGGACTATAAAGCTAGACAGTTAAGTGGATTTACCGGGATCGGGGATTAGCAGGAGGAAGAACGGGCGAATTACCTAAAGGACATTAACCCTTGAGCAGGAGATGCAAGCCCGTATGCAATTCCTGATGACGCCGAGTCACTGACCGATAAGCTTCTACTTCAAGTGCCAGTGTTTTTTTTTCTTTTTCTGTTCACAGCAAGTAGTCTGCATCTCAATTAAGTCAATAACACTTTGTAGGCTTAAAAACAAGTCAGCAGCATTTAGTAGGGTGAGACAGTTTTCCCTTAATGGCATGAAATCAGGGGAAAAAAAAACTGTCAATTCTGATGTTTGACGCGTTCTTTATATGCATGAACATGAATTTCATTACAGTTTTGATGATTTTCAGGCCACTGATGTCCCAGCACAGAATATATATAATTAATCAGGGTGCCAAGTACTTTAATTTGACAGCTCCTGCAATAGATTGGGTAGGCCCTAGGTTCAAACTTTGTCGGTGAAGATATCTGTTCTATGGCTAATAATTATGAAAATAATAGACAAATAACTAACGGAACTTTTGAACATCGGAGATTCATAGTCGGAGTCTCTATTACATCTCACTCGGTATCCAAGTTTCATTGTCTATGTACTGATTATACAACTAAGCTAATATACCACCCTAACCATTTCTTCAACTCCATCTTCGGTTCCACAGAGTATGTTAAGCTCGGAATTTGATGTATCTTGCTAGTCACTTGGTTTTATCCCCTCTCGTGTCCTGGGAAAACTCTTGCCACCGCCTGGGTCCGTTGGTTGCATTGGGTTCCACCCTAATCAAATTGTCAGCCAATATCTTTTGCGTGAGCTTGATGGCAGATTATTAAAGTCTCGACACCAATCTACTAAATAACTTGAAATACAAATATTACTGTTAACATGCTATAATCATTGAAAAATATTGGTACTTTTTTTTTTTTAACTCTTCTGAGCTCCTGTGTGTATTTCATACACCTGTAAGGCTAAAAACCAAGTCGATCACACAAGAAAAATGTTAGTATAAAATACCAAAAAACAAGATTAATATAAAAGTATAATTAACGGTTCAAATACAGTCTTTTGCATGGCGTTTGTTCAATGCCAATGGCACGAGTTGACCCTCCACCACCTGAGAATTCCACCTATCTGATGTGTAATCCTAGAAAGGTATTTTACTGCCTACATCATTCTAACAAAGGAAAGAGAATCCTTAAAATACATTTAAATTTGCAAGAGGTTTGAACTTTACGTACTGCAAAAAAGGGAATTGGGCTGAACACAAACAAGATTTGAAAAATAGTTTCCTTTATTTAGATTTAATTACCATTCCTTCCAACAAAGGACAAATTTTCAAGTTATTATAAATGAGTGTAAATGTATTAAAACAAAGTGAAACTCTAATGACTCTTTCGATGTTTTCACACATCAATGAAAATTATACGGAATCTCTAAAATCCTTTAATCTATTCTTTTTTTTCATATTTCATATAAATAAAAACCTCCCCTTATAATGCCATTTTTTTATATATTTTGTGCATAAATTTAAAGATCCTATCTTTTAGAAGATTTATTTAGTTTTTATATAACTATATAAAAAGTAATCAACCGCTAAAGAATTATTTATTAAAAATAGAATACTTAAATAATAAAACTTCCGTCTTTTCACAATATGGTATTTATTCACCAATAACGTTTTGGACTTGGTGGTTATGGAAAGTGGTTATCTTCAATTTGCCAAAAAGTCACACGATAAAAACCTCGACTGTGCATACGGAAACAAACAAAATCATTAACTGCAACAATGATAACAATCAATAAATAAAAAAATATTTAAAATATTAACAGTGCTGAATTGCACTTAGTTCGAAATGGTCCATCCATTTTACTAAAAAAATCTTGTGTCGAATTTAATAAATAAATAAAAATAAACACAATAGTACACTAATCTCATGACTCCTAGCCCAATTGATGGTATGAAAAACATTTAAAATAATTTATATCAATTTAAACTTTAAAATAGTTCTGCTACCTCTTCCGACATCGGTCAACGACTGGCTTTAATTTGGGTATGGAGGGGGTGTGTTTTTACGTGATTTTATTATTTATTCTTTTTTATTTATACTATACAATGTTAGGGAATCTAATTTAATTTCAATACTTTACATTAATTAATTTTCCATCATTTGCATGGTGCAGAAAGGCAACTCTATGTGGTGTATCATAATGCCTTTCGGCATCTTTGATTTGTGATGGGATAAATTTGGTAGTTAGTGTTTTTATTCGCTGTTGTTTATATAATGTGGAGAATGTAAATGTAAATACGTGCTTATTTTAAATAAACCTAACTAGGTCAGTTGACGTCGAATTGGGGTTACCGTTGAACGATTAAAAATAAAATAAAAGGGGTTTTAATCTCTCCGCATCGCTCGCAAAGAAACCATACATATTTTGATTTTATATTGTTTGACTTGTGGATTTTAAATCTTGTCAATATGAGACGTGCCCTATTTGTATTTGTATGAAGGGAAATGAAGAAGAAAATCTAGATTTAGTACATACGATACATACGAAACTGCAATGAAACTTTTAGCTTCATTTATTTTTGTTCCAGTACAGTAATAAAACGCTATTTCATGATTGAAGGTTAGTCAACCGTCTTCTTACATTACTGTCATAAATAGATGTAATCTTAATCAATTTAAGTTGTTAGCGACTAGGCAATTTGAAATGTTTGTTACCTAAGAGAGCCAAGTCCCAAAAGAATGAAATGATATAATTTTATTGATAGGGCAAAGACATGTTTATTTTTGATAACCAAGGAATTATATAGTATAAAGTAGTTTTCAGCATCGCCAGGGTTTAAAGCCGAAGTTTCAATGCAATATTTTATGTTTCTGCAGCAAACTATATAAGGGTTGCGGTTATAAATTAATAGCATTTTATAATTTATAGTCCCATCTATATCTAGAGTTCAGATAAGATAACATATTATTCTGGACTGTTAGGTAAAAAGAGTTTAGGTCATAAAAGCAAAATTGTTAGTAGGCACATTTTATTGATTATAATTTTTTTTATTAAACTTTTATGATTATCTCACGTAATGATAATCATTAAGTTAAATTAAAGTGTTATTTAAAAAAACTATATTATTGTTAAACCAGTATTAACAAATAGATTTAGATTAGTGAGGAGTATTGTTATCTAGACACCAAATCGTGTAATAAAATTTCGTATCTTAAGGCCGAGCAGGGGACTGAACTCCGGTGTTTGGTTAGGGAAAATAATCCATGAAAATTTTCGAACGTCAAACAATACAATTAATATTAAAATAATTATAGCATAATTATAAAATTTCAACGCTTTTGAATTCGGTCAAGAAAGAGTTGATTCAAAACTCAAAAGCAACATTTAATAAACCTGTGAGATCCTTCGCCGTCATTTAAAAGCAAATGGAACAGCTAATACTCTCCTAATGTCCTCAAAATATGTGAAGTACTTAAAATAGATAGCCATAGACTTATACTGACCTGACTTATAAAATATACATGGTAACTTTAAATTTAACTGTTTATAAAACTGTTAAAAAGTGTGTAAAAGTTGCAAAAAGTGGATACACTGGCTTAAAAAGTAACGCACGCTCAAAAGAGGTATTTTTCTCGATCCGTTATTTTTAGGGATGCATTGGAGGCAGATTCGTGCTGTAATGTTACGTTAAATCCTTGCTAATACTTGAGAACAATAGAGATGAACTGTTTTTGTTTTTTTAGTGGGTGTGTGTTTAAAGGCATGTCAACCACCATATTTTTATGGTCCGTTTTAAAAAAAATCTTAAAAACGCAAACATTTGTTTTTGCTCTCCGAGGAAGCACAAATATCTTCTTACTACCACTAATAATAACAAGCTCTCTCCCGGAAGATTTCTAAAGGGTTACTGTAGTTTTTAATTGTTATATAACCTCCTCAAGGTTAACGGGAAAGGTTATTGATATGCCTCGAATTAGTAATGAAGCCGCGATGAGGTTTCTGTCTAAGCCTTCGCAAATTACATATAACTTATGACAAGGCAAATTGTTCTGACTCACCAGACTGTAGCTGATGAGGTAACTGCTCGTTCGATGTATTTATTTATTTCGCTATATTCGGACTAATTTTAGGGCGTCCTTTAAGTTTATGAAGTTGTACTCCAACGCGCTGCCGCTTTGCACACAATAAGCTTCTCTAATTCAGGTGACCTAGCTATTATTTTGGAGTCGTATAACTTTTTACACTGATGAACGGCGCATTACTGTATCGGAGTCGAAATCTCACGCCGCGAGTCCTAATTGCTAAAAAGCTAGATACACATATCCAGGAGACCGTATGTTTCTTTTTTCATATAATCCTTCTTTTTCTTCAAAGGCATTTCCTTAAAGACGAGATAAGTGATGTATAGTTTTCTAGTGGTGGTCATGTAATCGTGAAATCTCGTAACAAACAAAAGAAAAATACCTTTTACGATGAGCCAGACATTTGTCTCAATGCATACATAAACCAGCAATGTTGCCAAGAATAATACCTTAGTGATTCTTGAAAGGCTTATTGTGTACACATTATTCGTAGACTTCATCATATTCTCCAATCATGAAACCAAGCAACTTCGTTCATTCGGATATTTCGAACACTTAACAATTCGTGGGCCCAAATCTCTCTCTCAAAGGTATGAAGTGTCGTTAACAAAAGTGGATTGCATATACGCAAAACATTAATTAAACGTTTGTGTGTTTATGTGTGCAAACGGACAAATATACGTCCATTTATTACGGTTGGAGGTTATGAACAAGCCAACTTTAAAAACCATTAAGGAGGAAGCGAGGAATCCAACCAGGGTTAGTAGTCAGTTCTAAAATATAAATATGTAATTGAGTAATCTGTTAAATAATTTTCCTACTACTGGGAAGTTTTTGTAAATATAACTACATGGCCAAGCAACAAAAAGGATATTAAAGGAAAACCTTTAAAAATAAAATATGAATCGTTATTTTAATATACAAATAACCATGTAGACAAAGTGTTTATCTAATATAAATATAATCAATACTAACTCTGCAGATAAAAGTCAAGCGCACCAACCACTAGGCTACAGAAAGGTACCTCACTGTACATGCAAATTATGTGTGGTATAGTTTAACGATTTAGTTCATAAACTCTGTGAATTACGTAACAGGTCGCTTTGAAATTTACAAGCCCGCATCGCTCTCTGATTAAGCTATAATAATGTTACAGCTCATTTAACACCATTAGCGTGCAACATTGCCTTAGCTATTTATAACCGGTATTTGCATTACGAACTATAAGTACCAACTCTAATTTCACAAAGTTCATATGTCAACTATAGATAAAGAAATTCACATGAAACTGAGTGAGTTCCGTGTGATGAATTTATTTGTGCTATCAGAGAATTCCTCTTTGACAGACCGATTGATGTCTGGAGAGCGCATCCGTAAATCAAAGGCCAAGTAGCAGGAAATATTTACATAGCTTTTATAAGAACTTTAAAGAAATTTATGCCATAATAATATCAGAACTTTTTCTAGGACTTCTAAGTTTAAACTATTAAACAAGCTCATGGAAATGATAAAGTGGTGTCTTACTCATTTCAGTTATATTTAAAAATGACAAGCGTTCCAAAATTATGTATGATTCCATAAAAAGCGCAGCATGAAGAGATAACATTAAAGAGTTCATTAGTTCCCAAAACCCTAAGAATTATACCGAGCATACGTAAAGAGGTTATAAATAAAATCTTACACAATCTAACAATACTTCTTTTTTTACATATATATATATATATATACATATAATATATAATATATACATATATATATATATATGTAATATGTATATACATATATAAATTACATATATATATATATATATATATATATATATATATATATATATATATATATATATATATATATATATATATATATATATATATATATATGTAATATGTATATATATATATAAATTATATATAACCAAAAAAAAAAATATATATATATACGAGTATAATATATATGTGTATATAAGTTAATCGCCGGCGGTTAAGATAGATAAAAAAAGAATAACGAAAGAGGGAAATGCACCGACACATTCTGACTCCAGTAAAAGACTGCTTTATTATTGATGATTGTTGTGGCCACCTCTTAATTACGAATAATTAAAAGTTCCCTCTTCTCGAATCATATTATACCTATCTATGTTTCCATATTTGTTGTTAATAAAGATTATGACGTCAGTGAGAGTGGGGGGAGGAGCTAGTGTGGTAAACAGCCGCAGGTGAGGACCCATCCCCACTTCCACTGGCCGCCTGGTGGGGGCCCATTCCCACCAGGGTGGACCGGCTATATAAGAAGCGCCCCGTAGGGCGAAAGGCAGAAAGAACAAACCGGCACCTTGAACACTAATCTCTCTCTCTGCACTGGCGCTTGCTGCTCTACTCTAAACCATGGTCTTCTCATTCGACTCCCTCTGCATCTCTCTCTCCTTACCTCGCTATGTTTTAGTCCGGCATTTGTCAGACCCCCACACCTTCCTAGTGGGAATCTCTGCCTTCGTCTCGCTAAAACTAGCACCTCCATGAGAGAGACCTCGCCTTCACCGACGACGGTTGCCATAGCCCTACAACTTTTACCTAGTAGCGTCTCCCACGGCAATCCAGTCTGCTTCTCTCTGGTTCACACTCACCTTTGGGATCCGGACGGTTTTCGCCTACCCTTAGATACCGAGTGTGAATTCGTGGTCATTCCAAGACCACATAAACTAATACCTACAAACCTACCCTGTACCTCTTCTTCTGAACATAGTGCTTTGTCGGGGCAAACACCTTCTAAAGATCTTATGGAGTCAGATCAAAACGAACTAGGCTGCCCGCCAACTAGGCCGGCAGCCAGGGTGAAAGACCACAGGACCTGTGGCGGACCACCCGCCTTATCTCTTTCTTGGTGCTCGCCGGACGGCGGCTAAGAAGTTGTAGCGACCCTAGCCCGTGGTGGGCGCCTCCTCCCCACTTTGGAGATACTTAGTTATCTGAGCCCGACAATGATAATCCGACATACATAGGATCATGGGATGTTTACCTCCATGATTGTATTAGTATTCGACATAGTCAAGCCTCTGGCTTTAACTCCCCCCTGCCAATTCCTGATCATCCGTCGGGAACTCCAATTTACCACTTATACACACTTAAAGCATATACTAATTACATATAGATCGGAAAATAATAATTCCGTCCTCACCCAGAACAGCAAGCAGTGTTCCGGCGTACTCCCCGTTTGTTTGTCGGTGCCTCTTCGTCTCCCGGAACATTTTAAATATACCCTCTTCCGGGGTCCACCTTCCCCCGTCGAATGCATTCTTCGGCCCCTCCTTCACTATGGTCCAAGAAGTCTCCTCGTCAGCCTAGATCATGCTCAAGATACTCCGCTTAACTCTGCACACCAGAGCTGCTCTCAGTGAATCGGCATCTCCTTCAGTTATTATGTCCTCCGTCCGTTTTCCCTTAAGGAAGTGATTCAGTTCCCCGGTCTCGCCTGCAAATCTCTCCAGATCTGAAATGGACTTCCTCATATCCTGAGCCGTGATCGTCTGAATCTTCATCCACGCCAATGTATTCGCGTGAGCCGCTGCCATCGTCGTTTGAGGCAACTGTGGTATATCTACCGCTCCACTCAGCACCACGGGTCTTAACACTCCCTCTGGCATGTTTTTATAAAAAAAAAAGTATACAGAGAGGAGACGATAAAGAAAAAAAAATTAGAGAGATAGAGAAAAAAAACAATAACTTTCTACGCCATCGTACGAGGTTCCCGTAATTTCCCGGGTTTTGGCACCAGTTAATCGCCGGCGGTTAAGATAGATAAAAAAAGAGGGAAATGCACCGACACACTCTGACTCCAGTATAAGACTGCTTTATTATTGATGACAATCCGACATACATAGGATCATGGGTCGTTTACCTTCTATGATCGTATTAGTATTCGACATAGTCAAGCCTCTGGCTTTAACTTATATATATATATATATATATATATATATATATATATATATATATATATATATATATATATATGCAACAATCTTTATTGCAATGAAATTACGATCTTCGATAGTGGGCAATAAGTAATTATGATACCATGATTCTCATTAATACCTTACCTAGTTCTTCATTTACTCGCTCATTCATACAATATTTACAAACAGCCCATACAGAAATCTATCAAATCCATATGGTTGTCACATCACATGCGAAAGAGGAAGTGAAGTCTTGGGAAATCCCCCACGCCCCTCCATCAGCCGCGTCACCGAATACGAACCAGTGGAAGAACGTTAAAGAAAAACGTGAGAGCCACAGATGTTCAGGACCTGATTGGAGAAACAAGCCATTGCAAGGAGTCTCACTGTCACGTATTTATAGCAGGTCACGAGGCCATTGCCACCTTAGTCTACAAGAAGAATTATAGGGATGTGTGGCGCAGTGTAACGACTGTGCTAGTAGACTAGGGTGGTTGCATAGATTTCGATGGAATTTCATGAACTTGGAAGGGATGAGTTCAAGAATGAAGGGTATATTAATATCGTTATTAAGGGTTTTGTTGCTGACCTAATAAGGGGCATTAACTATTGTTCTCAGGACTTTTGATTGAAAGGATTGGATACGTTTGATGTTCAACTTTTTTGTTGACCCCTACTAGCTCTATTCCGTACGTCAAGATTTGCTTTAGCATACCTTTGTAAATAACTGATTTATTTTCTATCAAGAGATGGGATGTTCTTTGAAGTAGTCTGTAAAGTTGTCCAAAGCGTCTGTTTAGTTCTTGTCTTTTTAGCGTAAGAAGCCTAAATACCGTACTGTCTCAATACAGAGAGAGGGATGAAATTAAATAAATGCGGAAAAGGGTAAAGGTCATATGGGCATATTTTGCTTCATTAACTTTATTCGCCACTGTTTGCACCGATACTCTATCTCAACAAAACGTTTTTGAAGGTTATGGGATGCTGTTACGTGGTCTGGATAGGATGACAAGACTGGACTGTCATCTGCAAATGTGTCCAAGAAGGTATTAGGAGTAGAGGGTGCATCGGCGGTGCATGGGTTTTAGAGGCTGGGACCCACTGCCCTGTGGGAACTCTTGTTTTTATGGGATAGTAGTTAGAATATTCCAAACCACAGTCTACTTGGAAGAAATTGTTTGAAAGGTAGGGCTGCAGGATTAAGGTCTGTGGTAAATATCTTCTGAGCTTGTAAAGCAAACCTGCGTGCCAAACCCTGTAAATATCTTGTTCTATGTCCAGAAAGGCACCAGTGCAATACTGTTTGGTTTCAAGGGCTGAGAATATGAGATCAACAACGCGAAGGCCTTGTTGAGCAGTGAAATATCGTAGATGGAAACCAAACTGGTGAATAGGAAAAAGGTTTTTGATTTCAAATACTGGAAGTAGACGTTTAAATAGGAGTTTTTTGTTTTTGAATTTGTAGTTTTGAGAGGATAGGGAGTAGGCTAATTGGACGGTAAGATAGGGTGTCATTGGGTCACTTCTACGTTAAAAAAGTTTCCGACCTAACAAAGCTTTTATTTCACTAGCTTTTATTTATTTTATTATCATCTTCATGTTGAGGTCGGAAACTTTTCAGACCACCGGTGTATTCTACTATACAGACCATTTTCTCCAGGGATTTGAACAAAGGACGTTCATATCACGAATCAGTTACGCTGACCACTAAACAATGCAACGGCTTCGTAAACATGTTATTATTCTTAGGAATGGCTGTTGAACTGTCAACACACTGTGATATGACTAGACATGGAAGCCAATAAAAGTTGTTATTCTATTTTTACTCGTTGATGATTACCTTCATGAAACTTCACAGTTTTATCAGACTGAGCATACATCTCTAGATAGTTTGTGCTGGCAAAACATCATCGATTTTTGGAATCAAATAACACCGCTCAAACCATCACAAGTGACAAAAAGTGAGTGATACATTATCAAAAAGGAAATATGTATTGCCCTGGTATGAGTTATGAGTCAATATTTTAACACTTATTTTCCAATAATTATAAAAAATGAGAGGCTTAATTTTCAAAAATATAAAAGGCTGTGTAACTGAAAGCTTTGGTTCCGTTCGTATGTTCCGCGGTAGCAGCCTTAAAAATGGTCCAAACGATCTGAAATTTTAAAAGTATACAAATACAATATCTATTGCGATAAACTTACAATCTGTAACTGTATCTGATCAATAAGTAACTGTGATCAATGTTCTCATTCATACCATATTTATAGTTCTTCATTCACTCACTCATTCATACAGTATTTACAAACAGCCCAGAGACCTCCCATATACACATCGTTGTCACCAAAAGTTTACAAAAAAAAATTCGTAAATTTTGATTAAAATATAATAACGGGAAGCATGTAAAACACTCATTACCGTGTGCATTACCGACCTACTTCACGGTGGCTTCTAATCATTCTCAAGCAGATGCTTAGGACCTATTTAGGATTTAATGTTCTAATTTTTTTTCGTACACTTAAGGGCACATTAAAGGAACCAAAAAATATATTTACATATATATTATTTAAAAAAGCTAATTGAAATTACATACTTTAAACCATGCTAGCCAATATCAAAGGTTTTGGCAATATAATAGATATTTACCCTTTTTTTTTATTGAAACACAACTGAAGTGGCTTGAAAAATAAAATATTTGGTTTTCATAACCGCTGGTTAGTCTTTAATAAACCAGTCAAAAATTTTAAAAAATAAACAAATAATTTTGTAATTGATGTAAAAAAATCAGTCCGCGAAAATTCAAAGTAAGGAAATTAACCATCGGAACGACCAGTTATTATTTGCAGGTTAATTCTTCACTCTCAAAAACCTCAACTTTTTAACCAAACCAGCACATAAACCGCCCTATTAATAAATCAACCTAGTTAGGTTGAATGACGTTTTGAGATTAGACAGAGGCAATAAAGAGCAGAGTCAGCACTTCACCAACGGCACAAAATGTGACCTGACCGCGCTGGGAGATGGGAGAGACAACTCCCTTGCACTCGACATGACCCCAATGGCCCAGACAACAGTACCAGGCTCTTGGCCCCAACTCAACACTGCCCATTAATAAACATCTGACAGCCAACACGATACTCTTAGCCTATGCGCCCCTACGAATTGGAACAGTGTTAAAATCGCCTAAAGGTATACAACAACGCTTATCACTTCCAACTGTTTCGAAATAGAGTTCTAATTGTTATTTAGGTTTGTCGGTACATCTTCCTCACTGAACAGAAATAACTACTGGACAGGTTTATCAACAACTCAAGTCTATAAAATGAACACTAATGATTAATTAATTAAGCATCTTTGAGGGGGGGGGGCATAAATGTTCGTTCTGCGAATCTAAGCACTAATGTTAAATGAACGTCTAATGTACTGATAATGTACAACCCAGTTTTTCTTCTGGAAGGGAAGGGAGGAATTGAAGTCTTTGGCGTGACGTGGGCTTTTTTTGAACGTTGACGTGGGCTTTTTTTGAACGTTGACGTGAGCGTTGGTCCATTCAACAGGTTTGTCAATTAATACAAAAGATGTGACAATTTTTTTTTAATATTTATTTACTTATTTTGTTACAATTTATGTACTTATTTCACATAGTTTTCAGAGCGCCTCAAAACTAAAACTAAAATACTTTTAATACTTAAATAACCAGGAAAACCAAAACAAAAACCTACAAATAAAACTAGTAGTAACAAACGTCTGGAACGATGAGTTAATGGATAATATCAAAACTATAAAATATCCAGTACATTCAATATTTTTTTTATTTTTAAATAGTTTATTCAAGGAACATTACAATCTGCTCCGATAATGAGCAATTGGTATCAGTGATATCATTCATACCCTTTCACGGATAGAAAATGTGAACATGAAACTTTTCTTCTCCGAAATAATATTTTTCCAACCTCGTAAATTATTTATTTTTGTATGCAAGTAAGGATTATTGGTATATATTTGGTTATTTTAGGTTGTATAAGCTCCAATGAGACCCCTGTACTTGTACATATGCACGCCTCAGTGGGAGAAAGATAGGGATTGGAAAATATTAAGATTCATCCTAAAATTCCTAAACATTTTGTAAACATTTCTATCATTAGATTCAGGATGATGAGGGTAATAAGAAGCGCTGTGAAATGAGCCAAACAGACAACGGGGATCTTAGACCGTTGGCACTAGTACATATCTGGAAATAAAATTTAAAAAAATTGTATTATATTATTGTTATTATAATTAATACCGATAAAGTCGAGTTAACGTCGTGTTTGCACTATCCCTACTTAAAATCTTACTAGCGTAAGTAGTCCTGCCCTCATGGTGGAGGGGGGAGGGGTTAAAGAGTAGTTTCGTTGGTTAGAAAGGTGAGTAATATGTGAATTACTATTTTTGTTATTAATACTTATTATTTCTGTACTTTTGTTGTTTCCTTGTTTTAACTTATATATAATTTAACGAATACTCATTTACATGTATCATTTTTGCGTGTTAAAGGTGTTGTAGCGACCGCTAACTACATAAGATAAATCACCGTATACTCTATTGTATATATATTGTAAATTAATTTAAACAAATGTAAATAACATAAATAAGTCATTGTAAATGAGTAAACAATAAAGATGTCACAGATGCAAGCCGGGTGGGTAACCGCTACCCTACAACAGGTAGAAACAACCCTGCTGGGTTAGCCTTCGGCTGCCTACACAAAGACCGACCGCTTACTTAGATCTTATTGGTTACAACAACGAGGGAAATGATTGGGCCTAACGAGCCACCACTAACTATAAATAGGGGCAGATCTTGGGCTGTAATTCACTCTCCTCCTAGCGAAGCTACCCGACTTGCAGCTGCGACAGTATTCAAGAATTTGGTCTTCTTCCTTATGAAAAACCTCTACATCTCTTTCTCTCCTCACCTCGCTATGTTTTATTCCGGTGAAGTCAGACCCCACACCTTCCTAGCGGGAATCTCTGCCTTCGTCTCGCTAAATCTAGCACCTCCTTGGGAGAGACCTCTCCCTAGTGAACAACGATTGTCACGGCCCTGCAAACTGACCAAGCAGTGTCTCCCGTGACAATTCAGTCTGCCTCTCTCCGGTTCACCCTCGCCTTTGGGATCCGGACGGATTTCGCCTACCCTCAGATACCGAGTGTGAATTCGTGGTCATTCCAAGACCACACAATCTACCTACCTACCCTATACCTCTTCTCCTGAACATAGTGCATTGTCGGGGCACATACCTACCAAAAAGTGGAGTCAGATAGTAACGCCGTTATGAAACGATTTTCCAGGTTGTAAACTCAAACAACCCTCACTTGTCACCAGAGCTAAGGTAACCAGGTACCCCCCTCGTGACGTCCCGACAGGGTGTAAAATGTTGTTTGGAAAAACTTGCGTAGAAAAATATAGTAGTTTATATTTCCCTCCTGGAATAGTCTACAGATGCCCTTTTAGTGTCTGTTAAAAGCCATTGCAGTGTTAATGAAATAATTTATGCCGATATTTTTTTAAAAAATAATTTTTAATTCACATCGAGCATAATAAAAAAAATAGCGACCTGCGGAACATGCAACATTGCAGACAGCCAACCGGTAAGCGGATTAACAACTCGAGGTCAAACTACCGTGGATTAAAGCATTGAACACAAATCCAGAGTCGGTAACATCGAATGATTTATATAACGTGACGTGGATTGGACAAACACAGGCACGTACAACAAACCTAGGGTACAGGGTGTAAAGTGGCAGTGGCATCAATACTAGTTAGATCTCTACTTCCCTCAGTAGGTGTATGACAAATATTATTTTATCGTATGCTTCTGTGCCGGTATAATCACTAAATAACCATCGTGTACTATTTTAAATCTATCTCCACTTGATTTTGAAAGAGTTGACACAGTTTTTTTTATCGGACAATTTTAAATTTGCATATATCGAACTTAAGAGGTAACTACTGGAGCCCACCCATCCTTCGCCGGGTTGAAGTACATCAAGGCATCAAACCAAAACAGTAGAATTAATTCAGTAAGATATTTTCTATACAGTGAACAATCAATTCTAAAGATACACAATGTTAACTTCACTCAAGTTCGATAGATAACACATTTATGATGGGTTCCCCCCACGGGTGCTTTCTACCAGAATGTAAGTCATTTTTGAACAAGGTTTGGTATGGAAAAGGGCTTTCTAGAGCTACACAAGAAAATCTGTGACTCCAGTGGATAAGGTTAAGTTGAATTTTGCCCAACATGAGAGGGAAGCAGGGTGGTGTTTTCTTCATAGTCAATAAGTGGCAAAACCAGGCAGTGGCTTGAAACAAAGTTATTGCGATTTGCATTTTTAGCCTAGCAAACTGAAGGTGATGAATTAATCAACTCTAAAAGCTCATTACTGATTGGAGCAATTAAACTGGCTTTATAGTGGTAAGTAAATACTGGCATTTAAGTATTTTAGATGAAATTTGTATTAAAAGTCATTCATTTGAACAGTAAGAAAATTCAACTTGACCACTTATTCACTGGGGTTACAGAAATATAGATTCATACTTAGCTATTTAAAATGTTAATAATTTTACTGTCGTGAAATCAAGTACAACATTTCATATGACTGCAGGCACAATCAAACTGAATATTAATAAGTTTATTATAAAAATGATTGTTCCGGTTTCGTTAGGTTTTTTTTTTCAAACCCAGAAGCCATTAAGTTTCCGCAGATGAGTATGAGTCCTTCATCAAGCTGTAAACATAAAAATTATCCATGGATATATTATTTCATGAACCGAAGACATTTAAAATATTTTCAACTCCATAAAACATGATTTAGGGTTATTTATTATTAGATTAACAATCAATGTATGCATTTCTACATATTTATTTTTTTATAATATTTGTCATAGAAATTAAGACCTCAACATTTAATTAATAATATCCATCACTTGTATGATCTGTATCGTACTATAATTACTAAAAACATTAAATCTTGTTCGTAACTTCAGCCATCAGCACCTTGGAGCTATTTTAATGTTTGTTTTTTAAATTTCACGTTCTTTCGAGGATGGGTAGAACGAACTTGGTAATAACTCGACAAATGTACAAGGCATATATCGGAGAAATATTTTGTGATAAGGATTTTTAATAAATTTCACGTTTCTTCCAAGTCCGCTGTGGTTTAGAATATTCTAACTACTATCCCATTAAAGCAGGAGTTCCACAGGGCAGCGTCCTGGGTCCCACCCTCTATAATCTATACACCGCTGATGTCCCCTCTACCACCAATACCTTCTTGGCAACATTCGCAGACGACACTGCAGTCCTGTCAACCCATCCAGACCCTAATATAGCATCCCAAAACCTTCAAAAACACCTCGACGAGATCGAGTACTGGTGCAACCAATGGCGAATCAAAGTCAATGAAGGAAAATGTTCCCACATAACCTTTACCCTGTGCCGCAAGTCCTGTCCACCAGTCTTTTTAAATTCAATTCCTCTCCCTGTGTCTGAGACAGTACGGTATTTAGGCTTCCATCTCGACAAAAGACTGACATGGAACCCACACACGAGGCTAAAAAGACAAGAACTAAACAGACGCTTTGGACAACTGTACAGACTACTTCGAAGGACATCCCACCTCTCAATAGAAAACAAACTACTTATTTACAAGGTTATACTTAAGCCAATCTGGACATACGGAATAGAGCTATGGGGGACAGCAAAAAAGTCGAACATCAAGCGCATCCAATCCTTTCAATCAAAAGTCCTAAGAACAATAGTAAATGCCCCTTATTACGTCAGCAACAAAACCCTTCACAATGATCTGAATATACCCTATATTCTTGAACTCATCCCTTCCAAGTTCATAAAATTCCATAGTAACCTATCCAACCACCCTAATTCCCTAGCACAGTCATTGCACTGCACCACTCACCCCTATAATCCTCTTCGGAGATTAAAACGGCAGTGGCCTCGTGACCTGCTATAACTAAGTGATAGTGGGAGTTCTGGCAATGGCCAGTTCCTCTAATCATGTCCTGAGCGTCTGTGGCTCTCGCGCTCTTGGTCAGCCTCCGCTGGCTTATCCAGTGACGCGGCTGACGTAGGAGCGTGGGGGACTCCCCAAGACTCCGCTTCCTCCTTCGCATGTGAGGGAGGTGACCCTTGTGGACTTGGGGGGCCTCTGGGCTGTTTGTAAATATTGTATGAATGAGCGAGTGAATGATGAATTGTAAATATAGTATGAATGATGACATTTATCTCAATTACTCATTGCCTAATAAAAGGCAGATTGTAATTTTATCTTAATAAAATTGTTTGAAATATGTAATAAATTTCATGTTAACAATTATCAAGCTTAGTTGACAACTATTTATTATTACTTTTTTTAGCCACATTGTTAAAGTTTTCCCAGTCATGCAATGAAACATCTGTGTATCATTTTATTTCTATAGGACAAATAGGAAAGATACATTTCGATGAAAACAACGTCAAAAGAAAAAAGTAAAATTTAACTTATTTCTCGATGCCCATCTCAATCCGTCCCACAAGCGAATGACATTTAAGTAATGCTTAAGCGCTAAGAAGAAGGCTATTTTTTATTTAAGCGCTCTCGATCGTAACTGACTTAAAGGAACGGCCTTGTTGAGGCATTCGAGGGCAATTACCAATTACCATCAGCTAATTGTAATCAGCTTGTAGCTTCCAACTGATTGATCTTACCTGCAGCCTTTGGACAGCTTAAGCACAAGGTCAATGTCATTTCTTATTTACAAGAAGTGGCCTCATTTAAGCTTATTCTGTGAAAAGTTCCTTAAAAATATATTATTAAATTTCCGATTTTCTATAACTAGTAAATCCAAAGTAAAATTTACATCTCTCTAACAAACTGTTATTAATGTAAGAAAAAAATTTAGTTATGAACTAGCTTACATTTTAAATATAGAAAACAATTAAAAATGAACATCTAAAAGTATTAAACTATTTGGAAATGCAATATATTTGAAAATGATATATATGTATATTTTCAAAACCCTTAATTCGAATAAACTTTTATTTACAATACATAGAATACGTAAGGGACTAAATGAATTAAAATTGCACCTGGTATTTCTGTATCTGTGCTATATGAGCTTATACAACTAAATAACTTATTTAATGCAAGGATTTTGAAATTTGAAGGTGATGGGGCTCACCATCCTCATATAAATTTCAATGATAAATGTTTTGAACCATCACGTACGAAGTTTAAAGCCACTGCGAGAGCATAGCAAAAAAGGATTCAGACTGAGAAGATCGTCCACTCGTGCAGACTAGCAGAGCCACCGACTGAATTATAGGGGGGGGGGGGGCTTAAAGGTTCAAGTCCTGACCGTGCCAGTATAGTTTTACTTGGCTGTCAATGATTAATTATTATTTGTGTAATTTTAATTCATGATATTAGTTAACTGAATGGGATATCATAGACAATTTGTTTAAATAGTTATTACTTGTAACTGGAGGCCGGATTTATTTTTTATTGCTCATTTTGTTTGTTTGTGTTTAGCGTTATCTATACCATTTATCCATCCGTTCTTCATAACCTAAGGAAGCATATTTTCTAGTTTTATTTTGCACAAAATTTTGAGCTACATTGCACGAATCCGATTTATATCGCACAATTTCATCTAATTTAATTTTTTTTAATTTTAAAGCAAGAAACGAAACAAATCAACCTAACGAAATTTGTTTTTTTGTTTTGTTTTGTATAAACGACCTGTCCAACGTGGACTTAGATATTCATTCCAAGCATTTCCAACAAGAACGATTCGTGTCAAGCATTAGGCTAATATTCATCTTTTTTAGTCGCCTTCTTTCCGAACGTTTTGACGACTTACACTCAAATGAATTTAAGAAAAAACTATTTGAACGGTGTTTTTAATTCAATGATCATTAAAATCCGGGAAAAAAACAGGAGGCCATTACTTATACGCCATTTTCAATTAAACTAGTAATAAAAGAGGCCTTTGCATTTGTAATCTTCTGGTTGGAATTCCTCATCTGGAAATCGAACCACACCTTCGATAATTTCATGTAGTCCTTTTCAGTACCAACAATGAAACGTTTTACTAACGACAAACTTTTTTTTTTTAAATTCTGAATTCCAGAGAAAAATCCTTCTGGGTCAGATACAGCACTCTACATGATCAATTGGCCGTGCGCTCAAAACCATTTCATGTAACGCCAGGGGTAAATTAAGTGCTAAAATTTTCCTGGAAGTCAAAAAACATGTGAACAATGGAGCTCCTCAAATATCCATTTCGGGTGGTGAAGTATCACAATATAATGCAATGTGAACTTCAGCCGGAACCTGTTTTAACACGCTGACGGATATGGTTAAATTCGGCACAGTTTTACGTAGGAAATTTAAAAAACATTGAGGAATGACGAATCAGAAGAAACTGAGGCTCAATCAATCATAAAAGTAAAAAACATTCTTAATTCGTCATTACATCCGATTTAACGTTTATTAAATCACCCTATCAAATGCTCTCACAAAGTTGGAATCCAGAAATCTCAATTAAAATTCATAGATTGAAATTCTTTAAACTGTTCGAGAGAGCTAAAGAAAAATTGAAAACAAAAATGGAAGAATTTCAAATGCAAAATTTGACTCAGTGATTGAAAAAAAAAAGTTTGCAACATTCGCTGAAAACAATTTAATGACTCCATTAACGGAAAAAATATTGAACATAACGCCATTCAGCAATAACCTTCTATAATCGCCTGCTACAAAATTATTCAAAACTTCGCCAGATGTCTAACGTTGCTTTTCAATGTAAAACATCTTAAGTAACATACGACACAATTTTGTAGAAAAAAAATTTGAAATGTACAAAATCGTACATTTTTTCGAAAGTATTAAAAATTAACTTTTTCTAATATTTTTTATTTATTTTTACTATTATTATTTTGTACTTGATACAACAACAATATGTAAAGCAAATTTATAATATGTAAATACATTTTTTCTTCCATCGCTTATCATATGTTTTTTATTTATTAAACCAAAATAAATTGTTTTTCAAATTTAATAAGGTTAGATCAGCTTCCGTTATATTCATTTATAAATTAAACAAAAAAGCTGATTTATACATGTTTTAGTCGTCATTCATAGGTGTTATACATTTTGGATGTTTTACTGCACGATTCTGCACATTTAAATTTTATTGTTTTTACTGCACGAAAATCCGGACTCTTTGAAACATTGTACAGATTTAAATTTTCCAAACATTTTTTTATATATCAATTAAATATATGTCAAAAAAGTTTTCCAGAAGACATCTCTATGGGAGGATTAATCTACAGCTAGAAGAGTTAGTTATGTGAATAAGCCAAATTAATGTGAGTATGCGAGGGCGTTAAACCCACACTTTGGCATAATTGCGGGTTGTCCACAAATCGAACAGTTACAGGCAGGCCAACACCGTTTTCATGCAGTCCTGATACACATCTCGAACGGGAATTTTCAATTTGAAGACTGGGTAGGAAAGGAGGACTGTTGTCGCTGTTAATTATAGTTTTAATAATATTCAAGATGGGCTGGCCATGTTTCTCAAGTATTTATTCGGCGCCGGCTGGCGTTTTAAACTAGAGCGGCAAGTGCCTAATTTCTAACAGGGCATTGGAGGGCGAACATTTACATAATTAGCTGTAATGATTGGCTTGTGCCAATCTCCTGAAAGATCTCGGAGGCACTTAACCTTATACCAGCTCAATACGTGTAAGAAACGAGGTATTTGTGTGGTTTTATAAGCATAATGAGACAGTCTGAGTGCTAACACCGGAACATCTTTAAAAAAAGATAAAAATTACCTATGTTATTTATTCATTAATGATGAGTAGTTGTGGAATGTAAACCCACTAGTGTAAATTTTAATCGTTGACAGTTGACTGGGGAAAATGATGAGACAGCTGTCCCCCTCGACCCAGTCACCCTTCGACTATACGTGTTTTTAATGAGTTTCTTTTCTTCTCGGATCACAAATGGTGATATTTTTCAAAACATAGTACGATATAGCAATTTTATAATTTATTTAATATATATCGCGAGTTATATAGGCAAGCATCCGGCTGGAGTGCAGCGAGCTGAGTCGGCACAGAGGCTGTAAACAGAATGCTATAACATCTTCTACATTCCTCATTAATAAATTGTTTAATTACTAATTGTGCAATAAAGTTTATACTTATAACTTTGTCTTAAAGCAAAAAAGTAATCATATTTGAAAAACAAAATTACAATTGTTTTCAGAGAATAATGAATCTCACTTGACGTCGAGTGGTGACACAATGTTTTGTAGGGGATTCTTTTTGAAAATTAAAAGGTTTAAGGTTTAAATCAAATTGAGGCAAATCCACATTTTTTTCTCTTCATTTTGTAAGTACTCAGTTATCTTACACTAATGATGGTATAGTTACATTTCTAAACTGGCGTTAAAAAAAAAACTGGCCGGGTTTTGTTATATCTGCAAAACGATTTTAATAACAGTTTTAATGGGTTTTGGGCCATTAAGGTCCACTTAAACGATTAAGTCCACAACTAATTATTAATTGGTTTATTTTAGCAAGTCTAGATCATCAAGTAAAGCATTCGAGCAAAACACGGTCCACATTAAACTGGCGTTTTCGAAAATATTGCCTAACAATCCAACTAAACAAGTGCCAATGCATATTTATATTATACTGTTTATTATTTATATTTATTTTATTATAGTTCGTCGTTAGACTGAAGATATGGTTAGGAAACTGGCTTGGTTTGATGAAAGAGAGTTGTTATGCTTACATCAAACCTGTTAATTGAAGTTTCGTCCCACCTGGTATGCGTGCGTCAGGTTCTAGAGCGAGACGATAGTGGGTGTTAAACCGCAAGTTCGCCAAAATGTTTCTAACGATGAACATCCCCTGCCATTTCGCGCTAGGACCTGACACAGAAACACAAAGTAAGTCGAAACGTTGTCCATTAATACATCTGATGAAAACCTAACAACTCAAGCCGACATCCCGATAAACTGTTCTAATCATTGATACGTATTGTTCAACTTGAAGTCAAGCTCTTCAGTTTGAAATTCAATAGAGTATGATGAAGAAATAATTAATTATCTAGTAATTCATTATCGGCCCTTCAATATCTTTTTCATCATTTGAGCATCGAATGGAACATCCATGCAAAAAAATACGATGCCCAACAAAAAAAAAAAAAAGTTGGCCAAGTTGTGAGCAGGACTTAAATGACTATCTACTCTATACTATGGAAATGTATTTTTATTTATGAGTACCAAGGAATTGAAGGGAATGATGTATCGTCTATACAGGTGGATCTATAGGAACAGGAGACTCACAAATACCAGAACAGATGGACACGCGGGTTACGACATAGGGTTTCTGATATAGGAAAAATTAAAATAAACGAAACGCTAACAATGGGGAGGGTAATGATCCATGTATCAACTAGTACGACACTGTTTCGGAAGGGTTTGTCAGGCATGAGAAGGGCGAAACATATCGCGTACAGACGAATGAACAGACGTACAAAAGGACAACCCTCCAGGAAGGCGGTCGGCGACGGAGTGCGAGGAAGCGGTCCGGACGGCGCCAGCGCGGAGCTCCCCCTCCCGCATGCTTGGGAGGTTATAAGAAGAGGGCGGGCGCAGCTAGCGGTACCAGTAGTGTACCCTCAGTGATCCGACCTACAGCTAGTGTGTGACTGTTGAGTAGTGTCTTCGTCTGCCTGCCGCTCGACAGCAGTTCGTCAATCATCCGGACCCTACACAGCTGTGAGTACTGATGACCACTATCAATCTAGCAACTGTCAATGCAATTGAATCAGAACTCACCTTTGGAAATATTGTATATCTGATACATTCAACATAGCCTTGTCTACTTACAATCAGATTCAATTGCCTTGGTGGTTCCGACATGTAGCCAACACACACACATTTCACATGTGAGATCAATCATTTCCAATAGTCTGTAGAGTGGCATGTTGAAAGATAGCTGCACAAATGATTCTCAACCCAGTATGAATGTCTTCGATTCGAAAAATAAATCGAGGCAATAGTGGTGCATCAACCAAACGATTTAATGACGTTTTGTAATCTTAGTCAACAAAAATCCGACATACATACTGTACGTGATTAATCAGGGTGACAAGATCCTTAATTTTATAGTATGTTCATCGCGATAGGAAAATATTTAGTTTTAAACTACCTAAAAGTTTATAAATTAATGCCCTTTTAGTATGCTTCCTTAGGGGATTGAGTAAGACATCGATGCGAAATTTAATCTCTCTATGCCGATATTATAGTTGTGAACAACCCTTGTTATAGTTGTGACCTTTTTTCATGATTTATAGAAATGGCAATATTTTTCAAGTTGCCGCAACATCAAATGAGATTACAAGTCAATTATTGTAACTAAGCAAAACTAGGGTCTCTCAAAGTGTTCATGTTTAGCGAATCATTCACATTAACAAAGCTAATCGTAAGCAGCGATTGTGTTTGTGTTAAATTAACATTGATAATATGAGTGGAACCTTTAAGCTTTTTGGTCCCAAACGTAGTATTCTTGTGAAACATCGCGCGCACGTGGTAAGGATATGAAGGATGGCCCTATCGGTACTCCCTAAGATGTTTTTATCTAGATTGTTGCCTGGTAGTTATTTCTGTTCGGGATTCCGATCTAATCTGGCAGAGCTCTCAAAAAACGGCGCTGGCTGCCAACTGACTGAACGGGTTCTTATTTTCCCGCCGGCTCTCAAAAGGCAGCTCGCTCCACCAGCCCTCAAAAGAAAAAACATAAGTACTTCGTTATAAATAAAATATCATGAATTGCTATTGTAAAACAATAACAAAAAACTTACTAGAACAGTGGCACATACTAGACAGCGGACACTCTCAGAGTTCAGCTGACCGTGCAGACATAATTGCTAGAGTAAAAGTAACAGTCGATGTCTTAATAAAGAGGAAATTTAGTGCTTAATTAGCAATTAGATAAAGTTCACTGACATTCTTTACGCGGTGCAAAGTTGTAATTAATTTAAATGACGAAAAATAATGAAGAGAGAAAACGCCTTGAGGGAAGGGAATGACTTGAAGAAGGAAAAGACATGAACTGGTGCCAGATCTATTTCCTCACTAAGCCGCACCGCTAGACAAAAGGTCATGGGTGTACTCTCTAGTTAGCACAGGACCGATCTCATGTCAATCAGCGCCGGTAGCTGATTAATATTCACGACTCGATCCCACGGGGTCCGGAAACAATCATCAAGTTTGATCGTTCAATAACAAAATCATTGTCTCTAACAACTACTAATTAATATTTAATTAATAAGTACGCTGTTAATTAATATTTAATGGAACACGTCAAAACTTGTCCTCTTTCAGTCCATCTCATCTTAATGCCTAATTAACTCTGATGATTGTCATAGTCTTTTTCGCTTCCATTAGCAAGATCAAAGACATTCATACCACAATTAGATAGATTTGAGCCACACTTACCATATAACATATTGTTGGAATTCCAAAATTAATTGTTTTGATGCAGTTTCAGGGGCCTTATAGCGTGGTATGTTCGATAACTTAAAGCCAGAGTGCAGGGCGTACCTAAAGGGCCTTCTCTTCGAATGGCATGCCGTGAGTCTAGGAATTCATCCAGCTTAATTACTAACACTTATTTATAGCGATTAACATTAAAATAGAT
The DNA here is from genome assembly GCA_930367205.1 of Acanthosoma haemorrhoidale. Taxonomy (NCBI): domain Eukaryota; kingdom Metazoa; phylum Arthropoda; class Insecta; order Hemiptera; family Acanthosomatidae; genus Acanthosoma; species Acanthosoma haemorrhoidale. The sequence continues at coordinate 130,345,658 of OV884011.1, forward strand.
TGTAATGGTTGATAACAGTTGCTAACATGGTGATGGGGACAATCATGTAGAGCCGTCTAGTATACTGTTATGTAGTTCAGTAACAGTACTGCCTGCACGATTCACTCTGGCCAATAATTTGGAAGTTTTTATTTGTATAAAACATTGATAAGCTCCTTTTTACAAACTCGAGACGGGGACATTCTGAATCTCAAAGACAATTTACTAAAACCGGAATGGCGTGAGTTTGACTCAGTGGATCCCATCCTTGGGTTGTATTTAAAAATCATTACCTGACTAGTAATAACGAAAAAAAAAAAATTTCTATCCTTAAAACGAGCACATAAGTGAGTGAGGCCCAATATATGACCCAGCAATTTAAATTAACAATAAAATGATTTTATTTAAGTTTAACATACAAGTTATGTAAACTCCGAAGTTTTTTAATTTGCATAATTGAGTTCCCTTATAATTTAATTAATACATTGACATATGGGGCGAGAAAAAAAAAAAAGGTCAGACTGAACTGAAACGGACCTGTGGTAACGCGATATTTTTAAAGCGGTTTGCGACCACAGGTTTTCTTTTTTTTCTAAACTGAATTGAATTACACAACAACTATATAGGCTACATGAAAAAAAATCTCATTTTATTCTACATTAGATATCAATGTATGATGCCGACTTTTAAATTATATATTATCTGTTAACAGAAAATGAAAACAGAAGAGAAAATTTCCACTAACACAGCACGAGTGCGTATCGTTGTCCTCGGAATGATAAGCGTTGGAAAATCAGGTAATTATTTCTTTAATTACTTTAATACTAAGCATAAGTATATATTACGTAATATGAATCTTAGGTAGATAAGTTGCATATTTTAATAGGACAGTGAACAAGAATGTCGTTTTTCAGGCCCGAATTCGATTAATTTATCTTATCGGAAGCGTTCAACTTAATTCTAAGTTGAGTTAAGTTCCATACCAACAATACATTTGGTTTTCAAATAAATTCTAATGGTGATTTAGTAATAATTGTCGCTTTGTTATTCTACACTTTTATCCACTTGAGAGGAATTGAGAGGAAAAGCTCAACAGTTGGGTAGGATTAATCATTCATAAAAACTATTGATATAACGCTATATAAACTGTGCTGTGTCTGATGACACTTTTGGTTTGGTTTTCTACTTCGAATTAGTCACTTCTTTATTCTTGTAGATAATCACTTTCCAAATATACCAACGACTACATCCACTCAAATTTAAATAGTCTGATAACTATTAACTTACACATAAATCTTTTTCCCTCGAGGCGAAATATCACGCGCCCACGCACAATTGAAAAAAAAAAAATCATTGTGTAGGTCATATTATTAAAGGAGCAAAATTTTTTGAATGTTGGGAGAAAAAAAGGAGATTATGTATCCCAATCATAGGTCGATACTGAAAATATTTTCATTGAGCTGAATTTCCATTTGGAATTGCAGTGTCAGACCGAACAGGGACTCCTTAGTGAGGAATAGCGCTGAAAAGGCCTTCATTGAAATCTGTCTGCCTTCCTTACCCCGCCTCTCCCACCGACCGGTTCCCGACTGATAGGACCTTAGTCACTTGCTCTTCCCGTATAAATAAAGCACGAACAGTTCTATAAATAAACCCACGTACTCCTGTAGTACATCCTGCCTCATTAAAGATCATCCTCAGAATAAACTGAGCATTCCCCCTCTAGATAGTAAAGGGTGATAGCTTGTAGGTAGCCTTTCCTACCCCGAGTATATACAATGGCATTTTAGATCGTATTAACAAATAAATGTATTTCAGTAGACTGAAACGGGGTACCTGTGCAATGTGGTTAAAACGAAAATAACTTCAACACCGTAAATATTTGCATGTTTGTAACTCCCTGCTATTCCTACAGTAAACATTTAGACGTTTCTACAATTAATTATCCCCTGTTCCGATTCGAAATTTAGCCTTGAAACCCGGCCTCGCCCTCGACATTGCCTATGCTAACTAACAATGACATTCATTCAACCTAAAGCATCCCTAACAAACAGCAAGGGATCGATTCCAAGCTTGTGTGAAGTCATGTTTCCAATTTTGTAGGGACTAATACTGAAACTGTTATAAAGGTTCACAGCTAATTAAGAGGGGGAGTGGTGTTTCGAATCTCCTAGAGAACAGTGCTTTTATTTATCATACTAAAACATGACAGGCAATAAGACCGGTCAAAAAACTAAGTGACTAAAGCGAATAAAACTAATTGATTAAGCCAATGACAAAATCTGAGGAAAGGGTTCGATAATCGATCATTTCCCATTACCTCTACAAACTAAGGAAACCAACTTGCTTGATTTGGTACCCTATTGAATACCTTCATGTGGTGTTGCGTGCTGATTTAATTTTAATTTAACAGTAAATCATCACAAAAACATACCAACAACACTAGAGAGTGTTATTTACTTGCAGGTGGATCCAGACGACTATTTTCTACCTCATATTTTGTTTTTTTAATTCTAATTGGAAAGCTTTCAAGGTTCTTTCCTAAGTAATAAAAACGCAATTAAAGCCAACACTCCGCTTTTAATTAATGTCTTCCTCTGGCTCATAATCTTAGTTGTTTTGTACGTCTATAGCCCCGAGCCAACAATTAGAAGAAGCATTTAAAGCGTAACTTGCACTCTTACCTTTACTAGGAAAAATCGAATTTTTTATCTCTCTGATTCTATTTTTATTCGTTACAACGTGCCATGAAATTATCCAGTGCTCATTGCCACCCGGTCACGCAAACATCCGCTCCGAAATGAGCTAACTCTTCGTTTGTTTTTCTCTCCTGGACTCGGCATCATTGACACAGTTCTTTTCCGAGTAATATCTCAAGGGTTGGATAATTACTTGCCTCGTCTGAGAAATAGTCCCTCTCGCATACTTTTAAGCAACACTTGAAAACCTCTCCTTCGCCGTTGACACATTTACGTTTACGCTCACTTCTGAATTGTCTAGAGGGGGTTGATTGCCTATGGTTAACTGATCGCTGGTCACAGATAAAGGAATAAATATGTTCATCTTTACTAACATTCCGTTGTTCAAAAATAGATTCATTCAGCTGGGAGCCTTAGAAGAAGAGAAAATTGAACAAATTTATCCATCCGTCCACTCAGCAAACAATTATAATCAAATACCTACTCCGGGGGATACTCTCTTGAAATACTAATACACGAGGAGAAATGTGTGAATAAATCTTTTTAAATGCAAAGAAGACGCCCAGAGTATAAATAGACGCGTGGTTACCCAGCGGTCCGAGATGAGAGGCACAGACGTCAAAGCGCTGTTTCTGGTTGGTCACGAGCCACAGGCCAATAAAGGGCTTTGCTACGGGTTTATCTGGCGTCCGCCTCGGCCAGAGCTTTCTTCTCTGAAACCCTGTTGATGGCGTCTAATCTAAAACGATAAACCCAAAGTTAATCGATCGTTTTACCCATAAAAAAAATTGATTGGAGTATATTATTGGGAGTGAGACATATAGTATGGTGTATGGTAAGGCTTCGCGAGACCCCTCCCTTTTTTAGAGAGTTCTTGATTCATTTTGTTACGATAATTAGTTTATAAGTGATATATACGCTGTTTATTACTGTAAAAATAAAACTGTTCACCTTAATTGTACGTTCAATTTTGTTTCAGCTTTGACTGTACGTTACCTGACGAGGCGATACATAGGCGAATACCGATCCAATACAGGTAAGACAGTTATTAGTGTTTATTATAACTAATTATGTCCTTCCAAAATAAAAAATAACTTACCACTTGTTAAATCGATAAAAAAAAAAGTAATCTAGTTTAAATTAAAGTATTTTAATAAGTAATCTAAATTAAGATATTTTTGAGTTTTTCATGGATTTGCTGTTATTTTTCATGTTGGGGTGGAGCATTCAAGTAAATTTTATGTCCCCAGAGCGTATATTTCAAAAGTGATATTATCGACAAGTCCTTGTAGTACTCTAAAGTCCCATCAATGAATCATGACGCTAAGAGTTTCAATTTGAAAAGCTACCCATCATGATCGCAACAATTTTTTCATTATCAATTGCTTACATATTGAATATTTTTTTCTATGGGATTGGCAGTTTTTCTGTTTCATAAATCAAGCGAATCTTCCATCTCTCGTCAATCGTCCATGGACATTTAATAAAACAATTATCTACTAAGGATGTGATTTTACCTTTTTTTACCCCTTTTTTCGCATAACTTGTTCAGATAAACAGAAATATCGACAACTTAGCCTAACTTAAAGTTTTATATTTACAAACATTCCGTGGGTACGGTTACTAATCTGAAGCTTTTAACAATCTGAATACCTTCACTGATTCCTTGGTGGGAAATATTAATCATACAAATCGTAAACATAGCTCAATGAATGGATATGTCCTGAGGTTGACGTCAACACCATCCCTATTTTCAGAAAATAAAAAATTGGCATGAATGGAGGTAATATTTTCACGAGGGTTCATGAACGATCGCCTGTGTGACTGAGTGTGCCGTCTTGTTTTTGTGCTTAAGTGCGCGGACACACTTGCGTAGGTGCTAAGAATAGAGGAATGCCCGCACAAAAACCTGATTTGAAATTCAACCACTGCCGCTTCTAAACGGCCTTACCTAACAACAGGAAGTTGCAAATGTCGGGGAATTATCCTACTTTGTACGCCTATCGGAGATTATCTAAAATTAGTCAAAATTCACAAAGGGTTGCCTAAACGAACAGGATGAAAATCGCAACAAGGAACTACTTATATTATTTCCATCGATAAAAAAAATAGTAGGAAAAAACCTAGGATGTAGGAAAAAGCTGGCACGCGCCTCTTGAGAGAAAATAACATAGTTTCAAAATGAATGAAAAAAACACAAAGCACATAAATTTAGAAAGTGGACACGAGCGTGAATTAATCGAGAACTCGGTCAACGTAGCCTTGCAGCGGGCTGTAAAGTGCAAGTTACACTATGAAAAGCATCACGTCACTGCCATGTTGATTTCATTATGTAGTTCCCATGGCTTTTTTTTATTACAAAAGCAGAAATCTTGAGTTTTTTTAATAAAAAACTAATACCGAACACTGTCATAAGAACTAAGGTAGAAGGTCTGTAATAATGTCATGTTTATTATAGAGACCAAGAAATTAAAATGGTCATCTGATGAGGAAGGGCGAAGAACGCTGGCCGGTGAAAATACCCAACACTCCGAAAGAAAGGGGGAAGCAGAGCAGGCCGATAAAAACATGGAATGACAGTAAGAGGGTTAAGATATAAAGGTAGGCAGCCTAAGTGGTAGAAAGTCACAAATATATAATGTCGGAGATGAAGGCATTTCCTTCTAACATTTTTTTCTTGATATCCTAAGTTAACAAAAGTTATCAAAAAATATGAAACTTACTGATCGAGATCCCACGGTTATATCTGATACTGAGCTGTATACCATGTGCAAGGGAACGTGAATTAATATAAAATATGAGCTGGAACCTAGTTCAGTCTAATTTACACAGACAGCTATATTTATCGGGCTTCTTCCCTGGCACCAATTAAATGTGGAAAAACGTACGAACTTAGCTCATTGCTAAATTCCCCGCGTTTCTATGCCGATCCTTAAATAAAACTACATGCATTCTCCTCTATATTTATACTCCTGTCATATTAATGTCGTGACCCGGTGATCCCGAGTCTATTAGCGTAGAAGCTGGAAGACGAAAGATCTGCCGTTAAGAGAGGCCCTGGAACGGGTTATGGAAGGCAAACTGGAGTGAAAGAGCCTTCCTGGTTCCAGGCAGTGGCGCCAGGCAGCGCGGACTCAGCCAAGTTTCAGCTTTCCAGTGAAGCTGCTGTACCAGGTGCTTTTAAATAAAAACTGGACCCCCTTCCTCCAACCTTCCCGGCAAGGTAGAATCACTTGAAGCGTTTGAGTGCCATTTTTTTTTCCTCGTCCCGTCCAACTTTCTGGCGCCTATTTTCCACCAGTCTATTTGCAGCGCGAGAAGGGATGGAAGACATTTTGTCCATTGAAAATACGAACCGTGGAGATGAGTATCATACTGAAGGTTAGGGGAGCCTCATCACCTAATTAGTGTATGTGTATTGGACTTATTAACAACAATCTGAAAGTATTATATTTTATGCGCTCCTTCGAATGCAGCACGAGGAGACAGCTGTAATTCCAAATTTATTTATTTATTTTTGTCATTGTATATATATTATCAATAAAGAGGTTTTGAAAGAAAAAAAAAATGAGTATCATTAATAATTCTCGTTCAGTATAAGCCATATGATAAAACCTTATAATATAAAAATTCGACACACACAGTTTAGCCTTTTTAATTTATCTCATGAACGTATGAACCGTACTGAAGTAGTGTTAATCAAATTTACACGTATTCAATTTGAAAAATATTTTTAAAGGAATCCAAGGGTTCAGCGACCAAGACTAGAATGGTACACGATTGTCCTCAAACAATGAACTCATGAGAACAATCCCTTTCCGGTTAAGGGAAGGACAAGCTGCTTGTAAAAATCCACTTCGTCTTTTGAATAATCTTTTGTCAGCAGTTCCTCGTAGCAAGGCCACAAAGATCCATCCCTATATTTTATGCACTTCATTTTCACGCGTGATTAAAAACTCATCCAGTCATAATGAGTTGTTTGTTTCGCCGACTGGTTACAACAAAGCCTACTTGTTGGCGGCCATTGTTCATTAATTAAAAACAAATATAAACCCGATCCCCGTGCATCTAAAACTAGCCATCCTCGAGGGTTAATGTCTTAATCACAGCCCCGGAGCAGCTCGTATGCTCACTGGAGAAGTTATCGAGTATAGCTTTTTGTTGGCGCCATCATGAAAAATTGCCGTCCAAGTGTAACCTCGGAGTATTTTAATATTTTTTTTTTGTTAAATAAAAAATCCACTAGCGATCCCCTGCACATTAATCCCTCTGACATAGCCCTAACCCTTCAAAATTTGAGGACGGCAACTGACAGGGACTTGTCCAATCCCTACGTCCCTGTATTTATTTTTAAAAGTTGATTTAAAATATTCAGCTCGGAGTGACTGTCTCGTTTTATATGCCGTCGTTGAAAGGGTTGGTTCGTCCGCTTCCTTGCTCCGATGCCAATAGTTTCGAATCGATATATGCCACGGCCACTGCTCCGATCCTCCTCAATATTAAGCAAAGCAATAATAAATATGCATCATTACGCTGTGCTTTGAAGGGGGTTAACTTAAAAATGAAGAGTTATTTATGACTTACAGACCATTAAGAAGAGATGTTTTCCACCTGTATTTAAATATAGTTGCTTAGATGATACACACACCTAGGCTAGATGTTGTACTTTTGCCAACAAACAACAGGAAAACTCAGTGAGAGTAGCGCGCATTTATTTATTTCAATAAAAGACTCTAATTCTAGAATGAATAAATACATACATGTATACTTCGACATTTCGCAGGTATCGGTTTTTTTTTTTATTTTACACCGCTCTTATTTGGCCATATTAAAGACAGGGAAGACACACTGTTTTACGGGGATCCCCACTCCTATTTGGGGAAGTGTAATAAAACTAATATTCTGTTAAGTCCGCTCCGTTCCAATCTACTGAGAGCATACTGCTCATAAAAAAAAAAACTTTAATAATTCTGATTCGACATAAACTATTAAAACTTAAGGAATTGAAATTCGTTTATTTTTTAGCATAGGCAACTTACAAAAATAAAATACAATGTCAACCATGTAGAAGGTTCTGCGCTATAGAATAGTTGCCTCTAAATGTCAACCGAGATCAAAGCGGCTACTTTCCCCTGACAAACCGATGCCGGTCTTGTTACAAATTCAGATTTAAAAATGACAAAAAAAATAAAAGAGGTTCTTCGGGATTAAAGTAATTTGTATTAAATCATGTACAGGGATTCGGAATGAGCCTGTTGATGAAATAAAACGACACGGGCCCGTCTCTCACTGTCAGAGGCGATTAGCAGTAAAAGCTAATGAGAAAACCTTCACGTTGGAAAAACCTTTTTACAAAGGCAGCCTTCATTATTTATGAGATGAATATGGTTTATAAGGTGGCTATTTCAATTAAACGATTCCGACCCCTGTAGGGTAATTAGAAATCGCATTAAAACAATAATCTTCTCGGCTAATTTTATTGCATATCACATCTTTGTAGTATCATGAGGCTGTACCGATATAGAGAAAGAAAGGAACTTCAACACATCTTTAGTATACTGCCCAATACGATAGAAAAATATAAATTTATTAGGTAACAATTAATTTATTAATAAATGGTCCTTTATCGTGTCTCGTGGAAATCGAGTATTTATTGTGATTCCAGGACACATTAATCCAGAAAGACGGAAACTGGGACGAAAATATAAGGGTTTTCATGTTTTGAAAAACCTAAAAATGGGTCGGGCCAGAAAGGGGAGTGAAACAGGTTCATTGTTCGACAATATATTTTCAATGCCGACTTGCATTTGTCAGATGTACACAGCTCGTGCTTACTCAAACCAAGCTTATCAGCGTTTCTTTTTCATTACGCAGCATTACTTTAAAAAATGGAGAAAGTATTTCCAGTTGAATGTCGAAGATCAACGGCGGCTGCAACAAATCTGATAGTACTTCATCATTCCACGTTTTCAAAAGAGATTGTTACAAGTGATAAAACTTAGTTAAGTTACTTAGTTGTGTCGTAACTCGTTGGGTAGAATTTTCACACTCTCGTGTCAATAATAATACTCAGTCGGTTCACAAATAACTATTGTTAATTCGGGTACTTTTTAAATTTATTCGTAGATAGTTTTGCCTTCTCTCGTGCATTCTTACACTCTGTTTGTAATCTTATTTCGGTTTCGGATTAAACCCATTTAAGTGCGGTTGTCACCCACTTTAGTAGGCATGCTGAGAATTCATTCCGTGGGGGTAAACCGTGTTTTATATTGGAAATCAAATCCGCTCCCCTGTGGGAATAGAATTTGGACGCCCGACTATCCCAACCTTCCTACAGGTCAGGATGTATCCTGTAGAAATACCACTCAGCTCCGGCTAATGAACTTTTATCGAGTCTAAAATAAATTAACCCGCCCCGGAATTCGGCTATGTGGGGCACTGATTGAGATTAGAACGCTTTTACTAAAGAGTAAGGTAGGTTCGAGTATCCAAAGCGGAAATAGAACATCTTGAAATAATCTGAGGCATTCCTAGTGACCCCTCAGGCAACGGCGAGACATTTTTTTTTTCTTTTCTAAAGGGAGCTCCTAAAGGAAGTAGTCCGAACAGTGTGTTTCAGTCACCTACGACTATCATTCAATCATGCGACACATCCCCGATTAATTATGGCTGGCTAAGTTGAATGAAGTTTGGCCATACTTATTAATATGTTATGTATAAGCTGATTATACATCAACTACAAAGGAAGACGGTCATAAATGCCATATTTTATAATCGTTAAATGACGTCGTATAATGAATTTGAAAATTGTTTGTACTAGCTTGGATAAATTCAGTCTTTATAATTGAGCGATTGTTGCCCCATATAAAATACACACTCTGTGCTTACATATGTGTCCTTAAGAAATAATTCAAACTAAAGAAGTGGTGGGGATGGAATCAGAGACATAGTCGGTACGCATCTAACCCGAATTAGATTTAATAGGAGGATAAATGAAGGGCATTACAGAGGGATTGGAGGGGCATAAGTGGCGAGTTTAGGTCCGTCCAGTGCACGTGCGCCCATTGAAGAATACCCAAATGACCACGCGGCTCAGCGCCCACATGTTATTTTTCCCGCCCCCTTTAAGAATTGCCCCCATTCAGACACGAGCTACTTGTTGACATAAGCGCCTTCTACAATGTATTTTGTTTTTATTTTCTAGATCTGCTCTACCGGCAGACAGTAACAATCAATAATTCCCCAGTTGAAGTTGAGATCATCGACGTTTCTGGCGAAACGGTGAGTACAAAATTGATTGATACATTTTTCAAAGTAAACATTATATAAATATAGACAGAATCGTAGTGTAATTGAAATAATTAAGTTTTGAAAAATGGTCTTAAGAGCATTTGGCAATAAAAACTTTATTTTATCAGCAAGTTCTTTTATTATTTCAGAGAGACTCGAGCTTTCCGGTTGAACAAGTTCAGTGGGCCGACGGGTGCATAATTGTCTATTCGATAACGGACAGGCAATCATTCCAGTACGCTGTTGAAGCAATGGAAAATCTACAGAAACTTCGCTCTGTCACATCCGTTCCTGTTACGCTCCTCGGAAACAAAGCCGATCTGGAACACTTAAGAGAGGTAACTATTAGTTAATTTCTAATTCACAATTGCCTACCATAAGCATATATATATAGACATATATTAGAGATCAGATAATTTCCCATTCCGGCGAGCGCGGTCAGAGAAAGTGACTGGTGCTGCTCAGCATAGTATTGCCTCCGACGGGTAATTGTAAGAAAAAGTGACTGCATCGTTTAATGCGTGACCCACATAATTTCAACAGGAGATAAGGCTAATAAATACGAATTTGTAGAGGTCGCTTTCACGCCGCATTGGCAAATCTCTCCCGTACTGATATATGTTACAGTTCCCATTTAAATCTGTATTCCGCTTTCTGCAAACCTCATCTCCCACGCCCTCGAAAACAATAGCATGAACGGACTCCACGTTTTACTTGTGTATTTCTGGTTAGTTAACTGTACTTAACAAACACTTAATAAGCCTCCTGGCGCCAGACAATCATCTTAGAAAGCTAAAAAAAGATCATACTAATTTGAATGTTTCGACACTGGCACTTATTGGCTCAAGCAATCGCTATGTAATTCAGGTCGCCGTTTAGATAAATATTGTGTAATTCAATACCGCCTTATTTATGTGCAAAGCTATCAAATTATTAATTAATGGGTGGCTGGTAGCCAACAATTCACTCTTAAATTATTTATACCCAGTCTATTGCTTTGCGATAGTAGTAATAAAAATGATAAAATCAATCTGAAATTTTAAAAGTATATACCTAACTTTGTATTGAAAGCACAATAATGGAGAGCATAATAAAAGGAGAGGTGATTCAAACAGAAGTGATGAGGGTTTTAGGATATTAATCATTGAGCTAACTTTTGCTAACAGAAAAAAAATAAGTTTAAAAAATCTGAAAAAGCTATGGGTTGATTTGTATTGCAGTTTCCAGCAAGAAAAGTTTGAGAAGAACAAAGAAGAAAATAAATTCAATAATATTTCATATCTTGCAAAAAAAAATAATCTCTGCATCACTTAACATTTTATTATGATTTAAACCACATTTTTATTTTTATTTCTGTTCAGGTTGACGAAACTGAAGGTAGGAGCGCAGCACTAAGGAACGGATGCCAGTTCTTTGAGGTCTCAGTTGCAGAGAATAGCGCAGACCTCTACCAAGCCTTTGAAGGCCTGCTAAACGAGACAAGAGGCCAAACTGGCAGCAAAAGCCGCAAATTTTCAGTGACCAAGATGATCGGGACGCTGATCGGTGGAGGGAACAGCAAAGGACAGGGACAACAGGCAGGAGGGACAGTCGTTGTCTGCCACAAGTCTGATCTGCACAGGAATCGTGTCCTCAAGAGGCGCCAGAACTTCACCGCCACTGCGTCCTTGTGACTCGCAGGATCTCAGACCGTCACCGACTCCTGCTGAAGGCTGTCATCCTCAAATCGAGGCGTCAGGCAGGAAGAGCCACAAGTTTTCAATGACTATGATGATCGGAACTGATTGGCAGAGATCTGTACAGGAGCCTCTTCAGCAAGAGAAATCATAACTTTACCGCCATTGTATCATTTTGATTCTCTGACTTCTGATGAAGGCTGTCTTGTCATCTTTGACTAGAGGACTGGATCTGATTTTTGAAGCCCCCTACTGTTTTAGGAGTGCCTTCCGAACAAGGTCAGGTTTAAGGAGGCATCTTTCTTTGAGCCCTCTATAAAGTCCCTGACGATGCTATCTTAGACTTGATGTGAAGCTAAGACTGAAGGAATATTGAAGAGCAACAGACCGAACATAAGTAGAATTTCTTCCTGGTGTTGTAAATTTACTATGTATATAGAAATATGCATGTATACTTAAATGGTCAACTTAATCTTGGTGAACTACTTAGCTACACTAGAATAGTTCATTTTGTTTTGTTAAAGTACAAATTAATTTAAAATGGTAACTGTTATAAGCTCAAAATATGCTCTTTTATTTATTCTTTTATTTAAACTTTCGATGATCTTAAATGCTGTATACAGTGAACATATTAATGCGACACCAAAGACATGGTCATAAAATAGTTACCACAATTACATATTTTTGTAATAACATTCATTTTTGTTTTTGTTTGTACAATAAACATCTGTTCACTTAGTAATCCTTGAGAGGTAATACTAAGAGGAGTTTGAGCTGGATCTTAAACTTTGGGCAGATAAAGGAACATTGTCTAATATGTATGATATAATTCACTTGTATTATAATTGCCAACCAAGGGGCACAAATATTAGAAATAGCAATTCTATTAATGACTTGATAAATTGCATTATTACTTGTTAAATGGCTGTGATTAGTTTATATTTTAATGTTATTTATACTGTCCCAATAATTATTTTTAATTGCATTTTGTAAAATATTTTTATGAAATGCCTATTGTGAAAACCCCAGACTGTATTGAATAATGATTTTTTATAATTAAAACATCTTTTTACAATAAAATATTTTTGGTGTAACTGCTAGTAGATTTTTGGTATCCCAAAAATAATTAATATTTTCACAAATCAATCAGAAGCATGAGTGAAGAGAAACTTACTAAAACCTAAACTTGGCTTGTTGATCTGCACATGACTAACTTAAATTTACGAAATGAATTGACTTTGACAAAAATCACCTAAGGCCAATGAAATTTTACAGCACTGTTGTGCTTAATGAAAATTATTTTGCATACACTCCTGCATCTGTCAACCTATCTGTTCCTGATGGTGTTAAAAATAAAACCAACCCATAGGTAATGACTACTTGTCATAAGATATTAATTAAATTTTAGAAAATACAGTTGATAACATTGGCAGCAACGTTGGATTTGGACCAAATTTAGACCTGTTATAAAGGTATACGTGTGGAATGAGACACTGATGAAAAAATTTTGCTTCTCCGGCGAACCTTCACATAAAAACATTTGCTGATTGCTAAAAAAATTGGTACTGAAGGTTTCTAGGGTACTAAAAGGTATATGAATTTTTTCCCCCCTAAAAATGTTTCTTACTTATTTTACTTGAAGCATTCAAGTTCTTGGTTTCTGTAACTTATTATTAAGCTATGCTTATATAATACAATCTGGAATATTTTATTCATAGTCTGTATAAATAACAAAAATTACTGATTTATGATAACTCATATTTAAACCAAAACAATGATTAAAACGAAAAAGTGAGTTTTAAACTTTTTTTTGGCTCTATTGGTAAGAAAGCTCAGATGTGAGTAAAATATTTTTTGGCCTAGTGTTACCTAACAATATTTCATTGAAATCGGTGACCACCATAGACCATTATAGCCTCCACAAGTTAGTAAAATTCTACTCTGTACAATTACTTACAATAAAAAAATAATTTATTTTATCACGACTTTTCAATTAACTGCATATTCTTGCAGATTAAATTCACTACTCATTTAATGTTGGAAGAATTATAGCCCGAAACTAAACACGATAACCTCAATTTTGTCTCAGGAATAAAGAGGTATTCATACTCCTCTAACAGAGATAATTATGGATTTCATAATCATCTTTGACCTTTAAAGGTTGATAATAAAAGGGTTACCTCAGTACTATGAAAACTGGAAAGGTCCAGAAGAGGGCGGACTTCAAGAATAATTCTAAAAATATTTACAACAATTATTACCAGACACGCTCTTTGCACTTCACAGCAATGTGTTCGAATTATATTTTTTCTTAATATCATTTTTTTGTTATTTCTTATTGTATATTTGAATAAATGTACATTACACCCCTTCAATGATCTCCCTGGTTCTTGGTGGTCTCTTTATCCAGCACATTCTATAAGAAAACACCAAGAAAGAAGTTTTTTCAAGTCTACCAACTGTTTTAGCTATTTCTGTACAGTGAAAAAGATCGCAAAGTATATCAACACTTCTATGATTAATGACACCTGGAATCTCCTCTATAAAAAATATTGTGAAAGAGATGAATGGATAAATCTTTCAAAGGAATTCCACGCCTCAGCAGTGTTTCTGGTTGTACTGGATTGTTATGTTAATAAATTTTCAAAATTTACTAATAATATAAGTGGAGAAAAGTAGTGAAAATAAAGAATGTTAACTTTTTCAAACAAATTCAATCTTCAATTTGTCATCAAGAAACAAATTTTATTATTCTTTAATTGAAGTATTTTTTGTTTTCAATTTTATAAAGTTATTAAAATAATGTTGTTAGTGTAATACACTGCCATAAAACTGGCTATAAATTGTAATCAGGAGTTATTGTGAAATAAACACAAAAAATATAAAAATATTGTTATTATTATTTGTATAAATAAATAACATACAGTATGATATATTTAAATATAATCTGATAACATGTTTTACTATCGCAAACAACTGATGCCATAATTAATTTATAGTAACTATTCTAAAACATATTTTTATCAAAGTTCAAATCATAATCGGCAACAATTTTAAAGAAATTTTTTTTTCATTTATCTCTATTAATATTACCTTTGTTCCGAATGAATCATTACTACAACTCTTTTGCACATATTCTTTGAACAAAAGAGCTAACTAACTTGAATTAGAAATCTCTTAATTATCAATTAATAAAACATTACATTGTGAATTATGATAAAATTGATTTAGATGTGACTTTTTTTTCCTTAATGGCATGTGGATGTTCACCTTAAGGGGCGAATTTTGAGATTGGAACTTACATGTCTTTCCAGGAGGTTAGTTAACCATTGACACCTTTCTTTAACACCCATGTCATTTTCATCGCTAATAAAATCACCTCTTAGGGTGGAGCTTGAACCTTTAGAGTTGACCACAAGTACTCTACCCTATCCACCATATTGATCCCCTAATTAGGGATCATTAACTAAAGACCAACATCCAAGGAACTTTCATACCTTTTTTAATTAAGCTATGATACAGAACACTTAAATTGTTTTCACAATTAAAAAATGAATTCAATATTAATAAATATTATTTAACCTCACTGTAGTTTCAATACATGTATGGATTCAATTTCTCTCAATATGCCAGTTGTATAGATAATGTTTTATTTCACTGTTTACAGGCCCAGTTTTAGAAAAACAATTAGTGATTTAATGGGAATCCTGTAATGATAACTGAAACGATATTAGTAACTCTTTATTTGCCTTTGGTTGTTCTTAAGACAACATCAGTAATTCACCAGAGCAAAGCAAGATAGCATGTAAAAAAAAAAAAGGGTGATTGGAAGTTTATCATGAAAGCATATTTTTCAAACTAACTTTATAGTGCTGTTGAGGGTACCAATCCCATGGATTTAATTTTCAACAGGACCATAATTTACGATAATGTTTACATTAGATACATTGAGCTATTCTGACAGATTAAGGATCATAAGGTTGTAAGTAATTTTTTGATAATTGGTCTCAACAAAGGTGTTATAATAACACAAATAACATGGTCACAACATTGAACCACAGCAACTAGAACAATTAGATTGTATAATGATACTATACTATTGAGTGCCCCTTTAGCACTAGACAGTTTAGTCCTATTTATTCCTGTTCACACAAGTAGACAAACACCCACAGAATAAAATAAAAAGAAATATAAAAAAACCTGGGAGTGATCATAGGAGGTAGCCAGGCCACAAGCGACATCATTAGGCGATGTTAGCTCTATGAGTGGGGAACCATAATGAGGGGCATCACGTCACCGAGGTACAGATAAGTAATTTTGTAACCCTCAATTTGTTTTTGTACTTCTTACTGCTGCCAACAATGTAATATAATCAAATATGCCATACTACCTAATCCTTTTAATTATTAATAACAGGTTTAAGTAGTCCTATCAATTATTAAAAGTACAACATGAAATAACTTAGTCATTATATGCACATATTATTTATACAAATGCAAGTGTAAAAGTTGAAGTTCACCCTACATCTAAGTTTTCAAAAAGCTTAAGAGACTGTAATAAGGTAACTTCATTTCCAACACTAGTCCACCCAGGAAGAAGGTATCTAGCAAATAGTTCTAGACAATTAGCATTCTCAGGTAAAAAATACTTCAGTATTTCTGTAAAAAAAAAACCAGTTTAATAATAAATTTAAAATAGGATTTATTTTTAGGTAAATACAAAGACAGCAATAAAATTACAGTTCAGAAGTAAATTTGAAATCAATCAGTGGAAATGCATCCCATCAGCTGGCTATAAAGGGAAGTTGTGTTTTTCCCATAGGAATCCATGGGGTTTTTGTTTTCTAGTAACTTAGAGATCTTGTCTGTTAGTTGTAAATACACAACTAGTGTAATAGAACATTACCTGGGTTTACAACTTGTTAGGACTCGACTGTACAAAGCATAAAGAACTGTGGTATTCCAACAATGTTAATTAGTTTGAATTAAATGAGTTTAAATTTAAAGCATGATTAAGGATCCGAGGAAACCAACTCAGAGCCACTTCAAACTGCAAGGGTGTACCAGTGTGATGCACTTTATGCACTCCACAACCAAATTTATGGAACCATCTTTAATAAGTCCTCCTACATAATACTTAAATGTGATGATGATTGCATCGCCACTCTATAGATTATAAGCCTTTTGTTATGATATAAACTGATTGGTTGTGATTGCAAAGAAGTTAAACAATGTTGAGCTAAGATAATGGTAAACAAAGGTTTTTTTCACAAATAAAAATCACTTATGGTAGACAAATTGAAGTATACAATATAACTGACCTGTAATAGGTGGTTTATGAGAATGAAGAGCACTGGGTATGCTTAAAAAGCACTTAGATTCTTCAGGATTGCTAATAGTCCTGTTGGGCACAGCTCCAAAAATAATCCTTTCATATGGTTTCTTCCCATTTGAATTTGTGAAGGAACAAATTGGTTCCCCACCTTCTGTAACCTGAATATTTCCTACATTATAAAATTTCATGAATTCATTCAAATTTCTAATTTATGATCAGTTTCTGAATATAATTATAATTAATTGTTATTTGATTAAAACTTTTTAGCAATTTCTTAGTTTGACGAAAAATTAAGTCACCCTGTGTCACCTCAAGGAACTGTATCTCAAAATTTGTCGCATTTAATTGCAGGCTCTCGGTTTTCATCCCTGGCTTTTTTTCTCTTATCTTTGGAGGGTGGGTCTGGTAGGGTTTCACTCAGCCTTGAAAGAATAAATGGGTAGCTACTCGAATAAATAAGAAGCTGTCATGAATGGAACTACCGCTTAA
Organism: Acanthosoma haemorrhoidale; assembly: GCA_930367205.1. Lineage (NCBI taxonomy): Eukaryota > Metazoa > Arthropoda > Insecta > Hemiptera > Acanthosomatidae > Acanthosoma > Acanthosoma haemorrhoidale. The sequence continues at coordinate 130,363,125 of OV884011.1, forward strand.
AGGTAATGCAGTAGAAGTGACGTTGTTTCCACTGCCTTGTATGCAATTGGAATGGATGGTGTGTATGCTTGAAGTGTTAAGTTGCCATGGACAAGGCTGTGAGCAGTAGATTGAGGCAACAAAGGCCTTGGGAAAATTCAAAATACAACAACAGCACAACTGAGACTATCCCAACAGTATCGCTGGTGGAGATTTTTGAAACGGCTTTCACTTCTGATGTCCCCCCCCCCATGCAGACCTCGAATAATGCTCCCCAAAATGGAGACCTCATTATTGGAAAAATGGAGGTTGAACCACTGTTTTACTAAAGTAGATAGTTATCCTTCAAGAACTAAAGCAGATTACTGGGCACCAGGACCATCGATATAGGATAGGGTCATACCTCCTCTCCCAGGCATCAGTAATTTTCAACAATAACGACCCTCCACTAGCACCTAATCTGCAGCTAGACTGGTTCAGCTCTACGGAAGAGGAGCCAAGTAGATTCAATTACTAAAAAATCATATGTTCATAAAGTTTAGTTTCATTATACATTTTTGTTTGAGGCAAGAACATACGTTTTCAGAGGCATTCTCGGTAGAAGGTTAGGATGATGTTAAGCTTCTATTTATTGGAGGTATCATGGTTCTGTTCATTATTGTATGTTAGGATATTCCTCTTTAATAAAAATGTTATTGTCATAGTTCACAACCAATTGCATTATTTATTTGTCAAGCATAAGTATTCAAACTAATAAAGCCTAAAAGGTAAGAGTTTTGATTCCTAATTGTGGATATTTACTACTAACTTTTTTATGTGTCTGACATAAATTACCTTTGGTGAATGAAGGTGGACTAAATTATCAACCCCAGACATATTTCCTTCCGATTTAACTTCTAATCTATTACCAGATATTACTAAGGGCTGAATTCATCATAATGCTGGTGGCTATGTAAGGGTCAGCCAGCAATATGATGCCCTTGGGAGCATAGGAACCTTCACAATAGTAGAGCCTACGCCCCGAAATTACTTACCCCAAAGCGAAATTGGTATAGAAATCAGAAATTATAATTGAGGGGTACCAACCTAACGCAAACTACACTGATGCCCCAATCCCTCCCCCTATCAACTAAGAATTTATTTGTTTTGTGTTGTGTACCCAGCCAGCACGGGATAGTACCACAAACTAATACCCTTGGCTACTGCAGCCTCAATGACAATATTGCCTAATTCTCTGCAATGACTCTTGTCTCTTGATGGGCCTAAATAGCCTTAAGACACCTTTTTCACTCTCACTGATCACACACAGTTATATCTGAACACTAATTGATGTATATTACATCATAACATACTCAGAAATGTAATGGCCTTTTGGCTCGCTAACAGCAAAAACCGCCTGGACAGGGTCCCAAAGATAGTTCTTCATGATAAGAAGAAGAAATTTAAGTTACTTAAAAGAGTGAATTCTACAACATCTTGAATTATATTACTTACTTGCTGATAAAGATTCTTAAAGACTGCCAAATTGGAACTAGAATTGGCACAAGTACCATAAATATGGACCTTGTAACCTTCTTCCCCATTTCCTATTTCTTTGGAAACAAATAACAACTTTTTTACCTGCTATTAATTTTTATGCACAATTACATTAGTTCAGGACCTCCATAGACCTCCAATATTACTCCACACATCATTATCCAAAACAGTAACATAATCCAAAACACACATGGCTTACGTCCATATAATTTTACTATTTTAAAACTACAAATAATTACTCATGTGTTTATATTTGCAATCACTGTTATTTTAGTTTTGCGCACTTTTTTTTTTGCTATAATTTGATAAAATTGTAAGTATAAAATTTAGGCAACATGCTAAAATTTAGTCAATGAGACAAGATTGGAGGTTTCATTAATAACTAAATTTAAAGTGTTATACAAACTTTGACCCAAAGCCAAGTTGCTACATAATCCAGGCCCCATTGAGGAAAGTATCTTCGCTTAATGACTTCAATGTGGCTAGGTGCATTTGTGCACCAAACACCAACCAGTCCATTATCTTTTAAACAGTTTTTTATGGGAATTTTAAATATGTCATCGTCATTCATCATTTTATAACTGCAAAAATAAATAATATCATTAATATTTGTATTTTTTTTTATTTTTCCCTGAGGTACCTGTTTTTCTACCTGATATATCACAAGGCATCACCAACTCCCCTAGAATGGGGAAAAAATCATTAGAAAAACACGTGGACACCCCTAGAGAAAAAGAAAACCTGTATATTATGACATAAATTTGCTATCAAACTTGAATAAAACCTATTGTTTATTACTTTACAGCCCTAGAGGATGGTCATTTAATAGCTTAATGCACTCTGGTGTGAAATAAAATACTCTGTTGGTAGACTAATCTGATTTTGCAGCTATTATAATTAATACAACTCACAAATAGCCCTGATAAATTAACAGTGATTTTTATATATACTCCTCAGTATATTTTTAGGGAGTAATTTGAGAGGATTATTATATTATATTAAATAATATAAAATAAATAAGATAAAGTTTAATTTCAAACAAATGAATGTAACAGCTGGGAAGTTTGCCACTGATTGGAACAGCTGAGAGGAACGCTGGGGACAAGTTGTTTAAGATGCTTAAAAGGAGAAGTGGTTGGTTGTCAATCGCTTAGAATTGAAGAAGAGAGGTGGAGACGATTTGTTGAAGTTTCGTGGATGGTCAAATATATTTGACCTGAGGGCCCTCATACTTTGTATTTCCTCATACATCATATCTGCATATTGGCAGAAGCTACAGGAGGCCACTGAGGCAGCATTATATTAGAAGCGTCTGAATCAACAAAACACAATACTTGGGCTGGAGCAAGACAAGTGGAGACGGAAAAATTGTAAAGAACTTAAAAACAGTATATGACTAATTTTTCTTTATTTATTTTATATAAATGTTAAGCTGTAAAGAACCCTCCTGAGATATGATAAATTATAAGTTAAAAGTTACAATTTTTTTTATATTAGTAAATTGACAAAATATTTCAATATGAACAGCAGCGCAAATAATTAACATTATTATTACATTCATATACATACATTATTATTGTATGTATATACAGGAATAGTTTTACAGTGCTCAATCAATTTTTAAAGCATCTCTAGTTTAACTCAACAAATTTTAAATACGACAACATTAAGTTCAAAACTCCAATTAGAAAAGGAACAACTGTGGGCCCTAGTCTGATGACCAATCAAGCATGTAAATTCAAGGCTATTATGATGATTTTTTGGCAAAGGTGCCTACAACTGATAAAAGCAACATTACATTTCCGACCCCAACAAAGTAATGGCACCAAATATTTTAAAAAGATTATCAAGCTTCACAACAATCGACAAGTAATTCCAACACTACTGGTTTAGGGAAAGTTTTTATAATTTTATATTAATCTTTTTTTGAAATATTCAAATTAAAACAGGAATTTTAATCATTTAACTTTCACTAAATTAACCAAGTCTTTGTTTAAAGCAAACTGAATGATACAAATAAAAATTACTTAGAAAATTTAATCCCATCAATTAATACTGGCAAACATTAATAACGTTTTGTAATTAACAATTCTATATTTACCCCTTACTAGAACAATTCCTTCTTTTCCTTCTGACATGTTTGTTCCACCATGGAGGATCAAGTAAAATAAAATCAAATTTTTTGTTAGGTTTAGAGAAGTATTCATTGATATCACAACACACATAAGTAGAATATGGCGGTATGACACATGGGATGTTATTAATTTCAAATATTTTTGAGTCAGAAATATTATTGACTCCTTCAAACGAATCAATATATGTCTGATTATCTTTCTTCTCCATTAGAGATTTATAAAATCCATCAACAAATTTTCTGGCTGAGGAATTATTGTTTAATATATCAAAAGGTGTTATTGATAACTGAAAATAAGAAACATTCCTTGCTTCTTCCATAAGAGTTTTTAAAGCACTTTGAGCTAATTGAACCTAAAATAAAAAAAATATTATATGATAGAAACGAACAGATACGATGGTATAAAATAACTTACACTGAAATTTAAAATAAAGTCCCTAAAACATAAAATACTGTTTGAAAGTTTTGGCAAAAGTTATAAGAAATATCTTATAGCAGAAACACAGAATGTGTAGTCACACAGACTTGTGTGAGGTTCAAAGAATAGTACAAAGAAGAGATATATGTAAGAATAACAATGATGGTTCAGAATGATTACACATAAAATGAATGGCACGGTTTGTTATAGCTTAGTTTGGTTTTACACCTTCTGAAGCCTGCTTGTAAAATTGTTTAAATTTGGAGTTGTATTGTTTTAATTATTAGCTGGTAAATATAATAGGTTATTTATTTGCATGGGAGGTAATTAACTTAATACATTTTTTATAGCTGCCATTAACAACTGGTATTAATATATTATTATTGGTATAGTGTATTGTAATTCGAGTACTTATTTTTATTCTTTTGACATTTGATAAACATTATATGTATTGCGAAATTAACCTGATTACTTACTGGATAAACCCTTAGCAATTATTCACACAAACATCAAGAAAATAATTATGGAATTCTTCAAAAAGAAAGACGTAGGTGTCATAGAAAGCTTTATTTATTCTTTTGATATAGAATTTCAGAAAAATACAGTTTACAGGCATAGCTTACTTAATTGTACCCCTTCTATAAAAGGACAGTAGTCATAATACTGTATAATGCCCGCTTTGCAAGGCTTGAGCTTGTTTTCCGCCATTGTTCTATCTGATGCAATATTCCCACTTAGTTTGAGGTCTGCCTCTCATTTCAGTATGGCTTGCATAGGTCACTCTTACCATTCTATAAAGAGGCCCAAACCACCTCAGTAGCTGTTCTATACTTCATCGTGAGTGTTAGTTCTGCTGATTCTTTGTTTAGTTTATCTCCCCTTGATTTTTCTTTAATTATTTCAAAGTAACAGCATATCTGCTGTTTTTTACTAAGGGGCCTTGATGTGAGAGCCGTGATTCGCTCAATCACAAATTTACAGTTTTCTGTGCCTACTATACTGTTTTTGATGCAGCTGAAGATACTTCCTTCTGCTAGTGTTCTCTCAGAGTTATTTATCTATTTCATAGGGTACAAGCAGCCATTTAATTGAAGCTGTTTTTGATCTAGCTATTTTTAAACAGTTAACATATAATGATCCTAAAAATGCTAAACCTGTGTCCTTACTTGTAAAGAAGAAAGTGGGAATATTTCTTCCTGCTGCATAAAATGCTCTAAGTTTGTGATCATTCACACTGAATGTTCAAGGTAGATCTAACTTAGAAGTCTTGATAAGGATATCTAATGACTGTCCTGCTCACCGGGCTGAATAGTATGACAGATCAGGTTTAGCCAGAAATCGGACGATGGATCGGTCTGATCATTGATGGGCAAATGTTCGTCGATTATCAGTGCCCCATCCATACTCATTAATAGATTCTGCTGTGATCATTACAAGTCTCGACTTATTTAATGGCTTAATGGAATTACTTTAACATGTCTCTTAACCAGGGAAACTATTAAAGTCAGTAAAGATAATAATACAATAAAGTTTTTGACATTAACTACTTAGTTGTTGATGTTTAAGGGCAACAGTGCTTTCAAGTTTCGACACCTTAGTTTCGGTTTGGCAACAGTGGACCAGATAATACAAAACAAACCAGCATTAAATAGCATCCACTGCTTCGGAATAACTAATAAGCACATATGCGGTAGACAATTTATTGATTGCTAGAGTTCATTGAAGACAAACAATTACAACTATATATAATTGGGTTAAAAGGTTTAAATAGTATCAGCTATATTTGTACAAAATATACTTACTTCGCCATCACCAACTGAGGCTGCTGTCATACGCCTTCTCTTTCTTACTTTATTAGATCCTTCACAGGTCATAGTTGCAGCAAGTTTTTCAGCTTGTTGATCTTTTAAAAAAGGTGTAGTTATTTTAAAAATACTTTCGTTATATGCTAAATCAATTTTCCCAGTCGAAGAATGAACATTTCTATAAAGATTCTTGGAGTAGTCATAATGGGAAATAACCCACCCTTTTTCATTACTACATAAAATACTCATTGTTTTAGGATAAACAGATAACTGTAAGCAAAATCATAATGATGCTACACAATTAGAAAACCTTGAAAATTTGTTAAATTTTATACTAAATGTCAACATATTTTTTAACAACTACCACCCAGTTAACTGAAGAGAATTCTGCAACCGTGAACTGTTTTAACGTGAGCATTAGCTATCAACTTATCATAAGGTACTTCCCGCTAAAATGTAATCGATTATTTCCAGTGCACTCTAAATCCTAAAATTATTTATTTCTTCCAGTCTTCCATGGGGTGGATAATTTGCACAAAGTATTAATTAAAGATATAGTATACATATATCGTATCATTACAACAAAGTATATTATTATTAAATTAATGAAGGAATTCTGATGGGGTTCCACAAATGCAGTATCTCTATCTGCTTTATAGTTTAAGTAGGTTGTAATGCAATTCAACTAAAACAGCATTTGACAAATAATCCCCCTCTTAACCAGAGGCTTAGGGGTGCACGATTCCAGCAAAACCTCAGAATGCGCTCAACCAGTTCCAATCTGGCTTGAGTACAGACTCCCAAGACTGTTCCGCTTAGGAACGTAGTTCAAAACGTAGTTGTTAATAGAGAGCGCTTAGAGCCTGTCAGCTGAGGATAGTTTCCATAGGTGCCGCTACAGTGGTAGTTACTATGTCCTACTAACAAATGTCAACTTGGGATCAGTTAACCGTCAATTAATCATACTTGTTACATGGTTTAGAATAGAAGCAAAAATTCATTCCAGCACAAAGTCCCCTATGAATAACAATAGTGCTCAGATGACAGGTTTATGTCTGGAAAACAAATATTACATTATAAAAAATAAAACATATATATGTGTGTAGAAATAAAGTGTCATTGTAAAAATAAATAAAGTAAACAACAATGTAAAATAAAGTGCGAGTCTCTGTAAGGAATAATAATATTAACATAAAAATATTTAACTACATTTAGGAAACAAAATTATAGATGGATCCGCATAACAATAAAAAAAACAAACAATACATGCTAAAAACTCAATATATGAAACCCCTATCTGATGAAAACCATTAGGTTGATACGAAAGAAAAAAAAGTAGACACCAGCTAAATTGACAATAGTCAACAAAAAAATAATACATCATGAAAATATAATACAACAACTAAATCGTCCCCGGCCCATATTAAATTCCCCATATTAGGAGGTAAAGAATTTCAGAGGGTTGTGGAACGAGCGAGGAAGGAACGATCATAACTCCAGTTCGCCCTAAAAAGTCTATTTGCAATCAGACCTGTAAGTTGTATTTTATGCCATTAAGTTAGTACTGAAATGTCACCATAATCATCAAAAATAAATGGTAATATTCTCCTAACTGAGGGAATTCCGGGATAAATGTAATGTGTAGACGTGTTGAGGATCCACCACTTAACTGCATTTGAACATTCCAAAGCAAGTTCATCATCTGAATCACTTGAATAACTGTAGCGAAAATGAAATGCTTGATTTCTAAATATTGGAAATCTTCGATTAGGTTATATTAGGTAGGCTTTTTAGTCATTTGACTGAAGCGACAGCGAGACGACTCCAACAATTTCAGAACGGAATCCTCATGAAAGAGGTCAGATACACCACATTCGAGCAGCGGAGAAACCGTGAACTACACGAAGACTTTTAGGTGCCCAAGGTAGATAAATTCATTCGTCGTAGACATATCAAATTCTTTGACTCCCTACAACATATGGCAAACCCCGTGTTTAACGCGATCACCCCCGCCCCGTTCCCCCATTGATGGCAGAAAGCGGTCGAGGAAGGAACGTTATAGTTTGTAAGTTAGTATTAGTTTTACTTTTCCCTTTATTGTAACCCGAAGGTAAGCCCTATCACCTAGGCCTTTTACATTATATAATATAATATAAATCACAAAAATATTGTTATTTTTTTAAGACATGCACTCCTTAAAATGCATGAAATGCAGTAAAAGGAGAAATCCTCATTGTAAAATTAAAATTAATTTAAATTAATTTTTTTTTATAATTACCCAAGGGGTTAAGAAAAAGAAAAAAAATCTATCCTCTTACATTGCCGCTCCGTAATGTTTCCGTCCTAACTTGGCGTAGAGATGGGAGTGCCTGGCATCCCAAAGACAAATTTAACGAAGCAGTTCAACAACAAGATTAATTAAAATAATATTCAATAAATAACCCATACTTAAGTTTAATTCTCCTTATCTTTTTTTTAACGAAGTGTCTACTTGTCGGATCGTAGGTACCTTAAATATCCAATACAAGTGATACCATCGAACTTTATTTCGTTTTTTCCGTGGAGGTAATGTGTTGCTTGTTCGCGTCCTTATTAACTTCTTTGGATTTGCTTCGTATCTTTTTATGTTGTTAATTTTAATTTCTTCCTCTTTTGTTTGTGTTAAAATGAAGGGGATAAGTTTCTTCATTTTGAATCGTTCTCTTTCAGTTTTACAAAGCTTTCCGAATTGGCAAATAAAAACTTAATTTACTATTCAACTACGTACAGATGGGCAGTGGAGAAAAATATGAACATTAGGAAACTTTGTGAGATAATCCACGCATTCTTAGTTAATTTTATCATTAAATTTAGGACTTCCTAATTTGCAGAACTGAAAGATCTTAACAAAAATGTGAAGAACAGAATCTAAATAATGAAGCTTGAAAATCTATTTATCTAAAGAAATTTATACAACTTGTGGACAGCTAAACTTAAGAAATCCTATTTCTCACCTTTTAATTAGGTCCATTGTCGGGAAGGCGCACGCAGAGGGCTAGCTCTCGTAAACACGGCTAATGACCTGTGGGGGTCAAGAAAGAGATAAAATGGTTAAACTTGTGGACATTGACCTTTGCCGGAGGCCTAGTTGGCGAGTACGTTTATTCGTATTTTGTTTATTGATCTGACTCCATTACAGATCTTAGAATATGTGCACTATGTTAGGAGAAGAGGTACAGGCTAGGTATTGTTGGTAGTTTACGTGGTCTTGGAATGACCACCAATTCACACTCGGTATCTGAGGGTAGGCGAAAACCGTCCTGATCCCAGAGGTGAGTGTGTACAGAAGAGAGGAAGACTGGACCGCTGGGGGAAACGCTACTAGATACATTTTGTAGGGCCCCAAAGAACGGCGTCTGCATGGAAGGGAACACTTCCAAGGATGTGCTAGTTTTAGCAAGACACGGCCAGACAATTCCACTAGGAAGGTGTGGGGTCTGACAACACCAGATCAAAACATAGCAAGGTTAGGAAAGAGAGGTGCAGAGGTAGTTAAATAAGAAAGCCTTGGTTCGAGTAGAGTAACACGCGCCAGTGCAGAGAAAGAGAGAAAGAGCAGTGTTCACTTCAAATGTCTGGTTCCAACTGAATGTTACAGTTCAGAATTTAGGCCATATATAGGCAAGTCAAAGGCCTTATAAAGGCTCTTCCCACGCTCCTAGTGAGTCGTGAACTAGTCCCCTCTCTCTGTAAGGACACCAATGTTTATAGATAACATATGGAAAGGTAGGCAGGTGTTTTCTAGTCCGAGAAGAGGGGAACTTCTATTTATTCGTGGTGAAGTAGTTGGCACAACAATAAATTAATAAAGCTGGAAAAAGATAGAATTTGTTTTATTTCACAATATACACACTCCACATAGGCACCACACCATCTATGAAAACAAAAATTAGTTATTTTAAAGACACTGTCGGGGAGTTAGCAGATTTGAGGATCCCCAAAATGGGGAGGAGACGCCCGCCGCGGGCTAGGGTCGCTACAACCTCTAGCCGCCGTCCGGCGAAGGCAGAGATTCCCACTAGGAAGGTGTATCAATGTGTGTTGAGTTATAGTTGGAAATAATTTTAATGACTGTAATTATAAATATCCCATTAAAGTCCAACCCAACATACTAAAACATCTTTTTGACCATCTGCCATCTGTTATCCTAGTTACAATTGTTAGCTACAATTCACCTGTACTCATTTAGGTTTCTTATTTCGATATTGAGAGAGGGCAGTGTTCCCTTCAAGTATCTGGTTCCAACTGAATGTTACAGCTCAGAATTTACGCCTTATATAGGCAGGTCAGAGGCCCACGCCACTAGTGAGCTCCGGTCGTGTCGTAAACTAGTTTCTCTGTAAAGTTTTTTTTTTCCCGAAATCCGAAAGATTTTATTTGGTTCAGGCTACGCTTTAGAATTTACCTCACTAATATTGGGCGATTAACCACATTCATAAATCTTTATGGATTAGTATTTGGCTTTTATAAGTGTTATGTTGGGTAGAGAGGTGGTAAAGATAGAAAATGAAATGCATTCAACAAGATTGTCACACTGTAGTTAACAAACGGGCACACTGGATATTTACAGACACATATAGTACACGTGGGATGCCCATGGTATGGATACCTATGTCCACAACAGTCCTCAACCCATCCAACCCAAGGCAGTCCCCAACACAGCAAGATCCCATGGTAGTATTTCCACATGCACAACACTCCTTCCCCCTTACATTTTTGATATTTTACATAATTATTTACAACTTATTGCTAACACTTTCTTTAATATGTTTAACTTGACATGTAAAACTTTAGTCATACTCACTATGGCTAAAACGTCTGGGCAGGACTACTAACCTTCTTTCTTTGGCTTGTCTTATGCCAACCTCACTAGCCCTATAGTCTTGCCTTCCCCTCTCAGTAATGCGCGGAACCAAATCAACATTCTCCTTCCGGTGGATGAAAATTTTTATTTAAATGGCTAGTTCAAATTTTATTAGCATGAACTGACATCACTTTTACCAAATATATATATTGACTTAATTTCAAACAAACTTTAGCTGGTGTCCAAGACTTATTTCCACTTTGACCCCTCAGGGCTACCATGACTAAATCATTCACATTAAATCTCTTACCAAGCTGGAAATTTTACAATATTATCTTATTTTGGACAATATCTATTTGCATTTAAAATAGATAAGGTAACTCCGGGTGTATACCCCAACATAAACGACATGGGAGAACATCCCTGACTGATGACAGCGTAGACCTATAAGCATATAATGTAGACACATTTCCGATCCTACTTGATATGACTCAAAATAACTTTTTAAATCTTTGAACCGCTCTTTCCGCTAAACCATTTCACTCTGGATTATACGGTGGACTATGCAATAGTTTAATCTGACTTGGCTGATAATACTTTTGAAACTATTCAGAACTAAAGGGTGGACCATTTTCACTGATTATAATTGTTAGTAAAGAGAATCTGGCAAATAACTCATCTAACTGTACAATATCTCCTGTCTGCATTGATTTCATTTGGAAACACTCCACCCATTTAGAAAACTTTGTTTTAGTATCATTAAGATTCTTTTGATAATTGTTACATGATTGTACTTTCTTCTCTGTATCCAAATCCATACATATGACCTAGCAAACATTTTTACCTGACTATTCCTGCGTATTGAGACTATTACATTTACCAACTGACAATTCAATTTTATTGATATTTAGGCTATCAAACTTTTGTTCCATAAACCCTAATTTCAGCCAGGAAATATTCACTAATAGACAATTCTGAACCGTTTACAGTGGATAATTTTCCTGGAAACTAATAAGGATACCCCTGAAAAACATTTTACAAACTCTTGATCTATTAGTTCAAGAGTATTATTATTATTATTAGAGTGGTTGTAGAAGACCCTGTATCAACCATAAATTTCACATTGTAACCATTTACATCATTTTTAACTTACAACAGACATAATCTCATTATCTAAGTTTAAAACTCCACTTGCTTGTTTAACACAGCACATACTAAATTTATTATCGATACCTGACCTTTTCATGAGAAAAACATGCACTCGTGTGCCACACTTTTTCACATCTATAACAGTTCCACTTTACAGCTGGGCATGACTCTACATTGTGCTTGACCATACACTGTACACACATCTTCTCGTTGTTCGGAGGTTCCCTCCGTTGTAGATTGCCAATCGCTGACGTTGACTACAGCTAGAATTACTGACTGGTTCACTTGTCCTCTGATTGTGACCTAATTTGAGAAACTGTAACACTATTTTTTTCGTTGATTATGACCTGTCGTAACCTCTCGGTAGTTTCATACTCCTGCACTATCTTTACTGTGTCTTCCCATGACAAACCATCCGGCTGAGACAACAGTTGTTGATTCTGCACCCCCAGTATAAGCCTATATCTTAAGGCTTGGCATAAAAATTTCCCAAAATTGCACTGAGGTGCCATCTGATGAAGAGTATGTATATTGAGACTAGGTGTCACTCCTGCTTTGTTTTCTTAAATAGAACTTACTCCTATTGGCAATCAGACAATTTTCTTGTGCGTAATATTTTTTTAAACCAGTTTCAAAAACTATTTTTAGTCTTTGTAAATATGAGTATATATCTTCTACATTTAGATTGAGGGATGGGCATTGTAGGTTTAAATTTTGAACTGACATCGTAGGCAGTTGGTTGACTTGTATTTGAACTCACAGCAACACTTCAACTAACTTTCCAACACAATTGTTTACATATATGCTAACCATTCAGCGACAACTCGTGAAACTATACAAGGCATGGCTTGGTTTTGCTTCCCCGCGTGGTACTAACTCTCGGCTCACTTTTTAACATTCACCAACATCCAACACTTCAGCTGTTTTTTCACTATTAGTAATAACTTTTATTACTCGACAGCATGAAACGAATAAAAAGACTTTGCCTCTTTTTTTTCAGAGGCGGTAAAGATAGTAAATGAAATGCATTCAATAAGAATGAAACACTATAATTAACAAACAGGTACACTCTGGATATTTACAAATACACACACTACAGATTAGGACATGGTATAAAAGACACCCATGTCCACAACCCACTAGACCAAGGCCCCATGCCCCAACCCCTGGAGGTCCACTCATTGCCTTAACAATAGTATTTCTATATACACAACAGTAAGTGTAGTTTTGAAAAGCATTGAAAGGTTAAACACTGTATTGTAAGCATCACATACTTAACGTTCTTAAACCAATGTCCCAAACTTAATCGGAAGCACTGCGCTTGCTTTCTTACATTATTTTAATGTAATATTTTTTCTATACTTTACTTTTCCAGTAGTCTGAGGAATCCAGTCCCTTTTTTATTAACAATTGACTGACAGCATATGGACAGTCTTGTGATCAAGGATTTTGTGGATGCTCATAACCATCTAAATAATAATGATTTATTTGAAACCTATCGAAAATTATCTTCTCAAGACCAGTAAGAGATAGTTCATATAATCAATCTGAAGGTGCCATATAAAATTAGTAAATAAATTCATACTATAGAACAGAGGGAACTCCCAAACCTGCGAAGAAGGTAATATCTCACTTCATGTTTTTTGTAATCATAGTCCACTACCTCCTAATACATTAAAACATATTCTTAAACAACATGAGAGTTTTGGTTTGATGGCTTCTACGACAATGACAATTGACGACAATTGATCAATGACACTATTTAATTTTTATTGAATTGTTATTTTGAACATCATCAGGGATCAAATGGAACTATCATGCAAAATGTATATCTCATAGTTAGGATTATAAATTATGACACTTATGCACAACTTCATGCAGCTAGCATTTCAACAATATTTTTGAACAGAAATTAAAATGAACATTTAATGAGTTAAGCATCAATTTTAATTTGACCACTTAATGCTAAGCTCTGCTGATTTTTTTTTTGTAAGACATTAATCAAATTAGGACAGTCATAAATTAAAATTGCTGATTTTATACTAATAATATGCAATCCATCTCAGTTTTGAATGAAAACAATGGTTTATTTTTTTTGTTAAAAAAATATAATATACATATTTACAAAAATATTCAACAACAATATATACATAAGCAAAGTATTCTCAAAATAAATAACAGCAGTTTTATTTTTCTTCTGACAGCTAACAAGCTAAATCTGATGAGACCTAAACAAAACAAAATAATAAAAATTAAGGAATTTTAAGATATTCAGAATTCAAAATATTTTTATTTTAGATATTTATTTGTATATTTTACTATATTATTCACAGACTATAAATAAATATTTTCTGATCAAGTAATCCAAAATTGATTTCAAGGATTGTCGAGAGAACTATAGAGAGTAAAGAGAACTATAGTCCGACTCCAGGACAAGGAGTAGGAGAGATGGCAGGAAGAGAGTTAATAGAAAGAGATTGGTAGGATGATAATGTTTGAGGTCTTGGGATCAGCCAAAACTTGAAAAGGGAACTCTGTTAGAACAACTAATAATTTAAAAAATATTCAAAGGAGAGATGTTATAAAAATAAATTACCTAGGGAATTAATTATTTAACGTAATGTTCTTCCATTTTTATTTGTGTGGCTTCCGTTTGGCAGGCATTTCCTTGGGTTTCTTTGTCAGAAAACCAGAATCTGCATTGTCCTGTAGTTTTTGAAAAAATTTGGTAGATGTCTTGATTTCTTTATCTTTTCCTGTAGATTCCATCTTAAAAAAAAAATTATAACACATTGTAATAATAACTTTGTAATTATATCGTCTATCATTATTTGAGAAATAGAGTATTTCTAGGATGTAACATTTTAATAGTCATACTTATGTCTCATTTTAATGTTTTTGTGAGAGTAGAAATAAATTACAATATTAAAAATCAATTTACAGATTGACTTAGGATTTTGCCTAACACAAAGGAGATGAAAAATCTGTAGGTTTCATTAATAATATAAAAAAACTTACCAAGCTAACATTCTTCGATTTTAATATTTTTGTAATTGGAGAACTTTGGTCCTTTGATTTCTTAAACTTCTTTGACAAAAAGACTTTCTTCTTCCTCCTTTCTCTAAGTTTATCTGTTTTGGATCTTTCATCTTTTCCAATCAGAACTTTTTTCTTAGAACCTAAACAATTCATAATTGATAAATAACAAAACTATTAAAAGTAAAAACATTACATAAATGTACTGTACGTACTTAGTACACCTAGCCCCAACTGTTGTCTTTGCAAATTATTTTTTGGTTTCATACATTAACAGTCTCAAATCAGACTCAACAGAACAGAACACAGTGCGAGTCAATGTGAGACCACAAACAAGAAACAGCCAATTATTGGTTTACTAGTCTCTACTAGAGATAAACTGAATATCAAATAAAAGTATTTGTACAAAAAAATATTTTGATTTTAATCTAAATTTATATTCAAATCGAGTTATTTAGAACAGTAAGTGGGTTGGAAAAATTCTTAAAATAGGGAAACTGTAACTCCCTAGTTATTAGTATGAGTTTTATAATCACGACTATCAACTACATTATCCAAACACTATCGCAGCAGATATCTGTACTGAATTATTGGGATTATTTAGAGGAAACCATCACCAAAAAAAATCACCAGGTGTACCTGGAAACTTTGATTGTTGTAAAATATATCTATTATATTTTTGCTTTAGGTACATTATGCAATAAACATCATTAATTTTTTTCTAATATAAAATTTGTGGTAGTCCCAGTGGGCTATCAGTAATAAAACAATTTAAATTTCCAAGTAAGTATAGTAATGTAGAAGAGTACCTGCTATTTCTTGAGGAGCGAGAGTACTGCCTTCAGACATAGCAGTCGGGAGAGCTTCTTCAACAGATATAGCAGGAGCGTTGCTAATAATTTTAAGTTCATCAAGGACCTACAAAAAAATAAATAAATAAAGCAAGCTAGATGCAAATTAATAGGTGTTATCAATAAAATTAATATTTTGTGGTAAAAAAATAAACATTATATATGTGTGTCAGACCTTACTGACCTAACTAACCATGGCGGGGGAGAAAGAGTAAGTGGTCTATGACAACTGCTTGGTGATGGGTCCCATTGCTGATTTATCTGATTTCTGAAAAAATCTGATTTCAGGGAGGTGCCCCCCCCCCCCGACAGTACACTGGAAAGGTTTTAGGTAGTTATGGTAGTCTTGGAATGACGAGTTCACACTCGGTGTTTGAGAGAGGGCAAAAACTGTCCAGATCCCAAAGGTTTCCAAGGATATGCTAGTTTAGAGGGCATAAGCCAGAAAACTCCACTAAAAAGGCTCAGAGACTGACAGTGCCGAGACTAAATCTAGTGGGTCAGGTAGAGAGGTACAGAGGTAATTATATAAGAGAGCCAATGGTTTGGGTATAACAGCAAGCATAATTGCAGATAGAGAGAGCAGTGTTCACTGTAAGTGTCTGATTCCAACCAGATAAAAAAACTTGGAATATTTGCCTTATATAGGCAGGTAGATTTCTGCATGCAGCCAATGAGAGAAGTAGGCTTATTCCGGCCTATCAGGAAGGCCATTATTCAGACCAATTAGGGTTGACTATGCTAGTGCCCCAAGTAAGCACTTGTCATGTCGGGATCGTGAATTAGTCCCATCTTTCTATACTGACACCATCATTTTATTGGTACAAAAAATATGGAAAGATAGGCGGCTGCTTTCTGGTCTGTGAAGAGGGTAACTTTAATTTGTACATGGTGAAGAAGTCAGCACAACACCGTGTGTATGTAGTCATCTTGTCTTTATAAACTAATTACTGCATACAGTAATAATCTAGTCATTGCATATGATTTGAAACCACTCTGGCTAAACATACAAGTATATGAAATACCAGTAAAGATGCTAATTAACTATTTTTAGTTTCTTAGTCAGAAATCTCAGACTCAGATTCTAGATTCCTGTACTAGCATTTGGACCTCAGATCTGTTTCTTATACTTAATGGTTGCCGATTAAACTCCTGATCAACTACTTTTATACATATATTTATTTTTTAAAGAAAGATTGGTTAACCATAACCAACACAAATATAGATATTTCTATATTACTTAAGGATTGATCATTAAAAACAAGTATGATATTAAATTACTAACAGGTTTAGGTGTATAATGGAAGTTCGATAGAGTATCTAACTTTTTGAACACAGCTTTCATCATTTTTAAAATTTCTTCCTTCTCTTCAGTCATTTCATTATTTTCAACTGTTTCCTGGTTGTTGGTCACATCCTGTTTACTTAGGAATTCCTAGAAATTAAACACTTTCTTAGAATGAAATTTAGTTATTATTAAATTATATAGTAGATATTATTCAAAATTAAAATATTCTGTTTTTCAAAAACCAGAAACCCTACTGCCAATTTTTATTGTATAGATCCCACTATTATTATTAATTACTAGCCAAAGAAAAATACCACACCAGATACTGGGAGATCCCGAGTTTGAGTCTAGATTCTAACAGTATATTTTTTCTTTGGCTAATAATTATTAATAACCAGCAACCCTCTAATTTCCAACAGACCTTCTTCATATTATTAACAAATAAATAATAATAATTACTGGTTTTATCAACATTGTGGTTTGATCAGACATGCTGCACATTCCCTAACGGATGCAACAGCAGAACAGAGAGCTCATCACAACATTGAAAACTCCTCCAAGAAGAAAATAGGATTAGAAATTTGACAAAAAGTATGGGTTCTGAGAACAGGAAATAGACTTCAAAAACCTACTGTGGATCGTGTAAAGACTGCTTCTATGGAATAGATATTTCTGCAAATATCTATGAAGGCCAAATTACCTAACTAGTAATTAGCAAACTTTAGTATGCGTGGTATGTGGTTTATTATAATTTAAGTACAGCCAAGGGCTGGGCAATCACATACCTCCTTCTGAGGCTGATGAACTGGTGTTGTATAGTATATTAAAGTGCTAAAAGGATTTGAAGAAATATTCTATTTCAGAGTTAGGATTAAGCCTAATTTCATAAACTTCAATTATAATTATTAAGATATTTTGAAAAGAAAAGACCAGTTCAACAGAGAGGAAGTAGACCAACTAATAGGAAAATTTCTGCTATTTATTTGAAACCTTAATGGCAGCCTTCCTGGTCTGAAATACCTATATATCAGATATTTTACGTTTAAAAGTAAAATTACATCTCCTTTAGGCCTTTAATAAGGTGCAACAAAGCTGCATGTGAAAAACAGTGATCAGTATGAATATCAGTTGACTCTGGTATAAAAAATAAGGTGTTTCTCACTGGTAAACGACTCTCAAATTACATAAAGCAGTTAGATTTAAACATCTACCGATCATCTAATTAATTAGTAATAGTAATCAAGATTCTTCATACAAAGAAATACTCAGGATACCTGTTCATAAATCTGTGCCAAGGAAAGTTTACTCTTTTCTTGATTGAGAACGAGTTCCTTCTTCAACTCTCGCTGTACATGGACTGGCTTGATTTTCCTCTCTACATCATCAAATGCTTTATCTTTTATCCTGGTCTTTATTATTGTTTCTAGATCTTTAGAAACCATTTCGGTCATCATTGGAGCTGGAAAATGATATTTATATAATAAAGAACAATTGATATCATCACATAAAAAGTGAAAAATTAATGTACTAACATTAATTAAGATTAGCTTAACAGATTTTGGAGAGTTGTTTGTTTATTTTTTCAAAAACAGAATTTTTTTTCCATCAACATACGAATACATTTTTCCTTATAGATATATGAGTTATTATATTGGAAAAGGTGGTATAATTTAGTTTTAATATTACATATTAGTTCCTGTATCAAACCCACGAGAACCAAACTAGTTTATAATTTAATATATTTTTAAAATAACAAAGATGTTTATTAAAAAATTCTTTCATTTAAGTCCAGAATTGTTAAGATATTTATTTATTTTAATAAGATTTTAGATTTGACCACAATTTTTAATAAAAATTTTACTTATTACTTATCTTATTATCCCTTCCATCCTTGTAGGCAACAC
The DNA here is from genome assembly GCA_930367205.1 of Acanthosoma haemorrhoidale. Taxonomy (NCBI): domain Eukaryota; kingdom Metazoa; phylum Arthropoda; class Insecta; order Hemiptera; family Acanthosomatidae; genus Acanthosoma; species Acanthosoma haemorrhoidale. The sequence goes on from OV884011.1 coordinate 130,382,068, forward strand.
CTACTATAATTTTAGCCAATAAAAAAACACAAAAATATACCTGGTCTGCTGGTCAAATCTACATCGACTATTTCCTCTAATAGAGAATTGAGAGGGCGCCCCTGAGCATCTACTTCTCCTCTCTGAGGCCAAGGTTTTTCACTCAAGGCTTTCTCTTCCATCTTAGCTATTTGCTCTTTTAGTCTATAGTCTTTTTTTTCAAATGATGATTTTTCATGTATTTCAGAATCATCATCACTCGTTTCTTCGTCTTCTGACATAAATCTAAAATAAATGAAAAATTGTAATTTAAAAAATAATGAATTATGAACATTGTCTTCCCACAAATTTGTGGGTTGGGGTGTTGATTATTAATATAAACTCAACCAACATCCAAGCAGTATTTCCCACTTCACAAATCTGGTTCTTTTGTCCTTCACCAAGAAAAAAAAGGTCAGCTATTTTTCATTATATTTCTAACCGACTAATTTTAATTCATTCAAAGGAACCATTGGTTCTTTAATTGTGTATTTTTCAGTTTAAAAACCTCATATTTATATGAGTACATTTTTCCGGAGAGTTCCTGGTGAAATTGGTTTGGTGTATGATATAATAATTATTATATTTAGGATTGGGTATAAAACATTACAAACGAAATTCTGTGTACATTCATGCTGACTCGTAGAATCGTATACTATAACATTTTAGGATTTGTGTAAAATTGAATGAAAAAAACAATTCATTCTGGGCCATTGGCCCCTAAGAATAACAAAAAGGTATAAATAATAATAATATGTCTACCTGACTAAAATATTTAACAGAAATTACCCTGAAATGATTACCTTATAAATAATAATAGGCCTATGCACATATATGGAGACTTCAATAAAACAGCACAATATCAAAATAAGAAACCTAAATGAATACAGGTGAATTACATTCACTAACAATTGTAACTAGGGTAACAGATGGAAGATGGTCAAAAATATGTTTTAGTATGTTGGGTTGGATTTTGATGGGCTATTTATAATTACAGAGTCATTAAAATTGTTTCCAACTTTAACTCAACACACATTGATACATAGGCCTGATATTTTGTGTAGCAGTTCCAATAACACTAAAAATAAACGTGACCCTAACTGGTATAAGGTAATTAATCAATTATTTGGGAATTAAAATATAAATATTTTCTGACCTTAGGAAGTAAGGTATCAAATGAAATATCTTTGTGTCTTTAATAATAATTTGTTATCATAGATGGTGTGGTGCCTACGCGGAGTGAGTATATTGTGAAATAAAACACCTACTATCTTTCTCCAGCTTTATTAATTTATTGTTGTGCCAACTACTTCACCACGAATAAATAGAAGTTCCCCTCTTCTCAGACCAGAAAACACCTGCCTACCTTTCCATACGTTATCAATAAAACTTTGGTATCCTTACAGAGACAGGGGACTAGTTCATGACTCACTAGGAGCACGGGAATAGCCTTTATAAGGCCTTTGACCTGCCTATATAAGGCCTAAACTCTGAACTGTAACATTCAGTTGGAACCAGACACTTGAAGTGAAAACTGCTCTGCACTGGCGCTTGTTGCTATACTCGAACCATGGCTTTCTTATTTAACTACCTCTGTACCTCTCTTTCCTAACCTTGCTATGTTTTAGTCCGGTGTTGTCAGAACCCACCCCTTCCTAGTAGGATTCTCTTGCCGTGTCTCGCTAAAACTTGCACATCCTTGGAAGGGTTCCCTTCCATGCAGACGAAGAACTCTGGGGCCCTACAAAATGTATCTAGTAGCGTTTACCCCAGCGATCCAGTCTGCTTCCCTCCGGCTCACACTCCCCTTTGGGATCAGGACGGTTTTCGCCTACCCTCATTTACTGAGTATAAATTTGTGGACCTTCCAAGACCACATAAACTACATATAATACCCAGCCTGTACCTCTTCTCCTGAACATAGTGCACTGTCAGAGCACACTATCTAAGATCTTATGGAGTCAGATCAATAAACAAAGTACAAATAAAGCTGCCAGCAAAGGTCAAAGACCACAGGTTTACCCATTTACCTCTTTCTTGATACTCGCAGGGCAGTGGCTGGGTCGACGAGACCTTCGCCTGGCGGGCGCTTTCCCAATATACCTGAATGGTTTTGACGGACTAGGGTCATCCTCAAGGGTTTAAGCTGATGATAACTACAGCACTTGCTGGGTTAGCTGTCCTGCCGACAAAAACATTAGGGGATAAATTAATAAAGCTGGAGAAAGACAGAAGGTGTATTATTTCATAATATACACACTCCTAACGAGTGGCCATTAACTCGTCAACCAGTCGAGGAATGGTCGAAGTAGAAAAAATAAATAAAAGACTAGAAGTCGCTTGATGGCCAACCCGGTAAATACTATAGTTACTAACAGCTTGAACCCTTAAGGATGATGGCCTAGCCTGTCGGAAACAGTCAGGTCAGAGACAGAAAGTCCTTACAGAGAACTGTTTTGTCTTTTTAATCTATAATCTCAAAAAGTCATTAAAACCATGTTTGCACCTTTAATTCAACATATGAGTGACCACAATGCATGATATTTTTTAATCAGATTAACCAGATTCCCAACAAACCACCCACTCATATTACTGATTTGTTATAACATTTCAGTCAATGGATTTATTTTAGGGATTGATGTGTAATAAATGAGTTAAGTATGTAGTATGTTACCTGACTTTTTTTGAACTTTGTAATTTATCTTGATTTCCATTATCTTTTTTGGTATGTTTTTTTGGTGAAGTAGTAACTTCATCTGATTCTTCATCTTCAGAAAGATCTTCATCTTCTTCCTCATTTTCTTCTAGCATTTGTTTATTGTTATCTGCTGCATCCCCAAAAAAATCATTGTACATAGGTTGTGATAAATCCTGCATAATAAAAAAAACATAATTAATAACTTTTTATTAAAACAAATATAAAAGTATAATAAAGCCCCCATCTGCCATAGATTTAAGTTCAACGTGGGGTATTCTTCCATTAGTGTCCCCTATCTTGTTTCATAAACAATAAGTGATTGATAACAAACACAAGAATGTTATGTCATAAGATATTTCAGTGTTGTGAACATCACTTGTTTTCATTGCAAACATTTCTTGCGCATCAGGCTTGTTTTTATCTATCATGGTGATAACCATATTGTTATATACCTTAACATAGTATAACATTAAAACAGTTTAATAAAAATAATTAGTTGTTACATGCGGTTTAGCCTGTGCGGATTTCGGGATTTGAGGCAATTGCTTTCTAAAAAAAAAGTTGTAGCCAAAATTTAACAAAATGAACCAACGATGTCTTAACATAAGAAGCTAGGTTTATACTTGTTCCATTACTTATCCATAAAAATCTAAATGTTTTTCGAGTCACAGCTTTTCTAAAAATAAATTACCCGTTTAACTTGATCTCCAGAAATTGGTCCGACTACAATAGAAACAAACATTACTTAATTTCTTTTTTTGCCTTTAACCGGTTATTTCTCAGGCGTAATAAGACTTAGACACCTTAATAACAGTTGATATTTTAGGATTATTCTAAACTATCACTCTGACAACTGGCTCTAAAGGTACAATTCCCTACTGTTCAAATGTTCAGTTTATTCCCAGATCTCCTCTAAAATCCCATTTTTCTGATCTTCCCTCCTTCAGAGAACTGCAGCATTCGTCCGTTTCTTTCTTCACTCTTGAATTCTTTGCCTCCAGGAATCCCCCAGGCTTCATCCTTAATTTTCTTACTATCCCTTTAATTATCTTGTTGGTTTAAACATCAATGTTCCCTCAGAAAATATATTTATAAGCACCCTATAGGTACAACACAACCTTGTAAAGAAGGAACACTTAAAAAAAGGAATTACTTAAACATTAGATGTTACTTGCTGAATATTAGCTCGAATTCGGATATATAGGCTCTCCACTATACTCAAGAGGATTGATAAAATACTGAGCAGCTAGCTAAACTTTTGGCTCAAATCTATTATCTACTATTGAAAAATAAAACAGTCATCTCGATACAGATATAGAAATGCTGGCTAGTTAAAACACAAGTAACCTTTTTGATTATTCATTAAATTCAATTCAAAACACTAACAAAATGTCTTTCTTACTTCATCATCAGATGCCATGTCTGAGAAGTAATCAATATCACCATGTTGATCTGCATCTTCTTCAGTTTCTTTTTCAGCTTTGTCCAAGAAAGATTCCATTTGTTTTAAATTAAAAAACATCTCATCTTTACTTGAAGCTTCTCTGTTGAGCAAGGAATCATCGTGATTTACTGAAGGTAAAGCATCTTCATTTTCAGTGTTCTCAGAATTCCCTAAAAAAAAATAAGTAAAATAAAATAAAAATTAACTTGCTAGAATTTAAAATAGATCACATCAATATTATTTAAAAGGCAAGACGTTAAAAAATCTAATACTTAAAAAGTAAAAATGTATATGAAAAGTAGTCATTCTGATTTGGAAAAGATACCATTTTATCCCTCATGTTGAATTTTTACAATTACAATTGAACACTACTCAATTATAATTACTTTATGAATAAAAATATTTAGAAATTCCTGCTAAAGTTTAAATTACAGTTTGCAATACCATATCAGGCCCTGAATTTGAGAAACAGGAGAAAGATAAAAAATCATCAACTCTAATTAAAATTCACTCCGCCAAATGAGGTACAAACCCACTATGTACTCATTCTGGAAAATACTAACATATGCTCCAGCATTATCAACTCCATATATGAAGGCTATAAAAGAAAAAGATAATACTTCCTAAGATAGAAAACATGCTATCTTTAGAAACTAGGTAACACCTTCATTTGCTAATTTTACGAGTGAGCAACTTCACTATATAAACGTGTTGTTAAGCTTAAAAGAGCAGACCCGCAGCATTTTTTCATTGGTCTCTAACCAAGGTCTTTCTCTTCATTCGACTCACTAATCTTTCCATGAACTCTGGATACACATAGATGATGATGATCTTCCCATATGTCACCTCCTCCTACTCTAAATGTCACTTCATTTTAAGGTCATATCATATTCTACACAAATCAGTTCCATTTCGTTTCCTAAGGCTACTTAACATCACATACAGGTAATAGTGTATCTATATCGTCAGTCATAAACTGCCTTGTTCGGAGGCTGCTTGATAACTTTGGTTTATACTCCTGATCAGTTATTACCCCAGAGCTGAAGGCCCTGGTTCCTTGGGACAATTGGTGATGGTAGTTGACTTAGGTGTCAATAAATGCATGAAGTGCACTGAACTCGCGAAAACCGTGGAAGTTTAATCCCTGCAAGCCGAGCCCATCAACTAGCTACACATGTAATATTGTAAACACTAAATAAATAAAAATTAAATTAAAATACCTGTAACACTGTTCTCTTCATCACAGCTCTCCTCATCTTCAGAAGTGCTTTCATTGAGTATGACACTATCTGGCTGGGGTGCTTCATTTGTGTTTTTAACTAAAGATGAGGAATCAGGCAAATTAGATTTCTTTACATATGGCAAACAGACTTCTTTTTTGGATACTAGAATTTTGTTTAAACTAGGTATGTAAGACTTTAAGTTGTTCCTCAACTCTGTTTGCTGCCAAATCTGTTCATTTTCAAAATCATGTATAAAAATTTCTCCTGGAATTTCATTTTTTCTACCATTCCCTGCACCAGGCCTGCTTGACATAATCTTTGCAACCTTAGCTACAGCATATTTTAGATCGCTGCTCTTAGGAGTAATTGAACTGGAATTAAAAGCATTGAAAATGTTGAAAACATGAAATAGTATGGTAATAACAATGAAAATAGTGATAAACAAATACCTAATATAGTCATGTGGGGAAGATATCGGCTGTTCGCACAAGTCCAAACATTCATTTAGAATATCCATTTTTAATCCTTATGATATAACTTTAAGACCTAACTATCCTAAAATCTATGCCTAACAATTTACAAACGTGCTCACATGGAGAAATAAAGGGTCGTTCAGTAACATCCAGCGAGATCAGAAACTAGTACCACTTACGAACTATGTAAAAGTTAGTTAAAATAGAGTCTTCTTGGATATCTCAAATTACAATCATGAGTTTAGGTTATTCTACAATGAATGTATGCGTGGTGGTGTATCAGCGAACTGCTGCAACTAATTATCTATCTTACAATAAGCTAGTATGCTCCCTTTCAGTGACAACAGCTTAATATATGTGCTGGATCAGTTATCGCTTTTATTAGCTATTAGAGCCAGAGGCCATTCAACCTGTCTCTATCACCAAAGGAGAGTGATTAACATTTCTCCATTAAATGGCCTAGGTTAAAAAAAGGTTGAATAAATACTTCAAAAGACAGTATTTTATTATTCCCAGATAAAAAACAAAACATAAAAAACAAAACATAAAAAACGTACAAAATCAAGAACAACTTTTATATCCTTATTATCATTACTATTATAATTTCAAGAGTAAGCCCAATTTTATTAGCTAACTCAAGGAATTCTCACTAAATGTGAGAAATGTTTTTTTTATCTACTTGTGGTATAAACCTTCTTTTGCACCAACTTAAGAAATTGACAAAATTGAAACCCTAAAGTTTTTTCTGCTATTAAATTGTTCAGAGCTAAAGTGGTGTAAGACCATAGTCTTTTAGACTAAAGCTTGGCAAGTGCCGAAGAAAAAAAACAGTCCTAATCTAAATACATCTACACACACTATTAAGATAAACTCAGTTTGTCAGGGTTAAGCCCAACATCAATCTCTGGTTAATGTAATATTTTAAGAATTATTCTAATGTGGAACTACGCTATTGCAGTTGCTCAATTGTTATCTGAAGGTCTTAGTTGATCTTGGTTTTTTTCCCATCTCACATTTGTAGATATTATGATATTTATGATGAAATAAAATCAAAAATGAACTTTAATCTGGTAAATCAGTCACCTAAGAATAAAAAATAGACACTTAATTAGGGGTACAGTCTGGCTTATCAATATTCATTATAATTACAGTTAACTGTATTTTACAGAAAACAAAAAAATAAAAACCAAATCTTAAAGGTATTGGGATAACTATTAAAACAGACGGAAAGTGACGGATTGAGAAAAAAGAAGAAATTGCATAAAAAGACGGGATTTGAAAACTGAGAGGAAAGAAGAATGATGACTGGAGTTCCATGAGTGTACAGATAAAGGTCTTGTGTTGTGAGAATGGATGATAGGGAATTTGATAAGGTTATTTGGGTATGGTATTATTTTTGTGAATAAAGTAAGGTAGAAAAAGGTACTGAGGATGTATTGCCGTCTGGCCGAGGAACTAAGCATAGCGATCGGAAATGTGCGAGTTTCTTGGATCTCGGAAGACAAAGATATGAACGGTTGAACCGTTTTAGAGTGGATATGGGGCGTCCAGTGATTTAGGAAACATATTCACTCCCCGTTAGGTTTTTAAGGATCAGGCAGAGGTTTTCAACAGGCGTGGAGTGTTGAATGGGATTGGGCTTAATTTAAAAAGTTGTTAACACAACTAATTAGGTCCAGGTCTTAGATTTTAAAGACACCAGTAAGCAAATTTAAAGGATAAGAGGAAAGGTATTTTTTGGGCGTCATTAGCATAGGCGTGGAAAGAACAAGACTGCATTTGGTAGTGGAGTTGCTTTATGTAAAGGCATAATAGAGTTGTGGAGGGGGGAACGAGGGAGTTTATTGGGAACCAGGGTGACTTATGATCGGTCGGAAATATAGGATTGGCATAATCGTACAGGATTATTGGAGAATGGTCTATTTTTTATTTAGGAAAGGAAGATCTTCAAAACAGTATTGACTGAGGTAGAGTGTTTCGGATTAGAATCTTAGGCCCTATTTAATGCCCTATTCAAATATGTTTATAACATAATTGATTAATTAAAATTGATTGCACATTTTGGAAGAAAGTTAGGCAAGGTCTGCAAGGGATCGCAAATGACTCTGAGATATAACATAGATAGCATTGTTTTCTTGGTTTATCTATAGTTTGTGTCAATTGTTGTTTCTTGATCAACCATCTGGGTTCCAAAGGTTTTTTACTTTTGAACATTTTCGGTAGTTTGATGCCTGACTCTGATGCCTGAACTGTAAACTATGTAAGTGAAATTTAATTGCTAACCTTCTCTTTCATTCACACGCCTACTTTGTTCCATGGAAAGAATCTTTATTAGCCTACTTGGGACTGTAGCTGAAGAAAGTAGTTATGACTATGGTACATCTGACAGAATTGCGAAGATAAACATCCTGCCTCAACCAAATAGTATTCTATTGAAGAAGTTCTTCATGCTTCCGGGTAAAATCTCATAAGCCAATAATCAAATTTCCCCTCTTATAATAGCTTTGAATATTTATAATAGCGTATTTAAAACTGTCCCCTATGATGAATCTGTTCAACACTTGATTCAATTTGTTAATGGATTTTTCTTTTAAGTGTTTCAGATGAGTTATCCAGTTTAGCTTTCTATCCGAGATCATACCTTGATTTCGCTTTCAAACCTGTAACCAAAACAAGCTTGTTTTCTTGTAGGTAAGGATTTGGATAAAGATCACAACTAAATGTCATGAATTAATGGAACATTAATTATCTTAGTGTGCCTGACTTTTGCGGTCAAATAAGAAACATCACATCGAAACTCAGCTCTAGCTCCTTTTCAATTTGGCAATACTATGTCTAATCAGACAATAATAAAAACCCAAGAACAAAAAAATGAAGCAGCATTACCGCTTCATTCAGAAGGGCTAGGGTTCAAATCTTAAGATATTTTGCCGATGGTTAAATGCATAAGAAAAACACCTAACTTTAAAGGGGAGGGGATAACGATTAATTTTGTAAACAAATAACAAATTAATAATATATTTTTTTTTTTTCCATAGCTCTCAAACTTATAAAAAATAGGATGTGGGAAAAATAAAAGGAAAATTATTTTGGATTGATGGGTGCCTTTCACTAAGGGGAGTCCTATTCGAAGGATATGGGGCGTGGGATGCCTAAAGGAGGCTGGTGGGTTCGGGAAGGTAGTGAGAGTCTACCTATGGTGGAGCCTAGGGGTACTAAGCATTGGTTTGTAGTCGGCCATGAATTGAATTGAATTAATAATAATTACAACCCAAAGAAGAAATATACTGACAGGATCGAGACTTTAATTTGGGAGGGACCTGCCAATTGTTAGTAGGTGGTTCTACCCAACCGAGCAGTCCTGAAGGAGTGGATGATCTTTCCAATAATGAATCTTCTTTGGCTAAGTTCTCACAGTGACTTACACTTACCGCGGTGAGCACGGAAGACATCCAGCAGGGATACAATGTGACCCCTAAAATAATTTGTCTGGTGCTAATTAATAATAGTGGGATTTACCCGACAAAAATTGAGAATAAATAACAGGTAGTTTTTTTAGCTGCGTTTTAAAACAGTTAGGCGTTTTTGTGGTCATTCCATAACACCGCAGTTGTAACTGATAAGAAACATGTTATTTTAATAAATTCTTTTGTAGTATGTCAAAATTGAATCGAATGTTATTTGTTCGTTTTAAGAAATCTTATGACAGTTGCACGGAATTGGTTATTCGTCATTTTGTTACTTAGTTTTCCTGTGTATTGATAGTTAAGTGGTCATACAGTAACCTCTCCCCTTGACAGTGACAATTTAGTTAGATATAGCTATTTATTTTGTCTATCTAATCACAAAATACATGTCACTGATTGTATTGTAATAATTATTACATTTGTTCTCTCGTCTTAGTTCAAGTTGTTCCTATTAATGTCAAAAAAAGATTTTGTCAGTAATAGTATTTGTTAAATCACAGATAATCAGGGTTTTTTGAAATTCATAAGAAATCTATCACATTACAATGGAAGCAGTTCCCAGACTACCTATGTTGAGCTTTGAATTGAAAGTGAGCTCTGACCGATTTCCTCCTGAATTCGTAAAACTGAAACAGGTATAACTTTTTCTGGCGGACTAGTTAATTTAGATTGTATTCGTAGCTCATTGTGATATTTGTTGTTTTAGTACATACGGGATTTCTATAATGAGGACCCTGAAACTTATACTTCAGAAATAAGAAATTTGGAAATATTAAGAGCGAATGCAGTTCATCCAGCCAAAGATGCAACAGGTTGTACCGTAATGAAAAAATATTTTTGCCAGTTACATTTTTTACAAAGTAGATTTCCTATAGGACGTGAAGAAAAAGGTGGAATATCGTTTGTATGGTAAGAAATTTTGTATGACATAACATGATTCTAGAAATCTATATGTGGTTAATATGAATATATGAACTACAAAATTATATTTAGTAGGTGAAAATCAGTCGTTTTCTAGTCAGCTTTTGAGATTTTATGTTTTTATAATGAAAGGTATATCTATTAAATTAATTGAATGTATCAAACCTTTTTTTTTAAATACATTTATAATCTGCCTTCATTTCCAGCTAATCAGAAATTTATCAATTAGTTAACTGCAGTAGACTTCTCGTATTCGGAGAGTCAAATTCATAAAAAAGCCAAAAAAAATCACTTTTGTAATTTTAAAATGAAAATTAGGTATCTTATAAGATGAAACTATTGTGGGAATTAATATTTTATTAATTTAATTAGACCTTATGCTCATAACGCACTGAGTTTGTGAGACATTGGGACTCAGACAAAAAAAACAAAACAAACAACTTTAAACAAATATTTTGATCTAAAATTGTAAAATTTATTTTAAATATATTTAATAAATGTATAATTACTTACATATTTATTTTTTTCATAAATATATATATATATCCTAGTCACTATCCCATATCCAGATCGACCCCACGCATATTAATCTCATTATGGGTGAATCTACTGTTAAAGTGATCGATTTAAAATGTTGACATCTACTTGTCACACACAAGTTGTTTACACTACTCCCCACTTTTAGGGAGGATGTTAAACCCCAAAATTGACTTTTAAACAGCTTAAGTTTCAATATCTTCTTTCAGGAAAGACGCTTACGGTGGCATCGTTTGTACAACTTCTGATATTAAATTTGAAATGGTGAATATTCTGTATAATATTGGAGCTCTTCATTCACTTCTTGGAGCAGGTGATGATAGAACCACCCCTGAAGGGCTGAAAATGGCCTGTACACATTTTCAATGTGCTGCTTGGGCTTTCCAGGTATATTTAAACATAAGCCTGCTTTTTGCTAACAATTGTGTCTTGTTATTTCTCAACCTATTATTATGTTTATTCTGTGAGGAGTAGCAGCTCAAATTGTGTTTCAACACTTGTGAAAACTAACATTGGGGGGTTGGTCTGATGAGAATAAATGAGTAGCTACCTGAATAAAGAAGTATCAAAGCCGATTCAGCAAGCAGGAATTGAGGTTGAGATGTAACAGCAAAGTGCCACCCACACTGGTATCTCAGTGCTATTATCTACCAACATCTTTTTTTGGGTCTGTTCCTTCATTAGGTATTGAACCATGCTTTTTTTATTTACACTATTATCCATAGAGGATCTTTTGCCTCTTGCATTGAAAGTGTGTCCCATTTTCAATTTGAGCGCAATTATAGATGACTGGGTCTCACTATCCTGGTTGTTGCCAACTTAATGGCTGAGCTATTAATGAGTGTGAGTACATGTGCCAACTAGGTAAAGGAATGGTGAAAAGATTACAATAGTTGTGGAGTAGGCAGGAGCATTGCTGGTTAGAAGAAAAATAGACAAGGACCACATGATCTGGCCTAGATTAAGAATTGTCTCAAGGATGTTCTTAACTGACTTACTAGAGGGTCAGATTTGGCTTTAAACTCAGCCCCACACCTACATTTAATAATTAACAGAAGAGTCCCTGAAACAAACAGATTCTAGGAAGCGTAATGTCAAGAAAGAGCAAATCTGGATGGTTATGAATGGCCAATTTTTAAATAGGATTAATGAGAACTTGTGGAAGCCAATACGTGAGGTTTTAGAGGATTTATTGAGAAGGGTTTAGGAAAGATTCGTTCCATGCAGGGGCCTTGGGATGAAGAATTTTTGCTTTGAGGCTATTATGGATGATGACAAACACGGATGACCGATCGGTGGAGAAGAATGAAATAAATGGCTGGGAGCAAGAAGGGATATTGGGTTTCAGCCAAGTTTTGGAAGCTGCTATAATATGAAGAAAATTGTCAACAAAGAATTGGAGGAATACATTATGATGAACAGCGAAGAATTTCGAGTTAACATGACAGGAAGTGAGGGTGCTGCTTTTATGGATGATAAATTTTGTGGAGCATCGAAAAAATAAAATTTGTGCCCCCAGATAAGACTCAAACTCATAGCAATGTAGCCTGCTCCCCATCTTAGCCTTTATCATATGGATTGATCGAAGGACATTATTTGATAACATTTTTATTTAATACTGTTGTGATATTTAGACATTGTGAGTTTGTGATATTACGTTTGATATAAACTCAAAATTAGCTGGCGTAAATGAACGGTAAACGACCCGTGGATCACGGTTTGTGAATGGATGAACATGATTTGTTGCGTTATGTCTAATATTAATAGTTATCAAAGAAATAATATCAATAATTAAGTATAAATATTTTAATATTGGATTTGTTAACTTTAAAACAAGAAAAGTTAATAATATCTGAGACCACTGGGATTGGAAAATAAGAAAGTAAAAACTTAAGAAAGCAGCGGAAAGGGATAAGTAGGACAAGCCCGCGGTAAAAACTTCTTGTTCAATTTGACCCGGCCACGAGACAAGGTGGGCTTTGTCCGTTACAATTGTCGCAGGAGACACAAGGCAAGCCTCGGGGAGACACGCTCGGCTACCGAGAAGAAAGGAAGAACAAAGACACCAGAAGAATTCGCCGAAGGACGCAACTTAGTAAAACTGGCTAGTCGCGAGTATAGTAAGGTACATTTTAAGTTTAGTTTTTAACAGTGTAATTTTATCATGTATGTGCTTGTATGTAAATTAACCAAATGAATCAATTTGTAATTGAACAATTTTCCTTTTGCCAGAATCATTTTTTATATTAACAGAACCTAAAAAACCTCAGATTAAATTTAAATATAAACAATAAACATTAGAAACGTAATAATACATTTGGAATATTTACTAAATATTTTGAAAAGGTTGGTTGGTTGCTTTAGTGGATATGTTTTATATATTTAATTGTTCTCATATTACTGAAATAAAAATAATATATCTAAAATCAAGGCAAATATAGGGGAATATATTTAAGAATTTAGTAACATTTCACTAAATTAATTTTTCCCACTACTTAAAGGTCGTTAAATGATAAACAAAATATTTTTTCAATTTTTATTTTTGAGAATAATTATTTAAACTTAATTCATTTGTAGTCTGAAGATATATTTGATTTTTTTTTTTTTAGCATTTAAAGGACAGTTATCCGCAACCACAAGGTTTAGATTGTTCACCTGACCTAATGCAGTTTATGTATCAACTTTGCCTTGCTCAAGCACAGGAGTGTATCCTTGAGAAAAGTATGACTGATAACAGGAAGGCTACCATTAACGGTAATAAAGTATTACATTTTTAAGCTAGTTTAGTTATTGGTTTGATTTTATTTAGTCTATTTGACTGTTTTCAGTTGTTACATTTCCCCTGTGCCAGTGCTATTGTGGCCAGCAATATTGTTTCCTGTGGTAATAAAATAATTATTTATTTTGTTTCAGCAAAAGTTGCAGCTCAGATAGTTGATTATTACAACTTGGCACTTAGTGCACTATTGCAAGGTTCACCAGAGGATCCTGCTATCATTGACATTGTGGGCTCCAAAATTTTTAAGAGTTGGAAAAAATATATGAAGTTTAAGATATCATATTACTATTGTATATCTCTTCTGTATCAAGGCATGCAGTCGGAAGAACAACAAAAGATGGGAGAAAGAATAGCCTACTTTCAAGGCGCTTTAGATAAGCTTAATGAAGCGATAAAATTGTCTAAGAGCCTTGACCAAGGAGAGGTGAGATTTGAAAAGTATTATATATGTATTTAAATGAGAAATAATTTTCCTCATCGTTAATCAATTGAACATATCAAACAAGGACAATATATAAAAAAAGTTTTTGTTAAACTTATATGAGCATTTGTTTATTTGTTTTTAATGATAATTATCAATTTCAATAAAATATAAATTGTTGCAATTTATAATTGTTTACAACATTCCTTAATACAATACAAAAATTTAAACAAATTGATCAACTCAATAAGACACCTTGGAGAAGCCGAGGAGGTTGCAGTCAACAGTCAGGAAGAAACAGATGTATAACGTTTTATCATTGAAGAAAGTAGAATAATCTGTCTGTAGCATTTTTATTTAATTATAATTTTCCATTTAGTATGATTAATCCCTTATAACCAATGTTAATATTTGTTTATGCTGACCTTTTATTTCATATTATTTTAATTTGCTGCTGCTAAATAATAGACATTTATTGCAGATTGTAAATGAAGCATTAATTTTTACAAGAGATGTTGTGGAAGGTAAAAGAAAAGCAGCAAAAAATGAAAATGATTTCATTTATCATGAAGACATTCCAGAATTAGATACTTTGCCCCCCATTAAGGGAGCTTCTTTAGTAAAGGGCATTCCTTTTTCTGTTAACGATACCGAGATTTCAGGACTAGATATTTTCGCTCGACTTGTTCCCATGAAAGCTCATGAAATTTCATCATTATATAGGTATGCATTTTTTAGTAGCTATCCCTTTTTTCAATAAATTTTGGAGTATATTCATAAATGTATATTCTATTTATGAAAAAATTCTAATACACCTTTGAAACATATTATACAAACGGACAAGTTCAAACTGGCAAAAAAGGTGGGACAACACTCTCAAAGGATGAAACCCAAATACACCCAGACACCACCTACATACATAGATACACATTCATACCAAACATAGAAGACTATATCCTCAAAACAAACATAGTTAATACCGCCTTCAGTCATATGCCATTGCTGGTGCGACTGCTGCCTCTTAACAGAGTAGAAATAGGATGTATCATGAATTAGGAGAAAAGGATACAGGTTTAAGAGTCATAATTCCTCCTGATCTATATGCTATTATAGGATTTTTAAGATATCGAGTGACAAGAGCTTGGATAGAAAGGACTATTAAATCCTAGAAGTCAAATCTGTGCTCTAATTGGGCCATAGAGGAGTATCTACCCATTATCTCTTCCACTTAGTAATCCTCTAGATCATGCTGGGTTTAGCCAGAGTTAAGAAAGTTTCATTGAGTGCATTGGTAGAAGAATTATTAGAACTAAACCCAGAATTCTTAAAAGTATTTTGTGATTAGGTTTTCTGTTTTTAAATCTTTAGCAGTTCAATTGAAAACTTTCTAAAATTATCTCTGATGACAGAGTTATTTTTATTTCTTTTAGACGACGATAGACAATTCTTAATTATTTATTATTTTATTTTAGTGAAGAAAAGGCCAAATTACTTCGAAGAATAAGTTCAATGACAGATGCCAAAGACGAGGAAGTTGTAAGCTATATGTCTAGTCTTCAACTGGAATATTTGAAAATTCATATTGATTCCCCTGCTCTACTACCTCAGGTTATTAAGTTTAAGTATCATCATTTCTGATCAATTAGTTATTTTTACAGTTGAATGAAGAGTATACACTATTTCTTCATGCAATGAAATAAAGCTATAAAAAATGAATAACTTTGTGAATTGATTATTATTAGGAAGTAGTTGACCGCTGTGCTGCTCTGAGTGCCAAACAAGATGCCATTCCTAACTTGGTTGCAGCAATGGATAAGTTAAGTGATGCATACCATGATGTGGATGGAATGTTGACAGAAGTCATGGAGCTCATAAAGGTACTTCCCTTTTAATTGTTTTTTTTTTTTTATTGTTTTGCGTTTTCTTGTTATTTTTTCTAAACTTTTTCCTCTGTTATATATACTATGTTATATATTTTAATAGCTTTAAGAATCCTGGACATTTTTTAATCTTGGATTAATATTTTTAGAATCAAGACAATTAAATCTTTAAATTTTGATGTTGAAAATCAAGTTCCAAGCCAAAACAAGCTCTATGCCGCTGTGATGAGCACTTACCTTTCATTATTATTTGTTGATTATTACAATGTTTTTAATAAGTAAAATTGAAACTAAAAGCCAATTAATTGTCACCTGCTTGCTGTTAGGAATTCAAAGGGCATCGAAGTGCATCAAATGCCACTCTTTCCTACCTTCTGTAATTATTATTGATTATTGATGCCTATTACGTGAATTGTGTGGCCCTCTATTTACAGTATAGTTTGGTTCAGAATGATCTAGATTGTGTCATTTTAAACAGACTTGAGGTTGATCAAGCAATCAGGTCCTTAGGTTAGGTAGCCGAGAGGGTTAAAAACTGGGTTTAGATAGAATGTGCTGTAGGAAATTGAGCTCAGGGTTTGTAAACCCAAGGAAGGTCAATGATACTAAATGAAGAAACAAAGGTAGAGTTGAAAGATAGGAACTGTACATACTGAAATACATTTTGTTTGCAGAAGGTGATGAGTTGATCAAGTGCTTTGGCTGCAATTTTAAGGACGAATTAGTATTTAATGACAAACTTTAATGACCATCCACAAACTTAATCTCACCTAAGTGAGGTGACCAACCCCAGATCTGCTGAAAATGCCACTTCTGTCAAAAATTGGGCCTAAAATCATTGAAGGCATTCTATTAAAAATATAAAAAGGCTTTGATAAATAATACACCACCCAATAGTCAGATTTGAAGCAAATAACCCTGAACGACCTGAAAAGGTTACATTAGAAAAAAGTCCATTTATAACAATTGTGGGTAATAATAAAGAAAAATAACTCAGTAGCTATTTAATGAAGCAGTAGGAGGTGTGTGGTCTTATGTTTTGATCCCCATGGCATAATCCCCAAAAAACATAAGTAGTTAGGATTGACTATTATTAAGTTGCATCTTCTAGAAGAGCATATTATAGTTGACACTTTTGGAATCATTGGAGTAATGTGCCTCCATATGTTCAATCAGTATTAACCATTGAGCTCAATTTTCTTGTTTGTTCCTATTTCTAAATATGTTTTGTCAAAATCAAAATTTGATATTTGTTATTATTTTTGTTTATCCATTGGATTTTTTATTTTCAAAATTATTGTCATTCAATTAATCAATTTGCTGAGGGGGGGGGGGCAACCCAACTAAAATTTGGCAGCACTCATGATTCTTTTCTCATGACGTGAGTATACAGTGCCCACTCGCTGTGAAATTTTGATGCATTCCCACCAAAAATCATAAGATGATGTATTATTGGTTCTTCTTACAACAGCATACTATTTGTATAGTTTCTCCATGTGTCTCACAAATATGAATCATTTTGAAGAACCACATTTTATTAATATTTGTTCAAAATTCATATAAGTGTTTAATAAGATATTAAAAAATATAACTTTCTTAAGTTACAAGTCATTAACCATATAGCATCAATTGAGCAATCAATCAATGGTATGCTCTTAAGTGCAGGACCCATTATTTTAACTCAATCCTACAATATTCTGACTCTATTTGTAAATTCATAATCAGTAAACTATTGTATAGATTTTCTGATCGAATCTTTCTGTTCTCAAAGATTTATTCTTGTAATGTTTCCTATTTATAATGTTGATAAGAAACCTTTGTTACATAAATTTACAGATTGAAGAAATTTCAGAGAAGGAATATCAAGAAATAATGGGTCCTCGTCCGCCATCAATTGTTGCAACAGACCTCACCCGTGAAGCTAACAAATATATGGAAGCCCATAAGAAAGCTGCAGAATCAAATGAAACGCTCCATAAAGCAATGACACAGCATATAGAAAATCTTAGAGTTTTGCAACAACCACTCAGTGAAATAGCAAGCAACTTGCCAAGCTTAGATTCTTTGAACTGTAAGTAATACTCAAGTTTAGTTTTGTGCTAATAGGTAGAGGCAGCTTTAGGTCTGTATGAAATAATATCTTTCCAGCCTTTACAAAATTGTTTTCAGGGTTTTGTAATTTTTCTAAACCTGAAGGGTTTCATAAGGGTTTATGCTTTCACTTGTTTGTTGATCTTTGGGAGTTCCCTGTTCCAAACGTAGCCATCTATAAAACATGAGTAATCATCATTATTTAATTAGTTAATATTAACGAGAAAAATATTTGCCTTTAATTTAGAAAAGGTAATTAAAGATATAACTGTTCTGATAATAAACAATATTTAATCTTTTGTTTTGTTTTTCAAATTATAATTACAAAATTTTAGGATGTGTCAGATAAGCTTATATTCATCAATAATAATTCCTGCCCACAAATTAGTCTATATTATTATATGCAAGAGCCCTTTTAATGCCTATAGATTAACCCTTCAATTCATAGATTGACCCGGTTTCACCAGTATTAAGGGATTCATTTTTGATCTGGTCCATCATTGTTGTGAATGAAAGTTAAACAAGGCTAAACCAATTTAACCAAAGAAAAATAATTATATAACAAAATAATAAATAAAACTGTGCCTGATATTCTATTCTCTACCTCATTAGATCAGACACTGTCCTCATAAGCAGCATTATCCGCAAATCAAATTGTAAGAGTGAGCTGTTCAGAGCACTCATGCATATAATTAAATATATTAATTTATGGGCTGACATTGTTATTGATGAATATAATTACCAAAAGTACGTCCCCGTGATTTAGTGTTGAGCATACTAACTTCTAACCGCGGAGACCCGGATTCAATCCCTGGCCTGCCCAAGATTTTTTTTGGGGGGGGGGTCTGGTAAGGATTAATTCTTCATCACCATGAGAATGTTATGAGTAGCAAATTAAATAAAATTTAGCGAATCCAATTGAGAAAACTGAATTTAAGGTTGTGAGGTAACACACAGTACTGATCACACTAGCTCCCTCAACTTCACTTACCTATGGTGACAACCTCAGTCAGCCCTTACCTCTTCATGCGATGTAGAGCGATAGATTTATTTATTTTATTAATTTTTTGACCGACATTGTTATTGTTGAGAATAATTACCAACAATCATTAAAACTGTATTTGGAACTTCAAATCAACCAGTGTTTTTTTTTTGTTTTTTTTTCAGTGGCATGATATGTTACATGCTAGTTCCATTTGTTAACCTGATGCTAAAAATAAATTATAAAATAATATGAATTGGGCTTTAGTAAACTATTATTGTAAAAAATCATTAAAACTCAATAAAAAAAACTTATTTGAAACTGTTAACAATGTGAAGCATCACAGTTGTTTTGAATTTTTTATTTTGTGAAAGCTGGGAAAAGAATATTTTCTACATACACCTGCAAGTATAATTTTATAAATGACAAGACTAGATTAAGATTGATTAATATGAGTTGAGAAGGATAGGGTATCGGTGGCCACTCTATCTGGACAACCGAGCTTGGGTCTGCCAAAACATCTTTCTGCACACAGCTGCTTGTCTAGAAGCCTCCTTAGAACACTCCCAACTGTCATTATTTCTACTTGTCTGGTATAACAGAGTCGATCAATCTTTATTAATGCCCAACCATTACAATGTTAGTCCTAGTACAAAGCCAACTCTGCAATCGACTGTGTCCCCAGATTTGATTATTGCTTAAAGGCTCATAATCTTCTTGAGTATATAATGTTCAAAATGCATTTGTTCATGGTTTTCAGTATGGTCAAGCATTTCGATGAACATGCCCATTATCATTCACTCAATTTAGTTTTGGATATAGTTGCCAGAATGCCACTATAAAATCAATTCCTTGACTGTTTCAAACCATGTTTGCTCAAATTGAAATTGTCTCCAGTGCCACAGTGTATGTACAGACAGATTCTTGCTGCTTTTCTCTATAGGTCTAAAAATACATTTTTCTTTACTGAAAAGCTCAAGATTTGAATGAATCGAAGATTGTTCTGACAACTTGTCTAGTTCTTTAATTCCACATTCTAATGCCAATTGAAAAGGTAGGTCAAACTGTCGGAGCCCTTTGATTCAGTAATCATTAATCATTTCATAATAATAATAATCATTATTCAGTAATCCTCAATGTTTATTAATCTCATTTTATATATTTCTTGATCAATAATAATTGATTTTCATTAAAATGAGCCGAAAACGAAAAGTTCTTAACTTTGTGTACCATTCCTTTAATGAAATTCATTCATACTAATTTTTTTGTGATCAGTTTGTTCTGTCATCTGGATGAATGGGTCTCTGAACTTGTGGAAAACTAACAAAATAGAGCATTAAAAAGTTGTAATTTAATATTGTATTGTAAGCTAATAAATTTTAATTTTGATTTCTATCTTATTGATTGATAAAAATTTTGTTATAGTAAAAAATGATCCAACAATCAAAGAAGTTATAATGCTAGTAGATAAAGTGGCTGAAATGAGGAAGCAAAGAGCAATGTTAGCATCTCAGCTTCGAGAATCAATATGTAGTGATGATATCACATCTCAGCTAGTCACCAGAGTTGATGAAAGGAAGGAAGATATATTTGAGAAGGAAATGCAGAAACATAACAAATACGTAAGCCACAATAACTTTCTACTTGATGTATCACTGACTGTGCCCTAGAGTTTGGTTAACTTGAAATATCTACTGGCCTGCTTTCTAGTCTATTCAGCTATGTGTTCCCTGCATTAAAAAAAAATCTTGTTACACAAAAATCTTCAAAAAAGAAATAATAACCTTAACTGGCCCCTTCCAGAAATTTCTATTATTAGACCTCAAAACTTCATTTTTAATGTCTCATTGATGTTTCAAAACGAGAAAGCCTTCGTCTTCACCCTTGTGTCTGTCTGTTTCCCTTGTTAAAGCGAGATATATAAAATTTTACATTGAGTTTTCATTTGATGTTGGGAAGACATATAATATAGAATATTACTATTTCCAATTAGCAAGAAATATGTTATTAATTAATTAATTAGTTGGTATTAACAAACAAAAATATTTTTCTATACTTTTGAGTATTTTGAGTAAAAAGATTTTGATTTCATGATTGACAATATGTAGTGTTTGTTTTGTTTATTAATACCATAATTAAAAAGTGTCATTAATTAATATGTTCGCAACATTAACTGAACCATGTTTTTTTAGAGACATAATATCTTTTATGCACGGTAGTTCTATTTTATGACTTGATGTTGCTAAAAATAAAACTAGTCCCACAAAAAATAATGAAGGAATATTAATAAATTAATTAATTTAAAAAAAATAAATACAGTAAAATCTTGAAAATCTGGTGGTGGGTTAGTCCAGCACATTCGGTAATCTGGCGGTGAGGTGAAACATGTATCTTTTTTTAACTATTACAGGAGAAAAATTATCTAATGATTTTTCGGTAGAGGACCATTTTTAAAAAATTTTAGTTAAAAATCCCAGTCTAATCAGACTATTCTGGAGGATGTTGCTGCATAAGATTTGTGCATTGTTCAGAGGAAAGTACCCCAGGCAGAAATATGTCAAAAAACAAACTGACATGCCTTGTGCAAATTCCACTGGCACACACTAACTTCCCTTACTGGTTGTATGAAAAGCCAAGCAACTGAGGCCATTTAAAAACTTTTCTCTTACCAGTAACAGGTAAAAACCAAACCAAAGGGTGGGCTACCCGAGTTATTTTACGGGATGGTTCACCAAGATTTTATTCTGGCTGTAATGTAAAAAAGTTTTCATAAGACCACAACTTACCTGTTAAACTTTTCCTACTTCTGGATAACAATCCTGGGCACCCTAAAGAACAAGACCTACAATCTGAAGATAAGCAAATTCAAGTTCTGTATATGCCTCCAACACCACACTTACAACTTATGTATTGCAATGTAATCCAACAAATAAAAATAAATTACAAAAAACTCACCTTCTTCAATAAATTTCTGATGAAGAAATTGTTCCATGAATGATGGCAAAGCCAATGATGACTTGGATGTTTCTACTTGGTGAACTGTGCCCAACAGCAACACATTCAACGCACTCACTGTCTGATCGAAATGGGATCAGAAAACAAAATTGCCATCTATTAGTGCTAAATGTGATGTGAGAGTACATTTTTGATAAAATGTTTAAAACTAAGAAACAAAAAACAATGAATGATTATTTTTTATAAACCTTTTTCAGTTATTTTTATTTAATTTTATCTGTTGTTAGTATGTACATATTTTGTTTTAAATATGCATATTTACATAGATATTTTTTTCTTTCTGAAATACACTGCCACACAAAAAAAGTGGCACACTTAGAAAAATTGAAATATTTGCTTCCTAATAGAATTATTTCTGCTTTAAATTCTTTTTTAATTAATACTAAACATTTTCAGCTATAAGGGGATGTATAAATAAGAAGGAAAAACCCAATAAATATTCAAAAAATTTATTTATAAAAAAATATACAGAAATTTTTATTTTGTTTTCTTGTGTAACTGATCACTAAAAGTTTAGCAAAAGTTTTTTTTATTTTAATTTAAAAAATGGTTTTGATGGTCGAGGAAGTAGCCCATGTTGTTGCTTTAGTATAAGACATTCGAATCCAAAGATATGAAAACTGTGGATTGAGTTTACTTGAAACTACTGTTTGGAGAGCAATTACACGTTACCGTGAGACAGGCTTTTGCAATTGCAAACCCGGATCAGGTCGACCGTGAATGACAGAGCCAAGAGATGAATGACGGGCTTATTGTACCACACACAGTTAGGAATCAGTTTTCAACTGCAACTGAGACTGCTCCACTTCTTCGTACAACTCGGGTAGTAGCAATATGTGCAGAAACTGTTAGAAGAAGTCTTGTTTGTGCTCACTGTCAAAGAAATTCCACCCCACTCCATACTCTCCTAGTGACATTACACTCAATATAGTGTTCACCTGGCCTTTGGTAAGCTCTCATCTTTTTTTTTTTTTTAAACCAAAAATACTCGTTAACATTACCAAAAACGTTTAACATTAATTAAAAAAGAAGTAAAAGCCAAAATAATTCTATTAGGAGGCAAATATTTGAATTTGTCTAAGTGCGCTACTTTTTTTGTGGGGCAGTTTATATATGTCCTTATAAATTGTTTTTTTTACTCCTGAAAATCCTGAATTCTTCGATAAACCGGCAGTTGTCTGGTCCTTATGCGTCGGACGATTGAGATTCTACTGTATTTTTCTATTGTAATGAGTAGGGTATCAAATTAAAGCTCTTGTCATCCTGATAATATTTAATGGATATCAGTGCTAAAGTGAATTATATTTTCTTAAAGTTACTAAACTATGATCAAGTATATTTTCAATTGTTTTGCAACCCCAGTTTGAAACTCGATGGAAAATGATTTAAGGGATGATATTTAGTGAGAAATTTTTACCTTTTAAATTTTGAATAAACACTCTTCCAAACTAACTTAATAACATTATAGTAGGGGTTTTCATTATCTGGAACATACTAATAAATACAAAAGACAATGATTCAGCATTTTTTATAATGACAAACAAATAACTCTATTTAAATTTCTCAAGGTTGTAAAAAATAACTTGGGCATATATGGCTGAGGTCTCAGTAAATGCTCCTTAGGGCCTATTTAGCTGATATAAAAAGAGAAAACCACTTTTGTCTAATGTTCACGATTTTTCTTTCATGTGCCATTGACTGCATATAAGATTTATGAAATAATCTTTGATGAGATCACATTCAACTTTCTCTGATGAACAAGAAATCTAATTTATAAGATAATCTGTAATTATTTTAAATGATTAAAGTTACTTTTATTTTTCTTACTAGTTTTTGTTTATTTATTTTTTAGGTTTCTTTGATAGAACAAAATCTTGCCGCTCAAGAGAAAATTATTCCAGCTTTAACTGATGCTTATGCTAAATATGCTCCTACACGCAAGGCTGTTACTGAGATTATGAGGCAAAGGGAAATGATGTTATCAGCACTTATCTCTTCTTATGATGCTTATGAAGACCTTATAACTAAATCAAACAAAGGTCTTGAATTTTATCGTAAGTTGGAAACTAATTTAACAAAACTTCTTCAAAGAGTTAAAGGAACATGCAAAGTTCAGCAGGAAGAAAGAGACACCATTTTAGCTCAAAACAGTAAAAAACTTGAACAAAATAAGGATTCTAGCAGTTCGACAACTTTAAAGCTTAAAGATTATCTTAAAAGCAGGAAAGATGCTGAAAGAGCTGCAGCTGCCGTTGTGTCCGGATACTATCCAGGTCAGACAGGTGTTGATGGCCAACAACCATCATGGCTGCCAAGTGTAAGACCTGCCCCTCTGGGATCTGAAGGTACTTCTTCCAAGCAAGACTATCCATCCTATACTGTTGGAACAGGATATGGGGCATACCCATCTGCTAGCTACGGATCAGATTATTCAAAAGGTTATTCAGTTACTTACAACAATTACCAAAACATGGTAACAAATGAACTGCAAAACCTACAATATCCTAGTTTCACTGGTGGATCTTCAGCCGTGAATGTTAATAGCCCTTCACATAAAAATTATAATACTAACCTGCCAGCAAACGCATATAGTTACCCTCAAACTGCAGTGACTTCAGTTGGCTATGGAGTGCAATATGAACAGAGCAATGCACTTACAAATCAATATAACTCGTTAAACCAAGATGGCCAGAATGTTGCTGTAACACCAGTTCAATCAGTTGCTGCATCAACATCTGTTGCTCAGCCAGTTGATATTCAATATCCACAGCAACCAATACAGCATGCCGTTGGAAGCCAGAACTATCAGTCCGTAGATATACAGCAGCCAATCCTGGCTACACCTAATCAGGTCCCTGTATCTCATGGGCAAACCCAGCAGTATAATCCTGAGTCAAGTGCAGGTACTTACACTGTTAATGTAGCTGCCACTTCAACTGCAAGCAACAATTATTCCCCTTCTCAAAACATATATCAGCCTCCTATGAATTATGGCTCCTACCAAAATCCATATCAATACAGTGCTCAGCAACAATGGCAAGCTCAGAACTATGCTTATAATTCTGACATATCTGCTTATAACACCAATCAGACGGCAACAGGATCTACTTATGGTGCAGGTTTACCACAACAAAACATTGCATATATGAATGAGCAACAACTGAGTGCTGCAAATCAAGTCAGTCAGACATATAATACTCTTAATTCAACTGCAACTGATGTCAACCAAACTTCCACTGCTTTGCCACTGAACCCAATAAACCAAATGCAGCAGCAGTATGGTTACGCTTTAGATAACAGTTATAGTCATCAACCTATAGGGCAAAGTTTGCCTTCAACGGCCATTGAATATGCTCAATATTACCAAGACTATACTAATACATATCCAAATATGCAGTTTCAAGTTACTCCTGGAACTGATACTTCTCATTACAGCAGTGCAGGAGGGAAGTCAACCTTGGAAACTAACTCATCTAGTATTACACCAGAAGGGCTGTCATATGCATCACAGTACGTTGCTACCACTGTGCCTTCTCAATTTCAAAATTATTATAATCAACCCTATGGCTATCAATATTCAACAATAACCCACCACGCGACAGAAGTGCCTAAGGTAGAAACACCTGTTCAACCAAGCACTGCAACTTACATGCAGGCAGCTACTAATGATGGGATGACAATGACATATAGCCAACAACCTCAAAGCGAGAATTCCCAGCCTACCACTCCAGATGTTAGCAAGCAACCGTCAAATTTAGATTTGCTAACAGGTCTCGACTTTTCAATTACTGACACCACCCCACTTCAACCACAACTGAATAATCCACTTTTGGAAACTGCCCAAGAGAAACTTGCCAATTTGACTGTAGAACCTAAAACAAGCTCGGCCTCAGAGGTTTCTTCAGTTAAAAGTGATAATATTAACCAGGTATAGGGTCTCAATTATAATAAGAATATAATTTGATTTTTATGAAGGAAATATTTTGTTATCTAAGATAAATTATAACTGATGTGATCCATTTTTATTTTCTCCCTTTTTTTATTTGTTCTCATTAACTTCCTGTTCTGCTGTGATTTGATGGCTTTCAACCTTGAAGATATTGCTTTTAGTTATTAAAGGGCATGCTCACTCTTGAAATTAACAAGGTTTCTGAATTCTTGTTGCTTGTTTGCCAGTTTTTGTCTAATGTTTTTCTTTGCACTAACTAAATTAATTTTTATTTCAATTTTGTTATATGTAGTATACTTCCTATTTGTGGCCAAAAATGTTGGATCTTTTGCAGTGGTTCCTCCTCCGGTGAAAGTTTTTTTGTACTAGATTATCTTATCAATATATTTATAGAGTTATGAAAACAAGGAAAGAACAAATTGAATACGATATTTACTTAATTTAGAAGAAAACTTAAGTGCTATACGTTATAGTTTATCTTATTTTTAATAATATATTACAAGTGACTAAAGTGTTGTTGGTTTGATTTGATGGCTTGAAATATGAATAAACTAAGCCAATTCTAAAATTATAAGTTGTGCAGCATTAACGAGAAAGGTTCAAAATTTTTGTTTTGACTATTTTCATGAAGTATACTAATTATATTACTTCATTTATTTATTGTTATTCTCTACAGAATTCGGAGTGCTTCCTCATAATTTTATATCAACTTGATGTAGGACAACAGTTTACTTGTATATTAGCTTTGGTTATTATATTTAATGTCTCCATGAGGTTTCGGTCATTGTTTTTAGTATTTCAACAAAAAAATATGCTCATTCCCAAGATATTACTGGCTTATCTAGCACATTTTTCTTTTTTTGCTATAAAAAAGATAATTTTATATTTAATAATTTCTTGCAAGAATGACCCTTCAATTCACTGTCTAAATTAACCCTTTACCTTGAGGCAGGGTTGAGCAGGACCATATCCATGTGCTAAGGCCCTCTCAAGTTCATCCCACCCCTCTGTGTGCGGGATTCCTGGTCCGGCTTGCTTTCACACTGCAATACGTTTCTTTATTATTTGTGTACTTCTTTTGACTTCTTTGGCAATGTTTTATAGTATCTTTATGTATTAGTTATAAATTGAACTATTTTAATTCAATTTTATTCATGTAATTAGCCCATCAAATTTGTCATTAACGAAAAAATATCATATCAGATTTTTAATTTATTGTTTATTTTTAGGTTAATTTTTTTAATAAAAAGAAGTTTCCTATTTAGCTTATCACTATTAGCTTTCCTTAGCTATTTTTCCCCATGGCACTGGAGGATTAAAATTTTTTTTAATTATTTGTTTAGCCTATTATGATTGAATAACAATATCTTTTTTCGAAAAACTTTATTAGTTAAAATTTACAATTGGGGCAATAAGTAATTGCAATCTGTACAACGTTGAAATGGGTTCATAGGGCGTGCCCTTTCCTCCAGACAGAGCTGAGAAAGCATATCACTGCAGTTCAGAAGCAATCCAAAAGGACCAGGGACAGTTAAATGTAAACGTTCGCTTCTTACACAAAAGATTGCTCCTTTCAAAGGCACTATAGTGGCTTCGCGCAGTTTGATGATAGCCTATCAAAGCCACTGCTGTGGCTTCACGCACGGAGGGCCGTAAAAGCTGAACCACTTTAGCATCTTTGAGCACGGAGGGCCCAGTGTGCTCAAGCCACTAAAGTGGCCTCACACAGTTAAAGGGTTAATTGATATGTTCTTACTGGATTTAGAAGATTTATTTCTAATTGGCTTTCCGATATTTATTGATTTTATTTCTAGAAATTATTTTCTTCTTCTTTATCATTCTTCCTTCCACAGTGTGAAAAGCCAACAATAATTAATACTGTTCATTGTTTCTTGCCCTCATTCCCAACCATCTTTTGGCCTAAATGAACATAGGTTTCATGAATTCTGTTATTCTATTCCCCACTATCTTCCTTCAATGATGTATGACAAACTTGTCATTCCAGTGTAGATTGTCAAAAATTGGTGCTTCAGTCTTAGGTAGAATTGTCCGGTCATCTCCATGTGAGTGCCAAGAATTGAGGGGAGAATCAAACTGTTTTGATTTCTTTACATTTAAACAGAACCAATGGAAAATTATACGATGATACCAGTAATGTTATATTTCATGAGAGGAAAAACGAGAATTTACATAAAATGTCTTAGAATCTCTGGGTAACAGACAAGTGCAAAGCTTGGTTGTACCATTGTTCAGCCTTAAGGGTTCTAAAATTTACAGACCAATTAACAATCATGTATTTAAGATATTAGGTAAAATAATATAGCATGCAGGTTTTGGACATAGAATTCACAAACACCATCACATATTTATGAAGTGTTTATAAAAAAACATATAAAGAGTTTTAATTTATCAGTGACGTATGTATAGGAATTTCAGTCACAAAAAGCAAATTTTACAGGAAACAGGCTGTTGAGTTGCCACTAGGGGAGTGCCTAATCACTCTGTCCCTGGTGACAAGTGCGGATCGTTGTAGTTTATAACATGGATTATGTTCCATGTCGGCGTTAATATCTGACTCCATTTTATGATAGGGATGTGTCCCGACAATACACTGTGTTCAGGAGAAGAGGTACAGATGTTTCATAAAGAATAAGACCAGTTTTCAGAGTTCGGGCGGGAGACCGGCAGCGTAATAGGTACAAGTCGTCAGAGGGTCTGCTAGGTTGCTCAGTGACAGGGTGACAGGCTCAAGGTGTTGCAGAGAGAGTAGACTAGTAGAAGACTGAGTGGACTTACTTCCAGGGCCCCGGGGCCTTGGCATAAAGCCACCGAGTGATAGCGGCTGTGGAGATGAGGAGACTGGGAAAGAGTAGTCCTACAGGGCGAAACCCCCTGGTTTAAATATTATCTCACCTTCCTACCGGAAGGCGGAGCCTGGCTTGAAAGGGGTATGTTCATGATGTCACACCTGCCCCGCGGTACGTGACCCATCGTCCCCTAAAGGACTATTTTATGGCATGGCTTTTAGATTTTATGACCGGGTCGGTTTTATTACGGCCGTGTAGCTTACCCTCTCAGGTTTATTGCTGACGCCCTTCGACCCTCTTGACTTGTTTTACGACTGCCGGTCCCGCATGTTTATTACTAGAAAAAGTTTTTACCATGTTTTACATCTAATTACAATACATTATATATGCACCAGACTATAGGGTGATTTAACACTTATGTAGTTAGGGTCACTACACAGGCATTATTTGAAGAGCTGCACTGAAGAAGGTTTTAACTCTCAAAAATTGAGAAATCAAGTTAAATGTCGAACAAGGTTGTTTCTGATATGGGAAATTTAATGCAGGTATATTTACTGCATTAAAACTGAGTCAGTTTTCAAAGTACAACAAAAAATATACCTGCATTGAATTTCCCATGTCAGATACAAGCTTGTTTGATATTTAACTTCATTTGTAAATTTCTGAGGTCTACAACCGTGTTTGGAGCAACTGTTCATTTGTTGAAGCAAGAATTTATTTACACTTGAAAGTTGTTTGTTATATTAAAGCATTTTTTGCTGGCAATTCTAGCTGGATATATAAACTTCAACTTCATATTTTTCTCAGGGTACTTAACAGAATTCTTGCCAGTTTTGGTGAGAACCTAATAAATAGGAATTGGAGGGCAAGGAAGTAGTAAAATCTTGAGGCCAATTCAATTACTTTCTCATTCTTTTAAGTGTGCATTTTAACTTGACAAAATTAATTTCAAGTTTGAATGAAGTTAAGTATAATATTACATGTGTAAATACCAGTTAATATATAAAGATTATTAGGTGAAGATGTCTGATTGCAAAAAATATAAAATAATGAAATAGATTTATTTTTGACAAGTAATACACTGAATAATGTGCTAATAAAGTAATGCTAATTAATAATTAATCGATAGCAATGACCTTAGACTATAGATCAGGCGAGGGGTCAGAAAAAACCTAAAAGTCTGCTAAGGATATTTTCTCATTGGTGGCTCATGTAATGAGTACATACATGGCTGTTGTGTTGAGAAATTACAAGTTACACAGTTCCTCGTGTCTTGATCCCTGTATGTATTTAGGGTCATTGAAGGGGTGACATTGCTACAGATAAAAAACTGTTATTTCTAAATAAGTGAGGTTGATCGTCTACACTAAGGTTCTATTGCACTCTTAACTTACTGATCAATCTTCTGATAATAGTACTAAAAGTAAGAATAAGTGTATGATTTCAAATAAAAATATAAATACAATGTTCAAGATTAGGTACTTAAATCTTAGTATTTAACATTCATTTGGTGGTAACAGTGCTATCATAGATATGTCAAAATTGGTGACAAGTAAACAATACCACAGTAGCCTGATGTTATCATGAAATTAGAAAAGTTGAAGCTACATTTGCTAACTTTTTATCTATAAAATAATAAAAACTTTTGTTGAACGTTGAATTAGATTTGATAGAAACTGTATACACATGGAGTATTCTAGAAAAGAAAAAGAATAGGTTATTGAAGCTTCATATGTTAAACATTAGTCAAATCAGAAATCACCTCATAACATGGAGGAAACATTGGTCAAACCATACTGAATGAATGGCAAACTCTAAAAATTATCAAATCATGTTAGGAAATGGATTGGCAAAAATAGCACCAAATTCAAAGAATCACAAGCAATGTTATGGCCTTAATGAAAAACAAAAATAAAACTAATGAAAGTAAACAATTTGATCTAATCTGTGGTTATTAAACTCAACACGTCGAGGGTAAATAACTCAATATCAGAGATTATAAGCCAGTAGTACTTGAATTAAAATCATAAATCCATTAAAAGTATACTCCATATTTTTCTGTACATAATAAAATGTGCAAGTTTATCTGTAAATAGTGACATTAGGCTGAAAACAAACTGTTTATATTTTTCAAAGTATTAATTGTCATAATAAATAGCTTAATAAAGGTTTATGCTGCCAGGCTCTTCCAATTATCCCTTTTGAAAACAATTTGCAATACGCTTCCTAGCCCTGCCATTATCTAGACTCCCTGAAACTGACCACCACACAGACACCAACATGTTTCTGAAGGTTCTTTGGTAGCTAGGCTAGAGAGGTGAGGTTTAGAAAATAAGACGGTTGTGCCATTAGTAAATCCAAAGAGGGGAGTTGTAAGGTAAGAAGGCAAAAAAGCAGAATACAAAAGGAACAGGATTCCTGTGGAATAACAGCAACTTGAAATGGTGCAGATTTGGTAGCGGCAGATGATAAAATGAAGTATTATTTAGACAATTATGATTGAATAGATATGATGAGATAGTTCTTGAAAGGAAAGAAATCCTGCAGTTCACAGAACAATCCCTGGCGCCGAACTTGTTTGATGTTTGAAAGGCCTGAGTTTCGATCATTCAAAACTAATTATTTTACTGTTTCTTAGAAGTTTTGATGTAACTCAGATTATTATTATTTATTTAGGATATTTAAGTGCTTTCAATGAACCACTATGTCCTCATCAGGAAGTAACACTATGAAAAGTTAGTACAAAACTATATCCTTACTGAACATTACAAGTTACAAACATACTGACTGATCGTAGAGTGTCTTGATGATGTAAAATTCATTAGGGTTCATTCACGACTTAAACCTGATAAAACACCTTTAAAATAAATAAATAACTGGTTTAAACAGGGTTTGTTATAAGGTAAATTAAAATCAAATTGCAATTTTAAAATTATTAAAGCATAGTTTAAAAAGAGGTTTGTACTTTATAGTCTGATCGTTAAAATTTATAAATTAACTGTCAGTTGTTAATATCTGTGAGCTGCAGGTAATAAATACATGAGCTAATAAAAATATAGAGAAAGAGCATACCTGATTCCAGCATGAGGTTCCTCCAACGGCTATGTTTGGTTTTTGTACTGGAACTGATCTAGTGCATGAGCAGCTTAGACTGTTACATTTTATTGCTATTTAAATCCAATTGTTTAGATTTGTCAGATTGTCAAATTATATTTTCCTCCTTTACTTAATAATTGCTCAGTGCATTAATAGGATTCAGATGAGGATTGTTTGTGATTTTTTTTTTCATTTTTATATTTAGTTTTCTCATGAACAAATAACACACCGCACCCATGCTATTTCTGGCAATCCAGAGTGAGGTATGGTTATCATAGAAAATGATGAAACTCGCCTATTTACATTTGTGTCAAGGAAAGTGGTTTTGTTTATGTGATTTTCCCTCAAATAAACTATACTTAAATTATTACTCCTTTTATTAGTTGTAAAATATTCAATTTGACAATTTTTTAATATACCTGTATTTTTTAAAAAATCATACCTAATCCTTATGTTTTATTTGTGCAGAGCTCTAAAAATGGGAGCACCAGCAGTTTAGAAAACTTAGAAAGGCCATCACCTAGCAAAACTCCCCTAAAAGACCCATTTTCTGACCCTGAAGTACTGTCTCAATTTGTACAGGAAGTTGAAAAATTTGAGAAGCTTGTTGAAGGTTTAAATTCCAAAACCCTGAATGGACCCACTCCTCTAGATATTAAATGGAATGAGCTACAGGAATTGCAGGTTTGATTTGTTTATTTATAAAGATAAGTAGTTAATCGGTAGCCTCTCCATTTTTTTAATCACTAAAAAATTAATTAATTAATTTTTGTTTGCCAATCAATAAATAAATAATGTCAATTGTAAACTAAATTGAAGGTATAAGTGGATAATGTTATGTAACATTTAAAAAAAAAAGTTTTAAATACTTATTAATACGTCTTAACTGAAATATATTCAACATAGTCTAGGGTTTTATATTATATTCAAATTACTGATTTATCAGATTATTTTTCCATCCCCTATTGTAGGACACACTGACAAACTAACAGATAGACCAAATACAATCTCTATACACATATCTGCTGTTACTGAAAGTAGAGCCTCGCCATTTGGGCTTGGCAATTATTTTTGACTTACTATCTACTAGCTATCAAAACTATTTGTATTTATTTTTTTCCAGGACAAAGATGCTCATAAGCAAATTATTTCTGTTGCAAGATGTTATCCAATGAAAAACAGGTTTCCAGATATCTTACCATTTGATAGTACAAGAGTTGAATTGCCTTCCACTAAAGATGATTACATAAATGCCTCCCATGTGAAGGTATAATCCTATAGTAATAATAATAAATTGTTTATCTATTAATAATACCATGCAAAAAAAATTCGACTTGTCTACACTACTATAAAATAGGGATGAGCATTATCCATCTGTCAAGTTCACTATTATAGTCCAATCTTGATAATCTGAAAATATGGGACTAGCAAATATTCTGGACTTCAGAGGGTCCCGTTTAAACCATGAAAAATTGAGAATTAAGGTCTAAATAATGCAAAGCTAAATTGGTTTTATTAATAAAACATAATAACCAGAAGTTACAAATACTATAACTTTATAACTAGAAATGTTAGTTGACATTTAGGCTGTAAAATTTTAACATAATATACTACTCAATTAAAGAAACTGTGTACCAAATTGTTTTTTAAAATTTTCAAGCACTAGCACGGAAATCTTCTTTCTTGGGAATTTCAGTAAAAAAATTTCGCCTTTTCTTTTAAAATGGCACCTGACACTAATAAGTGTTCCTGTATCTTTCTTATTCAAACCAGGCATTTAAGCTTCTTCAACTTTCAGGAATTTGCCACTCCTCAAGGGTTTTTCTGTTTTGTGGTTCACTTGTGATGAATTTTACCAACTTTTCAAATTTGTCTTTATTTTAAACTATGTCATATTCAGTAGTAAAATAGTAATCACAATTAGTATACACAATACTATGTACACACCATTAATGTAGAGAAGCATCTACAGCTATTTATGGGGAAAACTTATTATTTACCGATTATATAAACAAAACTGTTAGGTACCCATATCATCATATTATTTACAGTTTGTATACTGGGGAATAAATTAAGAAATTGTAATTGCTATCGAAAGTTGATGTTTGCAATCCATGTTAATTATTGAATAACATTGGGTAATTAATTTGTATAAAAATTCAAGCCATTGCTATTATTTTATGCTTTATTTGCCTCTCAAACCCAATTTTTCAGTCAAAAATGTTTACTTTAATTATCGGTTTCAACGCAGACCGATATTTTCCAAACAAAATAGAAAATAGTGGAGATTAATTAATTTCTGGTTTAATTATGGAAATGCCAAACATTTTAATTATTGATAAAGTTTATTTTGAAGATGTCCAACGATTAAGACATGCTCAATGATGCATCCTAATTTTAGATTTTTTTTTTTTCTATAATAGTCCATCCATTTAGTTCATTCCGAATAAATTGAATTACAAGCGTGTGCAATTCTACAAATACAACTACAGTAGGGTGTCTCATATCCGGACAGCCAAGTACGTAACCCCCCTCCCCCCTAAAAAAAAGTGAAAAAAGAGTAAATTAATGACTCAGCTTCAATTCATCATTCAACATCAAAATTTCAAAGCTTCAAAAATGTTTGAACAAACTGTTCAGTGAAATCCCAGAGACAACAGATGACAACATTGATAGGGAACTAACTGGTGTGGTCAAAGATATAAAAATGGCTGCGAAAACACTACTGACACTGTAGTTGCAGAGTGGGTGATAAGTGATAAGATGATAAGGTGTGATGCTGGACAAGATTTAGCAGATGACGAAATTATAGATCTTGTTAAAGGAAAGGAAGAGGAGCCAGACAGTGACAATTTAAAAACCATTGATGAAACACGCATTTCTTTCTTAGAGGAATTTCATGCAATAGGTGAAAGTTTATTTAATTGTTAATTTAATATGTATTTCGATTATAAGGAATATATATCTAGTTCTATCATTTATTATTATTTTTAAGGTTGTATTAACATTTTTGGCACAGGATGATCATTCCACACCTGCTTACGTCATGCTTATAAGGCACTGGTGAGACATCGTGGCTCGGGAAAGGTTGACAAAAAAAAATCAACAACTTAAAACAAGTATTTTGATGTAAAATTGTAAAGTTTATTCTAAATATATAAAATAAATGTGTAATTACTTACATTTTTCTTTATTTCATATATATCCTAGTCACTCTCCCATATCTGGATTTTTCCCAAAGCCGGATCACTACCGCCGACATTAATCCGGATATGGGAGAGTACTGTACTTTTACTGCATAATAATTCATTATTTAAATGTTGTCATCTTAGTTTTATCTCCATTTTTCAGGAACTGAGGTCATATGTTCCAAATTTTATTATGACACAAGCACCATTACCATCAACTTATTCTGATTTTTGGATGATGGTTGTAGAACAGCATGTTGAGATAATTGTTTGCCTCCTTTCAGAGGCTCAGGTAATTACATAACTTGACCAATCTTCCCTATACACTGATTGTGAACAGAACCTTAAAATGTACTTTTCTTTGTGTTTTCTTAGATGAACGAAGAGCTGTACTGGGCTGTGAATAAGACTGAAGATTTAGCACTAGGTAAAATTAAAGTATCCTTACAAAGTCAGAATATCAAAACACATTGGGTCGAGAGAATAATTTCTGTTTCTGATGGGAAGACCTCTCGAGTTGTTGTTCACTTGCAGTTCACATCCTGGCCTCACAGGTCAGTCTTTACTTCTATTGAGCTAACTAGAAAACCTTATATATATAGCACCTATACGTTACAATACAAATACTGTTGGGCATAGAAAAGCAGAAGGTTTCTGGGAAGGAAATTGTCTGATAAATTAAATAATTAGATTTCCCACGTATCAGATTGAAAGGTATATATATTTTTTAAATGTGAGGCTTACTTTTTAGTAAAACTAATCTTTAAAGTACGAGGGTGATTCAAATATAAACAGTAATTTTGCTATTGTACTCAGGAAGCCGTTCCGAGCTGGATGGTGGAGTACGGGGCTGAAGGTGTGTTAGGGAGGGGGAACCAGCTTGGTTAGCCGCTTCGCTTTGTTTAGTCCTCAGTACTGCCTTGAGTGAACAAGAGGTTTCTTTGTCTGTTTCACAACGTGTTATTATTAAGTTTTTAACAAATGGAGGATTTAAGCTGTCGTAGATTTGAACTCGTTTGCAGGCACAGTTTAGGGAAGCTACTCTGTCCCAGAACCAAGTTTTACGTAGGCCAGGCATTTTAAGGACAGCCAAGATAGTGTAGAACAAAAGCCATGATCGACACCCAAGGACAAGTTTCATAAATGACAACACCCTTTGGGAGCTTATCAAAGATTGCCAGGTTCACTGTTGACAAAATCGTGTCAGAAGTGTGTATCAGCATTGGGAGTGTTCATAACATTATCGTAAACATCTTAATCTAGAAAAATGAAGTGTTCGATGGTTTCCAAAGTTGTTAACCCAAAATTAAAAACAGGTTGGAGATCTGTGAGAGACTTCTGAATCGATTCCGGTTTTTTGGGTTGCATCATCACATGTTATGAGATATGAGTCCTTCACTACACTCTGGAATTATAAATGGTAAGTAAGGAATGGTGAAGAAAGGATGAAGCCTGGAGGGAAACGATTCAAAAACTATGAAGGTGACGAGGAGCATAGTTGAGGCGCGATGGTTGATGACGTAGTCTCAAAATTATTTTTTAAACAAGGATGTTCAAGCTTCCTAATTGTTAAAAAAAGTGTGTTAAGTGTGCAGACTATGTAAAAACTGAAGGTTTCACTTATTATCTTATAATCTATAAAAAAATTACCGTTCATATTTTAATCACCCTTGTAATAGAACTAATAAAACTAATTTTTGAAATATAGAATTAATCTTATTTAAAATAATTGTAAGTATTAAATCAATAAAATTATTTGGTATTAGTTAATCAGTAAATTAGTTAATAATTGAATCCTTAAGTGGGCTTTGTTCCCTTATAGACTTATAAATTCATTCTAAAACTTCTTATTTTCATCAAGTGACATTGTTAGTACAATTCAGTCACTACTACAAAATATTGAAAACTTGAGATACTCACCACTGTACTCGCCATTTCACCATACATGTTGGACATTCGGCTTATGTTAAAAGGGATCATTGAGCTGAACCAGCTACCAACATGAATGGTCAACATATTTCAGTGTGTTTGGACGAGGCCTTTAACATGTCAAGATGTATACAAATTTTGATGGTAATTATAATTGCTGAGCCCGAGAGGAGAGGCTTTACTTTCTTTTGTTTTCCTGCCTGCATGTTCTAGGATAGTGGTTAGAAAATTATTCAATTGATTTAAAATTTTAAAGATATTTTCTATATAGTTTTTGGTACAATAATAATGGGAAGTATTGAAAAAAATACATCGTGCCTGTTTTGCTAGCTTTCCCAATATCTATTTCAGATAGAAAGTTCTGATGTTTTGCTTGTGGTTGAGGACTTAAAAAAGACCATGACACAAATAGAATTTAAAAGATATTCTTATAAGCAAAGTTTTGAGAGCCAAAATTAAAAATATGTATCTTTAGTAGGTAAGCTGGATTTTTATGTTTGTTTATTTGTTGAATTAACCGACTTCCAGTGACTAAGATGGTTTAACAAATAAAATGAAGTATTTTTGGCTTTTTCCATTGTTTTTTTGTTTATATAGATAGCTCCAAGGTGTTCTAGTCTTGATTTCGTGTGATCTTCTGTTGGAGCTTAAGTGGACTATAATCATCATGTACAGGCATTCAAATTGTAATCAACAGTATTATCGAATTTTTTTTTGCCGCCCCAGTTATTTAGATCAATGATATTTTACATGAAAGGTTTTATTGATGCCCCAGAGAGGCTAAAAATAATAGCTACCTTATACAAAATAATGAAGTCAATTATTAATAAATTACCGGAAATTAAAAAATAAACATGTTTCTATCAATGTGAGTAGGGTATCAAATTAAAAATCTTGACATTCTGATTAATAACACCTATTATACATTAGGGCTTTAGTGGACTATTGCTACAAAAAATCAGTAAAACTAAATAGGTATTTTGTCTATCAACAGGTATTTGTCCTGAATTGTTTTCTGAGCCATAGTTGTTTGATGCTTCATACTTCACTTTTTTTCTTCTTACCGGTAATAAATTTGTTGATAAAAATAAAAACACAGGTGTTATGCTAAAATGTTTTTATAACTATATTATAGCAATATTCATAAAATATGTTCTCTACGTATTTTTTTCATTCAGGTTTATTTATTCACATTTATTTTTCAGTTGGATGCCTGAATCACCAGGCCCCTTTTTAATGCTGGTGAGTGAGGCAGTTAGCGTTTGGTCCCAACAGAGGGGTAAAGGACCCATGGTGGTCCATTGCGATTCAGGGGTTGGGAAATCAGGGCTATTTGTTCTATTAGTGATCACTAGCTGCGACCTGAGAGTCTCTGCACATCTGCCAGATCCTATCACCCTCGCCTGCCAAATAGCTTCTCACAGGAAAAACCCTCTTCGTGACAGAACCCACCTCTCTTTTGCCTATCACTGTGTCTTGTACTATGCCAGGGATCTTCTTATGAAGAGTTAGTATTCATTAATATTTTAAATTAAAATTGAGTACTAGTGTGTTCGTTGGTTGTATGTATTCTTCAGATGGGTTATCAACCCTCCCTTTATCAGTGTAAGGAGGGGTCATTTCAGTGTTCTGTACTTATATCAGTCAGCACTCCAGTAGTAATATGATGAACTATTACAATATATAAGGTTATTTATGCAAAGGTTAAAGCTTAAATTTATCTAAGATATTTGTAATTGGAAAATATGATGAATGTTGACAATATCAATATGAAAGGTTACTTATTTAAAGTTTATAGGTTACATATATGTTCATTCATATAATACATTTAAAGGACTAGTTAAATTTGGATAATATCTTTTATATGCAAAAATGCTCAGGAAGCCTCTCATATGATATTTAAATAAACAATTTTCACAATATAAACTGAATTAAATATGAATTTCACATTTCTCCAAACTTCCTTTAAATAAGCAATCTATTGAAGCGTAGCTTCATTCAACTGAATGATCGATAGGTCAAATGGATCACTGAAATGACCAAGCAGTGCCTTATCATTCACAATATAACCTGAATCTTGTGACCATAAAACACACTAGTACGAAAAGAGTATACAGATGGAATTGAACCTAATTTTTTTAACAGGAGGGATCTTAGCAAGTAGGTCTACTTTTGATGAAAAAAGGCCAAAAACTAAATCTCATACTAGACATCCTTCAGAAGATTTCTTATTAAATTCTTTAAAAGAAAACAATGGAGAGCGTCGTAGATCTGGTGAGTCCTTAAATATATATCTTTTTCAACTGATCAACATATTTAAATCTTTTGAGTTTATACAACAATGACTACTATTTCCAGATGCTAGCAGTACCAGTAGTAATAGCAAGCTGACCAGTGAGAATGATCCTCTGAGCCAGATAGACCCCCTCTGGCCCATAAAGCGTTTTTCCTAATTGGAACATTCCAACTTTTACATTAACATAAGACTTGATATTTTTGTTATTGAAAAATGGGTCCATTTTGTATGCCTAGTTGATGTTTTATGTATGTATGTTATTCTATATTCATACTAGTATGGATTGGTATCAGTGAACTGTTTTTCCCTTAAGAACCTACCTAATGCTGAATTAGTATTTCTCAGTATTAATGTTTGATTTAAGCCAATCTTTGAATCGCTGTGGATCAAACTTGGAATGGGCTGTGTTCTCGAGTGACCTTTCCATTGAATCTATCTGATTTTCAGGTTATACAAGGATAAAAGAAATTGGTCGAGTAATAGTTTTTAGCATTGAATACTCATGATTATTCTTTAAAATAGAATCAAAATAAGTTTTAAATCTAATGATTACGTATTGTATTTTTATTTTAAAGATAAGAGGAGTTCTCTACATTATTGTTTTGATAATGAGGGTTATATTTCAAACAATTTAATTTATATTTAAATTTGTTATTCTAATTGGTATCTGTGATAATTAATTAAGCTATTTATACTGGGAAATATTTCAAAATTGTAATTTGAAAAAATAAAATGTTAGTTGTTAAGATAACAGTACTTAGAGTACTATACTAAGATAACTGATGAACTTCAAATTCATACTAAAAAGAAAATTTGTTCTATGAATAGTTAATAATCTCTGGATTAAATAAATTTAAGTATTTTAATACAATGATTCTATCTACTAAATAAATTGAGCATTTAGGATTGAAACGTATAAGCTGTTGATAATCAACAGTAAAAAACCAATCCTGTCGATAACTTGAAAATCAGGTGTTTTTTTTTCAAAATATAGTTTTAATTAGTATGTAGTTTAAAGTCAGTCATACAAATGAATTTTGTATTACAGTTCATTAAGGTAGGGTTTCTAAAATTTTATTTGAAATAGATAATGCCAATGTAACCTCACAGTTTTTTAGAATTTTGAATCCCCAATGATAAGTGATCTGTTAAATGCAGCATGGTGCCAAAAAATATCTGTAAAAACACCACCCATTTTTCCAGTTTTACGTTAATGTTACTATAAGTATTGTAATAAAAAATATGTGTTAACCGAGTATTATATTATATTTTGTTATTTAAAAGTATTTAGTTAATAAAATTTTGACTGATAAAATTGAAGGCTGCACTTCTATAGTTACAAAAACCTGTTTTTTTGTTTTTTTTTAATTTTAACAGGGTTTTAATATCCTTGCATTTGTAAAAATATTTTAAATTGAAAAATGATTGGAGAGTTTTTATTTATTTATTGTTTTTAAAACTTTTCTTGAAAATGACTATTGGTGCCTCATATAATTTCTAAATCCTCAAATAGTCATCCTTAAAATATGTTTAAAAAAATATTTCTTCATAAGGGGGGGTCTCTGAAACACACAAGGGAAAATTTATTTGATTCATACAGGTCTTAAAACAATAATAAAAAAAATAAATCTTTCAGAAATTTAATATTTAATATGAGAACAGAGAGTCAATCCAATATGTTCATGATGTGTGAGATTTTAGAAAGGCCAAAAAAAACTGTTACAGGATTTAAGCTGCATCCCTAAATAGTCATTATTTGATAGGACTAATTAATTTTCTTTTTATTGATATAAATGATTTTATTTGTATTCAGTTGAATTAATTATAAGTCAGTATTTTTAAATGTAATATGAGGTTATGAATACAAACCTAGAATCACTGAAGTTTGATGGTTTTGGAGGTCTTATAGATTTATGAAATTATAGAGAAAAGATCAGTTTTATTCAGTATAAAACACAGAGCAAAACCTACTTTTTAACTAAGTAATTACTTAAATTAAATTTATATTGCAAGCATATAATAATAATTTGTGGGTTTAGGTAATTTTAGTTATTTTAATATGTTCCATCCATGAAATATAAATGATGAAAACCTGTAACCTCGCTGTCGCTGGGGCCAAAATCTCCAGTGTGAGGATGGCCTAGTTGTGATTATGGAGCAATCTTGTAACAATAACAACTGGTTTTTATTATGCTGTATTGCTCATTTATTTTGATTTGATTTTTTCTTATGTTAAGTAATTGTTTTTCTAAATTTAATTGATAGCCACATTCATTTTCTACTACAAGTTTCAATTTACTTTCATATTATATGCATTTATAATATTTATATTATTTTAGTCCATGTTTATATATTATCGGATAATATTGTTATTAATATTATTGACAAATATTTATTGGAAGTAGTAGAATATTTTAGAGATATATATTTATTATTTTCTTTGATTAAAATTGACTAAGTTGCAACCTATCTATTCTATACCACTTTCAAATGTGCTTCTGCTTAAATTAGTGGATGTGCTTTTTGTGGTGTAATACAGTAGTACCGTCTTTATAGTTAAATTAGGGTGTTATACCAATTCTAAGTTCTGCTAAACAAAGTTCTTGTCAATGCCATCTTCCGCTTTGCTAATACCTCTTTAAGTTTTCTAGTTTATATTTATGTAATATATATTGTTTAATTATGATTTATACAGACTTGTAATGATTGGTTCATTTTAGATCGAGGCTTTTTTAAATTGATTTTACCTAAATAACGTTTCCTTATTTGTAACCATTGCTTCTTTCATTTAGACATGTACTTGTCCTTTACGTTTTCTAAAATGAAAAAAAGAAGAAAAAAAACAATAACGAATGATTTTAAGTATTGTGGAGTAGAATCATGTATATTCCTATGATTAGATATCAGGCAAATAATTTGTTATATTTCATAAATGTATACGTTACTACTACCTATAGTATTAAAACTTGCTAACTTGTGATTATAATTCATGTTTTAAAGTATCTAATCACACTTACAACATTTCTGCTTCATGAATAAAAAATAAGATGTAATAGGTCCTTGTTATCAAGTATGAAAGATGTAAAGGAAGCTAACACCAAAACCTATTCAAAAGGATAAATTTCTACTTGTTCTCTTTTCATATGTTTGTTAAGATGTCATGAAAATTATATTATCAGAACAATTTCTTTAAAAACACTATTAAGGGAATAAATGTTAAATATAAAACAGAATCTTCAAAGTGGTATCTAATTTTATCAACTGAAGTGAAAAAAAGTGTTTTCTTATGAACTTGAATGTTATTCATTACTTAAATGAATTTTGCCAAAGAACTGGACTTTATGTAAGAATCGCTAATTCCTAGTCCCACTGTTGAGTAATTTTGAAATGTCAGCAGTAAAGACTTTAAAATGTAAAAAAAACAACAACTTTAAAATATAAAAAAAAATTGTTAAACTCTTGTATCTCATGTCAATACTTATGTTTTATTTGCTGCTAAGATATGTATTTGATGAAGCTTGGCTGATTGTGTATATAAGATTTAATGGACAGGATAAGTGTATATTTATTTTTTTAGTATTACTATTAGACAAACATTAACAATATCATATTTATTAAAAAGGTTTGTAAAAATATTACATGTTATTAAACTATGAATGTTTTTTTTATTTGGTATGCTCCTTTTCCCTAAAAATTAATTTTAACTGGAGTTTAGGTAAGGGGGTAGAGTGACACAGGGTTTCTGGGCCCCTTTGTATTGTAGATACAGGGAATTTTCAAACCACATATAGGCAACACTGGACATATCTTCCCTCCAAGACAGCATGTCATTGGCTCTCCAGGAGAAGAGAACTGCGGTTATTTAAAAATAAAACTGTGTTTGCAGCTTACAAATTGAGACACTACATTATTCAAGCTATTTTGGTGAGTGTAATTTTATAATTAAAAGAAAAGTAACTAACCTCTTCCAAATCTACACTAAGTAGATTTAATTTCAATGTTTTTTTATTTAGTTTGAAAAAGTTAAAAGTGGGGTATCCTGCTGCCCCATGACCAAAATTGATTAGGGGCAACTGGGTATAGGTAAGGTATCAGTTGTTTAGGATAAGTTAACCCAGCAACCTATTCTTCAATATTTATTGTTCGCACAGTATTATGTTCAACACATTATGTATTAGTAACAACACATTGTTTTTGAGTATTGAAGTTAATTTTTTCATGCTATATAATAAGTTAGGTAGATATTTTAAATGTTTTTTTATCTAAGTTAGCTTGAAAATTCTCTTAACAGATTTTTTTGATTTAAAAATTTTTAACTAACATGCATTACAACCCGCAACAGTCTGTGATTTCTGACATAAAAAATGATAATTTTAGAATTTGGGTCCCATTTTTTCAATAAATATAGTTATTTACCTAGTTATATTCAATTTATTCTATTCCCAGCTGTTTCATGTACAAAAAATAATTTTAAAGTAATTATAAATATTAAATAACTGCCTCATTTTAAGTCGATTAAAGAAGAATCTGAGATGCCCACTGCTCACATCTAATAGTAGTTAGTAGTTAGTGTACCTCACACTTACAAGTACAATAAAAAATATTGAAAATTTTATTTTTTAAGCATTTAAACATAGGAAAATAACACGAGAACACCCCAGGCTCTAAAACAAAAAGTTCCCTTTAGTACTTCTAAATTTTAGGTGGGTGGGAGGCCTATTAACCCCCATGGAATGGGGTACCAGGCTTGATGTAAATAAACTTATTTACATACAAAAACGTGATAAATTTTAAGAAACTATGTGTAATTTTAAAGGGTAACATCT
Organism: Acanthosoma haemorrhoidale; assembly: GCA_930367205.1. Taxonomy (NCBI): domain Eukaryota; kingdom Metazoa; phylum Arthropoda; class Insecta; order Hemiptera; family Acanthosomatidae; genus Acanthosoma; species Acanthosoma haemorrhoidale. The sequence goes on from OV884011.1 coordinate 130,426,108, forward strand.
ACTGAGCACTTTGATATACTAAAACAGTACACAAGAAGAAAATTATTACTATAAAAAATTTTGAAACTCAAAATAGATTTAAGTTTTTAATTAATAGGAGTTTAAAAATAATTTCAAATTCTAAAGGGAAATGTAATTTCCTTTTAGAATTTAAAGAAACCATGTTTCGCCTTTTTTTTTTATATTGATGCGAGTTTTTAGAATATAAATAAAATTATATTCCAGGACAAAGTCGCCTATGAATAGCAATAACGACTAGATAACAAATTTTAATTTATACACTTTCAACTGCACCAGTCTAGAGAAGAGTGACTCACCAATCCTATAGGTGTCAGTTCAGAATGAAATATTTTAAACAATAAAAGATGGCATATCAATAATTATAAAATAAATCCTTTAGAGAGAAGGCTACTGGCCGAGGTTGTCACCCTAGTTGGTAGATGGCAACTAAAAGGGATCATGCTTGCTAATACTTCTTATTCTTTATTTTGGGTTTTACCAATTTATTGAAGTCAGTTTGGCAAATTTGAATTTACCATTACAAAATTTAGCTTTCTTTGATATTTTTATAAATTATTGCTAGTTCTGTGGCCATAAAAATTATTTAGATCGGTCAAATACCAGTGGCACCTTTCAAAATACTTCATTGATGAATGGATGTGGTTATGCAATGGTAGACCAAGTGACAAAAAGTTTGTTTTAAGTAATACAACTTTTTTATGAATAATCTTATTTATACTACCAGTGCTTGTATAATATACTGTATATAATATTGTATTCAATACAAGTACTGATGGTATATTAAGGACTAGTAACTCTGTTTGTAAAGGGTGACCCAGAATTAACGCAAGATTTGAATTAAATACAAAACACAGTTTTTAGTATTTTTGTTGTTATTTTTTTATTGAATTATAAAGTAAATAGGATAGGGTTATTTATGGAATAACACATCGGGAAAATGGCCTCCACGACTTTGCTGGCACATAGCACTCTTTTGTCGAAATTTTCCATGACCATTTGGCATAAATGTGGTTGAATTTCGTTGATGCAGCGTTGAATTTCCTCTTTTAATGCACGGGTGGATGTGGGCTTGTTGACATTCACCTTTGACTTCAAATAACCCCATCAAAAGAAATCTAAAGGTATTAAATCGCACGATCTAGGGGGCCAACTCTGATCACCGAAACGAGAGAGTACACGACCTGGACATGTCTCATGCAGCATTCGAATTGTTTCAGGGGCTGTATGGCACCATCTTGTTGAAACAACATATTGGCCACATCAATATCATCCAATTTCGGCACAAAGAACTGTGTTTATGACGCCGAATTGATGTTCCTGAATTTTCAACAACACTCACACACTGCTTCGATATTGACATTTGAACGGCTTGTTTTTGGACAACCAGTGTGTTTAGTTTCTCCAACTGATCCAGTCTAGCTAAACTTTTCAATTAATCTCTTCAAAGTTGAAGTCAAAACACTATTCCGACCATATTTTGTATGAAATTTTCGAACTGCGGCTGAAACTTTCATTATTTTTGAGATAATGTTCAACAATAAAGTCACGTTGTTCTATCGTGTAACGCTCCATTTTTACTAACCCTAAACTGTCAGCTGTCAAATTGTTTTTTCTAGGGTTACCAGCACTTTACTGCACAAATGGCGGCAAATTCAAATCTTGAGTTAATTCTGGGACACCCTTTAAAAAGACAACTACATAACTCAAAACAAACTTGTGTCGTTTGGTCTACTATTAGGTAACCAGGATGGGAAGGGTAAAATCGGTTCGGTTCTTTTATAAGAAGGCAGTAAGGATATAATCATGTAATTGACCATAGGCATCCAATTATACTTCACTCCACACACATCAAATAGTTTCTTGGCACTATCATATGATTTAAATCTTACTGAATATCATTTGTTTCATTACCTCCTAACCGGTCAGATGGGCAGTGTGATATATATGTAAAAATTGTCCTAAAGTAATTATTTAGAAGATATATTTGCATAAGTAGGATTTTCTTGTGTTTAGTTAAGTTTTTCAGGACTTAAATCTGGACATTTATTCAATTATAGAACCCAAAGCTTTACTTAAATAGGCAGCTAAGGAAAGTATATCTCCAGATGAGTTCTGGTTCGATACACGTTAAAAAAAAATAAAACATTTTCTTGGTCAAGTAAAAACTCAACAGCTGCGGATTTGAAGTTAAATTCACCATAAAACATCACGAAATTTTTGTGTGGCCAATAACGGACAATGTCGATGTAGTAGAGGTGGATAATGTGACCGTTCACCTGAACCTATAGAAACACGTGGAGTTTTCCATTTTGATGTGACATTTGCGGGCTTCAGTCTTTAACACGTTTTTATTAAACATTTAATGTTCCATTAATAGGTTTAAGCATTTGTTCTTGTTCAAGTTTCTATAAATTGACCAAGTAGATTAGAAGAGATTACCATTGAAAGAAAACATAAACGAAGTGTTCTATTTTTATGTTTCCTACCTGGTTGCGTTTAGTTTGAAACATTATATTATATTAGATATTTATAAAACACTTAGGTTTATTTTTTTACAATATTAAAACAGTTTTGGGCATTATTTGAAATAAATACATGTGTTTTACAGAAACTCTAATTTTCTCTTATGGCCCACTCGGTTACCTAGAATTAAAATCTTTATAACTTTTCCATTTAGATTTTTTTTTTCAATTCTGTAAAGAGCTGCATGTTCTGGAATTTATTAACTTTACATACACTTCCGCCATGTTATTTTGATTTAAATTTCTAATTAAAATATGGACCGATTTTACACTTCCATTTTTCGGGGGATAAGCGTAAAATTGTAATACTAGCAAAAATCTATCAACAGTATAAAAATCTCTGAAAAATAAGTGAAGAGTTTGATACTTGCTATGGAAAGTATACTTATTGAACTATTAGAGTTTTATTACCAGACTTGTAAAAAAAAATTTTTTTTGGATAAAAACGTTTAAACTTGAATTTGTAAAAACAGCATCACACTCTCCTCAGTTTACTGCACATTCAAATATACTATACTATAAACTTAATCAATTTAATACAAAATACAAATGGTTCAACTGAGTTATAATGGAGGCAAACTATCAACCAGGACATACAATTGATTAGGAAAAATAAATCCGGTACTATTCATACTATTGATAGTGACAGATATTTTTTGTAACATTATGAAAATTCGTAGGTTATCAACTGACGTAAATATTAGAGCAAAATCCCAAATCGTTAAAAAAAATATAATAATTTGAAAGGACGGAACCCTGATAGTATTTACGTCATGAGTATGTGACGATAAGATGACTATCGGAAACTATCGATTGTTAACCCGAAATTATCGGATAGTGAGTTTTGTTTGTATTTCTCAAACTAACCTGTTTCCTGTCATAACCAAAATATAATAAGCGCAATTGGAGATGTGGAATACCCAATAAAATTTCAGTACTTGTGAAAGAGTTTAGTACATTGCATGCAATTGTGCATCACATTTAATGTTTAGGAATTGGCACAATAAGGTTATAGCAAGCTTCTTGGATTTCAGAATTAAATTTTCGATTTACTCAACAATGATGCAATTTTGAACTAGACAAATAGTTGCTCTGTAAAGAATAAGATCATAAATTGCGGAGAAATGGCGAAGTTGGCCCAACAACGCTACCCTACTTGGCTCGAAGCCTTTGTGACCCTTGGCCACGGTTTCCATTTTATTCTACGGATCTATCCACAAATCAGGTCTGTTTATTGCACTTTCTTTTCCAATCGTGTTGAGGAAAAGGTGGATAAAACAGCTGGTACCGCTACTCCCCATTAATGTTCCTTTTATTTGCTTAGGCCAGGTTAGGTTTTTCAACATATTGCCAAACATTTTTAAATTTTAAACAGTTATGTAATTAGCTTGTAATTCACATAAGTTTTGAGAAGAAAGTTGAACAGTGTTACGTCGAAAAAGTAAGTAAGCTATCTCAATTGTTGTATTCATACCATTCACTTGTAGTTTACGGAGTTCTCATGTTACCTCTTCGACTTAATTGCTACAATAGATATCAACTCATAGTGATTGTAGACACTAAAAACTTACACTTTTGTGTCCCTATAAACCAAATCACCTCTCCCCCTCTTTCTGTGGGTATCTCTATTCTTCTTGGTAGATGTATAATTCTGTATTATACTCATTAACAACCACATATTTTCTAGCCCTTAATTGCTATATAATGCTTAAATTGTTTTTAATACTACTCTTCTGGTTTCTGTGGGTTTACTGAGTTTTTAGTTTATTCTGATTTTCTTCACGATGCGTTTTTTTTTTTGCAAACGATCTAGGATTCATGTTGTGAATCTAGATAGTATTTGTTAAAAATAAAGCCCCAATCAATCGTTTTTTTTTTTTTTCTTTTTTTGTTTTTTTTTTCTTCATAGCCCCTTTTAATTAAAAGATAATTATATATAATTATAGATCCTCTGGCGAATCTATTTACAAATTATTTTGTATTTCCTGTAGCATCACTACATTATATACAGGTTTTGTTATTTTATAGAAATTATATAATGAATAAACAAGTATAATGATATACATTCTACATGACTTGACTGAATTGACTAATAAGCCAATCAATCGTGATGGTTCTTATAACTTTAAACTTATTATTATTATAGATTGAGCGGGAGTAAATCTCCAAATAACATAGTCCAGAGGATGCTTGAATTTTGGCATCGTTGAACATACGTAGGCCCATACAGGCATGGGGGCGGGGTTACCTAAATGAAAGGAATATCTTACTTCTGGACACAGGAATCGTGGATATTGATTTATCTTTATTATGTGGCGTGTAAAGTACTAAATCTGCTTGTATGGATGAGGTAAAATATTTATCATTTATTCTTTAATATTACGACACCATGGAACACGCGTGAGTGTGCATAATCACTTATGGTTCGATTGGGGCGCCTCTTTTAATCACCATTTAGGTAATAGAGTCGGTAATCTGTTGAATAACCGGCTACGTTCTATTTGCCTTAGCTGTTATGCATCAAGTATTGGCTCAGGGTAAGTCCAAAGTTCAATTTACCGACCATCCATATCTCCATCAGGATCAGAAAACTCGCCAATTTGTTTTTGAAAATTTAAACAATTTTCTCTATAAAGTTTTTTCTCTATAGATTATGAACTAAATTGTATTTAACAGTATTAAGAGATAGGAAATTCTCGTGGGACTTGGTACGAGTTTCTTAAAAACCTATTGATCAGGGAAAACTCAAACCGTGAGATTTTCTCTCGCGTTTGAAGAAAATCATTGGGTATTTGGAAGCGGGGTGGGATGGGGAGATCGGCCTTCCGTTTAGCTGTGTTTAAATTCTTTGTTTCTGTGTGCTGTGTGTTGTCCACGAAGGATAAATAAAGTAACGAAGAATGTGTGCGGGCTATGCAATATACCTATTTCTCACTCACACACTAATTTTCCGTGCTAGAAATGTGTTGACGATTGATCATTTTTTTATTATTAAATTTTTATTGTGTGGTGTTTATTTAATTATATAATGTTACATTACTAAAATGAGTCTAAACTATGCTTTTGTTAAACTTTCTTTACGGTTTATTGTTTAAAATCAGTTTTAATTGGTAGCCCAAACCTTATTCATTTCATTTTGCATTTAAAAGTTTATCATCTGAAGAAAAAAGACAAAATTTGAGATGTGAGTGAAAGCGTCACGCGTGAGTTCTCATGTCTCACTTTTCTTAGCGAATTCTTCCGGGCTAAACTACTTTAAAAAAAACTACCCGGAATGTTTTGTCAAAATACTTTCTTTTAATCATCTCGGACACCTAAAGTCAAAGTGTTTATTGCTGGAAGATTGACGTAAAAAAACCGGCCAGGAAAGTATTAAATACGCAATTTCTATTGTTGTCTCTCAAAACATATTTTTTTTGGAATAGCTTTAAATTTTGTTTAGTGAGAATTTTAATTTTTTTTATCATACTTACCATTATTGCATTTAAATTGAAAGCTAGTTAGAATATTTCGAGGTTTTGTGAAATGTGCCTTTAAAATGTCTTGTCGATTGAATAATTTTTTTTTACCTCTACAGTTGAACTTACAGATTTTCACGAATTCAATTCCAGTGAGAATACATTTCTTCGCAATGGTTTAGAAATTGAATCCATTTCAAAAGCAAAAAAGCTTAAAATAATTGTTTAAATTTATTTTCAATAAAAAATGTGAAATCTCTTATCACAGTTAATAAAATCTTAAGGTGATAGGAAGTTAATTAATAACAGTACGTGCTCTTAATAATTGTAGATTCTTATACTCTTAATAGTTCTTTAATGATACGATGTGTGATGATTCATTTGTGTAATAAATACATTTTATTCCTTTTTCATTATTTACATTTTTTTTCTGTTTACATCCTTTCGAGCTAAGTTAAACACTTCTTGACTACCCAACAGTGATAGCAATATCCAAGCACATGAAATAATTTTGTTTGAATAGATTTTTTAAATTCTTGGAATATGAGTTAGTGTAAGAAGGCCGGTCCCATGTGAATCACATGGCGGGGCTAGCTGTTATTATACACCTCTTTTTTTTTTTTTTTTTCCCTAAGCTCTCAAACTTGGAAATATAGGATGTAGGAAAAATAAAGGAAAAATTATTTGGGATGATGGGTGCCTTTCACTAAGGGGACTCCCATTTGAAGGAAGTATGAGAAGGATATGGAGTGTGGGATGCCGAAAAGCGGCGGGCGGATTCGGGAAAGTAGTGAGAGAGATTATACACTTTTTTTTTTTTTCTTTTCCCATAGCTCTCAAACTTATAAAAAATAGGATGTGGGAAAAATAAAAGGAAAATTATTTTGGATTGATGGGTGCCTTTCACTAAGGGGAGTCATATTTGAAGGATGTATGAGAAGGATATGGGGTGTGGGATGCCTAAAGGAGGCGGGTGGGGTCGGGAAGGTAGTGAGAGTCTACTTATGGTGGAGCCTAGGGGTACTAGGTATTGTTTTGTAGTCGGCCAGGTCATAATGGCCCCGCCTCTGAAGGGGGCTGCACTGTGTCGGCCTATCGGCCGGGAGATCGACCCACCCTGAGTGGATCGTTCAGTTCCCGTCAGGGTTCTATGAGGTCTATATTTCGCCTTTACTAAAGAGATAATACACTCTTATAATTATCACTATTATAATTATACATGCTTGAAAATAGCAGCGAGAATTAACATTAGGTATGATGCCTGGAAAAAATACTTACTTAAAAAGTAATGATCCCTGGTTTTTCTTAATCCTTTAATCTGTAGGCTTATCTGAAACGAGATTAAATTTATCATTTTATATGGTGAAGGTTGTATAATTAATTTCCATTTTCTCTGTTTGTGAATAAAGCAATAAAACATTTGATTTATGTACACGTATTTACACAAATAATGTAAATATATATATGTATAATTTAGGAAGATATACGACAGAAATTAACGATTTCCAGTCAAAAGTTTTATTATTATCTGGGAGAAACAAGTGAACTGTTGGATTCAATTTAACTAAAAATGTACTTTCTTAAACATTTTTTTTTATACTACACATATAATATATTTATTGGAACGAATGATAGGGGGAATATAATTCGAGACAAACAAAAAAGTAAAACCAAGAAATACATTACAATTCTATTTCATGCTGTCTGAGCCCTGATCATCACATTAATATGTAAAATCAAAAAAAATCTAGCTTCATTAATACACATACATCAGGTGTATAAATTATGCCTGTAATTATTTAAATCGATTTATCACCAAATGTTATTTAGTTATGTAGAGCTACTACTTTTGAATGAAAGATTTTTTAAAACTTTGAAGTCAAATGGAACTTATTTTGTAAATTACATTCGATTTCTCCATTTTTTCCCTAAGCAATGGGACCAAGTCTCATTTAACAATGAGATCTATGTTTTTCGTTGTAATACTTTAAAATGTATTCCATTTTTTTCACATTGATGTCACAAATTATTTTTTCTAATATAACATAATTAGAGATTATATTATCAATAAATGAAGCTATCTTTTAGGGGAAGTGCAGATAGTTTCGATGAATTACTACTATTTTTTTATATGTTTCTAAAACTAATTTGTAATAGTATTTATCTTAATTAATTTTTAAAAATGTATTATTACTAAGGCTGACCACTAAGGCGATTTTGTTGTCAGATTATATTATAGAATTTCACTTCAAATATTTTGTGCATTATCTATATTTTTGGATTATGATTATCAGTGAAATGAATTAATATTAAAAAATATACATCGATCAATTTCTGAAAGCATTTTCTTGTAATGTACTTTTATGTAATGAATTACGAATTTGTTATTATTGATTTAAATAATCGCTACCGACATAACAGGGATTAGTTGTTTTTTTTTTGGAAAGATAATTTTCACTGATAATTTTGGGTTGGCAGCTTCAAACTTCACTGAGATAATGATGGATCCACTGACTAATTTAAATTTTATTGTTAACTTAGGTTGTCTTAACTGGTCTCATTTGGAGCAATTGCCTTTTGTCTTTCAGAATACAGATAGACATATGTTCTACGCTAGTATCTGTAAAAACGATTCAATCATCTGAAATTTAAAATGTATAAATCACAACACCTCGAAATATGCGGATTAATTTTTTTTTCTCGAAAAATCTTACAAGGAAAACGATTCTGTAGAATATTTTGTGATACTAGGAACATTCAGGAGGAACAACAGTTTTAATTTTTTTACCACCACGAAATCCCTAGCAGTTGTCTTTTTCTAGAGACATTAGTGAGCAAACTAATGTTGCCAAACTAATTATCAATGGAAAGGCTGGAATTGCCTATGTCAAAACTGCTTGCCGAAAGGGTACGAGCTTACTGCAATGAATTTGGGAGCTGACAGACAATTAACAATAAAAACCCACAAAGTTATAATCCGCTATAAGATCGACTGGGTGTGTAATGTTCACTCCAGCAAGAAGAAACCTCAAACTCGTCTAACCGATCCAGAATACCACATTGAGGTTTGCTACTGAAGCTTTTAGGGCCAACCTCCACCAAGCCACAGGTGGTTTGTGTCTTAAGTGAGGATGTATTACTTTTTAATATGCTTAAAATATCGAACAAAATTATTCCTAATTAAGGGCACTGAACTTGTCATGCCATCTTCTTTACAAAAAGGCACGTGAAGCCATAAACATTTATTTTACTGGAAGGGAAATTCTTTTACATTTCGATTCTAAAATATCGGAGGGGAATAGGAGTTAAGATCTCAGATAATGTACTGTACCATTATTTTAACCGTAAGTGCCTTGTTCCATCCACCAATAAGTTTCATCCATAGAAACCACACATACAAACAACTTTTCGTGTACTGATGGCTTGCTCCGTAATACATTGTAGCAATATCAAATGAATTGATTTGAAGGGTCAAGTGCAATATGTGCATTCGCCAAGTTGATGAAGTGATCATTCATCAATTAATATGAAAATGTTATTTTATTGAGCTTGTCCTGCCTGGAGGGGAAATTATGAGTCAATAGTTTGATACAAAGGAATGGTTTATTAGTTTAAAAAATAAATGAATTTAATGTAAAAATGAATCAGAAATTTAAATATAGTTTGACGCTATATAATAATGTACTGCGGTTTCGATGATTAATTTGAGTCATTCTTAAGCTAAATGTTGTTACTAGTTGGCATCTTCAGGATTTTTGAAGCCAACGTCTGAAAGGGTTGATCTGCTCTAATCCATTGGAATAACAGGAAAGCCTCAGGTGAGTACGGCTACAATAAAGATAATTAGGGATGCTTGCCTGCAGCATAACGGAGTGGAAGCTAGAACCACTCCGATGCAGTTGGTAGCCGTTCAGGGGGCTCAGGGGTCCGGCTAGGAGAAACGTGAAACATACTTGGACGAAATACAGCGGTCTCCAATCAGGAGTGGGGATAACTTTAGCATAAATGAGTATGGTAAAATGAGATTTGATTCTTTTTAACTCGGCACTGTTCCTACGCGGATACCTATCTTCCTCATGGGGTCTACGTTAGTCTCTTGTGGCCCTAGGCCAAGACCGATTTTAAACTGAAGCTGAGCCCCATCACCTAGATTTGTATTCACTTTATTATTTTGTTAACCACAACCTGTATTGTTGAGTAACCCAACCTCTTTCAAATGCATCTGCGCATAGCGGAATGAGGAGAAAATTGCCAATTATCTTATCCATATTTTTACACATTGTATAAATTCAAGGGGTTTAGGGGGGGGGTAGGCCAAGACCGGCCTACTACATCTTCCTGAAGATGCAACAAGCAAAGCGACATCCACTTAGCGAATACATAAACAATTTCTTTAAGCTCACGCAATTAACCATTGTACTTCATTATAATATTATATGACGTCAATTTATTAGTTTTTGACCATATTCCAATCAACCCCTTATAAAAGAAATTTATGGCTTCATTGTTATTAATTCACAACCAAGTATTCAGGTATAACTGGCAAAATCAATAAACATTCATTATTATTAAGTTCGTCGTTACTTCAAATTAGACTTCCTGAAAAAGGGCTCGATATTCCATTATATTAGTTAAATTCATTGCACGTGTGCAACATAAAAACGGATTCCCGAAGAGGGACTTGAGCCTTTATTAACATTTATTTAAATAATACGTGTTAGCATGCTACATCAAAATAGATCTCGATCGAGGGAATATTTGACTAAATGAATTTTTTAATGAGTTTGTTCTGTACAATATATACACGCCACAATATATACTACAATATATATACTAGCTTTTTGCCTGCAGCTTCGCTTGCGTGGAACTCACAATCAGGCTATTCGTTGCACCCATCTTCTTTATATTCACTTCCTTACCCATAAAAGAATTAAAGTATGAAGATACATAGATATATTGTATATTGTACCTATATTGTACCAAAGAGTCTAACTAGCGTTCAAGCGTATCAAACAATTGTAACTTACCCAGTGAATTTATCTCAATCCTCTATTAGACAGGAAAAAGATTCAATTCTGTTTACAGTGTATGATGGAGTATTTTATTTTCAAGGTAATTAATCCATTACCATTAATTAGGATTATAAATCCAGGGTAAAAGTTATAAAGTAAAATCTTTTACAAATGCAGTATAATATTAATTTAACTCAAAACTTGATTACAAAAAACATTTTTAGTTTCTCCTCCAGTAGCAAGAATAAATATAGCGGTGGGTGGTCCCTTGACCAAGCAGCTTAAAGTTGTCCATGGGAAAAACATCCCTGTCTTCTAGTCCATCAGACTTAGGCTAAAATGTCATCAGAGCTGTCACCAATAAGCTTGGCGATCCAGAAAACTATGGATTTGTCACCAACGTGTTGGCCCTTTTCTGCTGTTTATTTTTTCACCCCTTCTCAAGCTCATGTTGATGCGGCTGAACTTGAACTTAAACGGCTATGGGTGAGTCACTATTCAATCAGTGGTCCCGAAAATTATAGGATTCAAACACATCGGGCGTTAACTTTTTTTTTCCTGATAGTTATTTTTTCCACATTTAGAGTAATATGTGTACCAAGTTTGGTATAAATTGCTCCAGGAATTCTAGGAGTTACAGCAGAACTAATACTTACACATTCATCCATATATATATTGTAACCTACCTCCTTTTTTACCATTTCTTTTTCTACTTTATTTGATCAATTTACCTTAACTAATTTGGTAGGTCCGTCATGAGATCTTTAATTCAAATTGTTTTTATGTCTTTGACATAGGAAATTATCCCGATTGAATCGCCCGATCTCAAGGCTAATGTTATAGTTATTAATAATTTGAGAAACTGGGAATTGTGAAATATATAAAAATAAAATGGTTATAACAAATAATTATAATTATATAGAGTGCTGACATTAATTATATAAAAAAATATTCAATTCCTTTTTGAACAAGGATAGTTACTATTAATTACAATGAAAAAACATGAAAATTGAGCTCAATCTCTTTTAATGGATCCATATTAAAAAAACAATATCAATATCACCCAATCGATGATCTCCGTATAATCCAATCCACGTTACTGTTGATCTCTTCTTCTTCTTCTTCTTCTTTTTCTTCTTCTTCTTCTTCTGTTGGATACCGCCAAGTCGGGAGCTTGCTCTGGTTCGCTCTCTGGCTGTTAGGCTAAGACTCGCTAAGACTGGCCCTTCATCTCATCCCCACTCCTAAGAGCACAAAGGGACGATGCTGACCAGATGGAAGGGTTGCAGGACATGATATTCTCAAATATCATGAATGTTACAATATATATAAATATTTTTATGTTCAAATCAAAATTGATTTTAAAATGAAGGTATAGTTAAATAGAAAAGGTGTATTGTTAAGACCATTGGCGTGATGTTCATGTGACCATTGTGTGAGATTGACAGCCAAGAGTTTCCTGCGGGGAAACCAAAATGCATGTGGTGGGGGTTGGTAGTATCATGGACAATAAATAGTATGGTGCAAGACAAAGAGCCAGTGATAGTTTTAAGCCCCTCTATATGTAATCCGAAGGTGAAAATCATCACCTGGTCCTTTTGTGTAGACTTTTCCATCATAATCCGATTGATTTTAGTTAAAAAAAAAAACTTCTTGCACAAAAAACGGCATTGCAGTAAATGGAGCCAGCTGGAGCTCAATAAGTATAATTGTAAATATTTAATTTTTAATAAATAAAATAAAGGGTTAAGAAAAAAAAAATCATTTCTTATTCTTAATCATTAATTAATAAGTAAATCATTCTTAATTTCAAGAATGTAAACATTTTAGCTAGCCGCACGAATAAAGAATATTTCAAATGTTGATATGAACTGTATATGTGCTGATATGTGATAACACAATACAATATTATGATAAAATTTATTTTTTTTGACAGGTCTGTGGGCGGGTGTTGGCGGAGGGGCGGTAGAGCTGGTCCGTGGAGGGGGTAGCCTCGGGCCCCAGTCGGCATCCAGCCAGCTTCGCGGTTGCATAGCCAAGCTGTGTTCACTTGCAGTTATGACATCCTCCTCTTCGGCGCCGCCTTCGGGTGCGGTGTCCTCCCAGCCAAAGAAGTGCTGTCTCGACGAGAACCACTGCGTCAACTTGGCCGATATCTTGCTGTCCTTTTCGGCGCCCATCTCGGAGGAGCATGCCTGGGCCCTTTGCTACCAGTGCGCCAAGTGTTTCAGGAACGCCCTCAAGACGGACCCTTCCAGGTGCAAGAACGTCACCGAGCTGTCGGACGTACTGCTTCACAGGGATGGGCATGTTCACTCCAATACCATATTCAAAGGGGGAGGAACGGACGAATACGGTAAGTCGACGCCTGCTTATATTTACCCAAGTATTTATATTAGACATTGCACTCATTATGTGCGATTCAGAACGGGATTCGTATTGACCACGGAGTCTATATTTTCATTAATCTAGCCTCTTAAACAAAATACTGTACACATTTATTTACGCTTTTAGGGTTTGTTTCATATGAGAACTCTTTCTGTGTCTGTACAGGGTTTTCCTAACCAAATTTTAAATTGTTTAATCTTCGAGTTTCTTTCAGGGACAAGGGTGTCTCATTTATTAGTGGTCGGTATCAGACCTTAAACAAATATTGAATCAATCTGAAATTCTAAGAAATATATTCAGCAACACACTGAGCTAGTTAACCAAAACAAATAAATGGAGTAATGAGACATCTCAATTGTGAATAAAAAAACAAAAATCCATTTTCTTCGGTTGTCCAATTTTTGCAAGTTGTTTCTAAATGATTTATGTAAAATGGTTTAACAGCGTTTGGCTGCAATAAAACCTATTATTTTGTTGATTTGATGAAGGTTATTAGCAGCAGGTGTGATAATTCGGGAAAAGTGGATATTGATTTTAGAAATTCATTCCCTTTAATAATAAGAAATAGATAAAGAATATTTACTCTATGAACCTTTGTTGCGCTGTAAACTATTGCTCTCAAGATCAAGTTCACTTTCCTGCCACGATGATGCGATCACCAGTGCCTCCTTTTCCAATTAATCTCCGAACAAAACGCATTTGTGTAATAATGGTTTTACTCAATTGATAATAATAATTATTATAATTTTTATGGAACAAAATATTCATATTTTTGAGTCAGGGAAGCTTAAACAAATTGCAATTTACATGAGTTTCTTCAATTCCATAAATTTTATTTTTCCTCACTGTAGAATTTAGTCGACTATTTAAAGTACAGATTAAGTTTTAAATACTTCTATAAGTGTATTTGTTAAAATGTACGGCTAAACTGTAAAATAACGTTACGTAACTCGTTCTCTACGTCGAAGGTGTCCTGAAAACGCCACACTGATTCAAAATATTTTTTATTATTAATTTATAATCGAGGGGTATTAGACAACTATAACAGTTTTCTATCTCCCTCTCCCCGATTTCGAGGAGTAATTTTTTCAATTTTCGTTAACTTAGTTATAGTATTTGTACATCTTTTCATTATTACTCCTTTATTACGTCACTTCTGTGAATGTTGGGTTAATAATCTCTATAATTAGCACTAGTCATAAATTTAGTTCGTAATTGAAATCTTAGATTCATATCTTCTTAGCTCACTCGACGGTTCAGTTGAGAACTTAATGGAGTGATTTTCCTCGTTAAAGTCGGTTTTTGTATTTTCTGTAGAGATTTGTTTCTTTGTTGACACAAATGCTGTTGGGTAAATTTGTTAATGAGTTTTTACATTTAAATGGGAATTAATTAAACTTTTCTAAATAAAACAAAAAAAAAACTTGCCGATTTTTAAGCTTTGGTAGTGCATATTGCACGTAAGTGCCTTGTAGACTATTTCACGTAGGAAACAAACAATAAAATATATAAAACTCAAAAATAATTATTTATATTTATTCATTTTTGTGTCGTGGTTTTACGCACTTAGGTACTACTAGTATGGCAGGAAGGGTGGGTGCGGTTACCTTATCAGGGGCGATAATTTACTGTTCATCTGCAGATATGAAGTCAAACAATGAAGTTATTTTTGATCACTGCATTGCATGAGAGCAACTATTAACTATTTATATGGGCTTTAGTTATATGAAATATTTGCATCTCTAATGCAAATTTAATTCCAAAAATTAAGTAAATTATTAATTGATTGAAATGCTCATTATATCTAGCGATCAATGAACACAAGAGATAAGTACGTTAGCCAGTTTGAAAGTCATTATCTTCTTTGAAGAAGTCTGTGTGTATACAAGAGGGTACTGTGGGCAAAGTCCTCTCTATTTCTGAACTTTCTAAACTTAATCTTTTGTTACTATTGTTAGCATTAGACGCCTAGATAAAATGAAAAACATTGAGACCTTTGATGTGTAATTCGTGTTTATTTTATCGATAATCTACGAATGGTGCAAATTCGTCTAAATGCTGAAATCTACTGTGAAGGGATGTCTTGCAAAAAAATATATGAGGGTTGGTGCTATTTAAATTTATTTTATTCGTTATTTTAAATAAATTATTTAGAACGAATTAAACACTAAAGTTGGGCCGACTGTCCTGTCTGGACTGTTTTCGTTTGTTAGTATTTAATATAACGTTTACAATATTGATTTTCATTTAATACTATGATGGAATCAATTTGTGATAAAAATATACTGATACACATATCAGCACCGGGAAAAACTGGAAAAAGTGAAAATTCGAGTTGATTTTTCTATTACTTGGCTGTGTAGGAATATTTGCTTACCGGAAAGAATTGAAGATTGGAGCGAAAGAAAAGAAGAGGATATGAACTTCTTGCTGCAATTTGTTTAGAACAGTACCTAAGTAGTGAGACGAAGTCGGAGAGTCAAGGAGGAATGTCCCATCTGAAGGGTGCTCTAACGAACCTATTAAGTCTGGTTCTCGTTTTTTTTTTTTTTTTCCATTTTTGTTCTTTATTAGTTTTATTTTTTTCGAATCAGTTAATTTATTTACTATATGCTCGTTTATTGGAGTTCCCTAGTTTTTTTTTTTTTTTTTGAGAAATCCTTATGTTTTTACCCATGTATTTCCTTGATTGCGAGTACCATGTTCTACCAAGTTTTATGTGGCAATACGAAAAAATACTTTCAACTCCATTAAGCATAACTAATATTTATTAAATATGGTACGAATGAGATCACTTATCACAGTTACTTATTGCCTAATGAGGCAGATTTTATCCTAATAAAGTTGTTACAAAAAATAATATATTTATTGATTAATTACTTTTGATAACAAAATGGTGATCGAATTAAATAACTTGACGTCCTGATCATATGCGTTTGGGATTTCGTGGTTTACAATTGCAAAAAGTCAATAAAATCATATTAACGACAGTTTTTTTTAACAAAACTCCTTTTGTTTATTGAACAATAACGTTTCCTACAGTTCTTAGCTTAGTTGTTCAATTTGACATCTTCAATTGCTAAAATAAAAAGTCACATGATAAAACTATTGATGGAGTATATTTATTTAATTGACAATTTTTGGTATATTATACATAAAATAAATGGTCCATTGTAAATTTTACTGATTTATTTTGTTTGCCCCATATGCGCGATCACTATTTTTTATAATTTGACTTTTTATTTTAACAACTAAGGAGCTGACAAAAACGTTATTGTTCAATAAACTATATTTTGGATATACTTTTGTTTAAACATATCCATCTACAATCGGCAATAACCATATAGAAGTTGATATTTACATAAGCTAAAATATAATTATAAAAGCTTCGGCCTTTACGTTTTTTTTTATAGATGACTTTTTTTATTTTCAAATGAAATATGAGATTCCAAGTTTGAAAAATATTTTTTTCTAAACTGCTCAGAAAAACCGACCTTTGGAAGGAACGGCACATGATGTGCTAGTGTTCTTGCAGTGATCTTTGCGGTGTCCTCACCCTGTCATGATATTGATACTAAGATTTTCTTTTGTGACCGGCTCATCAAATGAAATCTTTATGGTCAAAGATCTCATGACCAAAAGAGATAAACTCGCCCATTTAGTTGCCTTCTGTAGTAAAATTAACACGTTACAAGTACCAATAACATAGAAATAGAAATATTTTCAAATAAACATTTATGACAGTGAACGATCTAACAAACCTGTGAATGAAAATCGTTATTACAAACGTTCATCACATTGTTATCTTGTCAACTATTAATTTGTAATTTTCTGCATAAAATAATGTACATTTATTATTAATTGGAAAAATTAATACTGTAATAAACAGTTATTCAGTGAAATATAACTAACTAATTACCACATATAAATTTTTTCTAAAATTTAAAATCCGTCACATGAATAAAAGTCAGGTTTTACAGTCAGTATATGCTCTTTTTTCGCTATATTATATTCGTAAATTATATTTATTTTTATCTTAATAATTATTATCTTAATAAATTTCGAGAATATATTTGTATTTTTCCAAGTTTGTTAAAATTTTATCATATTGTATCAGCGGGAAGCTGAAATGCTTCTATGCTGAATTTTGAGCGTTTTTGCCTCCATGTTGTTTTTCAAATTTTCTAACTTACCGAAATGTTCTCCTTTAGGCCGAGGTATTTGAATGACTGAGAGGGAAGTGTAATGTACATTAATTATATCATAAGCCTGATCCAACTCCCAAGGTGAATTTAGCATAACTGCTTCGAAAGTGGCCGGTGCAGGAAATAAAGATGCGGTGTGCCAGACATGTCGTTATGTAACTACCATGGCCTAATTACATATACACCATGGGTTCAATAATAGTCATTATCAGTATAATTGGTTTCGTGTTATTGCTGCTAAGCCCTTATTGAAAGTGCCTCTAAATTGGTTTTCCATCTACTTATTTATCTTAGTGCGCGTTCAGTTTGTGATAGTTGAATTGTATTACTGCAGATATTATTATAGCAACATTAAAACGTCACGTACAAATACTATCCGAATAGTAGATAATGTCTTTGAGTCTGTACGATGAAGATAATTTTTGCCTCAAGATAAATAGAAAAGTTTCACGTTATCAAGACTGTTTACATTTCTAACCCTTATTTGGCTCCGAAACTGTAAAAAGATTATTTTGTTTGGATTGCCATCTGACTGTGAATGATATTAGAATTTAATAGGAACATTTGTTCGGCCATGCTCATCAAAGATTTACCATAAAAGCCCCATGGTAGGACAAAGAGGAAAACCTCTTAAGACCGATTCACTCTATACGTAAAGTTACTTTAAGTATCGGAAACATAACTTCAAAATATGCTTTAATGAATTTTCTATGAAACTCACATGTATGTCTGCCACCTTTCTTGGTTTTTAATATTGCATATTTAGATTCTACGTAACTCTTTTTGTATTAATTTAATGGTTTACATTTAATGTCGTTGTTTTTGTTTCTAATATCCATCTATCTCTTTATTTACTGAATGAAATTAAACAATCTTTTATTTTATTTTGTAATTATTATTATGTTTTCTTATAGAGGTAGAGGTTAACACTTTATTTGATGCTGTGTTTTTGTAAGGAAGTGATGGTTCTTTTTATTTGCCATTTATGAATTCGTCATCAGAACATTATTGTTATTCATTGTGGCCTTTGTCCCGGAATTTTTTTTTTCTTTTCTGTTCTATGTAGCTGTCTTTTCACTATAGATGGCAACATACCCCATAGCGTGACTTAAAGAATTAAAAAATAGCCGGTACATAAAAAAATAACCGGCGCACGTGGTATATTTATTATATTTTACATAATTATGAATAATACGTGACAGTGGGAGTCCTGGGAATATCAAGTTTTTCGAAACACGTCCTGAGCGTCTGTGGTTCTCGCGCTCTTGGTCAGCCTCCACTGGCTTGTATCCGCGGCTAATAGAGGTGCGTGGGGGGACTTCCCAAGACTCATCTTTCGCATGCGAGGGAGGTGACAACCATGTTGATTTGGGAGGTCTCTGGGCTGTTTGTAAATACTGTATGAATGAGTGAGTGAATGAAGAATTGTAAATATGGTATGGACGAGAACATTAAAAACAATTAATTATTGCCCAATAAAAAGCAGATTGTAATTGTATCACAATAAAGATTTGATTAGTTAATTATGAATAACGCCAGGAACATAGCTTTGCTTTTCATATTTCAACATATTACGAGGATTTTCAACGTAGAATCGTACATAGAAATTTTCACTCCATTGTTGTCCACTATAATACATATTATTTATGACTTTTTTTTTTTTACTTAGCTCTCAACTGGAAATATAGGATGTAGGAAAAATTAAGGAAATTATTTGGGATGATGGTTGCCTTTCACTAAGGGGAGTCCTATTTTAAGGTAGTATGAGAAGGATATGGGGTGTGGGTTGCCTAAAAGAGGCGGGTGGATACGAGAAGGTAGTGAGAGTCTACCTATGGTGGAGCCTAGGGTACCTAGGCATTGGTTTGAAGTCGGCCTTACAGTTAAGAAGGTTATCTTACTCATGTTACTGTCTATTCTGCTATATTTATGACATAAAGCAGTAGTGGATAGCATACTTATATGATTATTAATAATAGCGGGATCTATAAAACAACAAAAATTGACAATAATTTATATAGCTGTGAGACCTGGGCTAGATCTATCGAAATGTAGAGAAAACTACCACGGAGGAGGATTTTTGGAGAAAGTCCTAATGCATATCTAGACTTAAAAGATAAGGAATGATCAGACAAAGGGTCATTTTTCTCGGAATGGCTGAGAAAAGACTTGAATGGCTTGGACATGTACCCTGATTGATAGTTGAACAACAAAAGCCATTATGATGTGGGAACCATAGAAACAGAGGGAAGACACAATAAATCCTGCAGATGTATCATAGATATGGGTGTTGACTGAGAGAGGAAGATGCCTACATTACCCAAAGGAGGAAGAAAGTGAATCCTTAGTGATCGGCCTCCCAAAAAAAACCTTTTTGTGGGGAAATTCCTAACAATTCTAATAATATATTATTTTTCTCTTATAGCGCATTACAGAAGTTGGAGTATTATATGAGTAGTGCCGGTCGTGGAAGGGTATGAGTAAATAATAAATCTTTCCTCTCTCCACAATAGTCACTCCTGCGAGGTGGTCTGAAAAGTTTCCGACCTAACAAAGCTTTTATTTCACTAGCTTTTATTTATTTTATTATCATCTTCATGTTGAGGTCGGAAACTTTTCAGACCACCTGTGTATATCTGTCCATTCCTGTATTGTCGAGTGACCAAACATTTATCATTTAGTTGCAGTATTATTTTATTCTGAATTTCATGGAGAATTTCGATATTCCCAGTAATATTCTGTATAACTGTGTTTATTAACTCTCGTGATATATCTAATCTAATAGAGAAGAGGGAGAAATAACAAAACCTGTATATAATGTAGGGATGCTACAGGAAATACAGAATAATTTGTAAATGGATTCACTTGTGGATCTATAATTGTATATAATTGCCTGTAAGTTTAAAGGGGCTATGAAGGGGGGGGGGGAAATCTAATACTAATAATAATAATATTTATAGTCTAATTTCTTTATGTAAAGCAACACAACCATGTCGCTACAACACGGCTAACCTGTTTATTTTCGCAGCACTCCCTCGCATTATCCGGATCTGACCGAACCTTGGAACATTTTATTAGACGACATAATTACGCCTTGTCTTATACATTATCTTATTTAATTCATTTGTGTGCATAAACTCACACGATCAGAGGCAATTTTTTATCTACCTTATTAACATAAATAATTAAACATTAGCTGAATTAAGTTGTGCACATAAGTTGTTAGTTATGACTCCGTTTAAATGTTCGATATACATGTATAGCTTTGACTTGTAAAAATAAATCAAATTGTTTCGGAAAACAGATTACACGAAATTACATAGGTGACATTGGATGGGTCTTTTCCATTTCGCTGTCGTTTTCAAACGAGGCAGTGATGATCACCCAAGAGATGCTTTCTATTTATTTAGTGGAAGCGGCATTGTAGAGGACACTCGCCAAGGATAACGAACTCGGAAGCATGCTTGTTGCATGCTGTTTCATACATGTTAACTTCCTGTTGCAGTAGGAGTTTTCCCCTGCTAGCATAACTGTTTTACGAAACGCATATTCAAGCTGAAAGTGTTGTCACATTCTTTTGCGCTGGAGTTTATTCTTGTTAGGTTGAAAACAGATCTTGCTTTTCTTTTAAAAATTGTTTTTGCCTTAGAAAATCAGTTTGCGTCAAAGGATGTAACTAATACCATTTAGTTTGCTTGGGTGTAGTTCTTTGTTAAAAGAAAAAACAAAACAAATATTCAACATGAAATGTATTTAATCGATTGCCGAGCCCTATTTGAAAAACTTTATTTTCAAGTAAGCATTTGAGGATAGTCTTAAAATTTCAAGTATATGGTGCAATACACAAGTAAGAGTTTAATATGGCTGTGAAAGCGGTGTCAATGGCCGATTTAATATTTTTTGGGGGAATTTAGTCTACTAAAGTCTTATTTTATAATTCACGTTATTTATCAGCGCGTCGAAATCGTGATACGATACCTTACTTAATATGATAAGGAAATATTTATTTTATTGTTTAATTGATGGTTGTGGGCTAAGGTTAAGTAAAACAACATTTAATTTTGTCTTCCCACAAGTTTGTATTTTTATTTTACTAGCCCTTTCGGCAGCATATACTGCCGTTATCAATGCTCACAATGTTGCTCATATTCGCGGTGTCATACTTACTACAGCGTAGTTCCTCTTTTCCTCATATTCCGCCTGATAAAATTGGGCGTTGTTTATCATTTATTTTGTAACTACATTTTTCCGCAAGCAATTTTCAGCGCAAGAGATGGTTTAACTAATAAACTGAAATATTTTCGGTGGTAAGTGTTACGCTGTTACCCAATAATTCAACAATAATGTTCAAAAATATTTTCTTAGACCAGTTAATATCCTTCGATCTTGTTTTGCCAGATATGTATATATATATGCATATAGCTCAATTCTGTATATAATATAGTTATATAGTTCATAATTATTTTAACGATATTGTTTTAAAAAATAAATCTGGTAAATAATAAAAAAGAAAAATAATGGCGCAGTTTCCGATACATTAATTTATTAGTATTAGTAATAAACTAAATATGACTGTACTTATTTATCTTAACATTCTTGAATCGATCAAGCATATAGTTGGAATGTTGGTTACTAACATTATTCATGCTCCTTCAAGAACTTTGAACTAAGATACCGAACTTGACCTACATACATAATGTGTGAATGGCATTTGAAATTCTTCCGCTTATAAATAATTCCTGTTTGGTCAAGCTGAATCGCCGTTCAGAACGACCTCTGTTCCATTGTAGACTCATTGCAGACTTTGTTTCGGGGCAGTTCATATTACAGTTTATTTCTTCCTTTAAAGTCCGTGTAGGGTTTTTGTGATTACAATATCAATTATGAACTAAAATATATTTATATATGTAAACTATATCAAACACATGAAAATTTAAGGAACAACATCAAAATACTGCTGCATTCCGTTCGGGTTTTTAGTCTCTTAAACTACTTAGTTTATAGAACAAAGATAATAAATTTTATTCGTTTAGCAATATCGGTCATTGATAATTGGGTTTTTGAAAAAAAAATTATGATTTTAAATAGCTAAACAAAATATCCCCACAAACCCTTTTGAAATGGAACGGAGCGCCATTAAATACGTAACTTATATTATTGGAGTTTTAAAAATTTAATTTTTTAGAATAAAAAATATTTCTCGTTACCAAACGGAAAATCAAAACATTGAATCTTAAATTGTCTTAGATCAGCAGGTACTTTAGAAAGTTTCAAACCAGTTTATAGATGCGGGCCGACGATGCTGTTGTTATGTTTCAACCCAAAAAAGGACTGTGTCTCAGAAGGGCAATAAATAGTAATAAAGCAGCCGTAAATATGATATGGTTGTATGTAAATAGGAAAAATAACGGTCTTTCGAGGAAGAGGCGCCACGAGATCGTCCCACGGAGAAATTTCAACACGCAAAATATTGCCTTTGGACTTCATTTTTATTTGTTTATGATCTTGAATGAATAGTTAATGATCTACTTTTTGGGCTTTGGAAAAGAAGATAAATTCCGACAGTGTGACAAGCGATTTTGTGACAGTATTCATTCATATTTCGTCCTGTCCTGATGGCCTCTTTTGGACCTTATACTAATGAAACTGATTAACAAAATTATCTTTATCATCCATTAAGCTGTGTGGTATTCAATTTATAATAGCACTTTAGTTATTCATATGCTCTAGAGGAATCCGAATTCAGTGTACTTAAAAGTGTAATTAAATTGATATTTTATATGAATTATTGGCAAAAATGTCAATTTTTCAGTCCGAAGAAATTGTGATCTCTTTATTATGATTGATTGAATCTGATTGCTGTTACGACCAGTTCTATTCCTGGCACAAAGTTTTAATCTCATGTACATTTTAATCACAATATTTTTATTGTTATTATGAAAGGCTGAAGTTATGATTGATTTTTTTCATTTGATGATATTATTCCCCCGTCTTAAAATATATCCATTAAGATGAGAATCAATCATGATTTTATTATTACATCCAGTAGTGACACCCCACAGTAGCAATAAGAAGTCTCATGAATCAGAACGAATAATAATTATGTATTATTTTTTTTGGCTTAAAAAACAAATATTCATCGATTTTTTACTTCGCTTTGAATTTTTTTATTTTGTTATTATAATCTGTATAACATATTCTGTATAAAATGTAGTGAAATAATTTACTTTCATACCCGGCCGTGATTTCATGACCGGGAAAATTGATAAAATTGTTGGATGCTTGTTTTGAGACTACTTGAAAGTTGGAGCATAAATTCGGAAATGCTCGATGACGTTTAATTAACTTCTGTTTTGTGTGTTCGCTCTCTCTTCAAAAGAGTTATTTTCGATGCTGCTCTTATTTCAAAAGTATTGATGACATTTTTGTACTATTACACTGACGAATTTTTCAACTTTAGTATTGGACAACAGCAGGTATTTCCTTGTGCAGGGAACAACAGCATTGCCTGAGATACTTCCCGGTTATCCTTCTGTAAGACGGTCTTAAGTGCTGATATATATGCGTTCTTGACTGTACCAGATACTTAGAGATACTGATACTACTCAGAAGTATCTCGCAGATTATCCTGTGGGACTTTTCGTCAGTCTAATCCTACTTTTTTAATATATGCTGCGTGGGAATGATTGAAAAAAAAAATGATCTGTTTGCACGTCAGCTTAACAGCTTTCCAGGTATTTTAGCCGAGGTGAATGTATTTTTTTTTCTGAAATATTTAGTTTTACTTAAATCTTTAGTATTGTTTAATCGTTGATCTCAGGCTCAGAGGCCTTGCGGATTTTACCAAGTAAACTTTTGTTATATCAGCTGTACTTTAAATTTAGTTTATTTTAAATATATGAATTCATATTTAAAAACAAAGATTCCAGGGACTTAAAAAACAACAATTCTAAATAGCTAAAATATTGTCCACGATTAAATATATTAAAGAAGGCTTAACAAACGAAAAGAACGATTTGTTATTTCGCCCCTCAAAACTCTATTTTTGATAATAGCTTCGATTTTTTTTCTATTTTAAATGGGCCGTGAACTTTGAATTGAGAAATATTTAATTTTAGCGATATAGATCCGATCTTTCCATACTGTCCACCTTCCTGTTGCTGTACTTGGCTAACACATGGCGAGCATGATTTGGTGGAGTACACGATTTAGCGATTGATTTATTGTTATATCGTAGAACAGACAGGCAGACGCTTGTCGACCTGATTGAAAGTACAACCTGTCCCTTGTAAGAGGACTGGCCAGCTCGCTATGACTGCACTGGCCTTGACTGCCCAAAAGGAGGGCAAAGCCGAAGATGCGGCCGCCAGTTGCGGTGGAACAGGTGTTGTTTAGGCCGCGCCGACATCTTAGCCCCGGTGTTTACCTCCTTCTGTTTGATATCCACTTACCTGTTCCACTGTTCACACAGGCCTTGTCTTAGCCAATAGCTGTACTATGTGTATTAGCTCCCCTTACTAGAGAGCACAGGTATTAGTTAAGGGTAGTGGAGGATGCGTTTCGATTAGTGCTACATGTGAGGTTAGTCAATAATTACGATCGACTCCTTTCAAAATACCCTTGTTCCTCTGAATTTCAGTAGGTACTGTTCGAAGGTTACGACTAGAACGCATTAACTGCGAGTGAGCACGCAACTGTAAACTACCAGTTGACATATCATATTTTCACTCCGAGATAATCGCCTCGGCTTTACTGCTCGTGGTCGGACTACACATTAATTACACAAGTTTGAGAGAAGAAGATTCTAGTTAGAAAATTAGTATTTCGTCCTATAGTAGATGAATAGAACAACAGTGACTAAGAACTATTCAGTCCTCTTTGTAAGCTAACACACCTTCCTGGGGTCATTATTTCTTCATTATATTTAAGCTACACCATGCCTTTGGGTTATGTTGTTCAATATGTTGTTTTTCATTTTTTTTTTTATCGGATCCTCATCATTAACAATCGTTTCTTTTATCGCTCATTTATTTGCCGATCTATTTGGATTTGGGTCATAAGATTTTAGATTGCACATGATGCCCTAATACAAACAGGGGCTTGTTAATCGTATTTCTAAATTTCGTGCTGTATGGTTGCTCTAAGATTATTGGCGTAAAATGATCCAATAGAGCTTAATCTTTAAAGATATAATTCCAACAGTGATTTGACAGTGAAGTGTGATTTTATTTTTAGCAGCTTGGGGACAACAAGTAACTTATCATCAAGTAAAACTTATATATTATTTACTGTTGAATTTGACAGAAACATATATGCGTTTTTATTATCAACTAATCAATTAGTGGCATTTAATAAGGTTATACGAAAATGGAAGTAGTCAGCCAATAGGAGAAATATTAAATGTGGCCTCCATGTAAATGTTTAACTCTCTCCTCAAAGACTACATCAAAAACAAACAAACCCATAAAAATAACTGATTATTACGGTATAAAAAGACTTTAACTGATTTAACAATGATCACCGCATCATTTTGTGAACTATTCTTGACTTATTTTGATTAAAATGTTCATATAGCTGTCTCACTTATGAGCTTGTGCTAATTCTGTATCCCACCACAAAGCCGGCGAAGAACTTGTCCTGGTCAAAACTGGTTTTTAAATTAGAGGGCATTCCTGAACATAAAAAATTATATACCTGAATTTCGCCTTGTCCGTTTCTTATTTGTTTTTTACGATAAAATTTGATAGGCTTAGCTGAATATTCTCCTAGTTCAGACGATGAAAGTTGTGTTGAGATAATTCAGTAAAATTGACTCTTCTTCGCTATTTATTGTTATCTTCTTTAGAATGATATTTATATTCATTGTAATTCTAAAAATAAATATAGACTCCTACAATAAGCTGGGACTTTACTAAATTAGTATTGTCTAAAAGCGAGTATGACTGGAGAGATAAGAGATGCATGAGAGAGGAAGGGCACATCTGCTACCGCGGATGTTTAACATCTCATGGCTCAGGCGGTTCTTCCTTGGGCAGACAGAGCTACAGCAAAATGACGGTTGGAGAGTTCCTCTCCCGTCGTTGTTGAGATATTTTCAGCCTTGGTACAAGACAAAACAGTTGAGAAGTGGTTGGTGTGTTAATGCTTGCTGTCTCAACACGAAGGTTTTATATCAGTCTTTATCTTCCTTCTGCCTTTAGCTTTTCATAACATCACTTTATTTGATCTCGATCCTTTGATCTTGTTTGATTGTTGAAAAAGTGAAACGTGCTCCTTCATTAGTCAAGGCAAGTACGTATCGTATCAATACAATATTTATGGCTTCTTTTTTTTCAAAACCAGATTCCTTCCTGTCATAGAACATTAAATTAATGAATTTGGCCTCCTGATTAATAATATTTATTATTAGGACTTTAAGAACTATAGTTACAAAAATCCATTAGAAATGGCAACTTTTTCCTTAACATTAGTTTCAAACATGGGAGTAATACACCGGCGAAGTTTTCTTAAAACTTTGTCACATACATCCCTTTGCACCTAACTACCTTAAAGTTTAATTTTTCCTAATCCTTTCAATCAAAAGTCCTGAGAACAATAGTAAATGCCCCTTATTATGTCAGCAACAAAACCCTTCATAACGACCTTAATATACTCTACATTCTAGAACTCATCCCTTCTAAGTTTATGAAATTCCATAGTAACCTATCCAACCACCCTAATACTGTAGCACAGTCATTGCACTGCGCCACTCATTCCTATAATCCTCCTTGGAGACTGAAACAGCAGTGGCCTCGTGACCTGATATAAACGCGTGACAGTGGGGGTCCTGGCAATGGCCAGTTACTCCAATCATGTCCTGAGCGTCTGTGGCTCTCGCGCTCTTGGTCAGCCTCCACTGGCTAGTATCCGGTGACGTGGCTGACGGAGAAGCGTGGGGGACTTCCCAAGACCCCGCTTTCTCTTCGCATGTGGATTTGGGAGGTCTCTGGGCTGTCTGTAAATATTGTATGAATGAGTGAGTGAATGATGAATTGTAAATATGGTATGAATGAGAGCGTTTATCGCAATTACTGATTGCCTTATAAAAGGCAGATTGTAATTATAGCCCAATAAAGAGTATAAGTAATTTTTCCTAATTTTAATTATTCCAGTGTCGTCCCCATATTTTTTTAGTTATTCAAAGTTTTTTTGACTGATTTTTTTACACCAATTATGAATTAGATTGAATTTTTGAAACATGTATAAACGGAATACAGATATAGAAGTGAAGAAGTTATCGCTAGAGTCCGCATGGATTACTAAAATTCTTATTAGATGATTTTGAATAGACTACTCGATATTTTTTTTTAATAACTCTTTCGGTCACTGAAAATTTTCTTATTTAAAAAAAAAATGTATTACAAAAAACTATTGAGCAAAAAAAACCTATTGAAGTTAAACGATTGTTAGCTCTCAAAAACGAACGTCAGCCTGTGTGATTGGTACAATCAAAATGTTAAAAGCAGTATGCGTCAAATATCTTTTGAGCAGGGATTTGAGAAAGAAGGGGCTCAATTTCATCAGAAAGGAGGATTGGTCAATTTTAGAATGGGTTCTGGTATTAGATTTAGAAGGCTGACTCTTCAAGGTTTAATTTTTTTTCCATATACTTCCAGTTATTACCTCGTAACCTAAGAATATTCAGAGTATCCGGGGTTGAATATACCTTTAAATTTTCACGATTGGATCATTGTAGTAGAAAAGCCAGACAGACTGACTGATTTTTTTTTTTTTTTTTGTTTCGGATATCGATCACTGGATTAGAAGCCTAAATGAAGTACAGAAGTAACATCGATATTGTGCAACAGCTTCATAGATAACAGTGGTGATTGAAACGAGTTAGCCCAGCAATGTACCATAAAATGACTGCTCCGCCGCGAACGTGACAGTAATAATCCGCACTTTATTATTGCGAAATTGTCGAAGATATTAATGAAAGCGGGTAATCGATTTGATATCTCTTTTCCTTGATATTTTTCTCGCTTACTTCAACACTTTTGGCGGTATAGATCCTGCTAGAGTGAGGAAGTACTTTGGGTTCCTATGCCATGTACAATTTTTAGCAAAGAAATATACGTATCTCTTCAATGTGTGCAGGAATGGTAAGTGTACAGCTTTGAAATAAAATCTACGAATACCAATAAAGATTCCGTGACATAGTGGTTAGCTAGCGTGTAATCTAATTGTGGGGACCCTGGATCCTTCTCAAAGGATTATTTCAGATGGGAATGGGTACAGACGGGTCCCCTCAACCTCTTGAAGGAATTCGAGTAGGTGCTTGAATAGCTAAGCATAGAATACGGTCTAGAAAATCGAAATAAACTTAACAACTCTAGCATTTTACACATTGTGACCTATCGACTTATGTCTTGGTGAGAATTATACTATGGATTTTTTTTATTTAATCATTTAAATTAGTCAATCTTATTGATTAGTTTTGCAATTATCCGTTACTTAAGGGCGTTAGTAGATAATAGTTATAAATCGCCGAGTTATTAGAAAAATACAGCTACCGTACTAGATGGTTTTAATAATGATGAGGGGGGTGCGAAGCTAAGCTGTCTGGTTAGTCAACATTTAATTTAATGTAAATTACCTTGGCCGTAGCGTTACATTCATTACTTTCTTTTAAAAGCGAAACCGATTCATAAACCATGTTGTTTTATTTGGATGTTAATCAGTGACCTCATAGCAATTAATAGATCGAAAGTGCCATTGTAATCACATTGATTAAATACCATGTTCCTCAGTATTTTTTTTTCATAAACGCTTTCTGTATGTTCTGATATCCACATCAAGATAGTCATGAAATTTTATATGGAGATCACAAAAACATGAAATATGTGATCATCACCATAAAATATGATTGTGTCCTTGATTAATTACTATTTTATATAATATACGATTTTGACCTGGGCATTAAATTCAACATCTCAAAGTACTAAATAACAATATGTAATTTGTGTTCTGTTTCTTTAAAACGTAAATACGAAAATTAATTCACCCTGTAACTAACGCCGTATTCCCAACTTTAGCTTGACCACCAGTATTTTTTAGAGGCATATTTTGTTTGGTTGTTCCCCAGAGATTGTCCGATATTTTTAGCGAAAAATGAAAGCATGATGCAAAATAATGTTGGGACTTTCATAAATTACTCGGTAGTTTTCTGTCATATTCATTATGCTATAACATAAGATATGTACACATCCTGATTAGTAGCTTGTATTAAACGATGTGGCTCTATGAGACAATAATTACAAAAAGTTATTAATTCTTTTTTCAAAATTTTTATTACATGTCAAGAAGAACAGAAAATTGCCTATATCTGCTGATTCTAGTTGCGCTACTTTCTATTAACTCCCATTTAGCACGTCAACAAGATTTCCATATTTAATGCACGTCGACGATAAGTTGATTAATGAAAAAAACTGGAGGGCCTGAGCATAAAAATGGATAAACATCTCCATTTCTCTACTCATTTTAATAATAAAATAGAAAAAGTACGACGCAGATCATACCGGCTATCGCACTTGCTAACTTCACCCAACCTGTCGCTTCGTCTCAAGCTGATGATATATAAAGGTGTACTCCGGCCAGCTCTGCTGTACGGCGCCCCGCTATTTACCCACGTGACTGACAATACAGCCAAATGTCTCCAACATTTCCAGAATGGGATCATGCGAAAAGTGGTCCGACATACCTCTCTCGAGAGGCTACAGAACGCTGACCTGCACCCGTTGCTTGGTGTGCCGTCGGTAGGTGAGTTCATCCGCCGGAGACACATCAATCTTTTTGGCTCGTTGCAGCACCTAACTAACCCAGTGTTTAACACTATGACCCCACCACCCCTCCCGCATCGAGGGCAACAGACTGTCGGGGGAAAATGAGGTTAAGAATTAGTATGTAAGTTAGTTTAAGTTTGATCAAAAAGGTGAGCCCCATCACCTTTATTAGTCAGTTTAGTCCAGTCACGTATAATGTGTATCATTATAATTGTTTATTCATTATATAATTTATATATATATATATATATATATATATATATATATATATATATATATTATTTATTAATAAAAAATCATTTCGCTGCCACTTTGTTTTCAATCTTCGTCATTCAGGGTTCCTCGGGCATACTGTGATGAGTGTGATTAAAAACAATCTGTCTAAATATGAGTTATGGTCCCCGTGTGCTTGTATGAACGGAATACTTGTATGGTATCTACAAGTCTGTGTGTAATGCGCGGTCAGGTGGTAGGGTGAGTTTGTGATTTGTCGAAGTACTATTTTGTATCCAGTATCCGCTTACTAAATTATATTCTATATTACGTTCGTAAAATCATCTAATAGTTTTAGTAACAACATATGCTCTTGGTGCATAAATTTGACCGGGTGGTTTCTTGCGCAAGACATAACACATTATATTATAACTTAGAAATGTCAAACGAGGAGACGCCTATAAAAGCTCTCAAAAATCTCTACTCAGTTATGCAATTGTTGACATCTTGGAATATCTTATATGGTCAAAAGCCAGTGATTTGTATTCCTTTTGCACCAATCGGTTTCCCTCATTTCAGATGACCAGTGCCTCAATAACAAGAAGAAGATATACAATTATTTTACATTGGCCTTACGACATAGTACGGGTGGGCGAAATAATTTATTCACATCAGCCTTATCGGTGTGATGTGTGTTCATCGCGCATTGTGCAGTGTGACGCCTTGTGACGTTGGCATAAGAGAGCTAATTCATTGTCCGGACGTATCTTTATTTACCTCACGATGTTTTTAAAATAGCTTTGTTGTTAAGGCACCAGCTTCATTAAGTAGAAATCTCATTACTCCATTAAACTGATAAGTTGATTGATGTACGAGAGTCATTCAAATATCCTGATTCTCATGTTTGTTTCTCAAATATAACAAATAACTTGTATTTACTGCAAATATATCAATTGTTTAGTTCTCTCAAGGTACAACCCTATAATATAAAATACAAAAAAAAAATATTTTTTTGCGTATGCATTAACGATTATAGTGGTTATCATTCCCTAAAAGAAACAAAAATATAAAAAAATTTATTTTATTCTTAGGGGACAATGTTCGAGAATATTTCATAAATTGCCAATTTGATCGCTAGGCTTATAATTTTTGAATACACTCAATAATTTTTAAATCTATCAATATTTTTTTATGTTCAATTCTTCATTATGCATTGTAATCCTAGGGACTCGTCATTCGGGTGTACACAGAACCTGATATCCCTAAGTGTTTAATTGATTCTTCTTCTTATTATTTTGTATTTATTTCTAATAAGAATTGACATAAACCTCCAGTTTCTGTGGAGAGGATTGAGTGTTATAGGGTTTGAAAACATAGCATGAGGGGAATTATAGGCCAAACTCCACGCTGTGTAATTGTGTCAACTTTTCTACCAATCCTTTGTACCCGTTCTGATATCAAGTCTCTACCTTAGTACTTGTCACGCCCCTCTCCCGTACAGATGCTCACGTTCACTTTGGACACAATGATAAAAATTATACATATTCTGCTCAACTGGTTATGCACTCCAACATAAGATCAGAATAACTTGTCTAGCAATTTAAAGCTATGTACTTAACAACCACCTCGGTATCAAACATTAGTTAAACAATCATTAATAAATGAATAATATGGAATAGTTTACCAACAATAACGTAATTTCAACTGGCACTAGCAAAACCTGCCTGCTTTGTATCAGGTTTAGGGCAGACAATCGGATGTCATCAATTTGGTTTTCTTTTGTTTTACTGTCCGGCCTTGAGCTCTCCCAGTTTAGAAAAGCGTTTTTGATAACATTTAAGGTATTGTGTTCGGACATGGGGTCGTTTTGAATCTACATAGGGTGGGTCTCATGCTGAATATTTGGTGATCCCCATTCACTTAACAGGAAGGAAGGGATAGTTTCTTATTTCTGTAACATAATATATTATACTAGTATAAATATTATTAAATAACGGTATAAATATATGTTTTGCAAAATTCTGTATCTGTCTCGAACGCTTAATCCTTAGGAACTACCAGCCTTTTACTCCATTGAATATTATCTATTCAAGAATTTTCGTAAATAATCTGATTTACAATACTTTTAGAGCGAATATTATAAGTATTTTGTTCTATAATATTATAATGATTTTATAAGTAACATGGAAACTCCCCCTGGATGGTAATAGGATCGACATGCGTCTTATTAAAATATATAAATGTGCCATTTTACCGATTGTGCTCATCCAACAGACATCATAACGATTTAAAACGAATTAATTTATTATTATTACTTTTTTAAATTAATACCCTAATCTTAATCTTTAATACCACAAAGTTTATTTCAAGAATATAATCAAGTATACAATTAAAAAACCTAGATAACATGGTATTTTATCAAACCTCATTCAAAATATATTGCATACGATATCAATTACAACCGGGTGATATTAACCTAGCTATGGTAATAAATAACAATTATCATAGGTCATCATTCATCTGAACCAAACCTACATTGTAGAAGATATGCGAAGTAGTCCCAAGTTTGATGAAAGTATAACATCTTTTATTCACCAATCGAAGCCGATATCTCAAAAATATACAGCTAGATCTAAACCAGCGGCTAACGTTCAATTTTTTTTTTCTTTAGGGCATGTCAACCATAGGGATCATTGAAGTGCCTTCCCTAAAGTATGATTTCAGTAGGTAGAATTGTATATAAGATATGACTGAATGAGCTCTTTCATCACAATTGATATTAATAATAATTTTCTTGTACAGCATTAAAGTAATTTTCTACTTAAGTTTTTTACCATCTTCAATTAAAATTCATTGTAGCTGTTTTACTGATACTGGTCTTTTCCGACCTTTGATTAAAGCCTGTAACAAATTGTCGTTATCGCTGTGTAAAGGATTTAATAAGGCAAACACTGGCAGGTGCCCCAACTTTATGACTGATTCACTAGGCATGGTTGCAACATCTAATGGCATCACGCAGCTCTTCGGCTTTCTTGATAACGTTTATTATTGTTATATATTGTTCCTGTTCAAAATGGTTAATTAATAAATATGAGTATTATAACCTGGACAGTTTTTGTGCCATCAATGAAGGCTTTGAATCCGTTTTGGTCTGATCTGAAAAGTATTATTGGAAACAAACGCTAAGCTCTAGTGGAGTTAAGTAGGGCAAAGGGCTCATGGGGTCATCGATCTACCGCAGGGCCTCACTGCCTAAGGAACTAAGTGTCCTAGGAATTGCGAGCCTTCGCTAAATGTATTGTCATTCCGTCCTTGAATCCTTCCCAGGCAAGCTTGCTCGAGGCCTGCTTATATCAATTTTCCCTTGACAGTCGGATTTCTGATGACAATCGGCGACAGGGGTAATAATTAATTATCAAATGTTTCTCATCAGTGTGGTGATTTGATGGATGGAAGTTTTGGGTTCGGGGCTTTAGACGGACACTGGATTTTTGTTTCACTTGCATTTTCGTAAACTAGAAGTGGTTCTCAGTACATCCTATCTTTGCTGCGTTGCTCCCTGCCCTCATTGATGTGGGTAGAACAAATATCTACTTTAGCGGATTCGGACACATGGTATCCAAAATGCACGGACGGAAGTGTTATATCAGAACTAAACAAAATATAACGATCGTTCAATATAAACTTATAAGATTTAACAGCAAGCAGCTCGAAATTTCTCATGTTCACAGAATATTATAAAACTATAATATTATAAAAGGAATCACATCAAATTACACACGATTACTTAAATTCACCAATACAAGGACTGTCATGGCAGATACCTGATCTATGTTTTAATAATCGATGTGGATTATCAAAGGTTGGACTAATTAATTCTTGGATATTCTTAATTAAAAAAAACAAATGTTTTCATAGAGAAAGCGAATAGTTCCCTAATGAAAACCTAACAAGACATTCTGATGACAAATTACAGAAAAGGTGCGGCATCTTGGTTCACTGGACAGATCTGAGAACAGTATTTGAAGTTGAAGTACATACAAAGAATCCGTCTTTGTTTCAGCACATTTATAGCAAGTTTCACTTCAGAAGCTCCTCCGTATTAGCAATCATTCCGAAGGTGTGAAAATCAAAATATATAAAACACTAATGCATACTTACCAAGCAGGGTTGATGAAGTTTAAAATAATGTGTACTGATACCTTGGACCTTCAATGTTAACCGGAGAATTATGAACGAATAGCATCTGAAATAGAAAGACAATTAACCAGCGAAAAGGCTCGTAACCGGGAATGATTTAGATATTTGTTTTAGGGAAATTTAGTAAAGATCCATAACAGCCAATGCGAGTCGGACGGCCTAATTTATGATAAGAAGTTACCATTGCTTCCTATGCAAGGACCTAACTTGGTACAAGAAATTGAATGGCATCAGTGCTCAAGAAAAAACAAATCGGTGATGGTTGCGGTAGCTGGCCAGGACTCAATTGTATGAGGTTTCAGGTCGTTAATAGTTATAATTATTAATTAATGTTCAAACATAGCATCTTTGTGTGCACATTGAAGGCATTTATATTGCTTCATGTCAAGACCCCATTTATCTTGTGGCTACGACATATTCGACGTTTTGGTGAATAGGTACTTCAAATGTCAAGATAATAAAATGCGGGAAGACAAATAATAATGTTCGAAATTTAAATGAACGGTGTCATAATCTAGAAAACCTGAAGCGAATACTACTATTTATATGAATCGCTGCAGAATGAAATAATGAATAGAATCGATCTTTGGGGCTCATCGATCCTCCGTTGGTTGCGACGGCTCAGCCGCTGCTTATCGTTGAAGATTAGCAATAAATACATTATTCATCAACAATGAATAATTTATTCCTTGTGCAGTTGTGGCAGAATTGATTCATCGATACACGAGTTTATTTCACTATCTACCAATATCTACAATTAAACACACTTCATGGCTACTTATTTTTTCTCTACTTTATCTCAATAAATATTTACAAAAGAAACCTTGTGGTTAGAGCGTAATCCTAATCACATCCACTTTTAAACATTATTCCATTACATTATATTATCCATACTGAAATATACATTCTTAAGTGTTAAAAAAAATTACATATTTCATGGTTTAGTATGATTATTCAAAACCAGAAATATTTTGTTTCCATCATTTGGTTGCTTGCCTCCTTGACATTGAGTGATTCGACTTCGTTTACACAAACAATATTACAAAGCTCATATAATATATGAAACCTCATTAATTAATTCATTACTTGGTACTTCATGGGCCATCTAGAGATAAAATTATTTAATGTCAACATTGATATCTTCTTTTTCAACTTAGCTAAAAAAATATAAAAACAATAAATATGCTGATACCACTTATATTAACGATTTATTTGGTGGTTTCAGCTCCATGTAACGTGTAAACATTCAGCGTTTCTAAGGAATTTATGACTATGTGATACCTCACACCTGTCTGACATTAAAAAAAAAAAAATAAACTTCCTGTTTATTAATTAGCTAGAAATTTACAATTTAATGAGTAGTTCTGCATATAAATGTAAATATCTTGTTTCTTCTTTAGCGTCCACTTGATTGAGGTTGCTTCCTAATTAATATTTATCTCTTTCAGTACACTAATATTTGTATTTCTTGATTAATTAAAATATGTAGTTTATTTACCAGAAACCGACACTAATCACGCTCTTAACCTGTTTGAAAGTGGAACGTCTCTTTTTGGCCTCGGCAACAACACCAGGGGATTGCTTGTTTGTCTCCGTTGTTTTCTCATAAACCTAAGCTGTATTGTCGATTGTCATTAGTAAATCGCGAACTAATTCCTCCATTTAGCTGTCGTGTTAATAATTTTCGTTTGGTTACTTTTTCTTACTAAAGTTACAAAACTCCAACATTGTTCGTGTTGGGTAATAACGGTATTCGTGCAGTTCGTGGACCGATGCGATTACCATACGGGCTATATGCGCATGTCCAACCCGTTACAGTTAACAAAATTATTTTAAGTAGCTCACAGAAATTATTCAATGAAAATCGTTGGTAGCTACTGATATTTATTACACTATACATATTAATGATAGTGATGATAAGGACCTAATGTGCCTGTACGAAGTATATTTCTCCTACGAAGGCGTTGATGATCCCTAGTTTCACCCTAGTAGGTAGTTTTGTTTCGTGATAATTAGTTTTAATTTTTAGCGTTATTATTGTTAATTTTTAATTAATTTAATTGTATTTATTTAATTTTTATTATTAATGGGGTGGCAGGCTGGCTATAGCCAACTCTCTGGTATCCTTCTATGGTTCGATTACATAGTGCAAAAATCTAATTCTAGTCCAATCAAATAACAAAAAGGCAATAAAGGGTTAATATAGCTAACTGATATGCTTAGACAATAAGTCATTGATTGCGGGGTTTAGTAATGTGCTAGACTTTAGGTGATTTGATATTGAAATATAAGGTATCAAAAAATAATTTATTGCAGAATCATATTTTGTCTGCATTTAATTTTGTTTATGAGTAGTTTTCGGCAGGGGAAAGGTAGTAAGTCATAAAATAATAATTTTTCAGGGGACAAAACCAGTTTTGCGCTGCTAAAATATGTCTAATTTTGCAAAATAGAAATAAATTATATGAAATAAGAACTTAACTACTTCCGTCCCTTCTTTCCATGCTAAAGGGTGTACTCATTATTACCGTTTTCTATAAAAAATATAAAAACAAATTTGTTTCTATATAATATATAATATAATCTATATAATAGCCAGGGCATTATTGAAAATATATTGGTTTTATATGAATGAGGGTATATATGAATAGGAAGCGTTGAAAAATGTAACATTTGGGCCGGTGTATTTCTCAATTCTTGCCTCAGAAAATATACGTATGTAAATTAAAAATATGATCTAAATTTCTTTTTTCAGATTTTGTTATAATTGCTTATTATATAAATCTAATGTTATTGATACATAGACAGAGGGAGATGAATTTTTTTACATGGACTGATGTCGGTTATTTTTCAGTTTCAGCATTTACTCATCTTATTTTAAACCAGTTATTATTGATTAATAACAAGTAAATTTGTTGGATAGCTCAGGATTTATCTTGTAGCGTTCAATTATTTTGTTTCAAAATATTCACCTTTAAAAGTTACTACCTAAAAAATTATTTTTCAATTGGATACAGAAAATTTTTTTTGTCAGGAACGCTGATTCTGAAAATATGATGTAAGTTTAATTTTTTAAAAATATTTTATTGTTGAAAATTTTTTTCAAAAAGGGATTGTGATTGAACGATGCTTTACAGTAGTCACCCGTCAGGGCCTTGGTACGAACCTAGACCATTAATAAATAGTTGTTTTGATTCCTATTTATCATGCTCTAAATTCATTACTCGTACGTTTTTACATATGAATGCCACTTGAAAACCACTTTCAAATGATTTTTATAAAAACATATTCTATTTGTTTATGAAGAAAATTTCGTCTAGTTTACGATGCTGCAATTGGGAATAATTTAACTTAAATATTTTTTTAGTTATAACTTTCCATTCAACAAAAAAACGTGAAAACCTTAAAAAAAACAACTCAAAATATAAATTAATGGTCGGAATTGGGCCGTATCCTGAATGAACTTTTCTGTTGCATTTGAGGTCTACTACCACTTCCTTAGCTTCCCACTTTCCACTTCCTGTGTAGTGTACGATGTTTTTTATGATGCTGCAGCGATGCTTTTTTTTTTTTGTGGCAAACGCTGTTTTTGTGAAGTAAATAAATCTTCATGAAGTATTAAACAAAAAATGTTTATCTTTAATTAAATAGCCAACCTTGTTTATTCTCTCTTTGTTCGGTAAACAGTGTTTAAATATTTGTGTAAAGTTGAAATATATTAAATTAATTTGGTTACAATTAGTTACATTTATAATTGTCTATGTTAGTTCATATTTCACTTACAAAAAACGGTTCATGAATAATGCTTAAATACTCTGAGCTGTGCTCCAGTCCTGATTAAGATCAGACTGACAGTAAAGGTACTCTGGACTTTTAAACACTTTGTTTTTTTATTTATGCTTCAATAGAAGAACTCAATGTTAATTTACTTTTAGTTTAATTTACTTATTGAATTGTTATTTGTATTTTTATTAGCTAATAGGAAAGTTGTAGTTCATGTAAATTTTGTAAGTAAGTGTAGATTTTTAAATGTAATTCTGATCAAGGTCTATGATTAGTTTTAAAAAAATATTCATTTTCTTAGGCCTTACCCAATTTTTAGAAAGGTATTGTGTTTTTTATGACTGTATTAAACCTATTTTGACATCAGTTTTCGAATTTCGACACATGATTGACAAAGGAACTGTAAAAAAAAGTCTACATAATTTATTTAATACATAATAATAAATATAATTATAATACGCACATCTATATAATTTATTGAATTGAAATATGAAAATAACTTGAACATTATTCAATTATTAACAGTTATCGATGTGCTAGTGATTTATTCTCCAATTGTCCTCGCTTTATAGAAATTTTCTTTATCTCAATAGTTTTTATTCAAAACTAGAAGCCCCTAGTTTTTCAGTCTGTCTGTTCGTGCCGATTTTTGTTAGCCATTGGTGAAGATATACAGTTTTGTTTTAAGAACTGTGTATATGTAGACAAATATAGCCTATTAAATGTGATGCTGCCATTAATTAATGCCTTACTTGGTATTAAAACATAATATATTTTTATATAATTTTGAGTAAGTATCAAATTAGTTAATGACTTCTTGATTAGTAATCCACAATAATTACTGGGAAATTAATGGACTTAGTCCACAAAAGGTCATTAAAACTGTTATTGAAATTGTTTTTGTAGACTTTTCAAAAATTTTCTTATTTTACATAGCCTTTGAATTTTGACTCCACATAGGTTTTTACTGTTGTACTCTGAGGTGTGGTCCTGAGGAAACTGTGGAAATGAGCTGACGTAAGCGGGTCTGCATAAAGTGCGTAGGGCGGGGCAGAAGAAGAATCAATACTGGCTCAGCTGTTGACGTTCCACGCTTTCAGGTCCTACCGTTATCTGGAGTTGATTGCCCAGGTTTTCATGACCTCATCATCGTTAACATCGTCTCAATAGTTAACAGTGAGCCGTGAATTTATTAACGAGTGGTCGTATTTGTTGGGATATCGGCTTAGATAGATAAAACAGAATCATTAGATCAGCATAAAATTAATTAACGGAAATATTTTTACGTAAAATGTATGCGCCAGGTCCTAGCATGAGATGCTCAAGAAATTAGCATGAGTTTTCCCCAGCTCAGCCAACAGTCAAACACTTCACACTACAACTATCTCAAATTATGACCGTATGTCGAAGCGTTGTTTATTAATACATCTGATGACCTAACATCCTTCCTCCTATACAAAAACATCCACTCATATTTGGAAACAACTTGCAATTCATTATACAACTACTTATTCAATGTTTAAGATTCTTTTTTTTTTTTTTAATTTCAAAACCTCAAACAAAAATACAATGTACAAAAAGAAAAATAACAAAATAATTGGATTACATATTTTTCCTCTTTCTGCATTTACATGCATTTGGCGGAGTCCATAAATATAGTGAAATTTTTATTGTCGTTAAAAGTTCATCGTTCTTATACAACACTAGGTGATGAGGCTCACCTTCTATTTGTCACCGACAAAGATTCTTAGATTTAATTACTTATCATTAATTGGGTTATGTTATTTTAATATATTGAGAGTATGAAACGCAGTATACTAATGGCCATCTTATTTTTAATGCGAGTGTAATCAGCGGTACTGTTTCGCTAGCTGCCTTTAAGAGCAATATAAACATTTATTACCACTTAGGCCTCCAGTTTATGTTGTGTGTTTACAGACTACTTAATGGAACAGTCAAAGATACAAGTGTTGTGTCGAGCATTGCATGTACGGGAAATGTACACCGGCTCTACCGGTATAGGGACGGGGTTGTTGACTCGCCTGATAGCCGTCAATAAACGTGCTTGGATGTTTCTTTCTGCCGGTACCATGTCGCCTTAGGGCCAGTAATCTGGTATCATTCCTCAGTCCTGGAGAGTCTTATGTGGCGCTTCTACGCTGCATTCCCACTTTTATAAAACGGAATTTTCAACCCGTGGAGTTTTAGGGAAATTAACTAGGGAAATTTGTTTTACTGAAAATGGCGGAAATGTATAAAGGCTCACTGCTTCGAGGATCAGTAGTCTCTCAACTCTTCTGCCAGATCTTTAAAGAGGGAAACGTTAAAATTTACGAAAACGGGCCCACATTTTAACGAACAACTAACCGCTATATTTACCCCGATTGATTCATTTTTAGGCTGCTAGCATAGAACGAACCAAATGACGAATGGCTATCGCTTTTCACCTGTTTGAAAGTGGAGCCTATTTTTTAGGTCTCGGCATAATTTTTTTTATTACTTTCTTAATAATTATTTCCGTAAACGCTAGTACAAATATTGCCTAGGGTTGTTCTTTTTATAATTTTTCTTGCGTAACTCAAGGCTCTTCCATTGCATGTAGCTTCATTTACGTTTTCTAAAAAAACAACAACGTTCATTTGTCAATAGACTGTTTTCATTTCGATGCTAATATGGTGTAGATTTTTTTTTGACATGAATGAAAACAAATGTGGCAGAAGGTGTTTACATATTCATGTTATGTGGCCTTACGTACTTTACTATTAAACTCTCAATGGATGAATGGAACGTAAAAGGTAATGTTTCGAAACTCCTAATGTATACATCCTTTTTCATTTTTAACACCCATTTAAAATATGTCAAAATACTTTTTTTGACAGCAAACTGTTAATAATAAATATATATATATTATACAATATACAGATTTCATAAACGTATCCCAAATCTTTTTTTTCCCTTTCGATTCGGTTTGTAATCCCTCATTGACAACGTTTTAAAGGCACATTACCCGAAATTGAGCTTGTGCAATCAATACTGTTTCTGAATCTATAAAACTCATTTTGGACTCATCCCTCTTTCTGTATCCAAATGCGCAAACGGAATCTGGCCATGTTTAGCCCTTTATTAAGTGGTAAAGAACTTTATTAAAAAACACTCTCGTGGCTCTATTATTTATATCTTGGACGTGAGCTGTAATGGGCTCCACGAAAACCGTGTCATGTTCCGCTACAATGCAGCATAATTAACATATTAATACTCAC
This sequence comes from Acanthosoma haemorrhoidale, assembly GCA_930367205.1. Lineage (NCBI taxonomy): Eukaryota > Metazoa > Arthropoda > Insecta > Hemiptera > Acanthosomatidae > Acanthosoma > Acanthosoma haemorrhoidale. The sequence goes on from OV884011.1 coordinate 130,467,991, forward strand.
TACATAATGCTACTAGCATACTTCATAAGTTCAAGGAATCTATAAATAATTTTATGGTATATATTTGTTCTATAAATCGTTGCACCTATAGTGTAGATTGAAATGCATTTTGTTTTTTACATTTTCTATAAATGTCTCATTTTATTATCCTTTATTATAAGTATCGTAAACTATCATATTTAATTACATTATATTAATTACAATTAATTTTGTTCCTCTTTTTAAAAGGATGGATATTTTGAAGAATTAGTTCTACGACGGAATGCTACTAGCCAGCATAGTTGCATTCCAACCCATATATAAGACATTGGAGAAAACAATCCACCTTTAATATTCATTCATGATAACGTAGATGGTTGTGTTTATATACATGCAGCTATCTATAAAAAAAAAAAAAAATCAATATCTTGTTCTATCTTGATAATGAGCAAAGCAATTAAACCAGTATGTAAAATCTGTTTTTTTTCCGCGAGTTATTGCACTTAATTGTTGTAATTATTTTTACTTTTCTTAATTCCCAATTTCCTCCGAATAAATCAATGTTCCTTATTTTAATTGTGTTCTGACTTCGAGGAAGCTTTTTTCATTACCAAGGCCGATTTTTTTTATTCGAATCCTTGGGATATCAAACCAGTTGTTGCATAATCCAATATTATTTTAGTACTATGAATATTATCAAAATAAGATGGACACTATCACCGACCATTACATACAATTCATGACAGGCTGTTATTGTGGTGCCTACCCTATTACAGCCCCAGGTTTCTTTCTATATATACTAGATCATACATGCTTACTGATTGAAATTTTCTTGTATAATCATAAACTATTTGTTTTTCGAAATGCAAAAAACAAAAAATAAAGACGTTACTTTAAGTAACACGTGGATTCTGGTGTAGGTGGATTCTCATTTGTATTCATTAAGCAGTTATTAAATGACTAAAAAATTCTACTCTGTGTTTTTAAGAAAAAAATATGTAGTTGGAAGGTAAATAACGACAAATTAAACAAAAAACAAACTTAAAATAACTAAAATTAAAAAATAAAACAATGAAAAGACAACTTACGAATTAACGCGTACGAACTATTATTTCCAACTCAAAAAAAACCTTCCATTTTTTCTACATTTATAATACTTTTCGCCTTAATCACATTTTACCTAAATATATACAGTGTATTCCTTTAAATATTAGAAACAGCCTCCACTGGCTAGTATCCGGTGACGCGGCTGACGGAGGAGCGTGGGGGACTTCCCAAGACTCCGCTTTCTCTTCGCATGTGGATTTGGGAGGTCTCTGGGCTGTCTGTAAATATTGTATGAATGAGTGAGTGAATGATGAATTGTAAATATGGTATGAATGAGAGCGTTTATCGCAATTGCTGATTGCCTTATAAAAGGCAGATTGTAATTATAGCCCAATAAAGAGTATACTATCAAAAAAATATTAGAAAATTTCGAATTCAATAATTTTCTAGATCAGTGCCTCCAGACACACCTTAAGACAGGTAGATGACCTGTTATTATATAAATGATAACTATGATTTTTTTTCCCATTGCTCAAATCATTTCATTGTGGTTCCAAACTAGCAATGGTTATACTCCATTAAGATATCAATATATTTATGGGTGTGTACAGGGAATATTATGTTATCGTTGAATTTTTATTTTCATGAATCGTAATGTGGTCTTAGACGAAATTATATGGAGTTAATGAACGGTGAAAGAAAATGACCTAGAAAGCAGGTGCAGGTAGGTAGGTATCTGAAGCGGAAAGGAACAGGTGGTGGGCCAGGTAAGGGAGGCGGTCCCATTGTTAAGTTCTCACGTATCTAGGTGCTTCTCAAGTCGTCCAGGCTCGTCGAATAATTGAACAAATGAATGATAAATAATTTTTATGAATGAAACCTGATTTTGAATAGTAAAAAATAAAATAATTAAGGTATTTTCGCTCTGAGCTAATTAAGTCAAAAGATATATTTTCATATATTTTAATTTTTACCGGCTAAACCATTGAATTGATTATATCCTATTTAGCATTTCTTTATTAGAACTTAAAAAGTGAATAAACAATGTCTAGCGGTGCTTATAGGATAAATATGTAAGGTTTTTGAAAATATATTAAATTGTTATGAAAAAAATACTCGAAAATTTTCGAACTAATTCATACCTTGTCTTGTCTATTAAAAACTGCCTTATTACCAAATAAAATTGTAAATAGCGAAAACATCAATTTAAAAAATTAGGCTTTTCCCCCCTTCAAAATTACGTCATGTACACACATATTAATTGGTCATAATAAGCGTATATGGAAAGCAGGATATCCAGGATATACATACATTGTTTGCCACAGGCGTGAGAAATTACATTTTTGCAACGAGTCTTTTTTTGCCTGAATTATTAGTAATTATGTTAATAAATTGAGTTTTCTATTTGTGATTCATTTTTTTATTTGATCACTGAAAATTAAAGCAGCTGCAACTATGCAACTTGAGTCACGATAATGCATTCATGTAATAATTGCATTCGGTAAAAACCATAGATAGGCTCGTTTCAGAGCGTCATCAGACGAATAGAATTTTCTATATTCCTGATGTCTTTGGACGTTTCTACTGTAATAAATAATTGATTTTTATAGTGCTGGAATTTTTTTAGCGAAATCCATATTTATGTAGTAGTCTTTTCCTCGAGGTAATCTGCGCGTATAATTTATAACTAACCTTCCTAATAATCTTCATGTTTAAAGAAAATATAATGTAATGTTTTGAGTTTCTTTATTATTTAAATTTATTTTATACACGGCAAACATCATATCTAAATATGATTGGAGTGAAAGAAACTTTATGTTTTATGTGAAGTTGGTGAAGGTGACCCTTTATTTTTTATAACTAGACCAGATTTGCTAATTTATTATTCAAGTGTGAGGCTACTTTGTTGCACTTACCTTCATTAGCATTTCTTTACCATTGGTTACTAGTAAATTTTGGTGAGGAGAATATAAAGTTTACAGGAAGCTGTACCAGGGACTAAATGGGCTGAGAAACCGCTGTATCATCATCAAAGGAAGGAGTGGTGTCAGGGAGTAGTAGGAATTCCTGTGTATAGTAGAGGGCCTAGAACTGTACCTTGAGGAAAGCTGGAACTCGAGTGGAAACAACGAGTAGTTTGGGTATTCTGAGCCGCAGCGAACAGTGAAACTACGGTTAGATAGCAAGGAATGAGCAATAAAGAGGTTTGTTTGAATGGATTTCAGTTTGAAGAGCCCGATCATTTTTAAAGTCGAATTATTGTAGAATGCACATCAATACGGGCCAAAGACGATTACCTGTTTGGTAGTAGAGGCTCTCGCTTTGAGCTTAGCAATGACCATGCAGTCTATGTGTAAACTACCGATATTGTCAAGCCTTGATCAAACCTACAATAGGGAGGGGGTACATGGCAAAAAGCACAATAGTAAAAAAAGATGCTCCCAAGGATATTAGGCGATTATAACGCCCAATATGTTAAACACATCTGCTATCAGCGATATTTATCCTGTTTGCTACGAGTCTATCTCCGTCGTATCTGTTTATCTCCCGCCTCGTCGGTTCTTAGCCTAATGTGCGTTCGTCGTGGAATGCTAATGCCATAATGTCTGGGCTAAGCCGTCTTTTTGACAAAGCAAGCATCAATTATGGCCTTCTCAGTCCAAATAACAGTTATCAATGGTTCCTTCCTACCAATGTCATTTCTACAATTTTCACGTATAAAAATCTTAGCGTTCCTCCTTATATTTAACGACGACTTCCTCCGTCAATAACAAAATTTGAGTTTTATCACCAGCATTATGTTATCATTGTAAACACAAACGCCATTTTCCTTTAATGGCGTGCGATTGACGTCATATATTTTAATTTTGAAAAAAGTAAGTAAGTACATTACTTATGAACGTTTAATAATTAACTATGGGAAATATATAATATTTATTAATTAAACGATGAATGAAAACATAGAACTTCTTAATACATTTTCTGGGATATATAACTTGCAATATTATCAACTTTGGACTTAAAACACTAGCATGACTATTCCGGCATTCACGGGGTGAAGTAGTAACACCTTGTAACTCCTTGGCATCAAGATGCTGGCTTCAAATCATTAAATGAACAGGTAATTTTAATTCACTTCTGTAAATAAAAGTACAAATATAGCTCATGAAATAATAAAACTGGATAGCTTTTCCGGACCAAAATGGAAGTCCATCCATGGAAACTAAAAAAAAATAATACATATTACATTTAGATATTATTAGTATTGGGAAATACTTAGTTCTGTGGATAGAACGAAAATATTAATAAGGCATACAATTTTTATTTTTTTGTGTTAGGGTTTGTCTTGAGCACACATCATCATTGATGTCCCTTGCGGTTGACATACATGGCATAAATTTTCTCTGCTGATATCAAATTTGCCGTTGAATGATGCCAAATAACACTTGGTAGTTGAGCGAGGTGAAAATACGCTAATATTAGTTAGTTAGGGTGCAGATTAAAGATGAAGAAAGGAGCAGCTTTAATTTACGATCACTTTATCTCGCTAGTGGATTTTTGATAGCGGCTGACGTATTCATGCTTTATTTATCTACAAATTTAATGTATGTATGTATAAGTGAATTTGCAATTTGAAAATTATGCAATTAGCGAAATTGTTATCTTTCCGATTGTGTCATCGCCCCTTTAAGCGTCTAGAGGAGGATTCTAGGGGTGGGCTATTAATTTATTTTGGACATTTTTAAGCTAACGTGAAAACAGCTTTACTCTGTGAACGTCAACTCACTTCTATTTAGGCTAAGTGACACTCGAGAGGAGTGAATAGACAGAACATTAAATTTCCTGCTTCGATTGGCCGTGAACCCGTGGCTAGCAACTCCGCTGTACAGAGCCTTAACTACAAATCAGAGTCCTATTCAGTTTTTGTATTTCACCCGCATAATTCTCCCTCGTTTATAATTAGGCTGTTGAGTTGAGTGTTCTGTGAGTTTAAAACTCGGAGGATTTAGGTTAGTTAACCAAGATTATGCCAATTATAGCTGCCCCAGTCTTCGAACGGGGAAAGGGATACCGCATCATCATCGATGAGGGATCACCAGTGAAACGACTTGAAGTGACAAGGCACCTCTACAAGACAGCTGACTTGCCTACATATGTGATGAGAATGTTCTTCTTGTTAAAGACTTAATCATGGGGCTTTTCTTTAGCGGTTCGTGTCCCCTACTTTCTTTCTCCTTGTTTACTTACACAGCTCTGAGAGCCCGCTCAAAAGAAAAAGACCAAAATCTAATGTGGTGAATCCAACCTGACGAATTCACACACAAATCCCAGAGTCAATAAAATAAAATATCAGTTAAATGTGACGTATGTACAAAATCTGACAGATTCAACTGTCATGCTGAATATATTATTTATTAAATAAATAGTTACTAAAGTTGCCTTCCCGCAATATGGCTCATTTACCTACAAGGGCTTCCGACAGTTCAAGCTGTTATTTTTAAGTGCAGCCTACGCCTGTCAACCGTCCCCTTGTCAGGGGTCAAGGGGCGTCTTGATTGTCGGAAAAGCATATGTGGTTATCATCTAAATCATGAAAATCGTTGCCCTCAATCAGCAAAAATGCTAAAAAAAATTTTTAATTTATTCCTAATTAATTGAATGCACGAAGAGATATCTGACGATTCCATCTTCGTTCCTAGAGTCCTAAGGAGGGTTTGTCCAGAAAATCTTTGCAAAATGTATTAGAGTTTCCCATACCACGTTAAAACACTTTTTTATTCAACTAGCTCAAAGTTTTCTTCTTGAGGCCGGCATTTTGGGATCGGATCCATTCCTCTCCCAAAAATACAAAAAAAATTCCTTCTATTACATTTTTTAGGTAGGCATAACTGGTTTTAAATATATTGTATTATGTCGGATTCCCATGGGGCGTGAATCACACACGCTTGCTGTACTTAGCCACTCATGAACAAAACAAACCGTTCACACGATTTGGAATTTCTCACGAATTGTATATACAAAATTAATTTTAATGTAACTGATTGTCTTAATCCATATTAAGTGTATCAATAATTATCACTCTCTTGATTATCGGCTTGTGGGAACCCTAAAAAGCCTTGATACGCCACTACATTATACGATTGGTTAAATGTTCCAACAAAAGAACAATATTAAGGCCGAACGCTGACCAACAGAAGTGTATGTAAACAATACTTGCACTGAAGCCGTATGACTGTTGCCCCCTGAGCTGGTTTTCACGCTGGTTCCAAGGTCCCCAATTCATTTTTTAGACCACTGAACAATGGCAGTGAAGGAAAAAACTTTCTGGGATCTTACCATTTTTTTGTACTGGTTTCGACATGTGGAAATTTCCAAACAAATTTATTTATAAATGAACCTCGAATTGCTATTATTTCCCTCGTATAGTCCTGTATTAATATTTCATGACCCTTGTTCTTACAATCGCCAGGACAGGCCAGTGAATGGAAATATAACTATCTACGGGTTTAAAAAATTAAAATCATAACAGTGTTATCGATCCTAGGGTTCGAACTACAATGTCTTTCAGCCGGTCACTGTGAAGTCTTCATCGTTTACTTGACAACTGGTTCAATCAGTTTTCCTCAGAGCAGGGCTACTAAGGTATATAATAGGCTACTATATCCTCCAGATACTACTTACAAATAAATACCCTTGGCAATCACAGGTACAAGGGAAGGAGGTCGCTCGTGTTGGTACGTGTGTGGGAAAGCCCAGTCCGGACTGGCCCACTGCTCACGACGTTTTTGTGCCCGTGTGAATGTTTCCGTTCAATGAACGGATCGGCTCTGTTTTCAAAGGGCCTCCCCCGTTCGTGATGAGTTTCATAGCCCATCATTGTTCTTTTCCCACACTTGAGGTTCACTGTTAATTAAAATCGGCCTCCATCAGAGAAGAAAATTGGAAAGGGTAGGAGGATATGATCCCCGGCCCGATGAGGCAATTTTACGATATCGCCCTAATTGTTCACCCTATATCATCGGGCAGGTTATTAAATGCTGAAAGCCTTCTCGCTTCCATTAGATACTTTCTCATACACCCAAGAGGTATTTAAGGGGAACCACGGTGGCCCGTTTAATGCACCGTCACTATTTAATTGTTTAAAACATTTAAAGAAATATTTAACATTTGAGTATCTTTTTAAGAGATATTAAGTACATTTTTCACTCTGAGGTTCAAAACTTGGTTTCATATAGTGAAGTAGTTATCCCCCCCCCCCACAAAAATGTATATAGAATAGTAAAAGTATTTAGGAATCGCTCCAAATATGACAGGAATACTTTCATGTCTCCGAAAACTCACCCCTTCCTGTTTCCTGTCTGACGTGAGCACACCATATGCGCAGTTAACTATATAGAACGTGAAAGTTCATAATTTAAGTAAAGAGCGGGCATCTTACAATTCTTAGGGACTGAAGTCTATCTTGGCAATTTAGTTTTGTGAAAAGTTATGCAGAGATTTAAAAAATGTTTCTTTAAAGTTGTTTAATAAATACAAAAACCATCGTTAAACTTTTATTTGATTTTTTGAAAATCACTCAATTTCTGATTGGAAATATGATTTAAAAAAAAAATTATAAAGTATATTATATTTTTTTGAGATGGGGAAACGGTCGCAAGTTCGTTGGGATGCTCACTAAATTTATTGTATCCGCCTTAAATTAATTTGCTGATTTTCATTGCATGCTTTACTCTTTTCTCAATAACAAAGGATTTTATGTTCGTACTGAAAATTTATTATCATCTATCCGTAATTTTGCCACTAGTTATAATTGGAAGAACGGCACAGTTTCCACAGGGAAATCCACTTGCCATGTATGGGCAACTTTGCAGGAACATTTCTGCTGCATGGGTCTAATTTATTTTCTGTCTTTGCAACTCTCCGGTACATTGGCTACGGGGCTTATCATATTTCCCAGCTGCGAAAGTGCTCTGTTTGGCAAGCGTCTATTGCAGCCCATGTAAGTGAATAGAACCAAGAGATATTTGTTTTGACCAATACCGTTTCATTCAGGTGCAGTGCGGCGTTAGTTATTTTATTATTTATATTATTATTATTTTAGCTTGGCTAGTAAAAATTGACTAAACTAGCATGTGTCAATTAAACTATTGACTGTATAGATACTGTCGGATTTCGCAGCACTACTCCGAGTTGGGATGGGTGCATCCTTTCACCTGTTGCCAATACTTCCTTGGATCCCTTCTTTTGAATACTGTTATGACTAAAAAAGCCTATTATCTTCACGACTTCTCCCATTTCAAATCAGCGATCAAATTCCCCTAATAATAGATTTCACCCTTCCGACTTGTATTTCCCTTCTCACCAATCTGCTTCCTTTGACCGTTATTTTGCTATCCTAGCCACAAACTTTTGGTGTTGGTCCTTTTTAGTAATCTCACATGTACATAGCCATAGTACATTGTATTATTCATACGCTTATTATGTTAAGTATTTTTGTATTTTTTTTGTTATCTAGACATTCCTATTATTTTCCTGGTTGTTATTCTTTTGGGGACAATGTCCCAGAATAAAGCTGTTTTTTTTCTCATTTTCTTTCAGTTTTTTTTCTCATTTTCTTTCATTTATATTAAACGACAGCGGTCGTGAAAATCATTTAATCCACGTGAAATTTTAATTGTATACGTTTCGATTTGAGGAAATATCCTGATTATTTTTGGGTTAAAAAACAATAACGGTAAACATGAAAGAAATTAACAAAACATTATATAGTCTGGCTCGTTTAGACAAATTTGACGATTTCTTGAGCCCCACCACTGCAGCTGTAAGGTTTAACATGTTTTTTACGTGTCGTTAATGAAAAATTAAAGACTAGTAGAATTTCGAAGATTTTCAAAGCCAGTAAAAACAAGGCATTGCGATTAAGCATAAAGATTTTGATACCATTAGTTCAATGTCCTCAGTGTTGAGTTCCTTCTCTTGATTCCATTAGCGGGATCTGTTGCTCTAATTCCTTCCTATCTAATTCTTTTTTAAATCTAAAAAATACAGGCGGTTTGTTTCCACGGCACAGCCAACCATCTTCTAAATGGTTAGTTTGACTACGATAGTTTAAATTCTCGAGAGTAAGTAAATAATTCAGAACGTAAAGATTTCTGAGAAAGTCGAACGTAAACCAGTTTCGGTTGCTCAAACATGAAAAGAATCGCTCTCCTTATAAGAACTTACTTTCAAATTGAGTTTATTTAAAGAAAGTTATGTATTAAATAATATTTCACTCTGCAAGCGGTGGTGCGTGTATACCTCGGAAAGGAGAACCTACACGTTAAGAAGATGAGAAAGTAAAAGGTATGTGGCGAAGGCTCTGAAATCTTTATTGCATCTCCACCTCTGGTTCTACTCAGAAGAACGGCCATTTTTTACTCCTCGTTTTCACCACGTTATATTGCATGCCATTTACTAATGTTTCTCTCCTGCTATATATATTATGCTTAATTTCACGTCTTATCACCAGAAGGTTTTTTTTGTTTTGTTTTTCAAACAATATTTATCAACGGCTGTGTGTTTATTTTTTTATTTTGTGCTCGTATACGAAATGAGAGATGTTAAAAAAAAAACACTTACTGCATGTATTTTATTTGCTGGACCGTCTTGATCTCTTTTTCAATTAAAAAAACAACTAAAGTATTAATATAAAAAAATTTGCCTGGAACGTATTAAATATGCAATTTCTATTGTTGTGTCTTAAAGCTTTATTTTTTAAATTTGTTTTTTTGTTCCAGTTTTCAATGTGACTTTAGCCGTTATCATAACTTTAAACCTTAACTTGAGAAATCTCAAACTTTAGCGTGAAGGGTCTGTTTTTTTTATTATTATGTTTTTTGGCCATACTTCTTGAAGTACTTTAGTTAAAAAATAATAATCATACATTAAGGTGTTGTGGAAGATATACATTTACATCTAAAATGTCAGATCGATTAAATCATTTTTGAAACTGCTATCGAAAAACAAACACACATGTCAACCGACAAAAAACTATTGGGTTGGTAGTAAGGAACTGTAAAGTGGAGCTCTGCAATACATTTAACAATTAAGGTTCCTATTCGTGATTATGCTTTGCTGTAGATTCTGCTACCTATGTCTCTTTTTTGACAATGTTTGCAGTCGTCTGACGCTCAATTTAGGGTGTTTCCTAAGTAAATGAATATATTTTAGTGGTTGTTTTCATTTTATTATTATTAGAAACGTTTTTTTTATTATTAACCATATTTATTATTATATTTATACCATATTATTTATATTTATATATTTACCATTTGAAATCTAAAAGGTATATTCAGGAACCGTAATTAAGTTTTTTCAAGACAGAATAACGATAAGTAGGTGATTACAAAAATTAAATATGTAGTCCTTTTCACTTACTTTTTTGTTTTCTCAAGTCGGAATAAGGACAATTTAAAAACGGTTTGCGTGGTATCAAAATGAGCAAGACCATTTAAACTTGGATCAACTAGTATTCGGCTTATGATATTAGTAAACATCATGTATTATATTAAATTAGTGTTTATGATATATTACATAAAAACATGTGCCATTCGCCATATATTATAGTGCTAATAGAAATAGTGCCTAAATATTAGAATTGCATTTGAGTCCTATTATGTAAGGCGACCGTATGCTCTTTCGAAAAACCGATGTATAATGCATGTTCTCAAAATGGACTTAAATACTCTAGGTAGTTCTGTTGTGCTCTGTCACCGTGATTAGCAAACATTTACTCAGCTCTTCTGGCAATGTTCGGAGTTCTGCATCTATTTTACGACACCTCAGTATAATTCGAAAGGCGAAGAGCCAAGGTTATCCGATGGTAATGTTATTTTTCGACGAATCATCTCTGAAAATGGCTTCAAATAACACTTTGCTAGCCAATTCCTATAATTTTACAATTCTTCAAAACATTATTAATCAACTCTGTGATGTTTCCTTGAAAACCATTCTGAACACCTGTCTGTAATAAATAATTAATACATTTCATTTCATTTTTTGAATATGGACTTTTATTTACTTATTTAATAAAATCACACGATGTCAGCAAAGCTGCCACTAGTGAATCTATGATGGTCTTAAATAGCTTTTAGATAGATCTTTCTCTTAACAAATTTTAATTTTTTTAATTAGCTCCTTTGATACGTATACAACAAGCTAAAAATTAAAAGTGATAGACCATTTTAAATAAACATATAAATGATACCTATTATAAAATCATGATAGTGTTGTAAATAATGATTTTTATAAATATAAGGCATATGATATTGCATTTCAATTAATTTTAACACTATATTTATACAGGTATAATTTATATTTTAAAATTTGACGCTTTTATTGTTAACCTTGAATAATTATAATAGACGGAATATGCCAGATGAAACGTTTTCAAGGAAAACAGAAATGTGGTGTTACTTAAAATCTACTCGTATGTTATACCATCTGAAAAAGATTTCTTATAGTGTAAGGTCTATCTATATGAAAGAAAATATTTTTTTTCCCAGCTCAGTCACAAAAAATCCAGTTATTCCCTTAAAAATTGGAATTGACTTTAAGTAAATTATAAATAAACTCATTTTCACCTTCGTAATTAACATTTAAAAAATAGACCAACAATACAAATACATTTCTGGCAAACTGTTAATGTTTTCTTCACGTCAGGAAAAATACTATTAAATAAGCTATGTTTGTTGGATGTAACAATGATTTCTGTATATTTTTATTTACTGGTATTGCAACTGAAACCGGATATCGAAATACACCTCAGAAACCTTACAAAGCACATCCGCAATGTCACTGGCCATGAGATTACTAGGGATTCGGAATGATAAAAAAGTATTCATTGAAATGTATTTTGTTGTCATTTTGACTGTGAATCGTCTCAAGTTCTATTCTAAAAGTATATAAAACTGCCATTAAACCTGCTTTTATATCTCAATTGGTTTTATTTTATAGGGAACTACCTCGGAATGTAGTGGTGATCTTTTCTGCCTTCATGTCCCTTTTTAATTTTATCTAAGGTGGTATATATTACTTAAATTGTACCCATGTATTGGATTTAATTTAATGTTCATATTTGAATCACGTTTCATCAAGAATATATAAATTATTTCATTTCATGTTGGTCAACATACGACTTTTTGTATGCCTTTATACGAGTACAGTATACCATAATTGCATAATATTATTATTATTCTCAATTTTTTATATATTTTGTGGCGTATTACTATTATTTATTATTGTGTTGACTGAATCTTATTAATTATTTTTTGTTACCTGCTGAAAATCATTGAGAAAGCTAGCGAAGAAGTAACGTTCCGTAATTGTGAAGTTACTTTTTGACGACTTTACGTGTGAAAATAACAATATAACATATGAAATATTATTATATTTCAGATTGGCAGATAATTAATAATGATCTGCCAAAGAAACGCTATCTGGCAGTATTGGTAAAAAAAGCCAGGAATTCCCCTGAAATCCAGGAATATCTGGTTGCATTAAATCGCCAATTAATTAATTATAATCATGGGATCTGACCCACAGTGAGATTTGACAATAAACATAAAACCTTACTTCGAATCCTATTTTTTTACTTGTGTGGCTGTATAATTAATAAAACTATCTCCTGTATCATTAAAAGAATGCATCTAAAGGTAAATTACTCACCTCTCCGAAATCCCAAATGATTTATTTGATTTGAATTAGCTCTCCACCGTTAAAGAGTTTAGGAAGTAATTTGGAATTATTAGACAAATATTTATTAGGAATTCATTAAACAATCAAATATCATTAGGCATGAATAGCTGGTATAACTAATTTATTATATAAAAAGGTTTGTAAACAAAGCGATTCTAGTATTTTTGTAACCTTGAACCTATGCTATTAAGTGATATAGTAGATGATAAATAACATTAGAAAATTAGTCATTCTCAATTGAAATCTCTGAGACTTTCAATTTGATTATAATCTTGCTAAAATCGATTTTTGTTCTCTTGGTTTTAATATAACTGTCCAGTCTGAAACTGGGCGATAATTATTTGACTAAATACTGTACGAGTTTACGTCTGAAATATAGTAAGGTCTCTGCAATTTCAACGTGAAAGCTTTTCACAGGGCGCTTGTCGCCGCGGCAATGGTGTGGCCTGTATGGTTTCAATAGATTGAAGGACTTTTCGAGTGGTCTCAATAGATTCGGTCTACTTTTTGACTGACAGTTACATTCTGAGAATCGATCTGGGCGATTTGTTCACCTGGATCAGGTCGGTCGCCCACATAGGAAATGGCGTTTTGCGCAAAACTAGGCAATGGCTACTAAAACAACTATAGTATTGGTTATTCTAGGCATGTGCTACAGGTAGTCACCAGGTAACAACTCCAATTGTTGAAGGTCCCCAGGAACCCCATTGATATAAGTTGGATCCCTAGCTATACATTTCAATAAAAAAGCTAATTTTCTTCCATTAAATATGACGCCATTATAATCTCCTGAATATAATTTAGCTAATTACCTTTAAGAAAGTAAATTTTTTTAACGTAATGTTGAGTAAAAGTATTCATTATGATAGAATACCTTTTGCGTAAGAGCCTTGCGGATATTGCTACGCTCCTTAGTGACCGCTTTGTCTTGCGGAAGAAATTAAAACTAAATCAGGAGTTGTTGATGGAGAAAACAGGAAGAATAATTGTCTGATGAGGGATGCCCTCTGTAATGAACCATTGGCCCCTGACCGCAGGCTAATGAAAGTATGCATGACTGCTGAATAAAATCGACAAAAGCGTAAATACTCATATATAATACGACAAAGACTAGTTAAAGCCGTACACAAAATTTTACTCTATGAAGAGAATGTGTATTGCTAAATTCATACTCCGTAAAGCAACACATTCTGCTATGTGAAAAGAGGTATACATTTTTTTAAAATGATCAATACTTCAATTTGATTTATTCATGGATCGCATTATTCTATATACCTCCTAAACACAAAAACACAAATATTTTTTATGTGAAACCTAATTTTTTCGGCTATGAAATCTCAACTAAATTTTACGATAAAATTAGGTCGATTCAAATGCTAGATATTTCCTCAAATTAATTTTGTTCTATTTATCAATATAAGACAGGAAAATTACTCTTCTGTGACCACAAACCATCCTTCTACCCTTTAAATGGTGTAATATGTAGTGTTTTTATTACAGTCAGTAAAACATAGCAGTACGTACATGTTTAAAATTGGCTTGTGAAGAAATTAGTTACTATAGTGCAATCGGACATTATGGGGCTATACTATTGCTATGTGTTCTCATTATAATATTTACTCCGAGCTGGATATTATCTAACTACTAACGTGCGCTAAACTACACAAACTGAAATTATTATGGCTAATTTAAATTTTATTATTCATTTTGTTTTCGATTATGTAAATTAATCTTTTTTTTTTCTAACCTTATTATGTGTGAACCACTGTTTCAAACTTTTTTCTCTTTTACAGGTAAGTGATAAAGCTTCTTCATCAAACACTGTACTTTTTCTCACAATATCATGGCCACTTCAGAACGATAAGGCTTAAGGTAGGCCTACTTTTTTTTACAGATATTAATTATAATTTGCCGTTATGTAAAATTTCAGAATTAATTGTTGTCAGTGATAACAGAAAAAAGTCTTACTACAGCTTAGCAAGATGCAAGGACTATATAAGAAAATAAGATTTGATGCTGTTGGATCATCGATTAGGCTAGGGAACTGAGGTGGTCAGTATCACACTCTAACCACCCGCAACGTGGATTTAAATTAAGCATTCTCCATTTGCCTTACTAGGCGAGTGTTACACGATCAGCGTTGATGCCATTATCTGTAATGTCAATACCTACATATGTCTTCCTTCGTTACTTTATTACTTTCCAACCTACTGATGAAAAGTGATGTCATTCCATATGGCCGTTCACTTTGAAATGGACACAAGGAATCGATCCTCCCCATTTGATCTTTCGGTATATCATGAAATATGTAGTTAGAAAACAAAGTAGAAATGTTTTCTATAGTTTTTTCTTTTTGATTAATATAACTTTTTCATTCCACCATCGTTCTAACCATCCATTATACTATTCTAACTATCCTGTCTGCCATTAACGCTGATCGAGTAAGGTTCGGTTTAGATCCCGGCCGAAGCGTACTGTCATGTAATAAAACCGCCGGAATGTTGTCGCTAGGTTGATAATTCGTCTCATCATTAGACTCCATTTCATCGACTTGTACTGACTTTCATTCGGTGCGTGTGACATCAGCATTAATAACATTTGAACAGCTCCTAGTCCCTCTGCAAAGGCAATAAACCTTTTCCTTCGTTATCCTTACCTTTTCCTGGGAATCGCTGAGCTTTTGTTTCATGTGTTCACGTACAGAACCTTCCCCTCGAGCCCTTATGACCTCTAACTGGAACATAAAGGGCACGATATTTATAATGCGGGGAGCCACCAATATTCAAACGACTAGATCTTCAAGCGAACGGAAAATTCAGTACCCAAATAATAGTAAAACTCGCCCTTATTCATTTTAATATATCTTTCTAAGCAGACGCTCTTATCGACAAAGCAACTATCCTGTCATAAGTTCTTCGATTTGAAGCGTGTGACAATTTGTGATGTATATTCCCTATATAACTATAAGTAACCTATATTTTATTCAGCTTCTCGTAGTAGAAAAGGAGAGGTTTTACTTTGGATTAGACACAAGGAATCGATCTTCCTCATTTGATCATTTGGTATATTATAAAATAGTCAGGGAACTAGTAGAAAACTAAGAAGCAGTTTTGTGCCCGATATTGTTAACAGCGTTTTCTATAGTTTTGTTTTTTTAATTAATCAAAAATAAAAGTATAATAAAAGTTTTTCAGTTAACCATCGTTCCCGCTAACCATATTATATTATATTGTGTGATATGGATGAAACATTTAGTTGGAATTGCCTACCTGTAGGGTCTTCTATTTTTGAGTGCGATAAAGATAACTAAGTGTTAAACGTTAATTTTCGTAATAATCTATTAATACAGGTTTACTTTGACCCTCTAATACATTAAGACAAATTCATCAATGTGCAGCCAACCATTGTTGCTATTTTCATCCCACATAAAAATAGAACAAATATTATTATTAGTATTAGGGTTATTAGTCATGACTTACAACTCACACCTACTGTACCAAAGCCCTAATAGCCGACTGGTGCTGCGGATGTGAAGCCCGACAGGTGAACAATGAGGTATCCGGTTATTAGGGCTCGAGGTAATGCGGGCATGGGGCAGACTTCAGTCACTGACGTTCGATCCACGGAGTATTTAATTAATATTATTAATTATTAACAACGTGGATACAAATTATTGGAATTTTCGAGCATTCGTTTTATTTTGGAATCATCCCCTTTCAAATAAATCGAAAGCTTGACGGTTGTTGTATTTCAGCCTTAATTTATATTTTGTTAGCTTCTTGAGTCCCAATTTAAAAATATTGAGCAGTAATATTAAGAAATCTTAAAGAATTTATTATTATTTAATTTGATTTTGTAGCCAAAATAAAATTTATAATTAAATATGCCTTGTTTTGTTTCATTATTTACACAACACTGAAAAAATAGTTAAATCCTCCTAGATTTATTTAAAAGAAGCTTTAGGACTTCAAATCTGAAACAAGATCTTACCTCAGTTTGGAGAACGATGAGTGATACTGGAATGTTTTATAATAACAGATTAAATGGCTTGGCTGATAGGAACATCAAAAGCTTGTATTTAAATTTAAAGCTGAAAGTAAACATTCTTTATTAACTCTCTAGCTCTACTTCAAACAGAGTCCTACAGGTGGCAACTACTATCATTACACAACCCTATGGCGTTTAAATTTACCCAATTTATAACTGATTAAACATTCCAAATCTCAAAATGAATAAATGCCATAGTGCACAAACCGACTAGTTCTTGTACTCAGCAAATCCAAAAATGTATCTGTTTGTAAGGGACCTAACCTAGGTAGCCCCCCCCCACAACATATGTGAAAACTCACGAAGATTTCGTTGCCGAATTCAATAACATTGCAGTTCTTATGCAAAGTAAAAAAAAAAAGAATTACAAAGTCTTAGAACGGCACTAAATGCTCTGAAAAAAAGATAACATACGTAGTAAAATTAATATAAATAAAATCCCATTAAAATTAATTTTGTCAAAATAATAGACAGCAATTATCATTTTCGGCGAAGTGTGTAACTGTGATTGCATCAATATGATTGAATAAAAGGAAAGAAATTAAGTCTTAGGGGGCATCGCTCTGCCATAAGTACTATTGCACAGTTTAAATATAAAGAAATAAAACTCTAGGATTGGAGGCATAAAATGAACATAAATTTGTTATGAATGCTTGTTGAGAGCCCTGTAAGACCTGGTCGAGAGCAGCCCGGGGGGCTGTTTGCCCAGTCGGGGAGTTTGCCCGGGAAGTCTACCGGTTTAATCTTCACCGGAAATGTTTCATAGCCCTCTCGTAGCAGATGGCTCCCAGATCCCTTCTGAAGATTAGTGCTAACCTGGACAACTGGAAATTAAAGTGGTGTTATTATTCCAGCCATTGTTGGGGTCTTGGTCTCGTTGGAAAAAATAAATATTAAGCTTAGTGAGATATATTTAACTAGTTGATCAGTTGGGTTGTCATATTTTTTTCTGTACGAGGTAAAAGATTTTTTTTTCTATACCAACCAAATTTCGTTTATACTACTACTAACCTAAATTGTACCCTTGAAAAAATATAACGTAATTAAGCACTTTCAGATTGGAAGGATTAACAGAATCGTGGTATTTCCGAGTTGTCTCCGTTTCAGTCAATTAAGGACCAATTAAAACTGTTTAAGATTAAAATTAAGATAGTGAAAAAAAAATTTATGCCAAAAATATTTTATTTTATCGGTTCCTAAAAGCCGCTTCTTCAGTACATAAATTGTGTATATCAAAAAATAGTGTGATACAGATAATGTTCAAACCTGCTTGAAACGTTTTCAATATGCTAAGTACTACAATTGATTTTTAGTACTATGTAATAACTACCCTTGCTGTAAACCAGCTTGTCAAATTACTCTAATATACTGTGAATATTGTGCAAAATAGGTTAGCTTCAAAGGAGTGTTTGTTGCAGATTGTTTAGAATTAAAGGACAAATTAAATGATTGCGATGTTTATTATTAGTTCTCAAAATTCATTTTTTGTACTTAACGAAAGAAACAAATATCATGCTCTGTCTGAACAAATCTGTCAAAAAATTAGTTTTTGAATTTTTTTTATTTATGGGACATTTTTTTACCTGTAATAACTTTTGATCTTTCTGTTGAGAGAGCATAGCAATTATTTATATTACTCTTCGTACGGTTTTAGTTTTTATTCCTGGTACCACTCTTTAATCTATGTTATTTCGATCAGTGTAATTTAGTAGCTTTATCAGTCAATTTACAAAATCAAAATCTTTGTGATAAAATTACAATCTGCCTCATTGGGCACTAAGGCAATAAAGGCGCTCAGGACATGATTGTAGAAACTGGCCATGCCAGGACTCCCACTTTCACGCATTTATAGCTGGTCACGAGGCCACTTCCGGTTTAGCCTCCGAGGAGGAGGATTATAGGGATGAGTGAGGAAGTGTAATGACTGTGCAAGGGGATTAGGGTTGAATAGGTTTTGATGGAATTTCATGAACTTGGAAGGGATGAATGCGCTACTATTAACAACCACGTACAACTGTCGCTCTCCAAATCAATACCGATAACTACCGTTATAGACCCTTTTTCGGTTTTGGGATTGTGTCAACTGGCAACTTAAGTGAGGTGGCCACGAGGGAGCCCTCAATAAGTGAGTAGATCGCTAGTACATTGGTGTGAAGTGTAAATAATAGTGACATCGGACTGAGTAGTCGGCCATCTTGACTGAGGCATTAGCCGTCGTTCACGATACATAGCCGTTCTGAGCCAGACCTGATAGGTGGCTCAGAGCCAAGACCGGTGACTCGCCACTGGAATCCCACCGGCGCTACGTATTTTATTTTATTTTTTTCTTTTAACTAACAAAAATCTTAGCTAATGACAAAATGAGATTTTATCAGCAGCTAATATCACAAAATAAAAAGAAAAGATCTAGGTCCTTAGGTCCAACTCCGCCAACGTCGCCAGTAAAGCGAAAACCCAGACGCTCAAATAGGAACATCCCTATAAACTCATCTGCTGCCAGCTCTATGGAAGATCTACCACCACTTGCCAGCACTTCAAAAGAAGAAACTGTAGCAGAATCTCCATTCTTCACACCGAATAGCTTCGAGGTACTGAGAAATAGCCAACCTGACGACATGGAAGTTATTCAAACACCAACACAGCCCAAGCCGCCTGCTATATTCGTAAGGAATATTAGCAATTTCAAACTATTATGCTTTGTATATAGCCAAATTAATCTTATCTGTAAAATATTTTCTGCCTGCTAGCCAATGGTGTGTTAGATACGAGATACCGTATGTGATAGATACGAGATACCAGAGTTAGATACAAGATACCGTATGTGTATCTCACCCATGAAAGCTAGTATTCTATTATTACTATTACGCTAGGCGCGGTTCAATTTTGAACTAATTTTTGAAACGTATATACCCATGCCTATTAATATTTTGTAGTATTTTATCCGTTTTAAATAGCCCAGCGATTGTGGAGAATTCGACATTCGTTTAATTACGGAGAATCGCATAGATGTAAAATGAATAGATTGTGAATTCTTCCAGCCTTTGACATTTTATAAGAAGAATTCTCGAATTCTTTAAAATTCAAATTAGACTTACTTTATTTCTTGATCGTACCTGTGCTAAGGTTTTGTCACCTCCAAAACAGTTATTTTTAAAAATTTATTGCAGGTTGAAAAAAATATCTCACATCTAAAGAACTGGCGGTAAGGAATTCATACTTCAATGTTAACTACATTTCACAAATACTGTTACCTAACGACAGAAAACAAGTTGTATAGTGGATAGTTGGATAGTACTAACTACTAGTTCGATATAATACTTGCTTAAAGTATTATATAGTAATAGTGTCATTATTACTTTATCAAGTTATTATTTTCTTATTACTTTCTGAATTTAAATTGTTAATTGTTAAACTTTCTGAACGATTAATACGAGTGAATGTATATTTGTTACTTTAGTGAAATACGATATCCCTCTTTCAGCCGCCACAATTATGTGGATATCTGTACAAGTGCATAATTGATGATTATTACAAAAAATAAAAATAATAAAGAAAATAATGTTTGAGAACCATTAATAGAAATTGCATATTTGATGTCTTGCAATGGAGGGTCTTATTTAATATTGACCCATTAAACTTTGCAAGGAATAGGACCTTTATTAATCATTATTCGTGTTGTCCCCTTAAGGGTGGGTAGCGTGGGCAATTGGGTAATTCTAATAAAAGCCACCCGCTTGTACTTGTGAAGATGCAATTAATCGTAAGGAAAAATCACCCGTCTTGGGGACTAGTGTCTTGGGAATCTAATTGTGAGCTTTTGAAGGATATATTGAGCTTTTTCGCACCTGTTTGTTTACCTTTCTTTTAAAGCGATTTTAGGAATCTGAGATAGTTAATAAACGAATTGAAGTATTTTAGTATTTTAATAAATATTAGCTTCCATCTCGACAAAAGACTGACATGGAACCCACACACGAGACTAAAAAGACAAGAACTAAACAGACGCTTTGGACAACTGTACAGACTACTTCGAAGGACATCCCACCTCTCAATAGAAAACAAACTACTTATTTACAAGGTTATACTCAAGCCAATCTGGACATACGGAATAGAGCTATGGGGGACAGCAAAAAAGTCGAACATCAAGCGCATCCAATCAATCAAAAGTCCTAAGAACAATAGTAAATGCCCCTTATTACGTCAGCAACGAAACCCTTCACAATGATCTGAATATACCCTATATTCTTGAACTCATCCCTTCCAAGTTCATAAAATTCCATAGTAACCTATCCAACCACCCTAATTCCCTAGCACAGTCATTGCACTGCACCACTCACCCCTATAATCCTCTTCGGAGATTAAAACGGCAGTGGCCTCGTGACCTGCTATAACTAAGTGATAGTGGGAGTTCTGGCAATGGCCAGTTTCTCTAATCATGTCCTGAGCGTCTGTGGCTCTCGCGCTCTTGGCCAGCCTCCGCTGGCTCTTATCCAGTGACGCGGCTGATGTAGGGGCGTGGGGGACTCCCCAAGACTCCGCTTCCTCCTTCGCATGCGAGGGAGGTGACAACCATGTGGACTTGGCGGCCTCTGGGCTGTTTGTAAATATTGTATGAATGAGCGAGTGAATGATGAATTGTAAATATGGTATGAATGATGACATTTATCTCAATTACTCATTGCCTAATAAAAGGCAGATTGTAATTTTATCTTAATAAAATTGATTGACAATAAATAAATATTAAAAAAACAAATAACTCAAGCTGTGAGCACCCTTAAAACGACCGTCTCCCACCCACATGTTGTTATTTTACATGTTATTAAATTTTATTCTACATGTTTGACAGCGAATATATTTTTATACCTACCTTTTTAATATTTAGTAATGCTATATTAAATAAATGATGTAACTCAATATGCGTGATGGTATAATACTTGTATACAACGGCTGTATATTGTTATAATGTAGAATGTTATGACGACGGACGACTGTTCCTTTGACAAGTTTAGCACAATCACTTTGTCCCTAGCCTCTTTGTCAAGGCTTAAGGGCAATTTCACCCCAAGTCGTGTCTACGAACTGTCTTCTCCTTGACTTGGATTCCAGCCAGTCTTTTCTCCAGTCGAAGTGTTACTCGAGGGCAATGAGTCTCAAAGTGTATTGAAAACTTATAAGTCGATACTCTTGCCAAACCTCTTGATTACGATATGGTAAATATAATTAATCAATTAAGGAAAGGCGCGAGAAAAGCATAATATAACTTTAAAAGCTCACAATTAGCTCCCAAGACAAATTTACAAATGACCATGACAAATCATTAAATTTATTTGTGAGCCTTGACCCAAGCTTTACATTAATTCACATGAAAAATTACCACTCCAAGACGGAGAGTGATTTTTCCTTACAATTAATTCATCTTCACAAATACAAGCGGGTGACTTTTATTAGAACTACCCACGCTACACAGCCTTAAAGGGACTACAAGAATAATGATTAAAAAAGTGAGATCCTAATTCTTGCAAATTTTAATGTCTCGACCGTTTCTTGATAATTTGGTTATTTAAAAATTCTATCGAGGCTCTCATTTGGTCCAGGTTTCATATTAAAAAGGTTTTTGTTGACGTTTCTAACTAAGTATCAATTAAAAATAAATTACATATAAATATAAAAGTATGCGTTTCCTCCCCTTAATGGGGAGTAAATAAATAAACATTTTATTTTGTTTCAGTCTCAAAGGTTCAATCAAAGTTCACAAATAGATTAAGTGTAATTTTAGCCAAAAATAACCAGTGGTTTTTTTTTTCATAATAATTAATATTTATGGAAAATCTTGTAGTTTCTTGCCTGGCTGTATAAATACCTTGTTTTTGTATATGTGTTTGAGTATTTTTATAAAATATATAGTTTAGTTCGTGATTAGTAGAATATGTCCGTAAAAATTAATAAACATTGAAAATGAATCTTTATTTAATATTTTTTATATGCACTTGCTCCCATTGAGGGCATCTGCAAGAGAAAGAAAATACAAATACCAGTTTATGGATTTGAACCCTAAACCTAAAATTTATGAAAATTAAATAAATTAATCTTCTATATGTGGATTGGTTTCTAGAACCGTCATATCACAAATCATTTTCGCTAACCACAGATGATGGCCCTACCGAATCCTTGTATACCGCTTATTTACACAATATCGGGCTCAGTTTATACCTGAGTATCCCCAAAGTGGGGAGGAGACGCCCGCCACGGGCTAGGGTCGCTACAACCTCTTAGCCGCCGTCCGGCGAGCGCCCAGAAAGAGATAGAGCGGGTGGACCTATGGTCTTTTACCCTGGCTGCCGACCTAGTCGGCGGGCAGCCTAATTCGCTTTGATCTGACTCCATAAGATCTTCAGAAGGTGTGTGTGCCCCGACAAAGCACTATGTTCAGGAGAAGAGGTACAGGGTAGGTTTATAGGTAGTTTATGTGGTCTTGGAATGACCACGAATTCACACTCGGTATCTAAGGGTAGGCGAAAACCGTCCGGATCCCAAAGGCGGGTGTGAACCGGAGAGAAGCAGACTGGATTGCCATGGGAGACACTGCTGGTAAAATTTGCAGAGCCACGGCAACCGTCTTCCGCGAGGGAGAGGTCTCTCCCAAGGAGGTGCTAGTTTTAGCGAGACGAAGGTAGAGATTACCACTAGGTAGGTGTGGGGTCTGACAACGTCGGACTAAAACATAGCGAGGCTAGGAGAGAGAGATGCAGAGGTAGTTGAATGAGAAGTCCATGGTTTTGAGTAGAGCAGCAGGCGCCAGTGCAGAGAGAGAGGAGAGAGTAGTGTTCCAAGTGAAGGTCCGATTCGTTATGTTAATTTGGTCAGCGGCCGAGGCTTATATAGGAGGCCAGCCAGTAGGGTGGGGATAACTCCCCACCGACGACTGTCTCCCCCACTGCTTCTCCCCCCACTCTCCAACTGGCGTCATAAGCTTTATTTATTAAACATATGGAAAAAATTATAGATATGATATGATCTGACCGAGAAGAGAGTGACTTATAATTATTTGTAATTAAGAGGTGGCCACAACACACAATTATGTCAGATAAAATTCACGGAGACTTCCTTTGCAATTGCGTGAATGTGTTTTTATCTTTCCCGTTTCCTGAACAAATCGGCCCTGGAACAGAGCTTTGGTTGGCCGTTAGTAGGCGGCATCAGACACTCATCAAGGACCTGGTGATTACGCCGCTTTTTCAGCACACCACGAGGTCTCTGACCAAACAACGACTGCTCTGTTTGATGTAACGGCTTAGAATTAGTTCAGATGAACCGCTCATAATGAGTGTGAACACACTTGGATAGGGTTTTTATAAAAAAACAAAACAAAAAGAAATAGCATCCTCAGATTCTTCTATCTGGGACAACAAAGTGAAATTTCTGAAACAATAGTCAACTAGGGATAAAAATAGAGTAAAAGGACAATCTGTGTCAAATTTAGAGGTCGGAACTGAAATATCACTAAATATTATTAGTTATCAGCCAATAAATACCACTGCAGTAAATATGTAATGAGAAAAGCGTGGGATGAGAGAGACTTTGCAACATTTCCAAATCGTCACCCACAATTACTGTATACTAAGCGATACTTCTTTCGTTCATACGAGACAATAATTAAGAAATAATTTGCGTGAGTGATGATATTGTGTACTCCCGTAAATTCCCATGAGGATACGACTACGTTTGAACTTTTATATGGTACCAGCTAGTATTTGTATTAAATAATATCTCTACTAGCTTAGAAGATTTGACAGAACATGTATTAAATAGTTCTTGATACGAGGGTGATTCAAATATAAACGGTAATTTTGTTATTGTGCTCAGCAAGCAGTTCCGAGCTGGATGGTGGAGTGGGGGGTTGAAGGTGTTTTAGGTTTGGGGAACCAGCTTGCTGCTCTGGTTTGGTCTGTCCTTAGTACAGCGATGGGTGAGCACAAAAGGTTTGAACCAATGAAGGGTTTAAACTCTAGCTAGTTTGAAGATTTAGTTTAGGGAAGCTGCACTGTCCCAGAATCATCGTAGATCATATATGCAACACAACGAAACTTTTGTGAAATCACAATTTATTTGTCAATTCAAAAAGATTGACATTTCCTTGAAATAGTGTTACTATGTAAGGATTTTGAAGTTCAGTCAATAAATACTTGTCTGATTAACTCAACTTCACTGGTAAGGCCAATATGCTTTTATCGAGAGAAAGACGTCGTAGGTAGACATAATTATTTTGCTCTTTTGTCGAGATTTGAATTCCCTGTTGAATTTCATCATGAAAACTATTTCCGTTTTGGGCCTCACAATATGTTGCAAAGTCCTCTAAAAGATATGCTGACTGTTGGCCCATATGGTGCTCAAATCCTTTAATGCATCTTTTCTTCTTTAGTCACTGTGCATGATTGCCTATTGCGACAGCAGTCGCCGAGTGTTGCCGTTAACGCCTTAAAGGTTTACCGCCACCTGCTTCACTCCTGCACAAACATATTTTGTTTATTTCAGTTTTACGCTCTAACAGCAATTTCATTAAGATCCGTAGGGGTTGTTGCCACTTCGTGGTCTGATTTTCGATGGTCTAATTGATTTAGCAGAACCGTATCTAAGTAATTTTCACTGTCTCAGCCGCGAATTCAATAAGAACAGTTATTCTGCGGACTTGCGGACTAGCCGATGACAATAACAGAATATAATGAATTTCTCTTCTTTTTAGAACGGTTTTTGTAAAGTAATGTTACTGCCATAGCAGTGGCCCATGTTGAGTTGTTGTTTGCAAACAGATATTTGATATTAACTGAATGGCTAGATTATAGCGCCGTATAATAGGTGCCTTAAGTTTGTGTATCGCAATGATTGCACTTGAAGGAGTGAAGGTTGTAGCTGTTACGGCAGGGAGAGACGAAGAGGGCGGGGTGAAATTGTGCCCCGTGGCCCGGTTGCTCTCCAAAGAGGTGAAGGGAGATCACCGAAGAAGATAGCTCTTGAGTTCTTCCAGGCTCCCACGTTCCTTACTCCTAACTAACTGACATTTAGCAAGTCCGTCCTTTGTTAATTCATTCCTGGGGTTCTCATCCACCCCTTGTCCACACTATCTGAGTCACTTTCCAAGAGGGACCGCTTGGTTCGCAGCATCAATTTCCCCCCGGAATATCTTCTTGCTCTTCCTCTTAAATAGTATGATTGTCTGGTTTCCCAGTTCCTCCCTCCTTTAGACTATACAAGGGTTGGAACATATTTTAATTCATAGTGTGGGTTATGTTGAGCGGATGTAGAAACCAAAGCGCCTTTATGGCAGTTACATAGCCTATAGTGTCATTCCCTTTTGAACTGGAAGTAGTCCATGCCTACTTGGATACCCGGGTGTTTTAATCGGCCATTAAGAAAACTTTATATTGTTACTGTGTTTAATGGTATAAAACCCCCGAAACACGAAAAAATTAAATATCTCTCCAAGAACTGTAAAATAGTAGTGAACATTAAAATAATAAAAAACCAATATACTAAATATGTTCGTATAAAGCGGGTATCAATGATCTAAGGACATGCCCTAAAACGAAACAAAAGAAAGAATACTTTGCATTTCATTTCTAGTTATATAAAAGGTGGTTCAAATTATTTCAACTTGAAGAGATTTTATTTAGATTTTCAATGATGTTAATTAACTCACAAGTTTTAGCAATTTAACTCAAGAGTTTAACTAATTAAAGTCTCTCTTAAACTTCTTCTCTTGGATGTCTCCTTTGTTTCCTTCTTTTTAGAAGAAGAAAGTTTTCTTCGTAATGTTTTAACCTCCTTTGGAAAAGGGTTTTCGGAAGTTTGTGCCTTCATCCCAAAAAAAAAAAACTAATGTTAATATAACTAACTAAATTTGATTAGTGTTTAAATAAGCTCTAATATGATAAGATTTTTATTATATAATGGTGCCGAATTCATGAAGACATGAATACTAATTTGATTATTTTTTTCTGGGGGAGCGGGGTTACGCTTTTGTGTATAATTTTTTAGGCAAGAAAATTTGGCTATAAACTTTCCACCAGGAGCTAGCTACCCAATAACCAAAAATAATTGTAGTTAGCTTGTTGGTTTGATATATATTTTAATTGATCCCACGGCACTCAATTTTAAGCTCTTCCTTCAATAAGTAAAGTGCAGAGTTGGTTATTCAAGTTCGATAATTGAAATTAGGCACATTCTACAAAATATACCAATTTAAAGTAAGTAAAAATAGTACTTCAGCTATGATATGTAAATGATAGGTAAAATAAATATTAATTATGTTAATTTTCATGTTGCTGTATGTGCAAACATGGACACAACTTTCCTCACTGAAATTTTTCAGGTTCTAAAGTACAAGGCTTGCAGAAAGTTCTTTCAAATATCAACTAAAACTGCGTGGCAAATAACATTTTCTAGCTTATCTTATTTAGAATTGAAATAAAAATCATGGTTATATAGATGAAACCATTTGCTACTAGAATAATATGTACGATGGAGTTCCTAAGGTCAGTCAGTGTGTGATTCATGGGAAACAGTAAAATCATGACTAAACTGAGTAAAATATCGGTTTTCACTTCACAGTATAATGAGGTGGGGGATCACGGTTTAGGGTACTTGTGAACTTTCATCTCAATGGCTCGAACAGATCAACAACTTTCTGAAGATTTCGGTTAGCTGGGTTGTTTTAATATTTTATAAATCGACTACTTAATCATGGCTAAAATTAAGCAAATAAACAGATTTTACATTGGTAGTTGGCGATTAAGCTAGCGTGACAATGAAGCGTGGTGTTTGCAAGTGTGCGCTTAGTCATGACTTAAACAGTCTTTAATGTTTACATTGGAACGTAATCATCTACCATTCACCAGCGAATTCAGTGTCCTAATTTAGAATCCGTTTTTATGTTTAACTAATAATACAAATTTGATTTAGTGGCTAGTTAACATTACCGCTTCGCCGTTCGAAGGTTCTGGGCTCAAACCGGTAGGGATGGGCAATGAATATTTCTTTCACTATCAGTTCTGTTTATATAAATGGGCTTTAATAGTACTCCTAACAGCCCTTCGTACCTTGAATTAGAATACTTTCAAGGGCGTAAATACACATAACAACTAACTGATAATTGATTATCGTTATATAATCTGTGTGCCCCGCATACCTTAGCTCGCTACCCAGGTGTAAGAGAGTGAACGCTGTTGCGGTCGACCTGTCTTCGGTCTTGCGGTTGCAAAAACTTGTGTGTATTGCGGTTTAACCAGATGACATCACACGGCCATGATTTGTCTTGCATATTCTATTATGTCTCGTTTCTTTTGCTAAACGGCTTGTAAGAAAGTATTAACGAAAGTCGAGTGTGTAATGTAATCTTTACTAATTAATTATTCTTTTACGCCCTTGTGCCCTCAAGGCCAATCTCCTACCACCATATCTGGAGACATCTACATATAGATAATTTGGCGAGTGAAATAAAATTCACCTTACGTCTAAGGATTTGAACTTTCCTATTTTGGTATTTTCACTTATTTATAGCTTTTGTGGATTTTTTGTTCACTACTAGAAACTTTTTGTTAAGCGTTATGAATAAACAATATTTTATCATATTTTGTCTCACTTGATGACAAGAATATACCGTGAAAAAATAAGTATCAAATATTAATTCTATCACTTGTAGATTTCAGCAACTTAGAACAAGGTGTAAATTAATGGTCAATCAAAGTTGAGACCTTTAATTGATAGTAAAATTTATTATGAAAAAGAAATTGGAAATCTCACAACTGTTCCTACTATGAAGGTTCTTGATCGAAACTGACGGACAATTACTTTAATTTATACTGGAATCATTTTGACTCCCCTATTTGACCTAATGGAAATAATTTCAGTTCAAAGGTTTCATAAGAAGAGCAACCCTACAAAGATAATATAAATTTATGAATTACTTGGCAGTATAGGGCATCAAAACGTTCGAATTGATAATAGATTATGTTTTTAGTTAGTGGAGGATAATCACAATAAGTGGGGAAACTGTCATTTAAACACATATGCCATTTTTTCTTAGCCGTGAAGGGAACTTTAATTGAGTGAGACATGATATTTAATTTTAGCTACGATTAACTTATTCTATATCCTGCATTAGTGATAATCGTCTCTATTCAGAAAGGACATAACATCCCAATTTTGTTTATGTTGTTAAAAAATGATCGAGATCATGTAGGGGATTATTAATGAGGCAGTTCCACTTGAAGTGGTGACATTTAAAAATCACGATATTTGAGGTGGGAACTGAACCAAGTCGTGTCAGCCTTTAAGCTCAAAACTAGTGCGATGTCGTTGTATAAACTTCAAACCGTGGCTGTTGTTACCTCCGATCCAGTTTTCTCTGTTCTTGACATTTCACTTTCTTTGAAACGTTTTCTTCACGACTGTGTTTTCTCTTCTGTTTGTCAGCTCCGTAACGTATTGGAGAAACATAGTTGACGAACAATAACATGCCTTGGTCGGTTAAAAAAATTGAAAATCCCGGCGTGCGTACGGGTTGCTATCACGGATTATATGATGCAATTTTTCGCACTAAATCATTGTAAACTATTCGCCAGAATGAAAGGAGTTTTTTTTCTGTCACATTGGAACTTTTATGATTATTCCTCCTTCTAGGCAAGCGAGCATTTACAATTCGTGAGTTTGGGTCCGATTGACCCCTATCAGATTACATTATTTTATGGTTTTCTTTACTGCGGCAATTTGTTCCATTCGGTTTTTCCTGAGGAGGAAGTTTTTGTTTTTATTAATTTTACTGCAAACACAAATTTTTAATTAAGGTTAAGATTATTTCCACATTATTGCTTGTCTATAAGTTTTTTTGTTACACTTTACTACTATTTATTAATTGTAATGAAAATAGAGTGAATGAATTTGGAACCTTTAAAATTTTATGAGTCAGGAAAGTCATGATTAGAAAAACAGTTGTAGCCTAAGGACGGAAAATATTCTGAATCGTAGCTAAAATAACAATTAATTAAATTATACAGATAAAGATTAGTCGAAAGATTGGACAGAAGAAAGGTGGGGAGGCCCACTCAGCCTTGTAAGGTAAAGTGAAAACCTACGTGAAGGAATTAGTTGTGACCCCGGTTAAGAAAACCTAATAAACGTTCATAGGTAGGACTAGTACCAACTCCAATAGCTCGTCAGGTATTAACCACAATGGCAACCTTGGAAGCTTGTATCTACTATTCAGGTGTGCTGGACCACATATTTCATTTGATATAACCAATAATAAGGGAAAATATTAGCGATTTCGGACTTGATGTTTTTCTTTTCCGGTTCAAAATGTTTCGATCTTCTTTCAAATATTTTATCCGAGTAAATGCTAATAAGATATTTATAAATAAAAGAACTTAACTATCTCAAAGATAAATAAGCATGTATTGCAACAAACGTGGGTGCTTATTTCTAGTCAAAACTATTGAATTGTTTAATCAATGAGGACGTTCCCGCCACAAAAAACAACAATTTCGAAACTTCTACCGATTCGTATAATATAGAACTCGTTATTGAGGAAAAAAACATCCTTTACGCCAGGAACCGGCATCCATTAAAGTCTGTGCCACTTTGACAAATGGGGTATTACATAAAAAGAGGTTTGAGGGGGCTTCGGGTTGGGTAATAAATACCGCTTCCGGTTATATTACACCGATAGGGTAATGAGATTCCAGGAGACTCCAGCGGCTGGATGTGGGACAGGACCAACAGTGGAACAGGTTGCCTTTGGGATTGGCTAATAACGGCTTTTCGGCCGTTTAATAACTGTATCTTCACCCCTTTCTTCAAGCGCACATGATTCAATCACTCTTGGTTCGGATCATTTATAACACCTGTTTCCTTAGGTCATTATTGTGAAATTTTCGCGAACAGGTAACGGAATCTTGTGAAGAAGTAGTAGGGTGTAGCGAACCAGAAGGTTTGTATCAGTTCTCAAGAAATCATGAAACGATCCTGTGAATGCCTCACTCTTCTTGTGATTAACATGGAACCCACAAGCACGTTAATACGAATTAACAAAGTGAAGCAGTAGGTGTTCATATCTTACTAAACCGCTAACAAGACACTTATCCGCTTTACTTCGTCACTTAGCTGTTGTATGTTACTAACGATATACGAGAACGCTACTTGTGTCTTTATTCTGTTCTATATCTATGTATAAACTCATTATGTTACAATAGTTGCGTTAGTAATTACAATAAATTTTTCCTAGATATTACCCAAAGTAACGCACAAAATAGTAACACAAGTAGAAATGGAAAATGTAGAATAAAAAAATAATAATATTGAAGGAAGAAAATACATTGATAGATAACAAATGTGAATTATGCCTCATGAAAACGTGCAAAATGCTATCGAGTCCACTTCACTTTGTTAGCATATTTTGGTTAATTGTTGAGAAGCTAGCTGAACTCACTAATTTATTGTGTTGTATACTACATTATTGGAGTCTTCAGTGACATTTGTTCATGATTAGACGCTAGCAAATGTGTCACATTGTGCACCAGTCCTTTGGTGTGACCGATGTGCCACAAGATGCACTATCAAACCCGGAACGGAAGTGTGTCAACACATCTTCTCTTTTGTTAGCCTTTTATGACAAATAGGATGTAGGATACAATCCGAAATTTGTTTTCACACCTCAACGCCGGTCATCTTGACTTTTGTTAGGAGGATGTTTTTAATCTGACAAATGTCATTTGACATGTTCTAACACATCGCTCCCTAAAGGCACAGCAAGTTTAAATGTGATATCTTCGCCCATATTTCTCGCATTATTAAATCATGTGCATTATTGGTGGTCATGGCCTTTGCGAAAAAAAATTGTAGTTTAATTTATTTATGTTTTGTGGCCGTTCTCCTATTATAGATTCCTAAGTTCCACTTTGTATCGTAGACAAGGAGTACCGAATCTTCTTGTCACATACATCCGTACTACGGTCATTGGTAATATTTTCGTCATATTTAATAAAAAAAAAAAATTCTCTAAAAAAATGCGTTTATGGCCCCTATAAGATCCATGTATCTATTGTAACCATTATTTTCTTTCACTTTGCTTCCATTAATAGCTTTTAGTGGTAAATTACATGGCAGAGGAGATGAATGCAAAGGTCTCCATCTCACAAAGATGTTCTCATACTATTTTCCCATAATCTCACTTCACATCCTTGGACTTGTTTCATTGTTACTCTGCTTTCTCCTCAATCAGTCTGAGTTCAAAATAAAACGGACCCGGTCGTTTAAATTTGTTTTTGAGCTAAATTAACTTATATAAGATTTCACTTTATTTCGCCTGTTATAAGAGAGGTAAATTATTGACTCACATAACTGCATATTTGTTTTTCTTTCATTTGTTATGAGAAAATACTTGAGGGCTTGAGGTGGTCACATTATGATGCAGGTTGCTGGTAGACTATTGACTAAGTGAATAGCTATGAATAAAATACCGTTCAGCTTTTATAAAAATAGTTGTTTACTTTTTCATTAGTAGTTTTTACGTTATTAATTGCTTACTTGCTCTTTTTCTAGCCAATAAATTTTCATTACTGCCAACGTAGGAAGTTTTTTTTTTTGGTATGTTGTGGAACAAACAACATTCAATGACGGCATACTTTTTTTTTTTCATCCGTCTATGGATCCTTCATTTCATGCAACGTCTATGTTGACTGAAGAGCTTTTAATACGCTTTAAATTGATTGCCAAGCTCGAAGGGAGAAGTGCTATTTTTATCATAACGTTTTTCGTCTTGTAGTGATAGTAACGCCATTCAATCCGAGGATATTATAAAAAATAAGTTTTGCAAAAAACAAAACAATAGAAATCGTGAATTTAATAGTATAATAATAATAATACCTATTATTAAACAAATAAAAACGATTTTAATATAAAAGGTAGTAAAGTTTTAAAGTTGAACTCTGGTAGGGATGCAAAGTTTTGGCTATGTTATTATTTGCATTGATTGTTTCCAGATATTACAATGAATACTATAATTATTGTCAACATTTACTGATTTCATGGGATTGAATGTGGTGCAGTGGTTAGCAAAAAAGAAGCAGTTACATAAAATGTAGGATCTGGGTTCCAATCCCTGGATAGAAAATGGGTTTATTTCTTTTCCATAAAATAACTAGGAGGCCTGCTTTGCTGCCTTTAGCCCTAAATGGGACTACATATGGACATAGGGATATATACAAAAAAAATCGCAATAAATGTATTTATCTTTTTGTTAAGGGACTCTGATGTTAATTAAGTATGTGAAAGGTGGGCCTGTCGGGAGCCATTTAATCCTATTTGAATTATAAAACTGTTCTGCAATGTAAAATTGCATGCCAACTCAATCTTGCGACTTACAATGACCATAACAAGCAGATCGTTTGATTGACATAATGTAAAACTACTTGTGGTTATGAAAAAAAAAAAAAACCTTTAAAAAAATAGTACGAGTAGTAGATTTTTTCTTTTTTATTCGAAGGCTTGAAAATCCTAGAAATTTATGAAAGTTATAAAAGTTATTACTGGTTAACAATAGTATGGGGTTCACTTTGTACCCCTGAGAGGACAGTCTGTAGTGTGTGTTATTGTCATTATTTGTTACATACTTATTTACATTATTTGTTGATAAATTAAATTATTTGATTCAATTTACACCGGAATCCTGACCGCATGAGCAAGTCATTATTGACTTTGTTGTTATAGAATATTCTGGACCTGTAACAGACATTGTTAAAGCAGTACATAATTAGTCCCGCATTTCGTTCGACCACCCATCCGTTAACATGGACCACGCCAGCCTTTTGTTTAAAACAATTTTCACATTTCACAAGCTGTCCGTGTCACACAAACAGGAATGATTTCTTTTACAGTTGTTCAATGTATGCATTTCAAAAAAAAAAAAAAAAAAAAAAAAAAAAATCAAAACCTCTGGGAAATCGATGAGTATTTTTAACGTGCTTA
Source organism: Acanthosoma haemorrhoidale (assembly GCA_930367205.1). NCBI lineage: Eukaryota > Metazoa > Arthropoda > Insecta > Hemiptera > Acanthosomatidae > Acanthosoma > Acanthosoma haemorrhoidale. The sequence continues at coordinate 130,501,819 of OV884011.1, forward strand.
TGAAATTGTATTTCTGGTCTGGAGGTAATTCCATTGTTGGAAGCTGTGTCGCATGATTTGGTAGAGATAATGCAAAATCAACTAGAGAGAATTCGACATGGCTAAGAGGTTCGTAGGGAGTAGGCAAAGCACTCGTATCTCAGCCATGTAAAAGCATTTTTTACTTTGGGTAATAAATTCACAGTAGTGTTATTTTAATACCTCTGACCAGCACTTTCATTACTTCTATTTTAAAAAGTGTACGTAGAGAGTTTCACTGATTAAATAGAATTAATTACACCTATTTCAAGGTTTATTGGCCAACAAAAGTTTGGAATTTCTTCTTTAGGAAATAGCTATGATTTCCTTTTAGGATTTACTATGAATTTCAAATACTGCATATAATATACATACAATATTAAATGTTTCTTACAATATTAAAAAACTAACTACTAGCTAACAAAACTACAACTTCACTTATTGGGTCTTTTTATGACATAAAGAACTTATAGGAATAGTTTTTTTTAATTGAATTTTTGGATGGAATTTTACAGAAAAGTGAAAATAACAAATTTTCATCAGATTTAATTATAGACGACATTTCGACATAATATGTGTGTCAGCTTCAGGTTCTCAAAAGATTCGGGGTAAGATATTTCTCTATCCCGAACGCCTGGGTGCAAAGTAAAATTTATGAAAATCATTTCATCAACCTAAGTAGATCATTAAATTTCAATATTTTCGAAAAACAGGACTTTTTTATTTATTATTAATTTAATCGTGTGATATTATTCAACCGGCAACAGTTTTCTATTTTTATTTTTGTCTTTTACGAAGACACCTTACAACTGGTGTATCACAAGTGTTGCAACCAGTGGATCTAAAGTAGTTATCATTATCACTTAGTTCAATAAACTGAATCCGTTAATCTTTCATTGCTTTTTATGTAGAATTCTACAAAATTATGATTCATCTGAACGATTAATGAGAAACATCTTCCTATTGACATTGGGCAATGAACTCCGGTGCGGTGTTATTTACAAAACGCTTCCAGTATTTAGATTGCATTGATTATTCCGACTCAATAAATTATATAGGGTATGCAATTGTTTCAAAATAAATGTGTAGTTCCAAATGATTTTGAAAAACTACCCGGTATTTTCGGTTTAAAAATATTTTGTCTTATCATCTCGGTCGGTACTGAAAATTGCCTTTACAAAAACAACAACAATTTTTTTCAAGTATTAATATAAAGAAAACCAATTAAATGTTCGTTACTTCTTTGATTTGCCTTTAATCATAGGGTCGGAACTAAATAGCTGTGACTTTAGAAATCTAATAACGGTGAAAGGACTACTACTTATTTTGCTTCTATCCTATTTTTTTTTTTAAAGCTTTAATCGTCAATTTTCGAAAAGTAGAGAAATAAATTTCTGAAGAATTGAATCACTTCTACGACGGACAGACTTAAAACACGTTTGCTCAGAAACTGTTTTGAACCAGAGCCTCTCACTTCGGGCTTGTCAATAAACAATTGAGAAATCAATAATTATGCCATTCATCGCACCTACCTAATTTTTATTTTTGAGCTGTATTACATTTGTGCTGCCTAACGAGTTAATTTTGAAAAACAATACAATAATAAAAAAAGTTATACATTGGAGAATAAATATACGTTTCTCGGTGTCTGATGATCTACCTGTGGTAATCACTGAATAGAAAGCATGTTTAAGAAGCAAGGTAGTAAGTACCAAATGAGGATTAGAGACGTCTAAATGTTTTGAAAACCATGCTAAAATAAAACACTAAAATCAAACTTGTACTGAGAGTACACCACATGTTGCTTTGAGTAGGATCTGAGTTACTCTACCTCTGTTGAATCTGCTATTTTGCTGACAACACATCCCCACCCCAGTAAAGTTAGTGTTCATAATAGTCTTAGGGTCCAGGTATACCTCTTGGTATCTGACAAGGTCGTAATGAATTTATACAAATGATTTTAACAGAAAATAATAGAGCCTAAATCAAATAAATAATTTGACCATATAAATATCATTACAGTATATATATATATATATATACTGTAATGATATAATATGTTTATTATTTTACTTCCTGGATTGTACTTTTTGTGATACTCCTTTAATAAAGCCTGTGCGTTAATAATGAAATGTGACTGCTTGGATTAGTGTAACAAATGCCAATCATGCGATCAGTCGATTATGGATTTAAGTATTTATGCTTACTCACTAAGCAGCTTCCGAGACCACAGTAAGGGGCTATTATACAATTAGCGAAGGCACGGACAGATGACAGTGACACAGCCGTGGGCTCATTGCCTTCCCACGGTAGTCTTCCCTCGACCGCTTTGACCCTTTTTTATCCTTACTTTTTTTTTTATAATTCTTTTCTAGCCGCCGGGTCACTCCTGGGAAAATCACTGTGTTTTACCGGCGCATTAGGCCTCTTCTTTGTCAGTTTTCCGGATGACTTTTCTTATAATGATACTTTTCGTCGGCTCGGTTAGGACGTATTTCCTAACGAAGAGGAGAGTCACTTTTAGTTAAATTAGCCTTTTGGATGGTATTCAAAAGTGAAAAGGCTTATAGACAAACAATAATAAAAATTGATTTATTTTTTTATTAATCGCCTCTCTACAAGGAGTCATTGGCGTTCCAAGATTTTACACAGGTGGTCTGAAAAGTTTCCGACCTCAACATGAAGATGATAATAAAATAAATAAAAGCTAAAATAAAAGCTTTGTTAGGTCGGAAACTCGTACTAACTCTTTTAGAAACATGATTGTTTCCTCTTCTGCTTTTTCATTATCTTCTGGTAGTTGCTGAAGTGAGATATTTTTCCGTGAATGCATAGCTTGAACAGTCAATCTGGACGTGTTCGAGATTCACGTTGTGCATTGCACAGTTCACATGCTGCTGCTCCCAGGCTCCAAATATGTCAATGTGAGAAGAAAAAATGTCGAATCCCCCCCAAAACGAGAGCACTAGTTGATAAAATATTAATGCGACGTAACGGTATAAATAACATGAATCAATTCACAAATAATCTCTTATCCATTATAAATCACTTGATCGGACCCTGCCACCTTGGAACTGGCGATTGTAGTCTTTGGAAATTGAGTATTATTTAAATCATTGTGCTTGTTTATATGGTCCGATTGCCTTGAAAGTATATTTGTAGGTGATATTTTGGTTGGAACTAAGCACAAGAAATTGGCTTTTGCTTTCGTTAGTAGAGTTGACTATCTTTTCGTGATAAATGTTTCCGGTGCCCAATTAGCAGTTATATTCGCGTATGCTGTAACCCATAATTGAAATTGGGCGTATATTTGGATTTGTGCATCTGTAGGAATCCACATAATCCGAACTAATCTTGCCAAACATCTAACCGAAATAATTCTTTGAGCAGTATAGGCTGGGAATTACCTCTTATACCACTTTACAAACAAAAAGACTGGAAGATATTTCGCAATAAGTCCAATCAGTGCACTACTTACTGTAAGTCGATACAGTTAATACTCCAGTACCCGGCTGGTAGATGGCTATCACCGGCCGAGTATGATTTAAGGCTTACGTACCCGTAACACGGAGGAAACTGGAACGTTGGCGATAACTGAACGGTCCTCGGTAATTAATTGTCAGGGTCCTGTAGGCTAACTAACGGTGTGCACCCCGCTTTTATGGAAATTGTGGCCTTAAGCCTATTTATCCTGGGGGGTGTCGTCTGTTGCCAATCCCTACTTGGTTCTGATAGTGCAGGTCACGAACTTGAAATCATTAAAAGTAAGTAAAAATCCAACCACCTTTGGCAGGTTTAGTCAATACTAACTTAATTAAGGAACTTGTTTCCGTGTATTCGGGATTCGGCGTCTAACCACCAGATTCTCGAGCCATCCAATTGAAGGAGAAAAATGCCAATTTTGTTAGAAACGACAGACTGCCTCGATGGTAAATTCTAAATTTTAATAATTATCACTAGCCAAAGACAAAATATAGTTGCTAGGACTGGTTTCGTATCCAAGACTTCCTGATCTCTCGTCTGATTCTCTTCTTCCTGAGCAATCTCTATCGAGTGCGAAACAATATCCTATCTCTTTAGCTACATTGTAACCTAATCCTCAGAAAGAAACATCACCAGTTAGAAATGGTTCCAAAAATAATACTACTGTCGGGTCGTCACGAGGGGGGTGCCTAGTTACCCTAGCCCTGGTGACGAAGTGAGGGTTGATTTAGTTTATGACCTGGACAATCGTTTCATGACGGTCTTACTATCTGACTCCATTTTTGTTAGATATGTGCCCCGACAATGCACTTTGTTCAGGAGAGGTATAGGGTAGGTAGTGTAGGTAGTTTGTGTGGTCTTGGAATGACCACGAATTCACACTCGGTATCTGAGGGTAGACGAAATCCGTCCGGATCCCAAAGGCGAGTGTGAACTGGAGAGAGGCAGACTGAATCGCTGTGGGGAACACTGCTTGGTAAGCTTGCAGGGCCACGACAACCGTTGTCCACTAGGGAGAGGTCTCTCCCATGGAGGTGCCAGATTTAGCGAGACGAAGGCAGATATTCCCACTAGGAAGGTGTGGGGTCTGACAAAGCCGGACTAAAACGTAGCGAGGTGAGGAGAGAGAGATGCAGAGGTTTTTCATAAATAAGATGGCCAAGTTTGAACATCAGAGCATCAGTCAGCCAGTCGTCAGGAGAATGCATTACAAGCCCAAACCACCGGTCTTAAATACCCAGCTGGCTTCGTCAGTAGCCAATAAGCTTCGGTTTTATTGTACCCAATGGCAGTAGAGTATGTGGTGACCTTTGTTCTTTGACAGTTGGTGACCTGTGCGTCACTGATACCTGACCCGGGTAAGGGTCTCCGGCCCTCTCGGCAGGTCCGGCGGTTTGGGTCGTTTAGTACCTGCTACCCGTCAAGCGGGTGCCCCAGCTCATATAACTAATTTGCTTGCGGTTGCGTCTTTATGGTTTACAACATTTACAATGATTTATGGTTTGGTAATGTTATTTACATTTGTTTAAATTAATTTACAATATATATATATATATATATAATAGAGTATACGGTGATTTTGTGTAGTTAGCGGTCGCTACACTTCTTAATCGAGTAGTTTATATTTACAGACAGATCAGAGGAAGTTTTAAGACGCTAATACTTTTTGAACTCCATAGCCTATTGTGTCCATAATCTTATTGAAGAGGACAGATTATGCTTTCGATCACACATTGGGTCCGGAGTTTTGATTGGCTTCCATGTCACGAGTCTACTCGTACTACAGTTTAAATTGAAATGGAAGTTCATCATCCTTCAATGTATTCTAAGGTGGGTTTTCGCTAGAGCTGGAAAGTCACAATAGATTATGGAAAGGTTAATTAAGAGCGGGTTTCAGAAGTAAAACATCTAAAAAATGTTATTGTGGGGAGTTATCCAATTACCTTATTATTGTTACTATCCAGTTACGTTTTTGATTTTTATTCCAAATATATTTCTGTTTTACTCACTGTTTTTGAAAACCATTGTCGGAATGCGTTCGGACAGTGTCTACCAGGCAGCATAATCTTCTAGACCACAGGAAATTGATCTATTTATTTGCTTGATTGCACCTTTTAAGTTAAGTTCGTCTTTCTACTAACGCAACAACCAGTTTAGCGGTTCATATTTTAGTCATAATTAATAAACACCTTAAAATAATATTAAAAATTAGTCTATATAGTCTCAAAAGTATCATTATCTTTACAGTATAGCTTTCTTTATGAGACGTTTTCTTGGCTTGGTTATAGAATCTCTTCCCAGTACGATGATTCCGGGTTCAAATGCCTGTGATCCGAAATTCGAAAAGGAAATTCTTCTTTTACATTTTCAGATCCGTAAATCAGTTATGGTTGACCCTAATACGATAGTCTCATCCTTTATGTCCCAGTGAATTTAGGTGCATACACGGTTAAAAGTCAAAACAATGTCACTAATAGCCCAATAAAATTACAAAACACGATATCTGAAATTTTAATCGTTAGTTCGCTATGTATTTATTAGTTGATTGATGATTAATGATCCTTTGGTAGAGTCAGTTTCAACGAACCAGAAAATTATTTATTCATTGCTTTCTTTTTATCAGCTATATTTCTCAGACCGTTCAATTATTATATAATATTCTCTCCTATTTTTTATTCACTAATTAAGTCATTTTTGCGTTCTTCTCTTTAGTACCTCGCCGTCCTTTAACTTATTTTATGGCTTTACTGAAATTTTTTTTGTTTATCTATATAATCTTTCAGTTTGGAAGAAGTGGCGGTAGACTAGCGAAGTACTGTGAATATATATATGACAAGCTGTTTAATTGTCCGCACCACCTTCCCCATATCAGACATCAACTTGATTCACTTATCTGGTCTTCCCATTTTGACTAAGCTTGTGAGGTTTATGGGGGGCCTCTTTGGGATGAGGTAACTACCTGATGAACAGTTTCCTAAGATTTGTACTTGGGAATTCTTTCAACGCTGGTGCCTTCAACCAATTGTAAATACTTTCTTGATCTCTCCTCTCTTGCACCATCATGACTGAATAACTTCTTAATTTTACGACCATCTCCAATTCAAATAAGCCATCAAGTCTCGTAATACCAGATCCGACTCATCCGCTTAACATATCATGGGATCCCATTTCTGCCTCCTTTGATCATTATTTTCAAATCCGTGCTGTAAACTTGTGGAACTCAATTTCCATTAATATTCGTTCTCCATCATTCGCAATTATTAAATCTAGCTTTAAAAGTACCATTTTATCTTATCTTTACACCATACCTTCCTTTTTTTAGTTTTATCCTTAATCACAACGACCAAATTACCATGTAATATATTTTATTTCAGTTAAAAATTTTCCAATGTTCCTTTTTTGTTATTCTCATGAGACAAAAAAGAGAGATTTATTTTTATTTCATGGGTCCCAGGCGATGTTCAAATTACCCATTTATTTCCTGAGCTTCGTTGGCTTTCTGTTCTCTCTCTGTGGTTTTCGCATGGTGAAATGGTTGAAGAGGGTGGGACCTTTTCTGATTCCGTGAACAAATGTGTGAAAAATTGCATGACGATTGAAATGAATAAGAACTGTACATATTTTGGAGTTTTACACCTAAAACTTATACTATAACTATTACTGCCAGAAAAAAGTAATTATGATTCCCTGTAATTAGCGACATTAAAACAAAAAAAAATCCTTTCTTTTACCTTCTTATACAATTTGAGCACCCTTAGTGCCTTCTTTCTTTGTATCTTTGTATTATGAAAATCACTGGTAACATTTTTAGGTTTATTTAGTCATAATTTTTTTAGTTTATTTTTTTTTTTCCTTTACCTTCGACCATTGTAAATTATATTTTTTTAGTGAGCTATTATATTAATTATCTTGACGGCAATGAGAAGTGACTCACCTGTGACATTAGCCGTAATACGATATTTTTCCAATGCACTTGACCGATCTCACGTAATTTGAATGTAAAGTAGCAATTAGGTCATCTAATATGCGGGGGGGGGGGAGTGAGCAAGGTTCACCAAATGCGCAGCGCACTCGATACTTCCTTGAGGTTTGAATGGGCGTTGAGTTGACACGTGAGGTATCGATTCCGCAGATCACTCACCACCGAAGGAAGTGCTGCTATGGTCATTCAGAGCGGTCCAACTCTTTCTTTCCCCCGATCACGTTTCTTGTTGGAAGAATCACGAAGCGAAAACCCTGTGATCACACCCGTTACGCAAGGGTCTCCGGCTATTTGAAAGCAGTCTTTATTCTTCTTGATAAATGGGAACATTTTAGTCGTGTTTGAAGGTCATTTTTTTTCTGCGGTGAATTGGGGAATCTCTGGGCTATGTACGTATATGTGCCTAAATTGTATAAATGTTTATTGCGGTTTGGTAATGATTGAGAGAGTAAATGTAAATTTGAAATAAATATGGCATGAATGCGATATTGTATCAAAATTATCTATTGTCCTTTTAGGACAGATTGTAATTATCTTCTTAAGGACTTAAAAACAACTTTTATATCAATATTTGTTTGCATATGAAGCATACCTCGCTACTTTTGTACAAAATATGTTTGTTAATTTTTAACTCATCAATGTATCAATCAATCCATGTATAAGAAAAATGATTTTTAATTCTTGTTTATTCACAGTAAACATGGCCTGTCCTGTATTGTAAAATGTTGCAAGTGGTTTTGTCAACATGAAATGATAAGTTTTTAAGTAACTCATTTCGAGTCACATACTAGTTACTTTCTTCATCTTTCGTTTCATATATGTTCGTTTTCAAAGTCATACAATTTAATTCATAATCGATGTGAGAAAAGCATTGATCGGTAAATATAAGAAAAGTATATCTTTTTAATCAATTACCGTTTTACTTAATTTGTGATTTTTTTTTTCATTTGGAGTCATCGATTCGTTACTTCTTTACCACAAAAACTAAAAAAAAAAATGATAATAGATGGTAATTTATTGAATGTCTGAAGCTCCTCTGTTCTTCTAGATAATAAGGTTTAGAAATAAAAAAAAACAATAAAATAAAAAAGTAACCACAGAAGGGAGCTATGATTAATACGCAGCGCGTTCACTTTCAGAACCGTTCCGCTTCATCAGTGATCGACCCGCCCCTCCCCTTTCACTGATCTTCCCATCATATCAAGCTGTGTCAGTGAGTCAATCTAGATGCCGGTGAGTTCGACGTGTTAGATGCCTCTTATAGACTTTGAACTCTAATGCCTCCCCGTAATGAAGAAGATATATCCATAGATCACACGACCTCAAGATATCGCGAGCATCCAACCGCCCATGTCCTGTTCGTGGAAGTTATTATACAGACAAGTCGGCCTGTGCTTGATAAACGACAAATGTCTTGAAAATGATGGAGGGGTCTAAAAGATTGTTTTAAATATTTTTTAATTTTAACAATTCTTTATGAACTGTGAAGTAAATACTATTAATACATAAGAAGGAACAGATACGCACGCATGTAATGAAGTAACAATAAAAAAAAAATACATGGTATTATTGGTCGTAGATATTTAATTTTCTTTTTTTAACCATAAACCACTAATATCATGGTTTGCATGGTTTTTATCCACATCCACCAATCATATCTTCTGTCTTATAACCACCACCTGACTTTCGGGGCCCTGGTGCCTCCTGGGCCCCGGCTGGCTGCGGACGGTCTGTTTGTACTCTCTCATCGGACATTCATCGGTAAGCTCCTCAAATGACGTTAAATAAAAAAAAAAACAGCGTTGATAACCTTAGGGTGTCACGACGAAATAAACTTCTAAAAACAACCAATAATCATCTTCTAAAATCGTAAAAGAAGTTAAAATGACTTGGAAAGTAATTATTAAATACGGGATTTTTATTGTTAATTCTCAAAAGCTTATTTGTTTGGAAAATATTTGAGTTACCGTTTTCATGGGCATCGAAACCCAGGAAACTTTTAGATCGATTTAATTGTTTTTACGATCTATACCGCGGAACATAAAGACAATACGGGCGGACGGACTATTATCGACACCTCGTACTTGACCTGCTTCTCCTCATACCAGGCAACCACTTAAAAATCAACGTTATAAACAGCTTTATGGTCTTTCTTCAGCTGATAATTTCTTCTTTATTGAAAAAGCGCTTTCGTCAGCTCTAAGATGTCATCTTTAGTTATATCCAATTGGCTGTGTGGGATATATAACTCATCGACTCAGAGTCGTAGAGTGAGGAGCGTGGATGTAGCAGCCCTCATTAAAAGATGAATAAAAAATATACTATTGTTTAGATGAGTTATATATGCCACATAACCAATTGGAGATAGCTGAAGATGGCATTTTAGAGCTGTCGAAAGAGCTTTTTCAATAAAGACGAAATTATCTCTTTTATAATTTTACAGTACCATTCAAAAATCCGGCAGTAATTTTTGAATAGTTAAGTTTATTAATCCCGATAAGTGTGCGTCCTAGTTCAATGTGACTTTTGAGTAAATTTTCTCTCGATTAAATCCATTATTTATACTTTATAACCTTCGTTATAGTTATAGAATCAAAATCACGACCTTTAGTCGACTCCCGAAAACTTACGCCGGTTGCCATCCACTGGGCTAGTGTAACCTCTTCAAGTACATTAATGTACCCCTATGTAAAAAAAATAAATATACCATACTGCACCTTTAGACCCATAAGTAACATAACGAGGTACTTTTTTTCTGAAAAGTAATGCCATGAATCATTTATTTACAATAGTGCAAGCCCATAATACAAAAGTGATTGTAGTAAGTCATTAATCTTGGCGTTAATAATGAGTGTCGTTCAGGAAACTTACCATGGCCCAGAGTACCACTAATCATTCGAGCGCTGCTTATATTGCAATAATAGCATTATTCTTAAGATGCTTTCTGGGAGTTTAAAAAGACTGTTTTAAAAAACAACATCCTCACGATTGACTATACTGATTTTCTCAACTTCGTACAATTGATTAATCGATTAACCATCGAACATCTTGGAGACACCATAACCCAAATTCAAGAACCTCAATTGCAAACTGCAACAATATATTGCTGCTCGCTTCTCCACACTTAGATAAAACATAAAACCTTTATTTATCCATATATGATGCTATTATAGCGTTATATATTAAGTCTGTACATGCCAACATAAAAATGTGATTGTGGTTTTCGAAGGCTACAATAGAAGTTGCTTGTATTGGACTTATGATTTAGTATTTTTTTTGTATAAATTACAACACGATGAGTCTTTTGTAACAAAAAAAGTCTAAACTGATACCTTTACTGCACTCATTGCCAGGTACCTTGTTTTATTTATATGTCAGCCCACCTGTGGTTCTTACAACCACGATCCACCAAGGAAAGTTTAATGTAGTAACCGTAGAACATTTTCAATAAAAAAATTAAATTAATCGAAACAGAATTGATTTCTCTCATAAAAAATACGGGGTTTCTACTTGAATGAATTACATCTTAAATTAAAACTTTAATTTATTACAAATTACCTAGAAATAATTTAATACATAGTTTTACTATTTTTTTTGTAAACAAAATTCGTCTTTATGGAAATTAAAAAATGCCCTTTTTCACTTTTAATTGTACTTTTTTATTTATAATTTTCTATTGTCAAATTTAGTAATAATTCATCAACGAAATATTTCTTTTCAAGCTAATAAAAAAGATAATTGCATTAAAGAAAGAATAGTTTCATATTTGGATTAGCTAAAATAAACTTGTTGTAAATTGATTGGATAAACAATCGATCAATCAATTTTGCCAATCAACAATCGGTCATCCCTTTCTCAAAACTATCGCTTCATAGAGCCTCATAGAACATGATATACTGTAAAGTCTGGGATTTATTGTTATTTAATGATAAATATCCAGGCTTAAAACAAGTAAATTAATTATGAAGTCGAATTTATATGTAAAGAAAATTCCCAGCTGTGCTTTCAATATTGTTACGTTCAGTTTACTGTGATTACTGAAGCGATAAAACTCGAACGTTCTACTAATTACTGAAAATTATTTATTCCTTTACAATTACGTTTGTTTTTGCGATAGTGACTACAATAAGTGTTTTGCATTATTGCCGAGCCCGAAGGGAGAGCTCTGCTATGAAACAGGGACAAGTTTTGTCTCTCAGGTAGTGTGATCTACGATAGCTGATGTTAAAATGATGCAGCCGTTCATAACTTACACGTACTGGTGATAAAACATAAAAAAATGCAAGCAATAATAATAAAAACATAAATAAAAAAAAAAGAAAACGAAAACATTAAAACAATAACTGTTGCTGGAGAAATGGACAAATAATTATTATAATACAAACAAAAATAACATGTGACTCATGAAATAATAAAAAAATACATTTATTGCAGAATTTACATTACTCACTGATAGTAATTCCTCAAAATGTGCTTTATTAATTCAATCTCTCGCCTCCCCTCTCTCTCCCTCTCATTGCATAGGTCTGAAGTGCATTTGGCTTCGTGAAACTTATCTTGTAACGAATGCAATGGACCGACACCCGAAAATTCCTTGAATTCGTTCGTTAAAAAGGTTTCTCTTTTTATACTGTCCATCGGATGTCGCTCGCTTAAATTTGCCTTGCAAGGTATATCTATCAGGTTAACGATAAGTGGGCGAAATGTCAGCCCAATTCCGGACGGCTGACTGCCTAATGAATCGAGTTCAGTTTTTAGGCTTGGGCCATCTGAAAAAAAGTCCTTTCTCTTCTTCTACACCGAAAAAATGCAGATCGCACAGAATATTAATATGAAAAGTGGCTATTGCTGGCATGAACTAATTAAAATACCTAGAATCAGTTATATTTTGCGCTGGTTGCGTACAACTTCAGTTAACTAATACGCGCAAACATTGTATGTTATTGACCTTATCGTATGCGAGTAGGGCAGTGCCGCATTCTAACCACAAATCTGCCCAGGGAACTATATATATTTGTCCAAAATGTGACATCAGCTCCTCAACCAGAAACGCCTTATTTACTTGATTATTTATATGTAGTTTTGTAAGTTAATAAGAATGAGTTCAGTATCAAGCTCAAAACTGCAGGTTTTTCACTACCTCAGTGAAAAGTTGTGTGTTCACTTTGTAAAGTTTGGATGAACTCTGAGAGGGACTTGGAACCTTACAGTTATAACTCCTATTTCAGTGCTTATCTAATTGGTCAGTTTAGGTATTAATTGGATTTTCAAAAATATTTTTTATGAAATTGTTGTTTATATAAACCTGTTAATTAAATCAAAATAAAAAAAATATTATTCTGGATTTTAACGGAAATAAAATCTTCTGTAATTAAATAATAACTCCTATTCTCGGTGGAGAGACAAGACCTATTGTTTTTCAAATTTATAAATTGAAACCTTGCACTAACAAATGTTTTAGACCTAACAGCTTGTTCTCTAGAACGACCGATATTACCCTTTTTTCGATACCTATGATTTCTCCATTATTATCAATGATGGTCTACAGCCCGCGTTGTTTGTAATATTTCTTCCAGTTAATATTTAAATAACAGACTAGGCTATCATTTATTTAGATTAAAAAAAGGTCAGCAGAATTTTGTTGATATATTTTTAAAGTCTATGCTAACCTGTAATGGCTTCAGTTCTTTTTTTCGTTCGAAAAAAATATTTTGGTCGATAACATGGAAAATATTATCTTTATCTAATACTTTTTTTTTTTTTTAGTTTCAGAAAAAAATATTTTGAGAATCTGCTTAATATAAATTTTAGCTTTAACTGTGATTTTTGGAGATGGTTATAAATGTGTTTAGAAAGCAGATTTATTTTTTATTTTCTCTAAAATAGACCTACTATGTCATATTCATATCGATCTTCCTGATCGAATTCTCACGCCATTTAAAACGCCAGTAGAAAATCGTATAAAAAATTTTTTTTCAGCTCTCTCGTTCGTTCAAGAGCCAATAGCTGTTGACACTTTGTTATCTGGGTTACGTTTTCACCGTTCCAGGACCTTCAAGGACCCCAAGCCGTGACCACATTTGTTGACATATCGATTCTACCTTAAACCTATAAGACATTAGGTTCTTATTTTCTTGTGATTACCAATGAATAACGCCAACACATTATATACCAATGTTCCAAATTAGGATAGAGATTTATAATTTGGCAATCAACGGACTCAGTGAATTCCCTATCTAGAACCCACCCTTAAGTCTGAAATGCTTACTCAAAAATGTTACCATGAATTAAAATCTCACCCTATAAGCAATATTTCAGTTAATCAGCAAACAGTAATTGCGTATATCATAAAATAGAACGACTGATGTTTGACGAATAGTGTAGGAATAGTTTATTTATGCAGTAGCCTAAAATGGTACAAAAATTAAGTCGCTTCGGTCAGCCAATTTTAAAATAACTTTTTAAATTGGTTAAGTGTAATTTTTTGGCATTTGGACCAAAAACTCTTCATTTTAGTTGTTCGTTCTGATCTTATTAAATTGTCTCTCAAAATAATAGGATAGTTGTAAATAGCTAAAATATTGACAAAAAATACCTACCTACCTATTTTGACTTGCCATTAAATATATTACTTAAATCCTTTTGTTTGCTCCCAAAACACATTTTTCCTTGTTGTACGAAAACATATGCAGTCTAGTGAACATGCCTTTGATTTGACTAATAATTTTCAAGTATCCTAACGTAAAACACATATATTGTTATATGGGAAATTGGTGACGTCGCTACACACCTCCGCTGTTCCCGTGCGCAGAGACCAAGTATGGTCCGCTCTCCTCTAACCTTTCTCAGTGATTTTTGATACCTCCCGCTTTTTTTGTGCTCTCATTATCCGATGTGACGGCGTTGCGATATCTTCTTTCCGGACAACAGTCAAACGATATTAGTTATAATGTTTCATTATTTGTTAAAACAATTTCTTCTGTTCTATTTTATTTATCGCGAAACCTTATCAGTCTGCCTTTATCGAAATTTTTCCATTTCATAGGATATTAGGGCCAAAGAATCCGTTGGTGTTGATTTATGATCATTCAGCAGGACCTCGAGCCTTCTGTTCGACTGCCGTAAGGCCCTTTTTTCCATCTAGTTTTTCTTCCTCGACCTATATCCCTCTTTTCAGTCGCAGAAACCATAGCTTCTCTGTAACTACAATTTACGATTTCTATGCAGAGCAAATTTTTGTGCAACATTTTAATGGTTTGCACCGAACCACTCAACTCGTAAGATATTGTTTGGTTCTTTTTTTTTTCTCTCTTATTTTTCTTCTGTTTTCTGTATATATGTATAAAGTAACTAGCAGAGAGACGAAAAACGATCCACTTGTACTGTAGAGCCTATCCCTTGGTAATAATTGTAATGGGCTTGGTAATAATTATAACTTGAGTTACAAAATAAAAATGGACAGCCCAATTCCTGATAAATTTGACAACAAGCCCTTCAAAATTATGCCCAAGCATAAAGAGGAGTGAGTGCGAAGTGCAAAGGAAGAAGCAATCAAAAAACGAAACTGAGCCCACAGGAGTAGATTAGACTGTCAAAAACTCATCAACTACTTTAAAAAGCATATATTCTACAAGCAATATCTAACACACCTAATGGCATTGAAATGACCCAATGAATTAGTGTGACTTAAAATACTGGTAGTGACCGAACAAATATGTCAAAACTTTATTGATATAATACTTAATGGCTAATCAGGCGTGAATTTGGCTTTCAAACTTTGTTTGTTGTATATTTCTTATAGAGTGGATTATCAAAGGGTGAACTTGACTTCATAATGAAGCTGTTTGTAGTAGATTTACATTTAGCCTTTGGTAACGACCTCACCAGCCAATCTATCCAACTGGAGCTTTGCCCTGCATGTGTGGGACTTTTATGGCTTTGAATAAGATCGGAACTTTATGACCTGTCGTCGTATGCATATTACTTTATTGATGGGCCCAACAGTTTATGAGGCCTATGAAAATGACTCTACAGTTCGCAGTGGATTTCAATCACGAATGCGGTGAAACTGAGTTGACCGATCATAAAATTAGGAAATAACTAATAATAATAATAAATAATTAATCCGTGCATTACTGAGAATAAATCTAGTATTGCAATTTGTTGATTGTTGAATGACGTGGACTCAACATCAATAGTCATGTACTGGAGTGTGTTCGTTTCATCTAATAAGAATTTGTCCAGGTTCCTTTCAAGACCAATGTCAAATGTTTGTTGTAATAGTGGGATTGTTCTAATCACATGAGAAATTGCCAAATGTCATTTTCAAACCTTCTGGGAACTTTCAGCTTTGTTTCGATTCAAAAAATGTATCTAATTGCCGGTCCTGAATATGGAGGCGAAACTTATCCTACATTTTGAAGTTAAAAAACAGCGTTTAATTTAAAACGTCTCGAAACATACTAATACTAGAATATTTAAATTTTGAAGGGCTATTAACTCAAGGGACTTTACAAGCCTACAAGAATTTTCGTCGTGAAGTAGTTTTTGTCACCTCACAAGTCTCAAACATCGTACCTATCCAAATTGAGTCAAACGTTGGCCATGTTGCTATACTTGCCGACCACTCATCCCAGAGATGGGGAGGGAGGTAGAACAGCCTTGGGACTTAGGGTGGTCTCTATTAGCATGGACTGGGAATAGTCCGATTTAAATATAGTTAGCTAGAGGATGTGCGCAATTCAAATAAGGGGCCACAGGGCACGAACTCGTGTCATTAGGCTAACTGTACCTCCCCCATTCCTGGTTCAGAGCACTCATTCTTTAAATGATTCACCAGTTTCTGCTTGAATTATGTCTAACTGTGTAGCCTTGGATCTTCTGGGGGTCGTAAATCGTAGCGTTGGGAGTCGATTAAGTGATTTCTATTATAAATCTATGTTCTTAACGATGCACAGTATTATTGCACATTTAGGGAATACTGTGCATAGCATTCAAAACTGAACCTTTTTGTTTATTCGTTGTTTTTATGTTAATAAAAAAATACTTTAGTGTTGTGCTGATTGTCATCATTGTCATTGTAGGAAATACATATAAAGCACATGAAGGAAGTGATTAGATATTAGTAAACTACTAAGGTACTGAGAGGAAAAGAATGGGGGGGGGAGGAGAAGATGGCTTGGTAGATGATACAAGTTAGTTATAGTTGGGACTGGACAGGACTGTACACCACTGACCAAGATAGATCTTGTTATTGATAATTAACTTGATATTAATAATTAAGTATTTTTATATGTTGGATAATTACCTTCGAGTCTCTCAAATTAATCTTTTTATAGAGATATCATTTATTACCTTGTTAATCAAATCAATTTTGTTTTTAACAAAATTATATTTTTAATATCTTAACCCACAACCAGCAATCATAATTGTTTTTCATGTAGTTGATTTACTATCTTATAAATTTTAAGTTGTTTTACAGTTGAGTCGCCAATTCGGTATACACAACAATGTATTAATAAAAATTGAAATTGATGATTTCTTTAACAGGTTGTTGTACTCTTTTTATTGTTGTCCAATATTATTATTTATTAAATTACGTCTTATTGCACTGTTTTTTTTAGTACTACGTTACTGTTGTAATGAATGTATGTATATTATTCTAAATTGCAGTCATGATGATGCCTGAGCTAAGAGGACAATATGTCAATAAAAAGATTAATTTAAGAGACTCCAAACTTTTAAGTTTAACAACTAAAATAATCCATACTATTTTTAACAAAAATTGTTTATAAAGTTGGAAAGTTTAATAGGTAGTGCTAAAATCTAAAAGCACATAAACAACGTTAGCTCGGTTGTTTAGAAAATATTTAAGATATATAGTTAGAAATTCAATTTAAAAAAAAATTAAGTATTTGTTAGTTTTATTTATTTATTATTTTGGGGAATTATTCTATATGATGCTCTGTATATTCTGCATAAAAAATTGAATTGAATTTGTGATTGTAATGAGTAGCAATGCGGTATGTAGGTTATCTACATGACTGCTAACAGATACGGCGAACGTGCATCTAATTTATGTCTGTTGACTTCATGCTATCATCTGTTTATTTTACCACCTTTTATACGCCCTTGGCAATTCTAAATTTATCATTTCCTACACCTTGTTTTGTTTATATTCCATTTTTTTTTTGACCTAAGAGATTCGGTTTATTATTATTTTCAAGACTCAAGCTATGCACCTCCTATATGGAAAACACGCGTGTTCTAACGTACAATTAAGACTGTGACAAAAAATGCAGGAACGATTCTAATGGGAGTATTAAACAACTTGTAATTATACTCAACTAAAGTCTATTAATTGATAACCTTTAATTAAGTATTTAGGCAAAAAAATCGTGTTGTCTGGTCTTCAGATGGAACATTCAACTAGAATTTTATAGATCTATCATTGCGAAATGGCTCACAATCACGGACATACTGACGCAGGGGTGAAAACATGATTCCTTCCAGTCCAAAAAAATAAAACATCGAGTCACTAGAAGCCATCACTTTTGAAAGAGACAATTCTGTATTTCCCGCTCAGCGAAGTTTGGAAGCGGTGACTCAGTGGGGATTTGGTGGTTAAGTTAGATCTGAGTAATTCAACACGAAGCTCTTCTGTTAAGTGCTGTTCTGATGTTGATCCAATTACGTAGTTGTAAATGATACAAATTTACAAACTATTTACAACTATTGCGGGGGTTCATATCTTTTTTGGTACAGTAAACCATTTTCCGTTCAGATGGTGGACACAGACCCCCCCCGGAAGAATACTTTTTTCATTTTATAAATGGGCATTCTAAAATGCCCATAAATGTTAAACTATATTATGAAAGAGTAGACAGATATTTAATTTAAAAAAAATAACAAGTAGAGAATATTGTGTTTTAACTTAATTTCGGTAGACTTCTTGTGTTATTAGAATCCTTGTACTCTCCATCCTTTCATGCTGGTGTAGTGTTTAAAGGAAAATTATAATTTTAGTTATATCCATGATAGTAAACGACAGGGTATTGATGGGAAAATCCGGCACTTTCACGTCGTATTGATTAAATATCCTTCTATGGTTGGAGACGATATGTAGAAAACTATTGTGATTTACAGGTAATAAATTTATTGATTTTTGATTTTAAGTTTTGATTTTAGGTAGAAAACTATTTTTATTGTATGATTATAATCTGACGCAGTAGGCAATAATCAATTGCCATCCATACTATTTTTGCAGTTCAGCATTCACTCAGTCATTCATACAATACATACAGTTACTAAGAGCCCCCATGACTGTCACCCTCGCTTGCGCCAAAGAAAGCTGAGGCTTGTGTGATCCTCCCCGGAATCGGTGATGTAGAAATACCGCTCCCGATTGAATTGATTTGATTGATGAAGGTACTTTTCCTCCCTGAAGGGCAGAACAAAAGGGTGCAAATAAATAATATGAGCAATCCACAACCACCCATCCCATCTACCACTACTACTTATTGTAGCAACAAGACATATAGACTTGCCCATACACTATTTTATACTTGAAGTTGAAAATGCGTTTGAAGAATGTCAAGATGCTGTAGTAAAATGAAGGCTTTTACTCCATACTCTAATGCCTTAGTCACTAGACCACGGCATCCCCACTGTTGCGACACACTATTCCAGATGTAACTAATCTGCTTCCAGTGTATATAGAGCGTTGCCATACGAGTGCCTCGAACTCTTCACACCGTAAAATTGTCCACCTCTTTTTGTTTCACAAGGGAAACTCCAGTGAGAATTCATTCACCTCTCATACGTAAAATGTAATTTATTTTATATAATAAATTTGACTGACGCATC
This sequence comes from Acanthosoma haemorrhoidale, assembly GCA_930367205.1. Classification (NCBI taxonomy): domain Eukaryota; kingdom Metazoa; phylum Arthropoda; class Insecta; order Hemiptera; family Acanthosomatidae; genus Acanthosoma; species Acanthosoma haemorrhoidale. The sequence continues at coordinate 130,521,167 of OV884011.1, forward strand.
TGCACTATATGTTTGACTAATAGAAAGTTCTACAATAAGTTTCATTATCAGAAGTGTTCAAAAATGTCATAATTAACTCATTACGCCAATGTGTCTTCATTTCGAATCTACAAATTACTGTATATTGTCCCAATTTAAAATGCAAATGATTTTTTCAACGTAAGTAGAGATATATATAGAGAGAATTGTCTGTGTCAAATTGTGCTAGGATTTTGTTTTAATCAAAACTAGAAACACTTTTATTCGCCGCTGGGTGGGGCAGTCAATCTATTCTGATCTTTGAGAGTCCTCTGTTTGGCCTATAGCAACGAGTTTTTAAATGAAAAAGTTGAGTATTTAGTGGTACATAATTTCAAAAAGTCATTGAAGTCCTTAGTTGTTTAAAATATGGCATTTGACTTTAATTTTTACAACAATTGTAGATAGTTGTTTGAAATATGGCATTTGACTTAATTTTTTATAACAATTATAGATCGTTGTTAAACTGAATCTTATAATAACACGCCTACGGTACATAGCATCACATGGTTACATGCTAACAAAAAGCATGCCCACAGGAGAGACAACAAATTACATAAACAAAAGAAGATTCATCTTCTAATCCATTACGAAACTTCACTGATAGAATCTCTAATTCTTCAGTTGCTGATTGATTCACGCTTTGTTGATCGTTGAGGCCGCCTGCGAGTAGACCATCAGATCCCCTGGTCCATGTCTATCTAAGATTTCCGTTGTACAACCATCGATGGATTGCGAAGCTCTCTTAAACTTTCTCAATAGGCGCTGTAATAAAGCTCATACGAATTAAGCATAAAGAAAGAGCGAATTAAGTTTACATAAGTAATTGTATCTGGATTTTTATAAATTTTGTATATTCCTTGGACCCAGGGTGCGCAACCGACTTATATAAAGAGCTGCAAGTGGACACGTCTTTCATATCACCTGCTTAAGACAAATATCTGTTATTAAATTATTAGTATTTTATTTATGGGTAAGTTGATTTGCCTTTCTATTTTATTTATGTATAAACGTTTTCCGTTGCGCCACCAAATCATTTTTAAGGGCTGCATTAAATAAATTACAATCTAAGAAGGTAATGTGACAAGTTGTTCAAAAAATAGAGATGATGATTTTATAAAAATGGCATCATTATGTAACAATGTAACTTTTTGTTGCGTATTGGTGTCCTTTCTCTGCCGACAATTAACTTGTCTTTTGACGAAAATACATTTTCAGATTTTCTACCCTTTTATTTTTGTCTGTACAAACCATTGACATCCAAAATTGATATAACATATACTTTACAAATGATGTGTAACTAAAATATACATGTATGCCACATAGAGATACAACGTTGAGTAAACAAAATATGGCACTGCTATAAAAATATATATACAAACACAACATATGAATAAACCCAGGAAAGTAAATTAACAAAATTTAATTTCAAAACTAGAAATATATGTTATTTGCATGTTTATATAATTTTCTAAACTGGATCGGCTCTGTAATGTGGGAATTTGTGTTTTTTTTTTTAGATCTGACATTTTTGAAGTCATCCTAGGATATCATTGATACTAACTTTCAAATTACCTAATGAATAAACCACAATTGACAGAAACTTTCAGATAAAACGGGCTGAAAGGGGTGTGAAGTGAGGGGCATCGCCTCATTCAGAAGTGTCTCATGAACGGTGGGTGGTGATTACGGCTCTCTGGAGATCTTTCTTCTAAAGGAGAGGAGATCTCGTTTCTAATTTATGCCGACCTCTCTCATTGCCTAGCCGTTTCTGAACTTAAGTTTGATCAAAATACGACAGTGTTACGTCGTTGCATTACTAAAAACATCCAGACAAACGTTTCATATGTTTAAGGGATAGTAGGCAACCCCATTCACGCGTTCTGCGTTATTTAACGCGTAGCGTTCTTTAGTTAATAATTTGTGTTAGTAAACAACCGTTGGGACATCAATTGAAAGTCTAATCCAAAATTTCATCCTTCTAGGTCAACTGGGAGGAAAACGATATAATTAACAGTATGTAATTATTATCTAACCGCAATGAGCTGCTACTCCTGCAAACATAACATGTTCTTCGTCAGAACATCCTGAATTCTAATTTAGTGCCTACTTGATTTGTTTTAATCACCAAGTAATTGCTTGATTACGAACCCTTTATTAGGTTTTGTGGGGATCTAAGTATTATTCGTGGAGAGTTTGTGAAAATTTCATGTGTAGATGAAACATACTAACAGCGTAGATACGCGATGAAGCGTTTCCGGTTAAGGAGAGTAAAGGATAACCAACAATTATTATATACTTCAATATTCAATGTACTGGATTTGCAGCTTGAACATCATATTAAGAGAAGTAACATCGACATCTACTGCACCATATGTGAGTCAAAGGGTATTAAAATCTTTTGTGACAGGTCTCTGCTGTTTGTGGCGAACTGAAGTTTCACGACACCCAGAAAAAAATATTAAACCCATTTCCACAACGGTTTCATGTCGCACGCACCCCTAGACTATCTGGGGAAGGTTCGACCCATTTTGCCGACAATCGATAACGTCTGTTGTCCATTTTGAATGAATTATCCGACGACTAGAGTCTAGTAGCTGTGAATGACATTGGATAGTTCGTTGGGGACAAGATTGCTGCAAGTAGCCTAGAAACACGATCGGCGAAGAACCGTTGATCGCATAATTCTTGTTTATTATGGCTCATGAATAAAGTCAATTCATGAATAGAAGATTCGCCATGGAAGGTGCCATGTACTTACAACGCTCCACGTCTTACACTATTTCACTTTAACGTGGGATATATTTAATGTGAGGTTTATTGGGGGGAAACTCCTCGTGAAAAATTGTCTCAAGAGAAGTCCATGTCTTGGTCATCAAGGGGGTAAAGGTTACGTGACCTAATTTAGGGGATTTCAGCTGTTGGTGGGCATACTCTAGGCGCGTTTTATACATTAAAATTATCTTCAGATCCGAGCGATCTTAAAATAAAAGTAACCAGAGAGTAAATAAATATGACAACAGATATGCATTGTTATTGTTAAAGTTATAATTTTCAGTTATGCAGTCAAACAAACATTTTCCTTACATTACAATATTCCTTAAATTACACAACATATACCATTAAAAAAAAAGTATTCTTGCCAATTTTTTTCCGTGGTACAAACGCCCAATTTTTATTTCTCTTATTAATTACGAGGAATAGTATAAGGTATTTTCATGTGCCTTAAAAGATTTTGTAAGGAAAATAGAATATTTGTGGATTATAATTTTCAATTGATAAAAAAAATGACACGTTTTGGACATAAATAATTCAAAGTATTTACATAAAATATGCCTGTCCTCTAGCAATCAAGTATGGTAATTGGGTTAAAGTTTTATTAAAATTTTTATTGGTGGGGGTATTGTAAAATTAAGTTTGTTACCTCATGCGCCCAGGGAGGACTGTTTACAAACAAAAACCTACGAAATTTTTTTTTATACTTTAGCGGGATCACGGACTGTGACAAAACAGGAGATTGAACAGGGTGAGATCGACTCCGCGAATGTTAAGCCCTCGCGCCCCATCATTGAAGAGAGGCTACTTGTCATCGTTAAGGATTGCCTTGACCACGTCGTCTCCTTTAACATAATAAAATATGTCATTATATCACATTTAAAGATTATGATTATACATTCAACTTTTCATTACTCAACATTAAACACCTTTGTGACGGGAAAAGTGCTGTAATTTTTAGAACCTTGTTAAAGCATATTATTGTAGCCTCGATGAAGCTCTAGCATAGTTTGAATGAAATTTAATTTCTTCAGTCATACAGTCATCATGATGTATCATTCAGTAAAACAGTTGGTCTTCCTCCATCAGTGCAAAATCTACGCCTCCCTCGTTCTTTTTTATACACTCCTACTTCCTCGCTCTGTTTAACTTGGCATTTTCTCTCAACTTCTTCTGTCCTTGTTCGTCGTTTGACGTTCGTTTCATCTTCATTAATCTCTAACTCTAGTTTGGCCTATGCCAGATATCCCTTTTTTACTTACCTACTCCACGTACTTAATTAAGAATAATTAATAATATTATTCATACAGCTGCTATAACTTTCTAAGGAATGAATAAACTTAGTTTCTGTCTACGTTGAAATCTCCCGCAGTTAGTTGACCCATAACTGATGAAGGTTATAGATAGTGAAGCAACAGTATCAATAAGATGAATGTCCGGGTTCGGGTCGTAGTCTAAACGATCGTAAAAAAACTACAGTAGTGACCGCTAGCTACATAAGATAAATCACCCTCTACTCTATTGTATATATTGTAAATTGGTTATAATATGTTGTAAATTAATTTAAACAAACGTAAATAATATTACCAAACCACAAGTCACATCAGAGAATATATTGTTAATAATAAAAGACGTAGCTGCAGACGAGCGCAGAGCCCAGCAGGGTCAGGTAGCCAGCCATGGGCCCCTTCCGGGCTTACCAGCCCAAGGAGGGGCTGGGTCATGGTCTAGAACAGGTATGGGCAACCTTTGACATGTTATGGGCCAAACTTTAGTGTGCAAATACGTTCGCGGGCCGCGTTTAAAAGTAGTGCATTTTAAAGTAGTGTTCATAATTTTTAGCGATAGATATCAGTCAGCCATGAAATAATACGACAATGTTATTACAACACAATTTATTAAAATAACAAAATGAAATGAAAAAATAGGTACCTACAGCATTAAATTAAATCGTTAAATTTAGAATTGTTACAAACTACGAAAGTTAAATAGCGACACCGAAATCAATGAGACACTTGAGCTTGAATTTGGGAAACTAATTCATCGATGTTTGGATTAATTCCACTGGTACAAAGACGTAAAGAATTTTCCAAATTATCGTCAGTCAGCCTTGTACGATGTTTTGATTTATTAACTTTCATCAATGAAAAGAACTGTTCGCATTTATAAGTACTGCCAAACGCACAAATCAATCTTCTTGCAAATTTTCTAAGCTGCGGAAAATGGTCTTCTTCGAGGTATTTTTTGTAGAAATCGCACAACTCCACGTCTTCAAATTTAGATTTTAGGAGTGAGTTTTCTTGAATCTCGATCAACTCCATTTGCAAGTGTATTGGAGCATTTTGTACATTACTTTTTGTTGGAGTAGCAAATAAATTGAAACAGTCTTCCATGTGTTTGAAATCGCTAAATCTGATCGAAAATTGCTCCGACAGTAACTTGAGTTCTTCAGCATATTGAGCGTAAGCAATATTTTCATACGCAGAGAGCGTGGTGAAATGGTAACTGTTACCAGACAGCATATGTGCCTCCCACAAGTGGATTTTGTTCTGAAACGCTTTCAAATGGCTGTACAAATCATTTACTAACTGTCCTTGTTTTTGAAGTTTCAAATTTAAATCATTCAAATGGCCTGTAAGGTCGACAAGAAATGCTAAGTCACATATCCATTTTGCGTCACTCAATTCAGATAGTGGTTTATCTTTTATTTGCATAAATTCTGCTATCTCATTTCTAAGCTCGTAAAACCGTTTCAGCATTTTCCCTTTGCTTAGCCATCTGACTTCACAATAATATGTTACGTCGTCATACTCGGCTGATATTTCATCCAAAAACGCCTTGAACTGACGATGGTTAAGCCCTCGGGATCGAATAAAATTGATGGTTTTTACTACCACATTCATAACATTCTGGAGTCGAATGGACTTAGAACACAAGTTCTGTTGGTGGATAATGCAATGAAGGACTATCAAACCATCTTTTTGCACATTTAATTCAGTTGCTTTTTCATTCAAAATTCCGATGAAACCTTTACGTAAGCCGACCATAGAAGGTGCACCATCTGTGCATACTACAACTAATTTCGACCATGGCAAGCCAAAACTTGTGAATACCTTTTGAACTTCATTAAAAATGTCCTCTCCTGTAGTGGTTCCTTTTAGCGGCTGTAAAGCAAGCAATTCCTCAGTAATAGTGAATTCTTTATCAACACCTCGAATAAATATAGCCAGTTGAGCTATGTCAGACAAATCGGTGCTCTCGTCTAATGCTATGGAAAATGATTCAATACCAGTCATACGGCCGGTCAATGTTGTTTTTATATCATTAGCCATCATTTCTATACGTCGTACAACGGTTCTTCTTGACAAACTAATTTTTTCAAATTCATTTTTCTTTTCAGGACACAAAACACTGCAAACTTCTGACATACACTCCTTGATAAATTCTCCTTCGGCAAATGGTTTCAATGACTTTGCCAATTTTGAACTAACTATAAAACTAGCTTTCACAACATTATCAAGTTGTGTTCTTTGTCTATGAAATATTTGCTGCTGTTTTTCCAAATTTGCGGTAAGTTTCTGGATTTTGTCTTTTCTTATTTGTCCTGTCAGTGAGAGCAGCGTAGGATGCTTAGTTGAGTAATGCCTCTTTATATTGAATTCTTTCATCACCGAAATGGATTCATTACACATCAAACAAATAGGCTTACCATTGTGCAAGATAAAGAAGAATTCTTCAGTCCATTTTTCTTGAAACTGGCGACCCTCTGCATCTACTTTTCGTTTCCTTCCACCAGACATCATTTTCATTTACTTATCGTTCGATAAACTTAATAAGAAAATAGGTATAATTAGTAAGCACTCAAGATGCACACAAAGTCACAAAGCAAACTTATCACCACGGTAGCTCGAATAGGACTGAACTAAGTTCCGGCCATCCACCCGCTTATATAGGCAAAATGAAGGAATGATCTAGAATCGTCTAGTGTAGAACAATACAATTGCGAAGCAATAATCCTTTGTTGCGCCGCCAGTGTGGCGGCAAACATCAATGGCTTTGAACTTTGATGTTTGCCGCCTCACTCTTTGATGATCACCGCCACTCGGCTTGCTCGCTCACTTGATTCCATGAGTATGAGTAAGTAGTGTATTTTTTTTTTTTAAATTGGGTTTTTCAAAATGTCTCGCGGGCCGGATCAAATCTTACAGCGGGCCGGATCCGGCCCGCGGGCCGGCTGTTGCCCACATACGGTCTAGAACATTCGAGCTCCATCCAGACCTGCAATGCGGTTGACCAGAATAAAACCTTGCCTTATTGGCTGGAATGCGATGGGCCAGAATAAGACCGCAGCTCATTGGCTACTTGGAGCTATATGAACCCCCTAGTTTTAGCCGATTATTCTATTTTTCTGTAATTCTACCGTCCTTCAAATGCATGTTATGCTATGCAGGAAAAAGAACCATAAATCTGTAATAGGTAATAGGTTTTGAAACAAAAACAAAAACGATTATTCATTCAAACTACGGCTCGCCTCTGGACTGGTACTTGCTGCTGCATTGATGTTTCAAGATTTGGCCTTCTCATTTATGAAAGCCTGTGCATCTCTCTTGCTAGTGGGATTCTCTGCCTCGCTATAACTAGCACCTCCTTGGAAGAGATCTCTTCCTTGCGAACGACGGTCCACTGCGGCCCTACAAACTTTACCTAGTAGCGTCTCCCCCAGTGATCCAGTCTGCCTCTCTACGGTTTACACTCGCCTTTGGGATCCGGACGGTTTTCGCCTACCCTTAGATACCGAGTGTGAATTCGTGGTCATTCCGAGACCACATAAACTACCTATAATACTTACCATATACCTCTTCTCCTGACCATAGTGCACTGTCGGGCACGTACCTATCAAATATGGAGTCAGATAGTACAGTAGTAAGACCCGTCATGAAGCAATTGTCCAGGTCATAGCCTATAATCAACCCTCACTTCTGCACTAGGGCTAGGGTAACTAGGCTCCCCTCGACGACCCTTTTTAAACGTTTGTTTTTTTTAAAACCATCTCAGTGACTGAATATAGGTTTTTTTTATTTTTATTGGGATTAAATATATGTTAAATACGACTATTAGCGCGATTTATGTTTGTTGGTTCTTATTTTTATCGAAATACTTCTGTGTTACCGTCAATATATTCTCAACCACGGAAAAAAAATAAATGTTAATTTTTTCGCGTTTCATTATTTTTGTCCGTTATCGTATCTATATATATATATATATATATATATATATATATATATATATATATATATATATATACTAAATAGGTGCGGTAATAACTTTGCAATCGATTGAATAATTTTAGTTCTGTTATATATATATGTATATTGAAACCTACCTCATTTTTTACCATCTCTCTTTTTACTTTACTTGATCAATTTAACTTAACTAACTTGGCAGGTCCGTCATGAGATCTTTAATTCAAATTGTTTTTTGTCTTTGACATAGGAGTTTATTCCGATTGAATCGCCCGATCTCAAGGCTAATGTTGTGGTTATTAAAAAATTGAGAAACTAGGAATTGTGAAATATATTCAAATAAAATGGTTATGACAAATAATTATAACTAACATAGAGTATTGACAAAATATTCAAATCCTTTTAAATTATGATAGCTACTACTAATTATAAAACATGAATTTGAGCTCAATTTTTTGAATGGATCCATAATAATAAACAATATTCATAACACCAACCTACAACTTATCCGCCCATCTGTCTCAACACACCATGGTATTCAATAACGTTCAACTGCTTTTCTTCTCTTCTCTTCCTGTAATCCAACCAACGTTACTTTCTACTATTGGTTCTTCAATAGTATGGTAACCGCCAATTCGGGAGCTTGCCACTGCGTCCTTCTCGAAGGCTTGGCTAATACTGCCTGGTTTACCACATCCCCACTCCTAGGAATATAAGGGAAAATGACCCTTACCATGTGAGGGTGCATGATCATGATATTCTCAAATATCATGAATGTTACAATATATAATTTTGATTTAGTCAATTATCTCTTAGCTTCACCTCCTCTCAGCACAAATAAAACATGTTACTCTGTTTAAGTGTATGATATGTCTTAACTAATTTTATTAATTAATACTTGAGTAACAACCGTTGAGTAGGACAGGGTTGTCTCGCTGCCAAATGTAGGTGATAAGGCACGTCAACAACTCGAGACGCCGCCTAGAGGTAGGCAAAATAACTCTAGTTAATTGAGTGAATTGTTGTACTAATTAAGTAATTACATTTTTTTGTCAAAATCTTTTTTCTTTGTCGGGACTGTTAAACAACAGATTTGTCTTCCACTGACAAATCCATCAGCCTGTTACGAATTCGGCTGTCAGTCGAAAACAGCGCCAGACCTGTGTCATTAGACCGTTAGACTGGAAAAGTGCTTATTATTAAAGTACTAAATAATTTTAAATTAACAGATGTTCTATTATAAAGTTTTTGTGAGTGTTTTATGAGCTCTTTCGTAAGTTACTATAATTTAAAAGGTTTCAAAGGACTGTAATTTCATTCAACCCACTTTAATACTGATCTATGTAATTGATTTGTTGAAGAATTCCTTTGTTTGCCCTTTGAAAAAACTTTTTTTGAATGAACTGCCATTTACAATGCCGCGCTTTTACTTTTCATCAACTCTTCGTACAACATTAAAGTTTGCTCCATTTTGTAAAATAACTGCTTGGACCTATAACCATCTTTACAATGTCACCAGATGTATGGTGCCAAACCGCATTTGTCTAAAAACAGTGACGACGCAAAGTTAATTTTTTGAAAGTGATGGGATCGACCACTTTTTGGACTAAAGTGTATCTGGTTTGTGAGTATTTGGATATGAGTATAAGTTACGTGGACCAATGTTGAACTCTTTACACAGTTGGATCATAATGTAAAATTCATATAATTGTTATAGCAATTTTATTACATGACTTAATAGAGGTTATTATTATACTACATAATAGTTTGTATCCATTTATCAATATTTCAAATTAAATTTTAATAGCTGATCAGCCTAAATCAACTAGAAGTGTTGCTATCTTTAGTTAAACGGAGTTGATCCATCTCAGTCTCGCACATGAAGAAAAATAATTTCTTTTCTCTTTTTATCAATTATTTCTTCAATTATGCTTAAAAGTCGGGAAGGGCTTGAAACTCAGTCAAGTCAATGGTCGGTAAATTCAACTTCAAATCCGTGTAAGATTGACATTGACTGCATTAAATATGACTAAGATACATAAATATATCTTTGCACTTTAGATCATGAATAAATATTCAGCCCTGATTTCTTATCGTTCGTTCTCATGGTTGATTCATTGAATTAATAATAAAATATTCAAAGATAGCACGTGTAAGAATGAATCAATGTATTACAAATGTCATATTTTGTTCAAAGTTTCTTAAGACCCAGCTTAGTTTTAAGATACAAATTTGTGATTTTTTAAAAATATGTAAGGGTGCACCAACGCAAAAAGTTATTCGAAATAGTAAAGCATTTAGAGCCAACAATAAAAGTTGAGTTTTTACGTTCTAATCCAATTTTTTATGAAAAAATATTTTTACTAACTTTAATTTTGTTTGTTTATTTGTTGGAAAGATGTGTGACGAGTTGATTTGATAAATAACATTAAGTATTTTAGGGAAAATATACCGAGTAGTTGTCCTGAATAATTTAACAAATATTTAAACTCTAAACTATATATTATATATTTATTTATATTATAAATATAAATTATAATAATGTAACTTCTAACTGAACTCAACATCTCTTGATATTTCTCTTTCATTTCCTATGTCATTAATTTAGTTTATAAATATTTTTTTTAACAAAATAATTGACAAAAAGAGAAAAGAAATTATTTTTCTTCATGTAGCATACTGGGATGGATCAACTAGTTATTTTGCTTAAGAAATATAAATGTAACCTTATTAGATTAATTAATAAAATTCGTGTTATGACATCCCACGATGGAGCAATGTTTAATTAAGCTGTAGTAGATGACATGAAGATACATGCTGTAGAAAAAATCTGTATGTGAGCCAAGATAACATGGTCCTCTGTAGTTAGTCAGCTGTGCTATTGTAACAAATAGGCCATGGATACTGCTCGTTACGGGATCACTTGAAATTTTATAAAACCACAACCGTGACCTGAGACCTTTCCATCATGAACAGAAAGCCGACATTGGATAAAACTTGAGGATATCAGAGTTTCATGTCTGAATCCATATCTCCAAGATGCAATTATCGCTATCATTTTCTGCGTGTGGAACTAGTCGTACGATCTGTTTTGAAAGTGCAAATTTATCGGCAATGTGTGACAGCTGTTGCCAAAGCCCCGAATCACCAATACATCACAGGTAATGCTCCGGCATGACTTGCCACACTTCGGGACGTGAACACAGCCTCCTCCTCCTAACTATATTACTCTAATCCCAACACCATGATCGTAAAGATTGATGTATCTTTCGGTTTACTTTTTGTATACAGTCAACCCGTAGTGGAGACTGCAAGAGTGTATCATCGTAAATAATTATATTTTTTCACCATAGTTCAAAGGGACCTTTTTATTCATCATTCGATTTGCTGTTCTCATTCGAAATTAAAGTAAAGACTTGAATGATGTTTTACTGTTAAATTTGTCTACCTAATTTTTTTTCTAGTTATAAGCTGAATTTAGTTTATTGCAATGTATATATATATATGAAATAAAAGAAATAAAAAGGTAAGAAATAATTTAATGATAATTAAATTATAAAACTACACCGTATTTTGTGTTAAAACATGTTTCATTATTTATACTATCGGTCACTAAAAATCGCTGTTTAAAAAATATAAAATCATTTTATAGTAGCTATAATATACAGAAATTAAGCACAGGATTTTTGTTATTTGCTCCTAAAACCTGTTTTTCGGGAATATCGTTTATTTTTTATTTACTTTTTAATAATTTTAATTTTTGTATGGCACAGAAGAAACCGACTTTCCTAGCAATGACGTAACTATAGTTGAGTCGCACAAAGGTTCGCCATCGTCCTATCGTCCCCCTCACAACCCACCTGTTACTTGACGCCAATGCCTAGACTCGTCGTCCCGGGTTTAGTAAAGGAACCAAACTGCTATCTTATCCTTTTTTAAATTTTCTTCCGATTAATGCTCACCTTTTCTCTTAGATTGACATACCTTCAATCACAAGATATATGATTTAAGAGCAGAAACGAGGTAACAACTTAAACTCAGACAATTTTTGTCTCAATAAAACTGTCAATCTACCATTAGCATGGGAAGGAAATGATTTTAACTTTATATCTTATGAGCATACCAGAATTGTACAGACATTGTACTGTTTTTATTGTAGTTCTTGGGAGATAATTAATAATAAGATTCATAAGAAGAGCTCAAATGGTAGGCACAAAAAATATAATTCTTTGACGAAAATTACGATTACGATACCAAATAATTAGCTGTTTTCATTGGAGTAAAAGACATTCACGAAAGAGTTGAAGAAACCAGCAGATTTTTCTATTTGATATCTGCAGAAAATCTCAAAGAGTATTTAAAAATGAATAAAACAAGGAAATATGAAATGATGTAAATTGCTCTGCTACGCTCGGACGAAATGATATAACCAGCCTCATCCGAGAAATGGTGTGAACTCGAATTGAAAATAACTGAAAGATGAAATCGCCTTCTTCAATGCCATTTTGAATGATTTTCATGACAAGAAATTCCTTGAGATTTAATTGATTTTTTTTTAAATTTAAATGTTCTTTGGCCCTCCCTAGAATGGCCTCCGTTAAAATGAATTAATTGGAAACCAATCAAAATCATTTATCAAGACTTAATTGGTGAATTTTAGTAAATGATAGGGAAGATTAATGGTCTGTATCAAGGCAACTTAATAATGCCGCCATTAGACGGAACTCCCACAAACGCATAACCTTTGCACTTCAATATTTGATTCAACTGATAGACAGTAGTAGTTCAACTTGTTGAAACTTGTTACGATTTTTGACCTTCCTTGCGTTTCCGCAGTCAGTATCATAGCGATTCAAATTTTGTATCTCATTTGAAACTAATTAATCGTCTTAATGAATGTGATCTTCTTAAAATAACGATCATGCGGTCCATTAGATTTCATCAGTTGGCGTTTGGCGTTTATTTTGACCTGCTAATTTTTAACAGGAAATTCAGTTGGGATACCATATAATTGTGCATTCTGTTTTCTTTCAATTAGTTGGAACTTCAATGAACTCCGTGAAAACGTGAAACATAAAAAAAATGTTTAAAAAATAGTCTTAAAAAATTCCAGAATGGGGTACATAAAAAATTTGTCTGCCAAACAAAAATGAGAAGAAAAATAAGATAAGTGGCCTTCAAGAGATGCCTATGGTGGATGTCCTCATAGGACGGGAGCATGTCAGGTTTTTTAACTCACTGAACTACCACCAACCTGGTGCTCAAATCCATGTACCTTCCGACCTTCCCCTATCGACGGCATCAGGCCATGATTGAGGGGATTTGGTTAGTTCTCACCGAACCATAGTACGGGAAATCCGAGTGTCTGCCTTATCACTCTATAATTTTTTATAGTACATCTCTTTTTGAAAAAAAAATTAAGTGAGATAGTAGCTTTACAGCTATTAAAATGATTAACCACAATTAGGTAACCATTATTTTAATGAGGATATTTGAGTCAATTCGAGGAACATGAACCGTTGTTTTCATTATTTAACAAACATTGCATCACAAAAGAAGTGGTGCACTTAGAAAAATTCAAATATTTGTTTTCTAATAAAATTATTTCGGCAGTCAATTCTTTTTTAATTAATATTAATCGTTTTCAGCGATTAGGGGCTATAAATATGAAGGAAACTCCACCAAATATTTAACAAAATTATACAGAAATTTCTGATCACAAAAAAAAAAATCTTATTAATACCAAAAAAATACGTTTTAGTAGCGGGTAATTCCTCCTCTGACTGGATAAACCAAATACGCGAGCAGCATTAATTTGGTTTCGACAGTCTTCCCCTAAATTAAAAAAAAAAACCTTTTGCTAATTTTTCACAAATTAGTTATTCAAGAAATCACAATAGCGAATGAAGAAATATAATAATAAACGTTTTAATTGGTAGGCGCTTACAACGGCCCGAGTCTTCGTCATTAGACTAAGGCAATTATACAAGGAAAAATGTTAGGTTATACTACATAAAAACAACTAATGGAGAAATGGCTAAAATAGCAATAATTTGGGAGGGGGGGGGGAGAATCCAACTATGAACTGAAGCCTGGAACTAATCAGTTTTAATATTAAAGCCTAAATTATACGACCCCTTCCCAACTAATATCATTGTATAATAAATGAATTGTTACAGCTGAAGAATTTTGTAGCCTACTACCTCTGGATAAAACAAAGATACATCCACTAAAACCGGCTGACTGATGTACGTATGTAGGTCGTTAGGACCTTACAGCCTCGACCAGCTCCAACTTGCTCTGCCGAGGGTACAGCTTCACCTGCCTCTATCTTCCCGTTCCTCTCGGCTGGTGCACTTTCCAACAGGAACATTGTTTTTTCTCCGCCGTTTAATAGTTGCTGTCTACCCCTTCTCGTTTTCACCGTCGGAAGAAAGTACCCCGGTGGACTGGATCGACCTTCACCGCATGCGTTAGCCTCCTCAGAATATACAAAGAGAAAGGTCAGGCCCTGAGATATGTAAGCTGAATGTTAAGTTCGTACCAATAATAAGATGATGTTTATGTCTCCACTAAACGAAGTGTAAATAAAATCCATATCATTCAAACTAAATGTCTCCGAATCATAAATAGTTACCCTTACTAGACCCGAATCATAAAAATGCATCAGAATAAAATATTGAACAATTCTTACTCTCAAGCTGAAATCTTTTGGTGGTTGCTCTAACTCTACAAATCCAGTAAATCAAGAAATAGGAAATAATACTAAAGTTTCATCCAAACGTAACATTCACAAAACAATCAAATATATTTTATTTCAATAGTACAAAAGACCATACTAAAATATAGATTATCATAATCATAGGTAGTTTAACATATTATTCTTTCATGCATAATTCGATTATTTTGTTATTTAATTGAGTTTTTGAAGAATTTTCCCCAAGTTCCCGGCTATGTTTGACTACTATCAAGCCAAAAAAAATCTAGATCGATTTGCGTCACCTTTTATCCTATTGATTTGATTTGCAATAGTGTTGCAGTAACAATACTCGTTTCTTTCTACCCATCCATCAGTTCCATTAGGTCAGTAGGTCCTCAGGTCGCTCAATGAATAGCAAAGTATAACGACATAGCAAAGTGGATGTAAGTAGGTGTGGGAAAACGAATATAATTCCAGTGTAGGAACATGGAGGGAGGAGTTCCGGACAGAAGTCTTCTTTGCCGGATTTTCAGGAACATAACGTTGTTAAGGTTACGTTGGGTTTTTCAAAAGCTTAAAACGCTTATATTTTCACCTGTATTTATTTCTGGACTGTTCTTTGAGAGTCCCCTGCTCAAGCTAGAAACATGTGATCAACAACAAACACAACGTCACAATTATTGCCAGGCATCTAAACAAAACTTGAGTGGACAAATATTTTTATATCTTACGGAGGTAGATAGATCTCTTTTTCTAACAAATTGAACATTTTTGGACTAATAATATGTTATATTTGTCGGGGATAAAGAGGACTATTTAAATTATTAAAACTGTCATTAAAATCTCAGCCTTTGTGAATAATTGTGTGATGCATTACGCTTGAATTTACATAGCATACCTACCAACAGATTTATTTGGTTTTGTACAGCCAATATTTACTGGGCTTATACAAGAAGTAGATCAAACCAGTCCTAAAGTCTAAAACTGTTGTAGATTAAAAAAATAATGTTAAATTTTGATTAACGTGCGAATACGTTCTAACAACTTTATGATACATTGCTAAGCCGCTTTTATTAGCATTACGGTCGGTGTGGTGCCGGCAAGAAGTGTGAATATTAAGTAATAAAACACATTCTGTTTCTCTACATATTTATTGACTTCGTTTTGAATGAATTATGCCAGCATTCTCAAAGGTGTAATATACAAAAGATACATAAACAACTTGATACACTTTCAAGGAGACACTTTTTCAAACGTGTTAATAACGGTTATAGTAATTAAAACCGGTCACACATAGATAACATAGGTAAGATGTATATCCATAGATTGTAGAAGCTATCAAAATATAACATTGGAATAAAATATTTATATGGGCCAAACTATCATTACCTTATTACTGTCTGAAGAGTGGTGCATATTAGTTGTCACAGTCACCACGAATGATCTCGGTATAATGTAAATAAAACAAATAATGTATAAAGAATGTGAATGTCACCTCACCTGAGGTAATTGGCGTATACTTGGAGGATTGTCTATCATTAATGGTGTTACTATCTTCGGTCCTATCACACAACACGAAAAATCTATGGCGTCCGGTTGAGATCGTTCTAGTCACGCCAATATGTAGAAAAAATCGTAATTGGGCTGTGTACTAAGTATAGCCACTAAGTGTGTGAAGGGAGGGCAGATTATTCCCAAAGAACGGGCCTGTTGAACTTTCGTCCTAGATAGAACAGGCTCCCACAAGTGCCTCACCGCCGGCTCAGATTAGACCTAGTCCCTTACGTTCGATTTACGAGCTTACCTGATGATTTGTTCACCGATACGGATCGTTCGTGATTTACGCCTTTGACCGATTTTATTACCGCCCCAACCGGCAATTTTCAGATCAAGACCCAAATTGATTGTGCCCGATGACCTTGCGCCATACCAGCCAGCGATCCCTATGAACCCCTTCGTAATAGAATAATTGCCCAAAAGGAGTGGTTACAATTTAATCCAGGAATAGGGATCACATTCCTCTATCTGTCAGTTTCTTTGTACGTTCTACCATAGCGGCTACCTTAAAAATAAAAAAAATATTTTTTCCTATGATCTCTCAAGTCTTAACGCCGTAAAAACAGCTTAGGAGTTAATGCTAAAATTGTTTTCCTTGGTCCAAGGCGCAATAACGAATAAATAAATTTAAAGTTATTCCAAATATTAAGAGATTTGCAAGCCGTCAAAACGACTTATTAAATATCATGGCTGTTTTACTAGTTTATAATATCCTATGTTTTAATTTTTGTTTGCTTTGTCTCGTTAAAGGATACCAGTATAGTTATGGGATTTTAAGTTATGTTAGACATAAAACACAAATTTCTTTATGACACAATAATTGATAGTTTTTAACTTACTCTCTTATAGCATTGGTGGATAGTTTTTAAGTTCCTAATAACAGTGACGACTTAAAAAAAAACTCGCAAAAAATCAGCCTTTGGTCTTATTGATATTTTATCTTAATCAAAGATCATGATTAGATATTTAATGCTACTTGTTTCAAGATGTATATTTCCTACGAAAAATTCACTCTTTCAAAAAATTGTTTCACTTTTTCGAGTTTTTTGTATTTCAACTCATCTAAACTCCTGATGATAGAATATGAGTTTATTCTTGATCAGCGCCTATAAAATTATAACACTCTATGCCTTATATCGTTATTATTGTTTTTAATTTCCGCCAATTTATGAATCCATTATATTTGTCTTTGCCATAATCAATTTAACATTTTTTGCAGTATTCTTTAAATTTAATTCATTGAATAACTATTTATTTACCTTAAATATCTTACTAAGCTATGATAAATGTTTCTGAGAAATGTCTGCATCTGAACATATTTAGATCTGCGCTTAAAAGCCGCATGCTTAGGTGACAGATTCCGTGACGCACGCGAATGGAAATAACGCAAAAAAAACTTTTAAGTCCCCGACTCGAGGACATGGAAATATTCTTTCCTGAAATTTCCAAAAGTTTATTTTTGAGCAGTAAAGATTTACCTTCCTTTACACCCATTCCTTGGAATGTGTTACTTATTCTTCATGACACTAATATACTTCCTATAAGCAAATTATACGGAAATTCCTGAACTATTACTCCAAATAAAATTCCAATGTACCTGTACGGTAACATCCGTTTGCCTTTCGAAAGCACTCATAAATGAAAATAAAACCATAGGAGGCTTTAAAAAAAATGGATACGACACTGAGGAATAATGCTTAGATACATAAACTGCTTCAAGGTTTTTAATTAAATTAAGCAGTTAACTATGCAAACATACACATCTATGTATATACTACTAACTATGCGTACTAACTATGTACGCATCTAATGTTTTCGCTTTAAACGATTTATAATGGATTCCTAAATGACTTGGTGATGTGTGTGAAAAGAATTTGCAGAAAACGTAGTATTAAAGCCGAAAACAAATACGTAATCATAGGTGACCCCTACAGTCCTCGCTAGATTGCCACCTCTCCTGCATGGGTATGTAGGTCATGGTGCAAGGTCACGTCAGACATTTCTGTTCCGTTTAGAGTATTCTGTCATTAATGTTATCAATTTATAACGTATAAAAATATAAAAGGTAACAAATAAAAGAGGAAGTTTCAAATGACAAAATAGTTTGAACTAATTAAAATCGGACCATTTGATCTCGAATAAGGGGACCCTTTTTCCAAAACAGCCCTTTCATAAATCGAAATGGGACTATAAAGTAAGATAGCTTCATATTTTGTTTTCTTCATTTCCCCTTGTTATTATAAATTATGGAAATCAGTATAGACTACAAAAATGAATCTATTTACCCTATACTCCCTATAAGTCCTGTACCTACATTTTATACAATTTTTAATAATTTTACTTTGCGATTTGTGATTGTTACAAAAGTATAATGTACATTATACATTGCTTGTCTAAACATGTTTAAAAGTGATGGGGCTAACCTTGTGAATCGTAGACTTAAAACTAGCTTACAGCAACAAAACTTTGTCTAATTTTTCCCGACAGTCTGTTGCCATTGACGCGGGGTCATAGTGTTAAACACTGAGTTTGTATAGCTTCATATTAATCTTGTGTATCGTTTAGAAGAGCTGGATAATATACCTGTTTCTGTTGATCAAGTTGCTAAGTTGATTGAAATTTCCAATCAATACGCGCCTTCATTACCTGTCACATCTCGTGAAAAGATTGAGCTTATGTTTGTCACATTAGTTCCGAACTTATGGCTTAAATATCTTATTCTGTTAATAAAATGTATACTCTTACGTATTTAATAAAATTTAAATTGAGGGGAAAAATACCTGAATTATTTTATAAGATGATAATTTAATAAATTCTTGTGGCTACGATCTAAGTACATAATCTCCTATTTTTAATTTTTTTTTCCAATACCTTCACTTGGTCTTGGTGGAATTCTCGTATGAATATTTCACCCGAGCAGAATAGTTTGCTGGGAAGAGTACTGCGGTTACGAGAGCGATAATTGTACAAAAATAGCGAGGTGAGTGCTCTTGGTTCGCTTCCAGGAAAATAGTTTCCTCGGTCGACTGACCACCAGTGGAAAGTACTATTGTATGCTAATGCTGCTGGAGCGGCGTTCTCCAGTCGCCTAGTTGAAACTGCTGCGGTCTAAGTGCACTTTATGATGGCACTTCAACTACTCGCTGTCCGAACAATAATCTAGTGCCAGTAACGGCCCTGCGTGGAGACTGCACTCTTGCCCTGTCCGTCTGCCCACATTCAACACTTTTTTGTGGGTAGTGTGTGGATACGTTAAATTCTGGAGTAGTATTGCTTGTTTTGTTTTTTTGTTAGATGGACATTAGAAATGTTTTATTATTGCAAGTTACATAATCGGAATGTAACAGTGGAGAGGGGAGCAATCAATAGTTTTGAAAGATAACATGATTCATAGGCCTGAGGATGCCTGAATAAGCGAAACGACGACTGGCGATTTTCGGAGAGACTCTAAAGCTTTTTTGAAAAATTTAATTTTCTTATAGTGTTGGACTACCTGAGTCATACTGCCAACATTATGACTTCCAACCGAACTATTATGTCAAATTACTTAGATATTTTTAGTGCATTGCAAAACTAATTTTACTTTTATTTTTTCAGATGATGATGAAGCACTGGACCCTTCAGAGCCTGCGACAGAACAATCGGTGAGTTTTTATTCATTCGTTTTGCAATCATTTAAACAAACAAAATTGAACATGATTTAGGTTTAATATTGTATATGTGAGAGTTTTTTCATCGCATCTAAGATTTGTATTGGACTCATAATTACCCATTTTATAGCTTTATGAAAAGATTTTATTAAATTCTATCTTCATTGTTATGTCTTTTGATATAAAATATATTCATGCACTACAAAGGACTTCATAAGATGACATTGAGTCATTCGTTGCGATTCCTGGGAAGATATTAGATCTGGATGCGGTGAATGAATAATATTCGTGAGGTAAAATGTGTATCCTCTATAATAAAGATGTGAATCCAGTCTAAAAAAAAAATAGGAAGGCCACAAGGAAAAACTAATACTGACCATAGATCTCATCATTTTATTTTTTAGTTACAAAATAATCTAGTTCTCTTTTCTTTTTTATACCAAAACAGTAATTAATATTTCACTCGGCAAAGTTAATGTGTAGTATGTTTCATAATCAACCCCTAACGATTTATACGCTGAATACATTAAATAAATTTGAAAAGATTTGTTTTCGTTGAATACATCTGTAGTTCTCTTTTAATTATTTGTATTGCAGAGAGTGTGAATCAAATCTTCTTATAAATGGGTTATATGAGATTTGACTCAATTGCACCTTTACACTGGGCAAATTCTCTTAGAATTTATTAAATTGATCGTTGAAAAAGTCCTGCATATATGGCACCTCATTACTTTTTGTAGTGTAACCGTGAGTTCCAGAAATTCAATGAGTGTACAACTAACGAATAAGTAGCGCCACATATTGGTGACTTATGAACTTCCCTGTACATCACTGCTACGGCACCGTAGAAAAGGTGTTAGCATTGCTTTAGTGAGTTGTAATCCGTTTTCGAATTCCAGTTTTGCTTTGTTTTCCTGTTTGTAAAATACAACAAAGGCTTCTGAAATGTTCTTGTTGATGTAGAGGTTCCCAAATTTTCGATTGGATCTTCCATCGTCTCTATCCTTCACTTGTCGGCTCAAATCGGTTAGGTGAGCGCTGGATTTCTCATTCGTTCGAAGTACGGTATCGTTGTTGACCTGCAATCCCAGAGTTAGTTACGTAACAGCAATGCAATAAAACAACAAAGTCAACTTTTTCCATAATGAAATGGACTCAATTTATATTCCGTTTGTTGTCATTATTATTATTATTTAATGATCACGATTGTGCACTTAAAATGGCATACACTACATCCTTGTGTATTTGCAATCAATGGGTGTCATGTGGGTTTAATAAACATTAAACAATGCCACGCAGCATTGAATAAGTAAGTGGTCATTTCAAAGGCTAATATTCATCTTATTCATAGTGTATTATGGGCGTGTTAATGTTATACATTTATTTGCCGACAAGAGCATGTCTACCTACTTTTCTCTAAAAACCTGTAAAAAAAACTAATAATTGTTATAATTAATTTTCCATTATACATTCACCATAATATTAAATATTTTTTTTGAACACACACAAAACAATTGATGAGAGCAATAAAGTCAAAAATAATATTAAAACTTTATTTTTATGGATGATTATCCTCTTTCAAAACATTATGGTAAAGATAGTGTTATATAATGGTGATATGGAGAGGTTCCATATTTACAACAGTATAGTTGTATCTTCAAGTGTTTATTTAAGCATTTATTTCTCGTTAGATTAAGAAATTTAGTTGGAGCACTGCTTAAGAACTAAGATTCTTGTTAATTAAAACGATAGTTGCAAATAAGTTTATGTAAAAAATTTAGATATACTCACTACTATTTGAATTTCGACTACTGTTATGCCAACGAGACAAATTTAATTTTATGTATCGATTAGATTAATAATAACATATCTTTTGTTTTTATTGGCAATTAAAGTTGAAGGCCAGGATTTCTAGCTGCTCGTCTGACCTATACGTTGCACTTATTATACTCCTATATTATCTGATTATGTCAAGCACCCAACCGAGTCTTCTTGTTTACAGATTGATAGTTGAGAAAAGTAGTTTTTTGTTTTTTTAATAACCTTGAAAAGCAATTAATAATTCATTGAGTGTAAATTTTTTTTTTTTACTAAATGTATACATATGCATACATATATCTGAATATGAAATTATTTTAGTAAATTGTGGTGTATATAAAGGCTTTAGGCTTTGGATTTTTTACAGAAACGATTTCAGATTCAATGTTGTGATTTCTTAGAAACACTAAAATAGTTTCAAAAATTTACCAACAAATAATGTGGTACTCGCGTATTTAGTTTTAACAAGATTTTTTTTTAAAGATTATGTTTCACTTATTTACACTTTTTTTATGATTAAAAGATCATTTCGAGTTACCAACTGACACGATTAAACAAATAAAATTAAGTATTTTTTGTTAAAAATAATGTTTTTAACATATTTTAATAGGAATTAAAAAGCTCTTTAGATCGACAAGTTTACTAATATTGATAATTACTTCTTATAGTCTGTGATGCTACTGTTTCAAAAATTATCACCCGAAAAAAAATATATTGGTACCGGAGACGATATCTTTATTTATTTTATTTTTTTGTTTAATAACTATTGAACTAATTTAAATAATATATTTTACATTCAAATTCAGCCGGAATTGTCAAGTTAGGTGTTGCCTGAATTCACCTAAAACCCCATAAGAGGTCACCCCATGAAAGAAGGCCCTTTTGACCCATTCACTCGAAGACTGTTTCTGGACTATCCCAGCCTTGACAGTGTAACAAACGGGCCTCAGTGGATACTTCTGGCGTCTTCGTTTTATTCTGTTTGTTTAAAGTCTATTTAGTTTGATTAGTACTACTACTACTGATGTAAAAGTCGTTACTGGGACTGTAGTGTTCTAACGAGTCGTTTATTTTTAACGGTTTTATCGGTTTTTTTTTTTAATACTATCTAACGGGTTTATTAATCAATAGCTTTAAGGTTATTTTTTTTCTTTAAATCAGTTCTTAATTTTATTTTACTTCTATCTACTTCTATAAACGATGTATGTAATATAATAATATTAATACCAATAGCATTTTTACTATCCTCGGACTATGTGCCGTTACACCCATAACATATTTACATATATATATGTAACATGAAGTGGGTGCCTTGGCATTGTCAGTTACCACTAAAATATACAATGTGCAAAGAAATAAAATATAAAAAAATAAAATGAAATAAATTCATAAAATTTCTTTATATTTATTTATTAAATCTTCCAGACAGTGAAATTAATTTTTCAGGCAAATAGAGCTAGTAGATATGAAACAGAAATTTTTCTTGAAGTTTCTCAAATAATTGTTCGACAAATGACAATTCGTTTATTATAGGCTATTTGAAAATTAATTAAAATACAAGTATGTAAATAATTATATTAACTAATAAAAAGTCCTGAATGAGTAAATAGTGAGTAATTGTGAAATATCTTTTAATTTATTTTTTCTTTGTTGTCTTTAATGTGTTCCATAAATCTTAGTTAGACACCTTAGGACCTTTTTTTATATCATACTTCCCGACTTTATTTTATTTATTATTTATTACCTGTTTAACGACAAATCAACCAATCGAGGTTTGGTGTTAGCTCTCTTTATCCATTTCTTTTCTTAAGCTTGTATTGTTCGTTGATTCGTCCTTCTTTTAACTATTTCAATTTCTGGACTCCATCTTTTGGACACAAAGAATATGCCAGGTTTTTGAGGGTTACTTAAAGTGCTACTGCAGGAATATTGGTTGAAGAGAAAGATAAAATTCTGACGATTAGCCGTTACACAAACCCAAGAAGAATTTGTGGGTACCTCTCAGACGCTCTTACCAATTGAGCCACCCTTGCTCTAATATCAGACACAATTTATTCTCTTAGTGGCTCCAATGAATTCCTTGAAAAAATCTTGTATAGCAATGTTTTTTTTGACCTGGGCTTGGTAGCAAATTTCGGACGCTTCCCAATTTTACTTCAGGTGAAATACACTATTTTATACAATTTCAGATCGATCTAAACCTTAACCATCGGAGTCATATGAACCGTATGCAAACAGTAATAAACATTTTTATAGTAGTAATCTAATGAGAAAGATTCATGAGATTTTATATGAGTCATAAAATAAAATGTATTTACGGTTTGCTTATTATGGACGCCCTTATGAACCATAGCAAATGATCCTGACAGACTTAAAAGCATATTAAATCACAGCGGTCGTAAATACTGATTAGGAGGCTGCAAGTGCTGACCGTTCTACTTTGCTTTCAAGATAGTCATAAAAGCCTCCATCTTCCGTTCGCCCGCTGAATTAAATCAAAGAAACATCTCTGGTCATTAGCGAAGGTTATTTATCAATCACTTGGCGTACTTTCTAGAAATGTTTTTATCTGTATGTCAGACGCACGGTGCGTACTTGTCGGCTCGTTAGCTAGTTCACGCTTGATGATGGTCGTATGTAGGCAATGAAAGCTGGAGAGCGTGCGAATACCATATCGGTAAGGAAACCGATTATATTTCTTATATGCTTTCGCTCCTGTGACTTGAATGTTTGGCCTGGAGGCATGGAGTATTTCTTCTTCTCGGAGGCTTCTCTCGCTGTCAATCGCAGCGAAGTTTAAATAACAGAAAAAATACCTTGTGACACACAGCGGTAGTCAACTGGCGGGTTATCAACGGTGAGGCTGTACTTCCGTTCCGATGCTCAGATAATTCGTTTGTAATTCGGTTCTTATGCGATAGTGGTCGTAATAATGATTCAATCAAAAGAATAATAAATAATAAATAAAAGAAATTTTCCGCAACAACTCGAAAGTGTTTTGTTTTAGTCCAATAATGATAATTATGTCCAAAATATTAAACATCGATATTTACAACAAAAATATTTCTAACTTTCTACCCCCCCCTCCTTTAAAAAGCCCCATCACATTTTAAATTTTTCTTAGAATTAAGCTAAACGATTTTCCCTAATGATCAAAGGCACGTTAGAAGGTAATGACCACCCCGTGGTCTAGTGGGTAGCATACTGACAACAGGGGAGAAGAGTTCGATCCCCGCCATCCTGGGGTGAACGTTTTATTTGGGGGATGGGTCTGATCAGGGTTATCTCAGCCTCATAAAGATAAATGAGTGGCTACTTTAATTAAGAATTTAAGGTTGATTAAGATTAAGATTAAGATTAGGATTAAGAAACCCGAATTCAAGGTTGAGAGGTAACACACCTAGTGATCAGTCGACCCCTACCTCTTCATTAGGCGTTAAGCTAAGGATTACATTTTTTTTTATTAACGGTGATAATGCTTTGAGGACCAATAGTAGAAATTCCGAATGTAATATGTTCCAGTCGATTATAGTATTATCTATTTTACATTACTATTTCTGTTAATTAAAAAATATATTTATTTGATGAATAGTTGGCTGAAATGACATAAGCAACAAAGTATAGTGTGTTTAGTTTGAATGATTATTTAATAAGCTTCTAGCATACCAGCATCTATCTCTTGATATCATTTCTTCACCGTTCTTTATTTAGTGTAAATATGTTTAAAATGGTACAATTTAGTTTATAATCAATGTAAAAATTATCTTAAATATTAACATTTAATTGTTGATAGTATAATACCAAATAATATAAATATTTTTGACCTAAGTGGCGAAAAATAGTTTGCCCGGCTAAACTGACTTGACGCCGACCTCAGAGGAAATTGCGAATTCCACTGGGGGCTGTTATGGAAATTTATGCGGAACAGGCACCTAAAATTTACATACGATATCAAGGATGACCTAGAACAAGGTTCAAATTTTAATTGATTTTGCTTTGAGGTTATAACCGCCGAGGCGAGAAAAATTAATAATCAGTTAGCAAAATTGTGTCCTTTGAATCGACATATTTCCGCATTAATAAGCATACAATTTAACAATGCAATACAATTTGGTTTTTTATTGCATTCGTTTTTGGTTTACTGATGTACTATTGTGTGTAAATAATATTTAGAAATGCTATGTGTTATCAAAATTAGTATCCTATCGATAGTCATCTCATGGGTAGTTATAGAAAAAACAATCAGTGATATAATTTTATTATGAAACTTCTTTATTGTAATAAAATTACAATCTGCCTTATCAGGCAATAATTAATTGTAATAAATGTTTTCATTCATACCATAATTACAATTTTCATTCACTTCCTCATTCATACAGTATTAACAATCAGCCCAGAGAACTCCCAAATAAACATGGTTATCACCTCCCTTGCATACAAAAGGGGAAGTGGAGTCATGGGAAGTCCCCCATGTTCCTCAGTTTCCCAACACTAAACACTAGGAACAAAACAAAACAAATTAAACAAATAAAACTAAACAAAACAAACTAAATCTCTACCTAGAACCTAGGACTAGAGTGTTCAGTAGCGACAGCGTCCTGCCATCGTTGGGGGAACGGAGCGGGGGTTATAGTGTTAAACACCGGGTTTGTTAGATATTGTAATGAGTCAAAAAATTTGATATGTCTACGCTGGATGAATTCATCCACCGTAGGCAGCTCAAATATCTCATGCAGCTCACTGTTCCTTCGCCGCTCGAATGAAGTACCTCTGACCACTTTCATCAGTATGCCGTTTTGGAATTGTTGGAGTTTCTTAGCTGTCGTATACGTCAGATAACGAAATAGCGGTGCACCATACAGCAGAGTAGGCCTGAATATGCTCTTGTAAATCAGTAGCTTGAGACGTAGTGATAGATTGGGGGAAGTCAATAAGTTCCTCCGTCAGCCGCGTCACTGGATATGAGCCAGCGTAGGCTGACCAAGAGTGCGAGAGCCACATACGTTCCGGACATGTTTGGAGAAACTGGCCATTGCCAGGACACCCACTGTCACGTATTTATAGTAGGTCACGAGGCCACTGCCGTTTTAGTCGCCGAGGAGGATTATAGGAATAAGTGGTGTAGTGCAATGACTGTGCTACGGGATTAGGGTGGTTGGATAGGTTACTTTGGGACTTCATGAACTCGGAAGGGATGAGTTCAAGAATGTAAGGTATATTAGATCGTTATGAAGGGTTTTGTCGCTGACGTAATAGGGGGCATTTACTATAGTTCTCAGGACTTTTGACTGAAAGGATTGGATACGCTCGACGCTCGAATTTTTTGCTGTCCCCCATAGCTCTATTCCTTATGTCCAGATTGGCTTAGGTGTAACTTTGTTGATTAGTAATTTATTTTCTATTGAGGGATGGGATGTCCTTTGAAGTAGTCTGTACATTTATCCAAAGCGTCTGTTTAGTTCTTGTCTTTTTAGCTATATTTGAAATGTAAAGTTCTGATTTTCCCCTTATGTTTAAAGGCATATCAAAAAATACAAATTAAAATAATTGCAAAGGTATTCCAAAAAATAACTTTTGTTATTTAAACTAAAAACAATTTAGACCTAAATATACCGAGGAAACTCGTGCGAGAAAAAGACAGCTTCAATATAGCTGGACTTTTCGAATGAGGCCCCAATCAACAAGTGACGACAAATGAGTAAGGCCATTGGTTGGCCAAAGTTAGCCGGAAATGACAGTCAGCGGAAGCTAACGGTGTTCCTCATGAAACATTGTCCCCCATTTTATATTTTATGTACCAAAGGGGGGGGGGGGGGAACCTGACCCTCGCTAACGGGTCTCACCTGTTCAGCCACTGCACCTGCCGGCTTCTCTGCAGTCTTGCTGCATCTCTGTGTTTGACAAATCTATTCATTCTGGATCAATGTACGTACTGGCCTGCCATTTCGGAGAATAATATTAATGTATTATGTAATGGAAATACCTACCCATACATTCATTAATTACATTTTAAAAATCTCACACATTAACCACAATCAATTTTAATATACCATTGTACTAGGATTTGATACAATTGTTTTCTGGAGTAGCAACGTATTTTTCCATCGTAGGACAATCAATTAGAAGATCTATGCAAAACTACATGCCAAACAAACTTGAATTGCCCATATCAGAGATTCAGGTCAACTTCGCTTTATTAATTAAAAAAAGTTCGATTTTTAACAATGAAAATATCTTTACTTGAACATAATGTTCATAATGATGGAGTTTTTTGGTATTTATGAAGTGAAATAATGTGTAGTGTTCATTTGCATAATAAACCAATATATATGTCTATGTATAAGTATATATATATAAGTTAAGTATTTCACCCAAATTTTACAATATCAAAAAAAAAAAAAAAATAGGTCCTTAGATTCTTGGTTTATGTATCTGCTTGATAGTAACACACAAGACATGCAAAGGCGAGTATTGGTAATATAAGTTTCTTATTACCTGTTTTACGTGAAATATGTTAGTTGTTTGAAATGTGAGAAGTTACTGTTGACGAATATTAGCTTGTCGTAGCCTGTGCGTTGTATTCAGTTACCAAGATAAACCACTATATATCTCCATTAAATAAACTCGATGGAAGAGAGCACTCTGATCATTAGTGTTCCCATTGGTTGGTATGCTGTCAGTATGTTTGTATATATTCTGCAGAGGTTTTCCCAGTTTCATCCGATGAACTCAATTTATATTTTTTTATCACTTTTTAACCTCCCTCGCTTGCTTTAGTTCTTTCCAACCTTTTTTATTGTAACTGTATTTTTCCCGGAGCCCTTATAACCTCCGAAATAAGATTATGGACTAATGTTACCGGACTTGAAGGAATTCCTGTTAAGTTAATAAACCTATGCCATCCAGTTATCCTGCCTGTCCACTCCATATTTACAATTTTTCCCTTCAAAATTCTTCCCAAACGTCTTGGAAAAAATCCTTGGTCCGATCCCTAAAATAAACCTTATTCCGCACAATCTGCACTGGCTAATATGACTAGTGACATTCTTGCCGTCATCGATTAACAGAGACTGACTGTCCAGAGATTTCTTTATAGAGTTTAATATCATATACCACTTAGCCCTGACAGTCTGCTGGAATCGATTATTTCTCTCCAACCGTTCACAAGTAGTTAATATACCTAATCAACCCCTATCTGCTTACCTTACCTTACCCTATCTTTACTCAGGTGTAGCCCGTGTATCGAGCATTTTTCCTTTTCCGTCCAGTTGTTACATAGACGAGGTCCTTAACTTTAGGCTCAATATTGTTGATACGGAAACTGAATAATTAAAAAAGTACAGGGCTTCTTCTATATCCTACGACCAACGTATTTTTCTATCGAGGGACACCCAATTGGAAGATCTATGCAAAATTATTACATTTCTTAGGGATTAACCGTTATGCTAAATTTATACGGAAATGAAACCGTCTTTTAGACAAAAAAAACAAAAACACGATTTATGAGAACGTAAGTTTAAAATTTTCGGGCTTTACTCTATTATTCCAGAACTAAATCACTTTGTTATGATACCTTAAATTATTGTCTTAAATATTATTTCTTGAGGTAACTGCATACCGTCTTGAACAACTGAAAGGTGTGTTCCATGAAAAAAAAACAACATAAAGCCGCTCGTATCATAAATAAAAGTAATAGTGGCATTAACCCAGATAGGCGGAAGGTAGGTCGATGAATGGGTGAATCGTTAGTTTACTTTTGAAATGGGAAATTTCACTGGAACAGATGAAAACGGAGGAGAGTAGCCTTCCATAGACCGTTGCTTGCATTCCCCGTCGGCAAGAGAGAACCGTTAGGAAATGAGATTCAGCCGTTCTTACAATCAGAGAGTACGTGTGGGTCAGTCTCGGACTGAGCAAACCTGTGGTTAGTGAAGGTCAAACCCCGGGATGGCCGACACCTCTCCGGCTCCCTACAGCCCTCGCTCACTACACGTGGGAAATTGCGCTGCTGCGGTCACCCGATGATTCCTATGGGCTCGCTTTATTTGCCGCATTAAAAATAGTTGGGCTACTGACCGTAAGCCTCTTTCATCCCAGCTGGGTCACTGTGGGTTCACGGTTTTCCGAGGGGAAAGCACTTGTTCCGATTACGCTGTGTAGAGCCACTGGCCAAAACGGCGCTAGGCAAAGGTTAGTAGTATCTCCTGCCAGCGTATAATTTTAGATTTTTTTTCACTCATATGATGTGCAGTGGTCTATAAACACTTTTAGTGGGTTCACTTCGCTAGTTAATCCGAAGCGCCTAGTAGCCTTGATAGTAGATTTTTTTTTAAAGCATTACCGTCCTTACATATATTTTTAAATCAAACACATGTTTTTGAATAAAGCGTGAACCCTTTCGACTGGGCCACACAATCTATTTTTAGGTGCTACAACAGACAAATTTTATATTTTAGTATATACATGTATATTTTTGTATTTCAAAAAGTATTTAAGAAAGTAACAAAATATAATACGTATCTGCTATTGTTAACATCGTTCAAATTACACGATTACCTCAAATTTACCAAAAATATGGACATACGTCAATCATATCAGTTAAAATGTTATGACAATACCAACTTAACTATGCATTTTTTTTTAAATATTGGAACAGAAAACAACAAACGTTTAACAGGAAGAAATCATTTTAAGACGGAACTCCACCTGATGTAGTCAAATACTCATTAAGAGGTTTTGAACAAAAATGCAAAAAAATATATATAGCCAAAACTTTAACAGAAAAAAAATCCTATTGAAATCAGTTCAAAGCTATTCCTAGCGCCCAAGTCATTATTTTTGCGAATATTTTCTAATTTATTAATATATTCTTAACCATGGCAGAAAATCATAAAATCAAGTCATGAATTATGGCCTATTTTTTTTCACATTCAATTTTCTACATACTTTCTATTATTACCTTGCCATTGTACTAACCAAACCATATACATCCAGGGGTGTTTTTTAACAGACTTTTCAAATTGCGCATCAATCGAACCATTTCAATTACAGTTATCGCAAGTATAACAGGCAGACGTAAGACCCTTTAACCTGTTTCAAAATATAGCCTCCGTGTTATAATAACTCGAATTATTATCCTTAATAATCTTAAATCTTTTGATCTTAAATTATTCTGATTCACCGCATATGTACACCCCAGCAAAAACTTCGTCATAATTGGGTATTTATCATATTATTTTTTTTGGCTACTGGTTTTTTTACTTATTTTTCTTTTCGTATTTACACTTGAAAGTTTTAAGTCGGAAATTTTGCTCGATGAAGGGACGATTGAAAAACGACAGCTTTGGTTCATTCGAACGGTGATCTATTGTCTGATATATTTTGTTTCAACAAGCATAATTATACCTGTTGACATAATCATGTTTAAAAGCAGAGTACAAGTGTCGGAAAGATGATAAACAGGAGGCATGTTGGGTTGGTAGTTGGGAGCCAACTGACACAGATTCCTGGCCAGTATATTCCCCGTGTCTTCCGTTAACTTCCCTTCGGACCCCAGCGGCTTACACCACACTTCCTACAGAGCTGCCTCGTCCTCTCCCGATTCCACTCCGTATCACTTTCTTTGTTGCCGGGGCTTAAAGGAGAGGCTCTAGTTTCAAACAGCTACAAGGGGCCTGTATCTGTTTTACCAATACACACCGAATAAAATGATACAATAAATCCTGAATTTTTAAAGGTAAATATATATCGCAGGGTACGACAACTTTTGTTGTCAAATTATAACAGCGGAAAATATTTGGAACAAAATTAACCGTGAAAAAGGTAATAACTTCACTAACTCACTTCACTCGG
This sequence comes from Acanthosoma haemorrhoidale, assembly GCA_930367205.1. Classification (NCBI taxonomy): domain Eukaryota; kingdom Metazoa; phylum Arthropoda; class Insecta; order Hemiptera; family Acanthosomatidae; genus Acanthosoma; species Acanthosoma haemorrhoidale. The sequence continues at coordinate 130,552,780 of OV884011.1, forward strand.
ACTTTTCAAGCAAAGTGTAATGAATTTTAAATATATTTCTGATGTTCTGAGAGCCAACAATTTAAATTTATTAATGGTTTAACGAATTTAAAGTCATTGTTTCGGCGTTATCTTGGTAGTATCGTCGGGATGTAGTGTCTTAAGTATGTAAGAAGCGCGTATAGTCGTAGCCCTCATCATCTCTTGATGTAGTTTGTATACCTCTTATAGATTTTATTTCGTGTTTATATGTATTTCAAAAATATGATTACGATCGCTTAAAAAATATATTTAAATAAAGACAAAAATTATCGACTAATCCTTGTGCTGATTTTTAAACAATAGTGGAACGTGCTATTGTTCACCCACGTAATATGACACAGTCGTTCTTTTTACTCTTCTTTGGAGTCGTTTATTTACTATTACGGTATATGGAGCGTGATCACTCTAGAATAGAAGAGGCTATCGGCATTTTTTTTTCGAAATTATCTTTAAGCATTGCCAGCAGATCCTTACCAGGATGGCGTTAAGCCGACTGCTCTTAGAACTGTTATCGTCTGAAGAAGTTCTCGTTAAGTGTGACCGAAACGTGGGAATAAAAGCGAATCGAAACACGGCGTCCCTTTTCTTCCAACAAACAACGGGCGGACCACCCTCGGCTGTTGGCTGAGGCTCTTCGATACGGGACATCACCGCGGAAAGAAATGCAACTCTGACTATAGGCAAATCTTGCTGTGAGAAATCCCTTTCGCATAAAATATTTTTTTGTGGCAAAAATACAGAAGGGGTTATCCAAACCTAGCCAAGCCAAAAAAAACATATAAATGTCAACTATTATTTTAATTAAATAACACTACAAAAATAAACCAGTGGCTAATTTGTTGCTTGATTCAAATTTTCTGCCTAGTTCTTCTCAGGGCAGAAATTCATCCGTGAATTTTCAAAACTGCATTATCGCTTGGTTGAACGATTCATAACAATAATATTACATCTGTTGTAAATATTTATGTTTGTCACAATAAAACAATTTAAAATTGTTTAGCTCTCATAGGATTCATAGGGTAAGGTTCCAAGTAAAAATCCCTGAACAAACAGGTAACCCCGTGGAATAACTTAATTAAATTTAGTGTGCCCTCTCTCGCCATAAAACGTATTGAACTAGTGTTGGAGTATTAGGAAACTAGATACAACCAAAATTTAATTTAATTATGCTATATTTTTACTGATGTGAATAATATAGTAAAATCATAACGACGATATGTTTATCATTGAATTCACTTGTTATCCTCCAATCTTGAGGGTATCATTCAAAATCAAAGTTTATAATCGAACTTAATGTTTAGTTGCTTATTTATGTTAGTTAATAAATAAATGATCAATAATTGGAATCAGAAAAAAATACAATGCTTTAATTTATTTATTTTTTGATACAAACAAAAAAGGAGAAAGGGTTTACAATGACTGAACTGCTCTTGCCACGCTACTAATCAGCAACCGGATCAAAGGAAAGGAAATTTGTTTTCAATGAACGGTTCAGATGTCACCACTCTACGATCCGCCAATCGTCAAGCGATGGCGAAGCCTCGGGAAAGTTTGATGATTTTACTGTTTTTATTTAGCTGCTTACAAATGTAACTGAGTACAATCCTAAAGTTAAACAATTACGGACAACATTAGGAAGATCGCGTGAGAGCCGATGTACTTGACGAGAAATAACGATCGAAACAGCTCGGAAACTGAACCGCATTGGTAGCGGGTCCTGCGTCGTTGCAATAATGCTTGTGGAATTAATTGACCTAACCACTCTTGTAGTATTTATTGCGGTGGGCATGCTAGTCACGAACTGCGCAATGAAACTACCACCAACGATTGTTGCTCTTTGGCATATACGGCTCCTGTCCATCGATCGCCAGGCGTAATGCTTCTTCGGTCATAGTGTGGTCAAGTACCTTGTAAGTATAAATAAGCATTTATTAAATTAAAAAATATAGCCGCTGCCTGAATTTTCTAGCTATTATAATATACAGATCCATGACGAATTGAGGCCTCACTTTAAAATAACTGTCAATCCTACGAAATACATATGTCTCGTGGATTAAACAATTATTTGGTAAATGAAACAAAAACTCGATTGCTTTAAGCTGTCATGCTCAGTTGCTAAAATATAAAGATTAAAAATATTGGTCCTTGTATTGACAAACATTATCAATCCGTAAAAGAAACAATAGATAAAACCTATATGCAAATTTAAAAGTGCGTACATATCTAAATTATTTATTATTAAATCCTTTATAGGCGTATTTCCTTGGTGCTATATGATTTTTCCCTTGTTTTTGAATTTATCTTTTGTTAGTTAGTTTTATGTTTTTTTCCTAGTCATATTTTAAATTTGTAGATTATGGTTGAAGTGAATATTCGGTTTCTTCATCTTTTCATCTAAATTCAAGATACTTTAAATACTTAAGTAAATATAGTACTATATAACGTAATAGTAATATTAAGTTTATTTTATTGAGATTTTCATTTATTTTGTTAGTTTTGGTATTTATTATTTATAAAGATTATTAATAAGTTAATGTTGTTGGTTGTTCCTTCTGAATATTCAAATAGTTATTACCTACATATTTTTTTCAACTAGTAAATTAAATGTTGTTATGAACACCTCTTTAACAGAATAGGTCCATATTTCCGTTTAATCAGCGGTTTAAGCTCAAATTTGAGTTTGGTAATGATCAAGGACATCAAGGAGCATTGTCATTTAAAAAAAAGAAAAAGCCTTCAATATCCAAACTTTTGTGTACCTCACAAAGACAAAATAGTCAATAGGGTTGTGATACGATATATGATTCCTTCCAACATCACCCGCTAAATTTCTATTAATTGTCGTATCCTAACCAAATTTTTCACAAATAATTATAATAATTACAAGTAATATTCATATATAATTCTCCACGACTAGTATCCAGTACCTTACAATAAATATTACAAACCTCTACCTCTCCTTCCAAGGAGCCATATTCTTATTTATTATAGTGTTAGTATTTTTCATCTAGAATAACCTTTGTGCTAAGAGTCTAAAAAATTACATCTAATTAGTGTCATAAGAAGTTTAAAGTAACATAGTCAGACATAAATAGAACACTAGGTTATACTAGTATCAAAGTAAAGTCTTCAGTTGGTTCGGAAACGCAGGTTAATTACTCCAACAGCTACTTCTAACCGATTGACCTCAATAAAATAAATATTCATAGTCAAAAAACATGTTCAGAAGAAAATGACGAGCTGATTTTTAGGTTGACTGAGAATTTTCAGCGTAAATATTGAGCAGATTGACATGCAATTCAATCTCCTTTAAAAGTTTATTATGAAGATTAATAAAAAAACAAAAAAACAACAACAGAGCACTTTACAAAAACTAACGTCTTTTGATCTTAACAAGGCTTTGATCAGGATAAAAAAAAGTGAAGCCTGAAAAAAAAAACTGGAAGTATTAAACGACACAATGCACTGTATAAAGAGGGCCGTTCTTAACGGTGTCGGAGTACCCTTTTCATCCGATTCAAAAGATCTTTGTTTCTTCTTGTGGAGGTTGGGAGATGACCTAGGGCCATATCTAAGTACTTCCTCCTTGGAATAGGTCATAGGATCTCCCACTGAACTAGGCCAATCACTCGAGTAAGTACCCGAATTGAAATTAGATGCGATTAGGGCGTAACAGCTTTAAGTCGGACCGTAACTGCACAAACGGTAGCCACCGCCGCGAGAAACTCACACGGGGAACAATGCTTACAACAATGTACTTAGCGGGTTTCCTCTGCAACGGTTCGACACCTGCCGTTATTGCCAATTTCAGTCAGGTGTTAATAATCAATTTTCACTAATTATATTTCCTTGGTACCATCCAGCCTCCGCTCCAATGTCCACACTGCTCAGCATTTGAGATTTAATTACAATTTATTGCGGAACGTGCAATTTTGCTGAACAAGAAAAATAATTTCCTATCTTTTCAAAGACACAGTTTCATTTTTTTCGTTGCACCTAACCTTTGATTTATAAATTAAAGAAATCATTCAGGGAGATGCCAAAGTTGATTCCTATTATTGGCTCTCAAAACTTCATTTTTTTGAATACCTTGGAAATTAATTTAGAAAATAATTTTAACTCTCTAAGAGATTCTGAGCTAGAACTTGAGAAATCCTGAATATTTTGAGGTATCCTTAGATATACTTTTAAAATTTCAAATTGGTTGATTCACATTTACATCCGCTATGGTTGTACATTCATACGAATAGATTAACGAAAGACGACTTTCCCCGTACCTGAATGAGAGGAAAGCGTCTCTAATAGGGATGGAATAATAATGAATAATTTTATTTATTCCAAAAAATTTTTTTTTATAAATACAGGCTTATGTATGTACCGTTTCCTTATAACCATGCAAGGGACAAGTATTACCGTAGCCACATATTCAACAGTTAGCTGATCACCTAACATACAATTGAACAGGGGTAACAACTTTGTATGAAATAAATAAATAAACAAACCTTCGTAATGATGGCTTAAATATTCCTCGCTCTTCTAACCTGGGTAAGTTACTTGAGAGTGTAGTAGATTAGTTTTGTGAAGTCAATTTATTACGTCAATGATTTCAAAAAAACAAAATTTCACTATAACGATTCTTTTTTTAGTATTGTCATTGCATATCTCAGTTTAGGATTTATCATTCAGATAATCATGCCTGCAAACAAATCTGGATTAAATTAATTAATTAGTTTAATTGAATTAAATAATTAACTGTATTCGCAATAACTTTTTGAACAAATAAGGACTCGGTGAAATCATACACATTTGAATCGTGATGTTTCTTCATTGAAGCCTGAGACAACAAATTTTTTGAGCCCCGAATCATCTATATGTCAATAAAAGTAAAAGTTTCGAAATGTTCTTGGGGCACCCTCAACTTATCATTAACTCAAAGAGTAGTTTTATAAAATTTAAAGGCGAAGATGAAAACGAGGAGAAAAAAAAAAATTCACATGAAAGCCATGAGAAAAACGTGTGAACGAAATAGTAATGAATCAGTATCTGTTTGTACTGCTTTGAGCATTCGCACGGTCCAGTGACCTCCAGCTGTATATAAAGATATTGAATTAAACTGTTAAAAATTAAAAAAGAAGTTCATTATTACTATGATTGTATCATTAGATTGTAACTATCAATTATAATTTAATAGACAATGCCTATAAAAAGAGGTTCATTTCGCAGTTAGGTGGAATGATTCGTCTAGTTACTATGTTATTATTCGTTTTATCGTCCTGAGAGCTTTCAGAAATAATTTTTTTTTTCGAGCCGAGATCGGTGGACACATTGACGGTGGCTTTCTTCAGGTGGTTATGTATGATGGTTACAAGATGGCTTACAACAAGTATTAGAATTTCCATTTAAAACCTCGTTCCACTAGTAAATTTGACAAACATCTAACATATCTCATCAACCTAAGCTGATATCGCAAAATATAATCCACTTACAGTAATAACAATTTTCAGGAAACAAACAAGAACACACGAAATATTAGTTTAAAAGTTCCCTAGTAAACAGTAATGCAAAAAAGAATTTCTAGTATATAAAATAATGTGCCTAGACATTTTATGGGTTCCGAACTTGCTTTAGTTTGTTTTTTAATGTAATTTAATTTTTGAAAGTACGATCTCCAGTGACCGAGATAGTTTTTGGACTTTTTTTGCCCAATCATTTCATATGTACTTTCATTAAGAAACTGACGCAGAGACTTCCGGGCAGATTTAGACCTCTCTCGATGTAGCTCTTTCTTTATCTTCGTCAGTGATGCATTTTTAAATAATACAAAAATTACACTATAGTTGAACGAATGAGATAAAATGGATTTTCGGGTTGACTTGTAGCTAACGTCTTCCGCATCTCAGGAAAACAAAAGCTATTTTATAAGTGGAGTGGATGCAGCCTTCTCGGCGGTAGATCTTTTTCACATTAGACATGCATTCTTCTCCATGTTTTTAGTCTTCTCTAATCACCTACGTGAGGGACCGACCAGTCATTACGTCCAGTACCTACCATCCTTGTCTTCAGTCCTCTCCCATTCCTTTCTTCTCTCCTTCTATGTCATTCTACGTAACTCTTGCAGGGCATAGTTACCGAGCCCAAAGGAAAAGGCTCTTATTTCATTTACGTATGGGGGGAGGGATTTTTGGGAAATGACATAGTGCTAGGGGTTCCTCCAACTCTGTCGCGGGTTTTCCCGGATTTGCGGTTCCTCCGGGATTAAGAAACCAACCCTGACTCTCGTATTGCCACATCATTTACACGTTTAGACTTTATTTATATTTTTATGTATATGAAATTTACGTACTGTTGATAATTTACGTCATAAAATTTCGGTCACTGTAAATGTCGAGGAAACTGCTTGTAGGATCGTCACATTCTATTTATTTATCTGTTATATAGATATTATTTTATAATTTTATAGTTGTATTAAATTTGTAAATGAATTCACAATAGATGTGTAACACTTTTATAAGGATAAAGAATCTAAAGAAAACAGTAAGAGAATGGAGAGTTGATAAAATTGAGGGATATAACCTTATTAATTGAGTGGAAAACGATTTTTATCATATGCAGTGGAATGACGCAACAGTTTTTTTTAATTCACTATCACAAAAATCTGGTTCTTTTCAAATAAAAAGCTACTGGTATTTTTTTTAACAATAATTTGATTTATATTTGAAAAACGTAGGCACTGGATTAAGACTATTTAGTTCACGTTAAAATTTAAACGTTAAAAAGTTAATTACTTTCTGATATAACAACATTTTGCGTAGTAATAAATAAAATTCTAAAATGGAGCGGCATGTTTTTTGCTGCACAGCTTTCGATTACAAAAAAAAATAGTTATCTCAAGCTTATAATAAGTTTTTTAAAACATGGCCCATATATTTGGGGTTTCTCTTAATACAATGATAGTTTAAAACTAAAGTTTAAAGTCAAAACTAATTAACTAATGACTACCTATGGCCTATGATAAATGAAAAAAACAAACAATTGGCTAGACCATTGGTCCTTAGATCTAGCCTTGTATTGAGAGCTTTGAAAACATACTATCGAAAACGAGGGCATTGCCGTAAAAGTAGATTTGACTTCCATGCTCAGTCAAGGCTGGGGCCTATTGTTCGGCCGTCGATGCTAAATCACATCACATGCCCCGCCTATTTGCTCAAATGGTACGGAACCAAAATAAATCCGGCCGTACCGTCGTGATTGTGGTCCCGTGGTTAAGAGATCGATCTCCATGACCTAGTCACGATGGTCGTGAACCAGTGATTAGCCGACTTCTGACCGATCAATTTGGTGTCCGGACTGGGACGTCCCGATAAGAGCTTTCATCTTCCAGATATAGCCAAGTCAATGTTGATCAATCACCTTTGTACACGTTACTCGTGGTCTAAATTATTTTACATCTTTTCACAATCACATGTTAATTAACAATATTAGTTTTGGAAAATATTATTTTAATAGCTACTATCCAGTTTTCAATCCGATATCATAAATTCCTGAGGTAAATAAGAAATCAAATAAATATAGGGGAACGCATTTTTTCCTTATTTCTTAGTAAAGATGTAATCTGCAGCTCTGTAACTTAGCTTCGATTGAAGGGTTTGCGGCAAGAAGGAGTCAGCTCCATTTTTTATCTTTTTGGGTTTCATATTATGTAAAAAAACTATTTCAATCATTTTATGGTGCAAGTACGATGTAGCTCTAGACGATAGTTCTCAATAGATAGATGAAGCTACATATAATAATGCATCTGATTTTTTTTTGTTTCCTAGAAGTAGGAAAAATGGAGCTGCATGTTTTTTGCTGCACAGCTTTCGATTACAAAAAAAAAAAATAGTTATTTCAAGTTTTTTAAAACATGGCCCAAATATTGGGGGTTTCTCTTAATACAATGATAGTTTAAAACTAAAGTTTAAAGTCAAAGAGCAAAGCAGTTTAGGAAAAATTTATTTATAAATGGGAAAAATTTAGCGCCACACAAGCAAGAAAGTGTTCCAGAACTGAAACAGTGAGAAATACTTACTAAAAAAATGCTTAAATAAACGTCAATATGAGAATTTTCAGTGAAGAACCGAAATTCAATATTTTGGATTCGTGGGTTGCCGATACGCAGAATTAACATTACAGAATTTGAAGCAAAACAATTTCAAGTTAAGGTGAAGCACGAGGAATTTCAAGTTTTAGTCTAGGGATGTAATGACTGTAATGAATGTTAGTAATTTAGCCTTCGTCGATGGCATTATTTCTGCCGATATTTTTATCCGATATTACGCTGTGAAATAATTTTGAAAGAAACTGCAGAAAAACAAAGATTACATTAGTTAGTTATTTTCCAGCAGTATAGTGAGATAGCGAATGGCAAGAAAATCTCTGTGTAGTCAGTCCTCTTGGACTTACATGTTTGGCAGGGCAGTGTTCGTACGGGTAGCCCAGAGGCAGAGAGCCCGACTGGATATTGGGGGAGATCTAGGGTTTAAACCACGGTGCTGCTCTACCTCTTTTCTTGGGCTAATAATTTTTACATTAACAAGGAATGATTTAAGACAAAACATTTCTTAATTTTACAGCAGGCATAAGAAAATATGCACATTCTTGGTTATTATTTCTAAGGATATGAGCAAAAACGTATAAGCTACATAGTAAAAAAATGTTACTCAAATATGAAATCATAATTTTCTCGCTGCTGAGTCAAATCATGTTCTAAATTTTACTCTTGTTTTTCTTATGGTAGAAACGTTGAAAAAAAAATCAAAGGGATATGAATAGTTTTCTTTAGTCTCTAAGAATAAATCACCCTCCGATCAACAGTGGCAGTCAAGTGACTGCAGTGAGAGTGAAACGGCATACGAAGGTTTTCACTTCTTTTAAAGGTTTTTACTGTCTTCTCTCAAAAACACGTTCTCACATGTTTTTCCATGCACTGCCGTATTTTTCACCCTATGAAAAATGGGGAAATCACTTTTTCCTCAGCAATTTGATAATTTAAAATCATTGTTGCTATTTATTTCTGAACTCCCAGTAAGTAGTAAAAGTAACAATCTTCCGGTCGTAACACCAAAAAAATGTTGTGATAAATAAATAATTTGGTCTAAAACTTTTGCCTGATAAAAATTTTCATGAAAATTTGATTTTAAAGTTACAAAACATAACAGTTTACAAGTTTTTACTAACCTTACAGATAGAAGTTATTTTAAAATTTATTATAAAAAAACACAAACCCAATAAAGTTGGGCTTGGAATTGATTTAACACGCTTTTTATATTTTGGTCGAATAGTTTTGATCGAAATTCTTTGACTTTTGTTTGCGCACCGTCATTAATCGTTCCTCAGTCACGCGAAAACAACTCAGAACTATAAATATTTATTAGCTTTTGAAATAGATAAATAAAATTGGAACCTCTTCCTCCGGGCTTGGGTCATGAAAGAAAATTCTCGGTCCCCTGGGACGGTAGAATACAATGATGTGCATGTAATAAAAAAATAACGCAATATTATTGGCAATAGAACATGCCTGGTAAGTCACTCCTAAGGAGGCGATATGTCCCCATGAGCTGAAGTGGTCTAGACAGGTGTCGGACTGGTTGCACCACATCATCAGCATAAACACCACTCCCAGCTCAGGTAGGAGTAATGATCCCTATCTCGTAGCTCGCTATTGTTTGCTTGGCTATTAATGTCATAATTAGGCTGTCATGTACATACACTGCCGTAGGATGCCTTCCCCACTCCGCCGAGGCCAAGGTCGGCACCGTAGACCGCAATGACGGCTTGGAATCGGAGACGTTTCAAATTGCCGGATCCGTGGGATTTACCTTGTACTATATACTGCCAGTTAAATCTTCATTATCTCGTAAATATTTCATTTTGTCAGATGAATGTATTCTTCTAAAGCTCGATAAACACTAGCGCTTGCGGTCAAGTCAGACTCTGCCAAGTTATATAAACGAAGAAATTAAATAAAAAATAAGCTTTATTCTGCAACCATAGTTCCCTAAGAACAACAAGCGATAGAATAATGTCAATTATAATGGGACACAGTCGTGTAATTATAATAAGATCTTATGTTTTAGATAAAAAAAACCGGACAAATAGACGGATAGACAAAGAATGACGGATGAGTGGAGGTTTAGAGTTGCAGAGGGTTTATTCATGTATGAGAAAAGAGTGACGGAAAGAAGCAGATATGTGAGCTGGGTTTAGAGGGCGGATAAGCGAGATCTTGTATCGAGGGGATGGTTTGAGTTTGAAGAGGTTGGCATAAGTGTGGTGTAGTTTTATGGTCTTAGGTTTGGCAGACGAGTGGCCCGAGAAAGGATTGCCGTCTATTAAAGGGGTCTGACTGAAAATATCAACGCCCAACACTCACATGAGTCTCTCTTCATCAAGTCAAATACTAGGGAACAGTTCTAGTTATTCATCGTGATTTTGAGAAAGAGCACTCCAAAAAACGCAGAATTATATACAATAATGATTACAAGTATTTTGTAGATGAGAATGTTCGTTGTGCTATAGATCCCTCTTTTATTTATAATTATTGTTTATTAACAGGCACAGAAGAAATATACTATATAAATTAACTCTGCCTTACAGGTATTTGTATATTTTAATCAATTATCATTGAAATTTGCACCCTTTAGTTTTACATTCCGTTCAGTTCGACTCGCGACCCTGTCATTATTCTCTTCTATTGAGCAAATGGCTATTGGTATTTCTTCGTTGTTTGTTAAACAAATTGTTATCTATTTTAAACTGTGTGAAACGTATCTTCGAAGTGAGAAAAATATAAGGAAAACACTATTTTTGTTTTTATCGCGAATATCTGGAAAACCCATGACCTCTGTGTTAGAGATAACTCATTAATTAGTTCGTTACAGATTGTCGCCATCGGGACATAGCTAAGGAAGTAGGCAGTAGCTCGATGGATTTTAGTTTCACCATCGTTCTATTGTCGGTAAGTAGATATTTTTAATTTATTTATTTATTTGAACTATGTAATGGAAAATATATACTAACAGTATACAAATCATTAGCACAGATCAATAGCACCCTTCACAATACGTTTTTTTGGAAAAAAATATTCGATCTTAAATGGATAAATTTAGAGAACATTCTGAAGAAGTTAGTAGTTTTTATTTTTCGGTAGCTAAGCGTAAATCGTAATATTAATACGGAATAAATGTCTAAATTAGTTGAATTTACTATCTATCGCATTAGCATCGAGAAGAAATTGGAGATTTTAATATTGAATAAATTTTTAGATGTGATTTATAGTCTAGAATTAAAGAAATACGGTTAGTTATTTTTTTCAGTTCCCATTATTAATTAACTTAACAGAAAGAAGATTTTTTGGCATTCCATCAGCTTTTCCACTAATCCTCTAACACGTATATTAAGCACGTTATCATGTTGAACATCTGCTTTATTAATACCAGTATATTTGTCAAAGCCTCCATAAATATCTAAGGAAATGTTATACCTAGGTAGATAGTCGTCAGTCCAGGTAATTTTTATTTAATGATTACCTTGCGGAAGTACAGGGAATAACTAGTAAATACCCTTAGTAACGTAGACTTTCTTCGATTTTAACGGCCAAACGTTCCATGTTTTTAATAAATTTATTTAGCACGATAAATCATTAAATTTGACCGTTCACAAACTATTACTAAACAACGAGGGATTAAAGTACCCCGTCCAGCCAATGTGTCAGTCGAACTAATCATAAACATTGAAGAAAACAGTAGATGGTTCAATTTAAATCACTAACGATAAACTACACAATGACCCTTACGCTGACTAACAGCTCTCCAAAGTTAATATTTATCCATAAAGGAATGGCGTATATCTCAAAAGAACCAAAACCTCTCATTCGATAAGGATTTCGTTAAGAACCAATTTTTTTTTTTTAAATTCAAAACGAAAAGGACTGTTAAAGATATTAATCATAATTAATACACTATATTATTTACTAAATAATATTAAAATAGTAAAAATGCTATATTATTTGACAGAACTATGCTAAAAAATGTTCAGGAATTTGCTATGATATTGTTTTATATTTTATTAAAACTATTATCAATTTAATATCACTATCATACTGTTTATTTCAGGTAGGGGTTTGTTATGATGGCGTCTTTGCAATACCACAAACAACTACAACAGAAACTCCAATGACTTCAGAAACTTGGAGCACGTTCAAGGAGGAAGACCTTTTTTCGTTTAGGAATCAGTCACAATTTTACCTTGAGTAAAAAAATGTAGAAATATATTATAGTGCTGTGTGTAAGTTAGCTGAATATTGTGAAGTATTCTTAAATGGAGTAAAATTGAAGCTGAAGAGTTCTCCGGATTATTGTAGGCGTCTGTACCGGAGCTATTCGGAAATGATAAGTGCAGAAGAAATCTAGACGAAAGTAAATCAAGGATATTTTTTATGTTCGGGCATGATATTAGTATGCTACTAAGCAGTTTCAAACAGAGAATAATGGAAGTCAAAGATTATATGGAAGGTATTCTAAGGAATTTACAATTGGAATCGGTTTTCACTCAATCTCGCTTGACTTTATGTGACAGTAAGTGTATCTCAGAAGTAGAAGCTAATCTGAAACAAGCATTTTCAAAAGAGATAGGCCGCATAAGTGGCAATGGGACCAAACATTTTTCAGAAGGTTCCAGAGTGTTTGTAGCCAGGCCCCAGCGATACCAGGGAAACGTTTCTTAATGGACATGCTAAGCTAATCAGATGAAATGTCATTCTCAGGATAGGACGGAGACTACGATTGCGGAGACAGATCTGACGAAGAGGTTTGCATGAAGTGGTTGGACGGGATCCGTTGCAGAAATCTGAAATGCATCACCAAAAGCCCGGTATGCAACGCAGTAGACGACTATAACGAAGATAACTGCCTTGGTTCTCTGAGAAGCAGTGCTCCTCGCAGAAAAAGTTCCTGTGCAAGGATATGACCGGTTGCATCAACTTGGCCCTGGTCTGCGACGGGATACAGGGCTGCACTGACGGTTCCGACGAAGGGGTTGAGTAAACGCGGCTGTACCGAAGACTGGATCGAAATAATGGGCTCCTGCTTCAGGCTGCCTTCGTACATGCCCTGCCAACTTCACCAATGTCAAGGGCGTATGTCTGCCTTCGTCCAAACTTACCAAACCGTCTGGTCAGTTTCGCGGGCGGAGCTCGACCTCACTCATGGAGTCTGCGTCCAGGCTTAAAAGCGCAATGGGATGGTTGGTTCTCCATGAATGTTAGAACACTCAAGTTGGATCTATTTGAAAATCTAGCGAACATATATCAGATATTTCTAGATTGTATTGATGAATTGGGGAGTGACGAATTTCAATCAAACCCTTTTAAAAATTAAATTAAAATCTACTAACTATTATTACGGTAATCTAATTACACATATACGACTTTAATGTTATTAATAATTGTTATTATTATAACAAATAAAAAGGTTTTACATGTAAACTTGTAAAATATAATCATATTTTATACTGTGTTAATTTTTCACCTTCCTTATAGGGCAGTAAACTTGTATAAAAAAGAAATCATATCTATAAAATAATCAATAAATTCCAACTTTTCCATTTCTACGTAGCCATCAGCCATTGACTTTAGTGAAAAATGTATTGGGCCATTTTTGTCGTGATTTTAATTTTTATTCACTTGCATTGAACCTCATAGTTTTTCAGTTATTTATTGACTGAGAGATGTATGAGAGAATACTGAGAGCCATTCACTTTTCTACTCTTTTCTTCCTCCCTCCTTAACTCATCGAATGGCATCTGGAGCTTACTATGAAATGGTAATGAATAAATTATACAGGTTTCAGACCTCACAGAACCCTGGCGGGGACTGAACGATTCACACGTATCGAGGTCCCGGCCGACTCAACCGAAGCAATAGGACCCCTTCTACCTGCTCAGGGTAGGTCGATCTTCCGGCCGATAGGGGGCCAGGGCCAGGTATGACCTGGCCGACTTCAAACCAATGCCTAGTCCCCCTATGCTCCACCATAGGTAGACTCTCACTACCTTCCTGATTCCACCCGCCTCCTTTAGGCATCCCACACCCCATATCCTTCTCATACATCCTTCAAATAGGACTCCCCTTAGTGAAAGGCACCCATCAATCCAAAATAATTTTCCCACATCCTATTTTTATAAGTTTGAGAGCTATGGAAAAAAAAAAAAAAATACAGGTTTAAATTTTTTTTATGTTTAGTTTTATTTCTCAATTTACGGTACTATTATATTTTTGGCAATATTTAACCTAAAAAGCTACAAAAAACGTTGTTCTGGAGTATTGCTTCTATATTTCTATGGAACAACAAAATATAATACCAGAATTTGGTGTAATCAAAATAGGTGTTATTATACTCTTTCATGGTTGAATATTATATCTTTTATGGTTGTTATTATACTCTATTTCCATTAAAAAAATGTTAGCCAAGTGTCATTAATTATGCGATTAGAGCTTCGTTAATTTTATTGAAATGATTTTTGATTGATAATACGAACTTATTGTAGTATACGTTGGTAGTCATAAAAAATCTGATGAATTGTAAAAATATAAATTTAGAAATGTAATAGCAAAACATTACTATAATATATCATTGTTGCCATTTATATTTTAATTTTATTAGTTAGCTTTTAATTTATTAAAAATTCCATGCTAAATAATTTATGAAACCATCTGGCAATTCTAATTAGATTATTATTACCAAAATTCGTACCTATAAGAAAATATTTCCCTGAAGTGCCAGGGGCAGTAAAAGCAAATCGGCCCAACAACATTTCCGTTGTCACAATTGAGCAACATTTTGCCCGGTGATATTGCAGAAAATGTTTTTCAAACTATTAAATATTTAGTTGAGGTTTAGATATTTATTGGATAATGGAAGGGAGCGAACAGGGCGATGTGTGCGTTTTGTTTATAATCCTTGGTGTCACTCGCAACAAAAAGGTACCGGAACAATTAAACTTGACCTTTTTGTTTTTGGAGTCTCAATGCACGATGTATTAAAACGATACTTGTTTTTAGATAGCTACTTTTTTCAAAATTCCACAGAGATCGAAAAAAGTTACTCTGAATGTCTTCTTAGTACAAGTATTTCTGTATTTTTATTTCATTGTACGAGCTAAATTCCGCATCCAATAACTCTGGTGGTTTTGGTATTGCATTAATGAATTTCAGGTTAACCAGTAATCCCTCCTGGTTAACCAGGTCTCTTTCGAGTGGGTAGAAGGGAAGCCCGAGCAACACAAATTATTTTCCAAGCATGTTGGAGAATACAACACACAAAATATTAGCAACACCATTGCCCAGCAATATTGCGATAAAATATGGTCCTTAACACTAATTCGTCTAATTGTTTTAAATACTATTTAACAAAAAAAGTACTAGAAGAAATGTTCATATAGTTAATAGAGGTATTCTACTTAGCGATATTACTACTTAAGTAGTTCATAATTTATGGATACGACTGGGATACGAGGGGGAGGGGAGGGCGGAAGGAGACAAGCCATCCGATCATGGTGGCACACTCGCCATATTTCTGTCGTTTACGCCTAGTTCGTTTTCGTCGTTTGAGTACCGGAGGTGCCGTCATTCTTGTTCTGAGAATCGCCATTTTAGGAATCTAGAGTGTCGTTCTTTGTACGTGATGCCAATTCTATCAAAACTTATCCTGCGGCAGTAACATTCAGAGTTTTATTGTACTGATGTTTGTTGGTTTGTTTGAGCTCTTTCTCCCGATGAATCCTCAACAAAGTGCAAGAGGGGTGTATTGGACGATTAGTGAATGAGCGAACCGTGAAAAACCACAATAACTAACACTCTTGCTAGATAATTTAACTAACGTCGGGCACTGGCTACTAGTGAACAGGTTTGTCGAAGGTGAGTATGTTGATTCTTCGAATAAGGAAATAGGACTAACCTGAAACAGATCTGACTGCTCAATCACGATCTATGTTTTTGCGCTTTTATTTTCCTGAACATCGTATCTACAGAGAATATTTATGTATTGCCGAGTATTACAAAACTTCTTATTGTTGCACTGTGTCATTCAATTAGAAAACATTGAAGGGGGTATAGCTATGTCAGTACACCCATTCTACCGTTAATACTTACCGTTTACTTGAAATATTTGTCTACTGTTCTTCCCTTTGCACTACAAACTAGTCAGTAGCATTCTGCCAAAGAGATAGGTCGTATGCTGAGAATGTATCCAATTCCGTGTTTTCGCGATCATCGTGTTTTCCCCATCAGATGATTCGATCTAACATTATCAGTGAGATTTATTGATGAATGATATAGATATAGATGATATATTATTATTAACAGCAGTTATTCGAACATGATGCCATCGCCCGCCTAGATCTATTATGACTTACGGGAGGGCCTCTACAAAATCATAAAAATTTTTTTTTTGTTTTTTAACAACTTTATTATGATAAAATTACAATCTGCCTTATTGGGCTATAAGTAATTGTGATAAATGATCTGATTCATACCAATTTACAGTTTTCATTCACTCGCTCAATCATACTATATATACATACAGCCCAGGGACCCTCCAAGTCCACATGGTTGTCACCTCCCTCCCATGCGAAAGAGGAAGCGGAGTCTTGAGAAGTCCCCCACGCTCCTCCGTCAGCCGCGTCACTGGATAAGAGCCAGCGGGGGCTAACCAACAGCGCGAGAGCCACAGATCCTCTGGACATAATTGGAGAAACTGGCTATTGCCATGACTCTCACAGTCACGTATTTATAGCAGGTTTTCGAGGCCACTGCCGTGAAAGTACAGGGAAGATGCAGTACGAATTCTTCCGAACTCTCACCATCCGAAGCCGCTCAGCATCCATCATCACGAACGGAGTGGGTGTGAAACAGGGTGATATTTGAGGATTTTCTTAGTTAGATTCCACAAGGAGTTATCCCTGGTAGAAAGAGGGGAGAGATGGGAATTAAAAGCATCAAAATGGAAGGATGTCAATTGCCGCTTTACCAATCTGCAGTACTGATTGTATGAGTGACAATCAGCAGGATGTTGGCATCTTTCCCACTATGTTCTTGGGTAGCTTTTTGATTGAATTAGGTCTTTGAGATACTGAGGTAAAGGATTTTGATTGTGAATTTTTGGATGACGGTGGGTTCCGATGCCTGACAGGCCGACCTCTCGATCAGAGTAGTGAAGGAATGCACTGCGTCATCTAGGTCTTGGGATATTTTCAGAGGTACTTTGAGGTCTACAGAGTCTGTAAGAATCTGGCGGAAGTGGTCCCAATCAACTGGTCCCCTGATGAAGGACGAGGCAGTTTGTGGATAGGTATTAGGGAAATGGTAAGGATCAAAGGGCTATGATCGGAGGAGAGGTCGTCAAGGCGTGTAAGTGAATAGTTTAGTGTTTCTAAACTATTGTAGATAAAGAAGTCAAGGTGATCAGGATTTTGGTTGGGATCAGACCCACAGGGAAACGATGCTTGATGGAGTCTAGAAAGGAGATGAATTAGGAATGGATTTATTGGGAGGGCAGTACACTGATGCTAGAGTAAGGGGGGAAGGGAAGGTGCTGATGGACACTGCAGTGGATTGAAGGAAATAATGTGCTTCCAAAGGAACTATGTGATGGTAAACGGAGTTATGGGAAATGACAGCGTTACCTGCATGTGCTCTTCCATCTGGGTGATCAGTTCGATAAGTCTGGTACTGTCGAACTGTAAGTGGTCGTTTACTCGTCTTGTTTCAGTAATGAGAGCTACGTCGAATGTTGTTTTTATGCACAAAAAAATTGTCTTATTATTAAATCAGTTCAATAGATTAGAAACGGGCTAGGCTAAAAGTTGGCAAGAATGGCTTAGTTGGAAGAGCGCCTGAACAGAGATCATGAAGTTCGGGGCTGGAATCCCGAACCCTGGAAATAATATAACAATAACAATCATACTTATGACTTATAGTCAGGCTGCTGTCATAATCTTCTGAATTACTCATTTCTATATTGTTGGAAAAAAATAATGATGTGAATGGCATTGAATTCCGCACTTAATGATTTGCGTCCATGCACTCTACCAACAGAGTTTTGGACTTACCACGACCAGCTAATCGGAAAACTATTAGGAGATCTAGTTATTAATACTTAATATTAACACTTATTTTTCAGGAATGAAATTTTCATTCTATTCATTCCAATGGTTTCCCGTAATGACATTCCTCTGCTCAACAAGGCCTTCGCGTTGTTGATCACATCTCCTCAGCCCTTGAAACCAAACAGTATTGCACTGCTGCCTTTCTTGATGGCTCAAGCTTTTGACTGGGTTTGATCGACAAGCTCAAAATATATTTACTACAGGCCCTTTTCCTAATCCTACAGTCCTACCTTTCAAACCGCTTCTTCCAAGTCCGCTGTGGTTTAGAATATTCTAATTGCAATACCATAAAAGCAGAAGTTCCACAGGGCAGTGTCCTGGGTCCCGTCCTCTGTAACCTATACACCGCTGATGTCCCCTCTACTCCCAATACCTTCTTGGCCACATTTGCAGATGACACTGAAGTCTTGTCATCCCACCCAGACCCCGACATAGCATCCCATAACCTTCAAAAATACCTTGACGAGATCGAGCATTGGTGCAACCAATGGTGGATCAAAGTTAATGAAGCAAAATTTTCCCACATTACCTTTACCCTTTGTCGCAAGTCTTGTCCACTAGTTTATTTTAATTCTATTCCTCTCTCTCAGAGGCCTCTGGGCTGTCTGTAAATATTGCATGAATGAGCGAGTGAATGATGAATTGTAAATATGGTATGAATGAGAGCATTTATCTTAATTACTTATTGCCTAATAAGGCAGATTGTAATTTTTACACAATAAAGGAATTAAAAAAAAACAAAACATTCCAAGTATATTTCTGTTGCCATTCTGCAATCATCTCTCCGGTAGCATCAAAACGTCTCAATAATACCTGATGGATCTATTTTACATGTATTGTGTTTTCATATTAATATTGGGTAAATAGGCAAAATGGACAATATTTTTCTATTTAGTTTTATCCAAGACCTGTAGGTATTGAAATAAAAATGTAAACGATAACTATTGATTTTGTTGAGAGTAAAATAAATAATTTTGACAGTAATAATGTTTTTAATTTGGACGGTCTTTATAAAATTTTGAAGATATAGAATACTGCAATGTTTTATACTAGACGGACACACTCATACATAATTTTTAAATAAATTAAATGTCATTAGGCTAGAAATTTAATAAATATTACTAGATTGTCATGATCACATCAAGCATAACATACAATAATAATTATAAATAATTTGGTATTTAGAAAACAAATGTTAAAAAATGATTTTATGTAGTGAAGTTATAAGATAAAATAGATATTAGATAGATATAATACACAATGGAGTATAATTAATAGTTTATTTGTTTATAAAAAGGCGCACTCACAACTGGCAAATGATATAAACTATTTTGGTCATGTAACATTTTTGTAAACTTTCTCAGGACACGAAAGGTCGCAAATGACGAGAATCACCGAAGTCTTAGATACTTCGAATAAGAAACACCTAATTTCTTATTATATTATTGTTTGTATCTATTGATAAAAACGTTATGTTGTCAACAAGTACCATGACGATTAGTTTCTAAGCTGGAATGAGTGTTACTCTAAGCAGGACTATAGTCCAGGCTGATAACCCTATAGTGACCCAATAAATAATACGGTTTTGTTTAGGTGGTCGCCGGGTTGGGTCTGGTCATCTACAAGTCACTTGACTACGGAATGGATGACGATGAGGAGAGGCACCTGAGCCCAGAACTTTCCCGCCTCATCAAGAACATGATCGGTCAAGGAGGTAAGTCAAATATTTTTTTTTTTTGCATAAAGTACATATCTAAATATCATATATAAATTATATATTCCGTTTAACCAGGTCATAGAGCGTAGTGTTTGTTCTAAAATCTGGTTCCCGCGATTGTAAACGAGAGGTTGAAGCAATCGTTACAGAAGGACAACGGAAGTTTTTGAACGGTTGAAAGTGATGCATGCGTGATTCAGGCCATTCATTCCCTCCACGCCCATCCGTCCGATTTATTCAATAGCTATCTATAAAAGAACGTTTATTGTTCATTTTCGAAAGCCGATTATTCAATAAAGACTACACCCTTATGCTTTTTTTGTGGCAGTTTCTGTGTCATGTCCACGCTGTAAGGTAAAGTGGTTAAAAAAGTGGAGCAAACAGAAATTTATAGCTAGGAACAAAACAAAACAAAAACACGCAACTTCCAAGTGACAGGCAACTTAAGATAATGTTAATGAATTTTATTAGTAGGTCCATGTGGTACTACAAATTGATTAATTTTAGTTATTTCACTATTTTTGGACTGCTAAACTATCTGTATCAATTACGAACTGAATTTTATATATTTGAATAGAAATGCACTTGAGTAGCAAGCGAAGAAAAGTACGAGGCGGTGGCTCAAATATCGACTGACTGGTTGAGAATAAACCACACCATGTTTTCGATCGAAAGCACTTCATTTCCAAACCACCTAAGCCAAAAACCGGGTTTTTTTTTTTTGTTTTTCAATTGCTCTACCAGTCGTATCGTGCGCATCGAATCAATGATTGGTGTGATTGATGAGACCGTTTCTTCATTTCGAACTTGTTTGATGTCGGACCGAAACCCGTCCTCTGTAGTATTGACGTTTTTTTGACAGTTAGACCTGAAGAATGAGGTAGTTCAACAGACTGTTTTGCGCAAACCCAATACAATGAAAACTAACTACTGTAATACCGGGGTTGTAGTTCATCACAAAATAATATAAGTGAATGGTGTATTATTTTGTGTTTGGCTCCCCTGATCGTCATCCGGTTGATCTAAGTAATGTATGAGTTAAAACGATTCTATCGACCTGCATCCATGTGAAAATAATAATGATTGTTATTTATTAAATCCTGTTTGGAGCAAAGGGAGGCCACAAATTGTTGCCAATCATCCTGGTATATTGGTTAAGTTGAGTGTATTATTGGTGGTAACCAAAGACTTGTTACTCAATTTTTTTTCACATAAAATAATAACAAATAATTAGTTATTCATATTATAGTTTTCTATTATTATTTAATTGAAGGGGGGGGGGATCATTTCTCACTACTTCGTTTTTTAATAGGATTGGTAAACATAAATAAACGACTTTGTAATTGCATTCGGTTTCTGGTTCGTTCTGTCTCATTTGCCGACCTTATTCCCTTTTATACCTGGAACAAGTTTTGGGATTAAACAACCAATACTTACCATCATGGTTCAGTCACTCCTGCGTCGATTTTCCTCACACACCGTTCTCTACCCGGTTCAGGAGGAACTCGTGACAAAACCTGTGACCGATCACATTCGTGACGGTTTTTCGTATGCATCCTTCCTTAGGCCCACTGTAATGCAGCTATTGCAATACAAATATAATATACTTCACGCCGGTATTTTTGTCGTGATTGTCCAAAGTCATATATTCATTATTATATAGATGTTAATGGCTTCATGTTAGCATGACTCATTTGCAGCTTTAAGAATAACTTACCGGCTGTTATTGAATTGTTTACATAAAATATATTAATATTTAGTATATTGTGCACAACTATATTAATTATATAATATATTTAAGCTAAGATATCATGTGTTTATAAATATTACTGAAGTAACCTTCCAACCCCCTCCCTCCATCCCTCCGAAACTCAAAATATCCTCACGACAAAACGTCAACGCCCCTCTAATTAATCCCAATCAGTAAGTAACAGAATTTTTTTCACATATGGCTCCCTCTACTGACTTTTATCAATTGGATTATACAATTATTCATTTGTACGTACATCTGTCTTAAATTCGTAAAAACAAAAAAAAATATCATTCTTGCAATAACATGATACTGATAAATTATTTTTAATTAATTATGAAGATATCATAAAACGTTGATATTATACGTATAAAATGTGTACACCTATATTTCACTAAAAACATCATAAGTTCATACTAATAAATGTTAGTCGTGGGACGAATCCTACTAGGCTTATAATTATTAGCGGACGAAAGAAGAGCCCATGACCGGGAATCAAGAGGTCTCGGGTCCGAAACCTGTAAATATAGTTCATCTTTTCTTAATAAATATCCTTCCGAAAATGGAATTTTACCAGTTTATAAATAGTACAAAATTACGGCTCATTTGTGAATATAGTCGTTTAAATAGTCGTAAAACTCGCAACCACCTGATTAACCTACATTTTTTATTTTGTTTTGAATTGCTTAAACCAGATAGCACAGACTATGACTGTTTTGCAGTTGAATACGTTTATTCATCAGTTATAATTTATATTTTTTATTCTTCCAGACGGATTTAGAAATTGTAATATGATTAAATAGCATTAACATGATTTTTCCTCTTATAGAGTTAAAATTAAAGTCTTATATTTTCGCAGAATTATATTATATAAAGGTTTAAACTGTTATACGCTTTTTCTTTGCAAGGTGTATTTATTTTGAAGAGATCAAGCACATGACTTGAAAAACTACTCTCCCATTCAAGACAAAAATTACAGCTTCGGGTGTAAATCGCAGATATAAAACCAGTTGCAAGTCTTACTTCTCTCTTATCGAGTTGTTTCGCCTCAGGCTAAGTAGCTGTAGGTTTTTGATCATATCGATTGATTCTGTGCAGTTACTTCTATGCGTAGAGCCCCGGACCTACATTCATTTTTTCAGGGGAAAAAAATCTGATTGAACATCGCCTGTGGACATGGATCCACTATCTGCCCCCTAAGCCTCGTTCTATGCCAACCTTTCACATTCCTATTATAAAGTCTTCAGACTATCATCAACAACAAGTCCTGTGCTGAAAAATGGTGAGTACCGGATGAGTGCGTATTGACTATTGAACAGAGCCTGCTTTCTCGTAGCATTATTTTTTTATTTATGGTATACAGTACCTTTCTCCTGTCATGATGTTCGCGCTCATCATATCTTGATGGTACCTGAATTTTTTATCTTGTCTGAGCAGTTGCATAAATTTTTCAAGGAACTTTGCATGTTTTATTCAGTTTCTTTTTTTTTTTTTTTTTCAGTAATTAATTAGCGATACATTTTTTTCTCGGTATGCAAAGGATTCTCAACTTTTTTCATTAACTTAATTTGCCTCTTATTATCATCTTGAACAGAGCATTACTTTTATCTGATTATGATTTAATAAATAGCATTCAATGTTTGTCATTATTAACCGTCTTTGCCCATATTTAAAGCTATAAAATTTCTGTAGCTTGTCGTTCCCATATTTTTCGTATGACATCAAACAGAATAAGAGCCAAATTTTGTGCGAATATCTTCCTAAGTTTAGAAGTTCCTAATCACCCACATACATGCTTAGTTAGTTATTTTGCCTGCTTTCAGTAATGAATATATCATGTGCTTATGAGGAAGGGGAGAGAGAAATTATGGCCAAGAGTTTACACTGACATTGAGACTAATAATATCGTTTAAGTTAATCATCATTTCAAGTAATAATTTACACCTCACTCATGTCAAAAAAAAAAAAAAAAAAAATATCGTCCTCACAGCTTAATTATCGATCACACTATTTTCTTTCGCTTGGCTAAGAAATCCATTGTCACTCCTAGAACAAGAGGTAATTTTGGCTGGCCAATTTGTGCCATAGCATTGTTTCCACATTTTCTTCGGTTATATTTCATTAAGGTGCTCAAGGTGACGCCTTGCCCCACTTTTGCGTTTTTTTTAATTTCCGGGCCTGCCACGGTGTGTTATTGTTATGTTGTTACCATAAGGATGCCCGCTGTGAAAGCGGCACACGGCATCTAGCATACCCCCCTTAGCGGAAAGGAGGAAAATATAAATAGGCCGACATCATCAAGTGAACCAATGGAATGATCGATGATGGTCTGTGGGAGGCGTCGAAACGTTGACCCGCTTCTTGGCTTGTGAGGAAGTGAGTTTCATAAATGGCCCAGGCTGAGCATCTTGTGCAACTCCTGAAACAATGGTCTATATCATGAACAGTTCCTTTTAAACACAAATGTTACTTCATCAAACAATATGCAATTTCCAGACCTCTGATGCTGGATTGTTTCATCTTGAAAAAAGGACCTAAGAGCGAGTAACGAATTTTGACTAAGTAGCAAATTTAGGAAGATTGGCTTTTGTGATTTAGAAGAAACCCATTTAATTTGTATGAAGGAATATTTTCTCTATTCAGATCAAAAGTAGAGTCAATTTGTGGTGGATGTCCTCACTATTGAATCTAAGCTCTTCGGTGCACTAATTATAAATTAAACCACTATTAATTAAGAAGTAGCCAAGGCTTTGACGATACAGGCGAATTTTCTGTTATTTATAGATGCTTTAGTCTGATTACCAATTCCTGGAGTATATTATGGCAAATATACTCATTTAATGCTTACACTGAGTCAAAAAAAAACATCATGTTTCTTTATTGGATAGCTGAAGGTTTCCATCAGCTTTACCCGAATCGATGTTTGCCCTTCATGTTGTTGACGTTCTAAGGAAAACGTCAGATCGTTCTCGATTTAAAGCAAAATATTTGGACTGGGGTTGCTCACTCAAACATGTGTACACAGCTATGACAGCTCGTGAGTGAATATACGTAGATGCGAAGTATTGCGAGTACCACTCTCCCACTATAAACACTTTACAGTTCTCTATTCTTAAACAAATATATATATATTGATTGATTGATCCTGAGGCCAGCACTACTTTTTGGAAATCCGCTTTTCCGTTTTCTCCACACGAGCACCATAACTGGACTCCAGAGCTTCCAGAACAACATCCTGCGCACGGCACTATGGTATAACCCTTTTTCTATGGTATAACCCTTTAGCCCGTTTGAGGCTCAGCCTCAGGAAGGGCAGGGGAAAAAAAAAAATAAATAAAAAAAAAAAAAAAAAAAAAAAAGGTATAACCCTTTTTGTGAAATGAAGGCTCCTGACATCCACGAAAAGTTCGAGGTCCCCACCATCACCGAAGCCATCAGAAAAAGACACAACAAATTCTTCTACTCGATGAAACATTGCCAAAACCCCCCATTCCAAGACCTGACACCCCCACCACTACCGGCAAGATGGCAAATCTCTAGATCTGGGAAAGCAGACCAAATGGTGGACATTACGGCCCTTGGCCAACCAACCACAAGCCTCTGATGGACACCTCTCACTGCTTTCAAACAGAATGAGCATCCACTACATGCCTAGAGAGACTCTAGGCTCAGCCTTCAGTAGACTCTCACCACTGCACTGCAACATTTCCACCTCTACCGAGGCTTCCCACACTCCTTAATTCCCTCACTCCACCTTCAAACAAGTACTCCTAGTAAAAGGATCCGCTCATCCCAAATAAATTCCCTTTATTTTTCCCTTATCTATAATCTTAAAAATTTGAGAGCTAAGAAAAAAAAAATATTGATTTTGATAGATTTCCTCCCATATTTACTCAAAATTAACTCAATGTGCAAACAGGTCGTAACAGAAACGAACTAAAAAACGTAACATTTTCGTAAGTTTTTTTTTATTATATTCGAGCCTAATTTACTACCTGTGGGTATAATAACTTCCTATTAAATGACCCTTCGTTGAAAAAAACTAACACGTGACCATTATTTCATAATAATATATTTAGTGGACCTATAATGACAGTAATGGTACAATGGAGGAGTCCGAACAAAGAACTTACCTCTTGCTGTATCGTGAGATCTAGTTCATATTTGTTTGTTTACAGTTTTATTCTTTCTATTGGAAGTATCTTGGCCGCTTTTTCATAATGCCATGATCGAATATGCTTCCATCGTTGTATTTAATATATGATAGAATGACTTAATGATGATCTCTGTCTGATAGCATCACTTATGATCACATAGTCCAATATTTTAGACAAATATGTAATTTATATCATTGCATTTAAATCTATGGCTTTTTAAATGAATTTGATTCATTATTTGGAAACATTTTTTTAATAGGTTGAAGTTAGAAATGCAAAAACCCTTTTTAAATTTGCACATAAAATTGTTTGATCTTCAATTTTTTTATTATTATTTCTTGGGTGACATTTTGAAAAAACATGTCTACAAATAAAAATTGTATCATCATCAATTTAATACTCTGGTGATGAGATAAGATTTAATCACAAAATTTGTTGAACTTAAATTGCGATTTTGTCATTAATTTATTTATTTTTAACTGCTAAAATTTGTTTACATCAATAAGGTATTTTCTTAAAATATATTATATGTTATTGATTAACAACTCTGTATTTTTTTTTATCTATATTCCCTTTTTTCTCCATTTTACAAAATATTTTTTCCGTCGTACGTTTTATTATACTGCCCATATTAAAAACATAGCATTAAAGTATCAATCCACTGTGTTATTAATATTAAATATTTCTTGCATATTCAAAAAGTGAATCCATTATAATTTGAAAGGTAAGAATAAGGATTATTTAGTGTTTCTCCGTCTTACTTTTTATCGTGGAAGAGATATGGGTAGAGCAAAGTTGAATTTGGCAGAAGGTGAAAGAACAATTCGTATCAAAGAACTAACAAAAAAACGAATGAGAAATTCATCATTAAATCATAAAATTGAAAATTTAACACAAGAAAAAATATGAAAATGGAATAAAACGAAAAAGGGTGTACAATAAAATAAAAGCTGTGTAAAAGACAAAAATTGATGTTGGCAATGAACTACTCACCCGGGCAATCTGTGCTTTATATAGACGCGGGTGTTAAAAAAAAGAGATTGTTAACATTGAGGTGCTTTTCTTATGTCTATCTCTTCTTTTATTCATAAAACAGGTGGTTGGTTCTGGCAGGGGGACCGGTGTGAGAAGCGGGCAGGGTCGGAGGCTTTTGGTAAACAAAAAAATTAATCGATAAAATATGAATAAATAAAACCCAATAAAATCGTCTTCAAAGATACAAAATACTTGATTACTATGGTTCCCTAAAATTCCTCTTTTTCCTCTCTTCCTAAATTAAGTAATTGGGAAAAAGAAATCTGAACATCAAATCTTAATTCGTGATTAGTGACTTAGAAATCGAAAAGTATCAAAAGTTAGCTAATATATATGAGACCAGTTTTAGTTATAACATCTCGACTTAAATATTTAAAACGTATTCCCAGTTTGTTTCGGATCACTTCCAGGCATTTGTTGAGTTCCTTCGAAATCTGAAACCCTTAGTTTTCACGAGTGTGTGCCTCTCCTAGTCTTTACGGCAGCTGTTGTCCTAGAACACACAAACAGACGAAATAGTGCCTTTAAAATTTAGGCCCTTTCGGGATCACCAATTCATGTCGTCGAAATTCTACTTTTCTGTAAAAAGAAACATTTCTTAAGTTAGTAAAATAACAACTCTTTTCTAATGTCCCTCCTCACTTTTTATTCTTTTTTAAAAACGCCAAGCGCTTTCAGATATTATCAAGGCTAGGCTACACGCTAAAACATATAGATCAAAATAGATGAAAAACTGTCAGTTTAAAAAAAATAATACATCTACAATGAGGTAGGGGATTGTTAAATAGTTGTTAATGTTTGGAAGCAGATACATTGGCACAGTTTAAAAATAATTATAAAATAATATAACATGCATAAATAGGTGTATGTTAAAATGTTTAAATTTACCATTGGAGTGGCCAAAAAATAGTCAATAAATAGTAGAAGATCAAGAGGTTAAAGCAATACGTATGTACAATCAAGGAGATTTTTGAAGAGCTACGAATTATAAAAAATCTTTGGCCAAGTACTTACAATTTCTGAGTTAGAAGAGCGAGGCCACCCTAACGGTTTTCAATCTCTCACTGCCAAATAAATAGTTTTTGATAGAACTTAATACTCAAGAGTCTGAGCAGTCACTTTTTAAGTTTAGACAATCTTAACTATCCACTACAAGTGAAATCTCCGAACTTTCTATGTTGTCTGTTTTTTGTCCCCTGCCCTATTTATATACGATGGACACGGTGAGATCACTGTTTTTGAACATTAGAAATGTATTTATAAAATTCTGAGTCCGTGGTCCTAAGGTGCCCGGATAAATGTGTTTTGAGTTTACTGTGAGTGACTTCAGTCTGCGTTATTATGAATATCTCAAGTTCTAGAAGTGTTTAGAAAATCATAATGAATTGTTTATTACTTAATATTGGTATATATATTTCCATATAAATTGTTTGGATCGTCTGCCAGTATGGATTGCACTTAGTCTGAAGTTGAATTCCCAATACAAAGTGCTACGGAAACCGCATAACATTTTTACTCCAGACCCACGGTAGCTGATATATGCAAACCGGAACGCAGTGGCGTGGCATTCTTCTGCTGGAGAATCCTCTTACCTAAACTCCAGGGCATTTTCTCCAGTTGAATGTTCGCCTTTGGCAGGACGTCCTATCGACCGAGGCCATTCACGAATTGTTCTTATCTGTCTAGGACACGTTTAGAAAGCTTTCTTTTTGTTCTTCTTCCTGGTTTCGTATTCTAAAAGTTTTTTTTTTCGAGATAAGCATAATTTTACCTTCTTTCTATAGGTTTCGTGAATATTTTTCACTGTGTGCTGTATAGTTCCTTTTTTTTTTTTTTATCCCATTTTAGAGAAGGAAGTTCAGGGACAATAATAGTTTTTTTATTGTTCACTTATATGATTAGTCACCATGACTTCTTATTAGAAAATGACAAACGGTTCCTTAGCCTATAGCCGCATTCCTCTGAAAAACAAACAAATTATGGCAAGTTACGTACTAAATCCATACATGTTTCATAGGATCATTTCATTGAGGGACCCAAACTGTCATGCATGGAAGATTGAAGTGAAGGGTAGCGAGACACAGCAAAGGGTGTGCTTTGCTTTTACTGCTCAGAAGACGATTTTAATTAAAGGAAAAATAAAATTTTTAATTGACAAGTAATATTTTAATGACTCTTCAGTATTTTTTATGGTGGTTTATTTCACTAGCTAGAATGAAAAAAAGAGTTCAAATTTCAAATACTTATTACTATTAATGACAGCTCTAATCTTTCTCGTAATAATGATGTAAAAAAACATAAATTTCTTATTTATAATCAGAAAGCCTACATATTTTATTCGACACCATACTAAAAAAGAAATTGATCGATTAAGAGACTTAATCATGGAATTTCTCTGCATGGATGCTATAGGACCTATTTTATTACGATAGTGGTGTTAAAAACGATCAAATTGTTCTGAAACGTATTTTCCATAACAAAATGGATAAAACTGTTTATTAAAATATAATAATCGAAAGTCTTAGGGAACAATATTGCAAATATAAGTAAAAAAAATAACATTTTCAGAGCGAACAATATGTATCGCTATTCCGGGCCTATCTTAATTTTTATTATTTCGTCTATATTTATTATATTTAATATTTGCCAATAATTAATGGTACCTCCGAGTAAAATTTTATGTCACCAGGTTGACTATGGGTCTCCCTAAATGAACAGAAAGGTATGCGAATTTTGGTTTTATAGGTATAGGATTTTGGTTTTGAATAACCTACAAAACTTATTAATGGACACACTGTGCTCCTTTTCAAAACACCGAACCGTATATGCGTAACCAAAGGGAAACAACCTGATAAAGCGACTTAAGTGAAAAACGGCATATTTCTCCTCACTATTCTTTCGGGGTCGCATCGGGCCATGAAGAAGCTAACTCGTGTAGTTACATCGTTACCTCGTACACGTGTACTGCACGAGCTTAGGGTTTTTCCGGCACTTGCGGAGACCCCGAATGATGTATTATTTTTTTTATTTTTTTTGTATAATTCGACTGGTTATCCCCTATTGGGTCGGATATGGATATCCATTTTTTTGGGGGGGTGCAGTAATTCGTTCTCTCACTCCAGTCTTCATTGTGAATCAGTACAATAGGATGTGTGGGTATATGCGGTGAGCTAAAGATGTATGACATCTAATCTGACATGTTAAATGCTATAGAATTATAATAATGCTTTTGATCAATTACTTGTAATTTGTAAGAAAGTTGAGTATCTAATTGGATGTAGTTATGCAATCAAAGATCTCGATTCTTGATTAATAATGCTTATTGCGGGTTGTATTATTGGTTGACTATTATTGAAAAGGGTCGTTTAAAGTGGTAATAAACTCGTTTTCACAACTTAATGACGAAATCTTTAATTGTGTGATGCATCACGCTAGACTTGTTTTGTTTTTTTATTTAATATATTTTCTCCCTTATTTTTTTGTTGTCTACAAATGTTATTTGGTGTGGGTTTGAAAAGTACTCTGCCTCTTCGAGGCGTAATAGGTATTAGAGAGAAAAGGCTTGATTGACAGGAAGTAACCCTTGTCTACAAGACAAAATCATTGCCGATTTCCATATTACAGTGAACGTTCACGCTTCTTTAACCGTTTTGTGACAATTTTCCGGATTTTTTTCTTTACCAGAATCACCGTAAGACCCACAGAATATCGGACAAGAGAATGAAATCGATCCCTGTTTGAAGGTGTCAGCATGTAATGTTGCATTCAGTGAAAAATTTTCTTACTAATGAAACTTTTTTGCAAATTGAACCTACATCAGCAGAATATCCTAGATTGCCACTAGTATTTCTCATAATACGCGTATGAAATACGATGTTTATTTGTTTACAATATAAATTAACGACGTGGAATGTAAAGAAAAACATTGCAAATACCGATTGTAGACGTTCTTAAATGATTTTTAAAAAAAAAAGACTTAATTTTATTTTCGAACCACCTCCCTTTCTCATCGCTTTTTCAAGAACCTTCTAAGACCGGGACAGGATTTGCGATTTCTGTTGTCGCTTCCATTTAAAAAATAAAAAACTAAAAATTTGTATTACCGTCTTTAAAGTGTCCTCAAACAAGTTGAGGGAATCATAGCTACTAATACTTTGGTGGCGTAGTGTGGAACAGGCCTGTGTGGAGTGTGCATATAATGAAATGAAACATCTTCTTCCTCTCCACAGATCTATTAATTTATACCCGAGCGTTTTCGACTTACTAGACCGTTTCCTCCAGGAAGTGTGATGGTAACTACAGGACTTGCCGTGTCGGCTACCCACCGTCAGACTTACCGCTCTGACTTCCCAGTTTACTAAGTAACTGAATGTTTTCGACGTAATAGGACGTTCGGTTGTAAATTAATAAAGATGTGAAGGGGCAGAAGGTATTCTATTCCATACTAATTTAGCTCATATTTTTCGTAATGAAAATTTCGTCATTAAAGGACGTCAGAAAAGATCTGAGGCGAATAATCCATGACTTTTCTAGGTCATTTTGTCGAGTGTTGACTGTACACTATGTATCATATGTATCTGTATGGATAACTGCAGGAGCCCATTGGAGGCGGGCAATGGTCTTGATAGCAGGGAAACCTCCTTTGCCTTGACTGGGGTCAGCCAGGGTGCAAGTGTGCACTTACTTTCTCTTCGCTGCACTTCCTCCTACCGAGCTTCGCCTTTCTTTCTTCAAGCATTTGACTGAGGCCGCACTGTGAGGATGAACAGGATAGATGAAGACGCAGGTTTATCCCCAGTAATTGTCGCTCTGTTCCAGGTGTATATTGGTGTTTGATCTTAATCTCAGAGCTCATTAGTTATTCCGATTAAAGTAATTCTTGTCCAGAAACAGGATAAACTAGTTGTTTTGGGCAATCACATAGAGGAAGAGATTTTTTTTTATAGTGACATTCGACGATCGATTTATTGCTTTCAGACCTAGCAATCTGAAGGAAGAGGCCCTAATTTAATTCGGGTACTATGCGAATCGTATTTCTGCCTGTCCCGTCTATGTGAAGATGTCTGTGAATATTCTATGATAGTGGAATATGTCTACCTATCTAACTTTTAAAGTTCCGATGTTTCCTCTAGGTTAAATACACTTTAAAGACGATTACGCCTAAATAGTTTCAAAGATATTCAATTCTTTTAGCAAATTTTACGCATTTACTCTTTTAATTACCACTTTATGTATTACCCTTTTATTTTTTTTCGGACATAGACTCATTGTGAGGTGAGCCAGAAAACCTATTTTATCTTTACGGAGCATTGCACTGCAGTGGACTCTTGGTCACTGTGGAGGAAACAAGGCAGTCTGGCTAGAGAAGGTGGAACTTTCCCTAAAATAAACTCTACTTCCAGACTGGAGGAAGTAATGGCAATAAAATAAATTTTCCGGAATTCAAAGCATTCAAATCGCAATCCTAGTGGCGTTCACTCACTCAGAGAACTTCTCTAAACTGGCAACAATAAACTGAAAGCTCTTCTATTTCAAACGTTCAGTTTTAGCTCTATCGCTCTTTGTGACTGTGGGGGGGGGGGGGTCGTGAAAAAACTATGTCTGTGTCACTTAGAGACTAAGGTAAATAGAAGTCTGGAGGATTTCAAAACCGCCCATTTTATAGTTTTATCTCTTCTCTTTGGCATATAAATGAAGGAAAAACAGAGGTGACCGAGATACTTTGACAAAGGAATGAAGGATTTGATCAAAAATGAAGCCAAAGACTCCGGTCAAATGGTACTAAAAATAAAATTAATTAAAAATATGTAAAGTACCAAATACAGCTAGATGGCGTGGAATATAATGGATAATTTATTCGCTAGGTATATCTGGGACCTGGATAGTTTGTTTTGTTGTTTCATTAAGCATTGCATGCGAGGTACCTTTGAGGTTTCTGCACTCAAATGAGACTGATAATATCAAATTATGTACATTGATTTTATATTAGGCACGTGTTAATAAACTGCTACATATAAAAATTGCTACCCTTATTATATGTTGTTCAATATGTTTAATTCAAAATGCACATATATTGTCTATTTTGTTTTGTTTAAACAATATTAAGTCTTTGTGAGTTTATCCTGCTAGTACAGAGATGCATGTTCTGTAATATCGGGACCCTCCCACTCCTAAATGGTGGAAGTGAAGGCACAAATATTTTGCAGACAAATGAAAGTCTATTCCTTATGTTTTGCAAGTTGGTGCTCTCTTTTCGGAGGAAAGACTTGGAAATTAAGTGGTCACGCTAACTACTACACCTATCATAGACCCTTTTATACCCTTATGCGACAGAAAACAGCATCAGCTCCGTGCAAAGCGAGTGACGAAACTAACTACAACCAGTCGACCACTTGAAATCATCCTCTTTATAAACGTACTTCTACTTCAACGTATTTTCTTAAACGTATTTCTTCAAAAGAAATACCTCCATGAGAAGGATATTTATTTTGCCTGCCTTTATACACCGCAGGTCCTGGGTCCCATCCACTATAATCTAAACACCGCTAATGTCCCCTCTACCACCAATACCTTCTTGGCAACATTTGCAGATGACACTGCAGTCCTGTCAACCCATTCGACCCTAATACAGCATCCCAAAACCTTCAAAAACACCTTAACGGGATCGAGTATTGGTGAAACCAATGGCGAATCAAAGTCAATGAAGCAAAATGTTCCCACATAACCTTTACTCTCTGCCGCAAGTCCTGTCTGCTAGTTTTTTTAAAATTTAATTCCTCTCCCTGTGTCTTAGGCTTCCATCTCGACAAAAGACTGACATCGAACCCACACAGGTGGCTAAAAAGACAAGAACGAAACAGACGCTTTGAACAACTGTACAGACTACTTCGAAGGACATTCCATATCTCCATAGTAAATAAACTACTTATCTACAAAGTTATACTTAAGCCAATCTGGACATACGGAATAGAGCTATGGGGGACAGCAAAAAAGTCGAACATCAAGTGTATCCAATCCTTTCAATCAGAAGTCCTGAGAACCAATAAATGCCCCTTATTACGTCAGAAGCAAAACCCTTCATAACGATCTTAATATACCCTACATTCTTGAACTCATCCCTTCCAAGTTCATCGAATTCCATAGTAACCTATCCACCCACCCTAATCCCGTAGCACAGTCATTGGACTACACCACTCATCTCTACAATCCTCCTCGGAGACTGAAACGGCAGTGGCCTCATGACCTGCTATAAATGCGTGACAGTGGGAGTCCTGGCAATGGCCAGCTTCTCCAATCATGTCCTGAGCGTGTGTGTCTCTCGCTCTTCGTCAGCCTCCACTGGCTAGTATCCGGTGACGCGGTTGACGGAGGACCGTGGGGGACTTCCCCAGACTCCGCTTCCTCGTTCGCACGCGAGGGAGGTGTCAACCATGTGGATTTGTGGTTCTCTGGGCTGATTTTTAATACTGTATGAATGAGGAAGTGACTGAAAATTGTAATTATGATATGAATGAAAACATTTATTACAATTACTTATTGCTTAATAAGGCAGATTGTAATTTTATAACAATAAAGAAGTTTCATAATAAAATTATGTCACCGATTTTTTTTTCTTGGGGGGCTGTTTGCATATATAGTATGAATGAGCGAGTGAATGAAAATTGTTTACGAGATAAAAGTCATGTTTTCGAAATTTCGGATTAAAATATACAAACTAAAACTTATAGAAATGGAGTGCAAGATATAAGAGTTTTATCTTTTTATATTTTTTTATTGAAAGGATTGGGTGTTGGGTGTGCTTGATGTTCGACTTTTTTTCAGTCCCCCATAGTTCTATACCATATGTCCAGATTGGCTTAAGTATAACTTTGTAGATTAGTAATTTATTTTCTATTGAGAGATGGGATGTCCTTCGAAGAAGTCTGTACAGTTGTCCAAAGCGTCTGTTTAGCTCTTGTCTTTTTAGCCTCGTGTATGGGTTCCACGTCTTTTGTCGAGATGGAAGCCTAAGTACCGTACTGTCTTTGATACAGAGAGAGGAATGGAATTTGAAAAAAATAGTGGGCAGGACTTGTGGCAGAGGGAACATTTTGCTTCATTAACTTTGATTCGCCATTGGTTGAACCAATACTCGATCTCATCAAGTTGTTTTTGAAGGTTTTTGGATACTATATCGGTGTCTGGATGGGATGACAGGACTGCAGTGTCATCTGCAAATGTTGCCAAGAAGGTATTGGTGGTAAAAGGGACATCAGTGGTGTATAGATTATAGAGGATGGGACCCAGGACGCTGCCCTGTTAAACTCCAGCTTTTATGGGATAGTAGTTTGCATATTCTAAACTACAGTTCACTTGGAAGAAGCAGTTTGAAAGGTTGGACTGTAAGATTACGAAAAGGGTCTGTGCTAAATATCGTTTGAGCTTGTGAAGCAAACCTGCGTGCCAGACCCTGTGAAAAGCTTGAGCTATGTCCAGAAAGGCACTAGTGCAGTACTGTTTGGTTTCAAAGGCTGAGGAAATGTGATCAATAACGCGAGGGCCTTGTTGAGGAGTTGAATGTCGTTGACGGAAACCAAACTGGTGGGTAGGGTAAAGGTTTTTGGATTCAACAATTGGAAGTAGACATTTTAATAGGAGTTTTTCAAATATTTTTGAGAGGATAGGGAGTAGACTAATTGGACGGTAAGATGAGGCGTCATTAGGTGGTTTGCCGGGTTTGGTGAATAGGACTATAATGGAATGTTTCCAGAGGAGACAGGAATGCGTTGTTTGGATATTGCAATTATATATGTAGGTTAGGAAGAGTAAGAGTAAGAGGTTTGGCTTTGGGAGGCAGTTGTTGGAGAATTCGAGGATTAAGGAGGTCATAAATATCCTAAAGATTTTCGGTAAGGTAATTTTTTCAGAAGATATTTGACCTCAGGGGGGGGGGGTTAACGGCTTTTGGTAGAGGTGAGAGAGGGATAGGTGAAATCTCCAACAGTTTTGTTTTGAGGAGCGAAAGTACGGGGAAGATGAATTACGAATTCTTCCGACGTTTCGCCATCCGAAGCCGCCCAGAACCCATCATAACGACGGAGTGGGTGTGAAACAGGATGATATTTTAGGATTTTTTTAGTTAGATTCCACAAGGAGTTATCCCTGGTAGAGAGAGAGGAGAGGTGGGAATTGAAAAATCGGAACGGAAGGATGCCAATTGTCGCTTTACCAATATGCTCATAATATTAATCATCAATAAATAAATCACCACCCGTATTAATCTTTCCTGCTTTAGCTGGTAGGCGTGGAATTCTGTCTTAGTGTTTTCTAAATACTTGATAATTGCTCTGTAAGTATCTGGAGTGTCTGGAGATATTTTTGTGTCTCGAGACCGATTGAGGCATGAGAATTTTTCAATGCCTATAATTTTTGTTAACTGAGACCATAGTAATTTAAAATTACTTATGTTTCGGATGAATATTGACGGTAGCTTGGGCTGTGTGGGTGTTTGAGTAGAGTTGTCCTCTATAATGTCCTCTACTTCAATAATTTTCTACACCTCAAAACTGTTGGGCGTGAAGAATGGAGACCCATTGGTTGTTGTTTTTTAGATGTGCTAGGTTGTGGTGGTATTTCTTCCATCGAGCTGCTTGGTGCTGATGAATTTATAGGCACATTTCTATCAGATCGTCGTGGCTTTCGTTTGATAAGAGTTGGTGACGGAGTAGGCGTTGGTCCCAGAGACCTTAAGCGTTTTTTTTATTTTCTGACATCACTTGTTGATAGGAACGCATGTTTCATCATCAACAATATTTTTCAGAATTTTTAAATATTTTTATATACATTTATATATATATAGAAAAAGTAAGTTGTTGGAGGTAGCCTCGTATCCTGGACAAGGGAATACGACGCTAGCTGTAGTCTACAGTTAATGTTGTGAAGGTCTGGCTGGCCATCCTACGCTTATCACTAGCACGGCTAATCCAAGTACACAGCCTCTTAATGTGACCGCCTTCTCAATGAAATGTCTAACATACACAAAAAATACAGTCCACAACTTCACAACCCACTCACCAGTAGATAGCTCCCCCGAGAACAGTTCACCTAATAGTCTGTAGAAACAGTTCTACGACCGAAAAACTTCCTACGAACAGTATCAAAAACAGTTTGTGTGTAGAGCAACACGAATACGATTTGTTAAAGTTTAGCGCAGGCGCAGTACCTTTATCTTATTAATGATATGCAACGAGTACTGTAGCGTTAACCTTCCAAAAGCTGCAATTGAATACATAAACCAAGATATTTGAATAATATACCCCAGGCAATGTCGGGTAATTCTATTCTAACCAAAAAACTAATCGGCCGTTTGTTGTGATGGGGAATATACTTTTAAAATTTTTAATCGATTATGTCTTTTTAAGATCAATGTGCAGCACCTTCACTGCATCTCCTTAACATTGGAAATGTCCCGATGGCGTTGTTATACTTTCAATCGACAAATGTTTCTATATTTATTAAACTCTTGCAAGATATATCTCTACGTACTCGTGATAAGAATTTCTTCTCAACTAAGGCAATACCCCTCCTCTTAACTACTGGAGAATGAGCTAAACGAAACCGACGGGCGGTCCCCACTGTTCCCATTGATTCGGTCCGCTCCCGAGAGGAGACAAGGAGGAAACTGTGCCCCACTGGCCAACAAACGAACCCACCCAGTCACTTCCCATCGCCCGATCCGCCATTACACCCCTTTCTCTGCACTTCGTATTTTTCAGCCCCCTCTTACTGCGAGCAGATTTATTATGACAGTGTTGGAAGTTGGTTCACATTGCAAAGGCCAGCGCGTGCCAAGTTTTCTTCCTTCTTTCCGCATTTTACTGTTACAATAAATAAAATGTTACGATCGTGAAGTTCTAGTAGCAATGACATTATTTCCGCCAGTGAATAATAAGAGAGATTTATAATGTTGTTCAATCCTACTTAGTTTAGCTAGTTGGTCCATGGATCACAGTAGCCTTGCCTTTATTGTTTAAAAAATTATTGACTAAAATCGACTTGGTGAAACAGTATCAAGTAATACTTTCAGTGGTTTCAATTTATTCAACGAATTAAAAAAAATCTCGTTTTTTTTAAATAAAAAGACTTATTTTTATTCACTATAAAAACAATATTTTATAAACTATCTTGACCTCTGTAAATAACCTTTTCAAAAAATATGAAATACCATAAATAATTAAAACCCTGGAATGTATTAAACTACACTTTATTATGCCAGCTCAAAACTTTATTTTGACATTGCTTCTCAGTTGGGACTTCTGAAATCGTAAAAGTTAGTGAAACGAGCTTGATTTATTTTTTTTCCCTGAGGGCATCCAAGAATCGATCAAATTTTCAAAGACTAAAAAAGAAATTTAGGCACATCAATATTTGACTCGTTGTCAACATGTTAAAATAATGTACCATATTCATATAGCATTTAAAATATAAAAATGCAATAATCAAAATATCGATAAAACTCAAGAATATATGCTCAGAAATCGTTTGGTATTGTATGAATTACAGGTTAAAATAATATCATAATAAATAGTAAACAAAATATGATGGGTCATACCTTTATATATCCCTATCAATAAAGGAATTGGTTATTGTATCGAAAGCAAACCCTTTCTATTAGCTGAGAGAGGAAAAAACACGAAGGATTTATACTCTGAACCTCCATGTCATGAATCAGTTATTTTATGAGAAGTGCTTTCCAATATGATAAGTTTCTTGATTAGTCTATCAATCATAAGCAACCTGGCTAATCCAGAGCTAAGCCCCCCACCCCTGTCAAAACCTGTCGAACATAGTCTTAGAAAATTAGATCGCTTCTTGGAAGCCCGCAGGGAACAAAAATAAATCAAGCTCGTTTCGCTAACTTTTACGATTATGTTGATGTTCTCAAAATGTATCGAAAAGATTTTGATCATTTAACTGTATCAATACAAAGGTGGATGAACGATGAATTTTTTTCGTTGTGATGGACTGTTCTACATTTTGGGGCTGCTGAGATTTATTGGCTGGTAGATTTTCATGAACGAATAAGTAATTTACTTAAAAACAAAATCCCTATGCAAATAAAACCTGGGTCTTCATAACTGTCCTTAATGCTAGACTCTTAAGCGAATTGGATAGCAGGGAGTACAGAATAAATTCATCCGGTATAATGGACGCTTAAGATACAAAACGATTCTAATTGACCAAGGCGCTTTAAGAAATAAAACGAAAAGATTTTTGTGTTTAGTCGTTCAATTGATTAAATAGTTGCCGTTTATATGTCACATTGGAATTCCTAATTTTCAAACATTCAATTAATCCTCTAAAAAACTTATTTTTTTGATCGTTGCCTTGGAGGAAGGACTATTCTGTAGATGGTTCAAATAAATTAAATGAAAAATAAATGTCACCAGCTCCGGTGGTTTGCCTACGGCTTACCTCGGCCGTTTCGAATTATTTTACACGGTGCTGCGGTATTGCATTACTTTCACTTATAAGTCAAATATATCTGAAACAGAGAAAGCGGGCACAGATAAAAGGGAAATTTTGTCGGAACGGAGAGAAATTGTAGCATCCATTGGGGACCCACTGGTCATGGGGATGGCGTAAAGCACCCTGCACAAGGCGACAGACCCCCATAAAGGTCAATAAATGAAAGTCAGTTCCAAGGAATATGTTATTCTATATCGCATCGGTAATAAACTACTATCCTCAACACTGACGATGTGGGCGTGTAATCGTGATTATATAATAAGATTATATAATGTACATGTTAATACAATTGTATAAAATTTATAATTGGATTTATTAGAAACATTATATTATTCCCCAACAAAGTCCCTCATGGATAACAATGACGTACAGTTAAGCAATTAAATTTTCACAAACAAAAGGTTTTATTACGTCAACTTTATTCACTGAATAAAGTGATTAATGGATCAACATTTAAAAAAAATAGAAAATAAATAATACAAAATCATAAAATAAATAGAAAATTAAATGAAAACCTTTAAATTAATACATACGAAATAACTACAGCACACAACCATAAACAGCAAGGAAGTTGGCCCAACATCTTGACATATACATTAAATATAAATATAAATACAAATTATGAAAGTATAAAAATATGATATTAAATAAATAAATAAATCGTACATCAACAAGCAGGCGTTTGTCAGGACGGTGAGGAGGTGTTGGAGTAAAGGGGTTTGAAGGTTCGTATGGATAAAACTTGGCGGAATGGAGTGAGAGAGTTCCAGAGAATAGTAGAGCGATCGAAGACGGAACACTCGTATGCTGTAATTTTGTGGGCAGGACTGTAAAGCTTAGAGACACGAGATATCTCCGAGATCTCAGTGTTCCGGCAGTCGAATGAGGATTTGAACTGTAGAATAATGTAGAATATTTTATAGACGATATTGTAAATTACAATGGGTAACAACATATTGCCATCTTAACAGACATTGGAACAGGATAAAATGACATGCGTTAAGTTTCTTTTAGTGTTTTGAAAATTCTTACACAATTTACGATTAAATATAATCTTTTCAAATAAACGGTTCCATTTTAGGTAATTTGGATTGACCGTTGTCGATTAATTTAATATATTGTTCACTCGTAGCGAACTGTAGCCCACACGTGTCATCAACATGTATTTTTCCCAAGAGGTAATACATTTTTTTCAAGCGTGATTTTAAGATTAATTTATTATTTTTTTTACTTAAATTTTTTAAAAATATAATTCTGAAGTAAAAGTTACCGATGGACATTATTTAGTTATTTGAGTAATTATTGTTGCCGATCCCAGACAAAATATTTTCTTTAGGTTATTTTGTGAAGTTTCGAAATTATATTCAATATTATTAATCATTGTGATACAATTACTGTTGTTAAATAATTGTAATAATAACTGCTATTTTACATTTATGGTCCGGTGCTTAAGCGAACTGGTGTATTTTCATCTATCTACGAAGAAATACAATATATTTCTATCTAACCCCGACGCTACTTTGAAAGAGGCATAGGATGAAGATTGTTCCTAAGCAGAAACATTCAATCATGAAATAACCCATTGTAAATTACCTTTTCGGATATTCCCATTTAATGATGACTTAATGATATTCCCAGGACCTTGTTTATATTAGCTTCACAGCATAAGGTCAGACTTGAAATATATGTTTTATAGAACATGAGGAGTGTGAAATTGGAAATAGATGCAATTGAACGTTTAAACGATCTTTCTTAGCTTGATTATAAGATAAATAATTATGATAAACAAAATAAACAGTGATTAGACAGTACCTTAGTTAGTTAGTGGATGTATAATGGCGAGAGATGGAGAGGAAGAGAGCGAAAGAGACGGATTAGAATGCCTTAGAGAAGTGGTGGCAACAAGTCCTTTGATTGACTAGACCCCAATAAATGCATCTTGAGCTTTATGGGGCTTCAAGACAGAATGTCCGCCAGATCTTCCGTGACAAGTCCTTCCTCACAAACTGTTGTCACTTTCCTGTTTCTATCCCACAATATAATCCATTCCACTCTCCCTCTATCTGTTCCGATTATTTATCCCTTTATCTCCATCGTCTTCGTAGTTATTTTAACTTCTTTGCAATGTTAAGCAACCAAAAACCATCGACGTCGACTGATGTGTTAACACTTTTTGTTTTCTTTCATTTCTTGGGTCAATATAACTCTACATGTGTTGCCCTTCTATACCTAAATTTATACCGACCTTTTTCACAACTTCTTTTGTCACCAAGTACAGACTCGAGGGTCCTTTAGCTTTGTCAAATTTATTGCCCTTTTATTGTTGATGTTATGATAGCCTTCAAGAAATTTTTAATCACTTTAACGAACAAATTTAAATTTCATATAATAAGTCACTGTTTATGTATTGTTCTCACAATTTGTAAAGAATTTTTACACATTACACTATATGTTTTTATTTTGTACTTTTCAATGCTGATGATGATGTCTGAATTAAGCAAAACTTTAATTTATATATTCACAGAGAATGAGTAGCCCAATCCTAAATGATATATCATACAAGGTAGATTCGTACATGCGTACATACATAGAGTTCTTTGGATTTCTGTTATGTATCAAAATATTGAAAATGGCTTTAAAAAATTGCACAACAGCATAAGCTTACTTATGTGTATATAATATTCCTGCAAACATTCAGGATTTAGGATGGTACTTTGATCACCGGAGCCGCTCAGGTGTGAAACAGTATATTCTGAGATTATTCAAAACCAACTTTTATTTATTTAAGATAAACAACAAAACAGCCCTAAGACATCGCCACTAAAGACGGCTAAATAAATGCAATGTGTTTTTTCCACTGTTCGGGACCGCTGCTTTCTGAATACTATCGCTAGGGATGTTTGCGTAGCTGAGTTTCCGCCCCTGATCCGTTTCGTTCTGCCCCTAAACGAATGAAAGCGTTCTTCACAAGTGCGACCCTCATACGTCAGTCAGAGTAGGTCACAACTGTACGTCCAGTCTGATCCAATAGGAATGTTTTTGTCAGGTTCAAAGAGGCCGCATCTCGTTCGTTGGTGTAGCACCGACAATTCCGTCTGTTCCCTTATTTGGATTCAATGCTCTAATGTGGATTAGGATAGAAATTGGGGAAAAAATCCGTTATGCGATTTCTAGAAGACAAAAACCAAAACAACAAAAAATAGAAAGCATGATTGAGACAGCCATGATAGCTTCCTCCCAAACGACCTGAGGTTAGAAAACTCATCTCCGCTTCCCTACCTCTCCGTTCTGACAATTCAAACGCTAAATAGTAATTTTCCCGCTTCGGTAATTTTTGACGAATAGGGAAAACCGAACAGAAGTCGGCCCGTTTTATCTTACAATCATTTGTGTAGGAGGGTTGATTTTGTTCGGAGGTCACATTTTTGTCAACATCTTAGCAAGTCAGATTGTTATAAAATAAAATGTTTGTTTTACTTGGAATATTCTTTTTCTGGGCACTATAGTTTGGGAACAATGTACCACAATGTTACCATGCTTCATGGTAAGAATGTTTTAAACTCAAACTTACAGTGATTTTATTTTACTTTCTTAAAGTGAAGTAGTTGGCACCCCGGTTTTAACTAACAGTGGAGGGGGTAGAATGAGAGCGTGAGTGTCAAACTAGTCTTTATTTAATTTTATCATTATTTCATTTAATTAAAACAATTTTAACTATTATTTCTTATCAGAAGTAGTTATAAATATAATATCAACTACTGGTGGTATTGGCTCCCTTAACGATTTTTCCTGAAGCGGATGTTTGGATGGGATTCGCTTAGCTTCTTGAAGGAAAGTGAGTTAATGCGTTAATTAAGAAAGTAGTGAGTCTGTTATAGACAACAGATACAATTGAAGGGTTTGCTGCAAAAAGGAGGTAGCTCCATCCCATAGCTGTTGGGAGTTAGAAACACTTTCTTGTGTAAAAAAAAAAACTCTTTTATTTGACACAAAAAGGATGCAGCTCCAATTGTAATATGTAAACACCATAATTGAAAGTAAGCAACAACAATATTTTTACATAACTTAAAATTTGAATTTTTTAAACGTTTTGTTTGGTTTCCCAACAAATGGAAAAATTGGAGCTACCTCCTTTTTGCAGCAAACCCTTCAATTGTTATGTCTACCTACTTATATAACCTAGTACATTCCTACATATTAAACTATGCAGCTCCACTAAGTTTCGTATAGAGTAGACAGCAAATTTTATCCTGATTCCCAACTCGATTTGGTATTATAATTCATCTACACTTTAATCCACAAGACAGCACAACGATTCAAATTAAACGTCAAATATTGCTTCTGGATGGATATGTGTAGATCAGATAAGTCTTATCCTAAGCCTCAACGTGGTTGACTGGTCATTTAAATGACTCACGCTCTACTTGTTGACCTGATGTGTGCGGCGGTTGTGAAACGCGTATGCGTGGGAAGGTGTTACTTAAAGTAACAGTTGCGAAACTGTTACAGAAAGGATAACATATATCGATGTGATTGGTTAGCAGTTTGTGGTTTATGCATGACAGCCGGCCAGTCGTTTATCATGACATAACATACCTTCCAAGACCTTAGCCGGTCTTTAGCTCATAGCTTCCATGGACTATATGTCACATAGTCCCCGACTCAATTATGTCATCATTGGCTCAATTTTTTGAATACAAGTTAATTTAAGTTGGCTAAAGTTGCAACTTTAATTATTTAGTATCTTCGTAAGTAGACTGATC
Organism: Acanthosoma haemorrhoidale; assembly: GCA_930367205.1. NCBI lineage: Eukaryota > Metazoa > Arthropoda > Insecta > Hemiptera > Acanthosomatidae > Acanthosoma > Acanthosoma haemorrhoidale. Next base: position 130,596,931 of record OV884011.1, read on the forward strand.
CGTAGAGGCTGGATTTATACCTTCCAAACAAAAAAAGCGACATATGTAAATAAATACGATTTTATATAATACAATTACATAACATTCAATTAAATTATTTTTACTGCGCTTTTACCTGCCTCGTTAACATTTCATATCCTTTTGGCCTTCAACTGTTGTTTAAATTATAATTTTGATAAAATAGCTTCATCCTAGTAGATTTAAATTTGTTTGTCAGGAAAGCCAATACGAAACTTTTAAAGAGCACTGTACATCATTGTATTGATGAACTCATAGTTAATTTTTTTTGTCTAATTCCTTCCGATAGCAGCCTTTAACGTTATGTATGTTCGTTAGGCTTTTCACATTACATGCTAAGAGTTGCAGAGTCGAGGCATATTACTTACAAAATATTTAGTCCTTCAATAGACTTATTATTTGCAATTAGGTTTTATTTACTTCTAATTTATTTATCAAATAAATGTAATACCTGAAGCTTACTTAAATAAATTATTTAAAGTAATAATTGTTCGAATTAGTGTAATTACTAGGTTATATAATATAATGCGTTTTGTTTTTCTTTTCTCAATGTAAAGATGATGCTCTTTTTTTTTTCCTGTCTCAAAACAAAGTAATAGGAATTACTCGAAATTGTATCTTATTTAAATATACGTTTTTTAAACATGGTATTCACCAATCTACCTGATTTGTATATTACATAGTAAATACGATATCGAACGACCAAAAGTTAAGCCAACGCTAAGTTGCGTCAGTACTTTCACTAACTTCCAATCTTCCATCCGAAGGTACATACAGCAAACTTCATACGGGCGTAGGGATAATAATAGTACATACAAGACTGACGCACAGACATCTGTACAAAACATGAATCTAATTGATGATGGGTTTTGATGTAACTTTCTGTAAACCACCACTTTCATTAAGTATATTTATTTAAAGATTGCCGATTATTACTTAATAGCGAATGACAAACACCTGTCTGACAGACTTTAATAAATAAACAGTTATTGTGGAGCAATTTTGATAATAATCTCATAAACTTAATCTCAAATTGAGATACTTACTCATTCGACCAATATATATATTTATTTGGACTGATACATCAGTATATTGAATCAATCAGTGGCTTGACAGACCTGAATAAACCGAGGTTAAATACAGCGAAAACCCAGGCTATTGAGTTTCCTCCTGACTTTTCTATGTTGAATGTTGATGACCTGTCACTTTTCGCTCCACCGTTAAAAATGTAGGGATAACCATTGGCCAAATCCTCTCTTGGATTCAACATATTTCCAAATATCTATTGTTACCCTTAAACTATTTCATCGCTCCCGCCATCTGCTCCCCCAGCGTACACGCCAACTCCTTGTATCCTCCCTCATTTTCCTTCACTTTGACTATGGGATGTGTGGATGCATGGGGGTCTCCCGAAGTGACTCGAGGACAGATTGAAGCGAATCATGAACTTCGTTAGATTTATTTGCCTTTGGGACTCCGCGGCGCCCCCATGTATCTCAGCTTCAAGCCAGGTATATTACAGTAGCTGGCATGTTACAGTTAATCATGATTTAATTATAAAGTTTTGTTTACGTTTTATTTTTTTAAAGAAAATTTGAAATGTCATACATGAGGCGTTCGGTTTTTTTTCAAAACCAACAGAAATATGTCAAGATTATTCAAAAGCCATACCATTTTTGAAAAATAATTTACCAAGAAAATGTCATTATTATTTTGTTATGTTGTTAGTTAATGACTGCTAACAAAACTTATTCACGACTTATATGGTTGAAAAAATGGGTGTTAGTGATTTGGAAACAAAACGCCTCACATGTTGTATCTAAAAGATGGCGTACGAGCTGGAAAAAAAAATGGGGAACTTGGTCCTTGCAAGGATTGTGGCGGTTTTTTTCCCATGTTGCCGTTAAAATGGGTCACGTCATTGCACGTTAAGGGATGCACTGCTCCCTCGTACAGGGAAGTAAAGTGACTTGAACGGATTCCTAGGGTTGGATGTAGATGGTGTGGCGCAGACGCGTGCCGACTGCACAAGCCGGAGCAGCTGCTCGGCAAGAAAGTCACGTACTGCGGAAGAACAGCATGCGTCAGCCACTCTCATTCACTGTTCCTAGGCCATTAGCGATAGTTTACACCTCCATTCACCTCACCTCCGACGTCATTCAATTTCACTCACTTTTTGTCTTGATCCCTTTTCGGGTTTTCGTTATCAGCCGATCTGAATTTGAATTGCTATGGTTACTTAGCAATTTCAGTTCTGAGTTCAGATTTTTTTATTTTTTTACCCTTGTGTCTATTCTGTACCTAAACTTAGAGGCGTTTAAGTGACAATGATTAAAAAATACTAAGATCTTCATAAAAAGAACCCATATAGTATCATTAATTAATTACTTCACGTGAAAATGTGTTTTTCATCATACTGAATCTAATCAACGAACTTGAGCTCCTGGTGGTGGGATGTGTCATTAAAATCGTGTTCTTAGGTTGTTCACCAAAATAATGTTACGTTGGATATAGAATTAAATATTTTGAAGGCCTTGTCAACAAGGTTCACATGTGTCTTGACGTGATTATTAGTCATTAAATAAATTATCAAATACGTGTTTACGACCTTTGTGCTGTCGTAATTTCATTGTGGAACAGACACATACATCACACCTGTCTTGATTTTTTTTTTTATGCTTGAGGAAAGTAATACATTATTTCGAACCGGGTACGTCTTGTATCGGAGTGATTGGTGGAGTTATTTAGTCGTACGTTCAAATTAATATGCTATGACAGTCTATCAATTCTGTAAATTATTGGATTAAATTACTTTAAGTAGATACTTTAACAGTTTTAGTGTTATTTTTTGTAATTACGTAAATAGTTTCAGTATGTCACAATTCTAAACTGGTTTCTTTACTTGACTCTATAGCTTTTTTCCTTTAAATGTTATTAAATCCCCAATTAAATAATTGGGGCAAATATCCATCTGCAATCCTGAGTTGTTTTTTTCCTCGCATTGATCGATGGCTACTTGTTTTAATATCATAATCGTTTAAACAAGAGGTTTTATAATTTCTTATGACGTTTGTAGTTATATAAGTTTCTTATTTATTATTATTACAAGTGATCAACCTATTCGGTAGAGCAACAACTGCCAATAGTCTATTGTTGTTGTGTATTGTTTTTCTTATCTGCAGCTCGTTTTGCACTTTTAAAATGTGTTACATAAATGCAATATCAACTTACATGCCGTCATTTTTTTCTTGCACTGGTCTTGATGGATTCTCTGGGTTTCATGGAGTATTGGGATATGCTTTCCTTCAGATTCAGGGTGATCATTCTTCGTCTTTCTATGACAGTTGTAGTAAAATTGACTCAATCTTTCTATAATTTTAATATTGTATTCTACAACTCCTCAGAATAAATTAGAAAGAGTGGAAACAAAATAAGGACAAAAAAGGCAATTTTATTTTATTTAGTACTTAATATTTACGTCCTGTGCCACAGCAATAGCCTACGTCTTTTCATTGAGTAAAGCGACTTGCTAAATTTGGCTCCATTAGTTGTCAAACTCTATAAATAGTAGACCTAGATACATACCTTACGTCAGCATAAAAATCTGAGAATGTGATACTGTTCGAAACAAGAATCGCAACTACAAAAGTCGATGTGGGGGGGGGGATATTTTCGGTGCCCGTAATTTTATAGCAGCTATAACTTTTTATTTTGGCTCAAACTGCGAATATTTTAGATTACTCGAAAGAGAAATCCAGAATGGCTTTGTTTAAGAAATTCAGAGAGCAAGCAGTATAACCAAGGAGTGATTGGACGTATTGTTACATAATCAATGACGGAATTAGAAAACTTTTTAGATAATGAAAGTTAATCATAAAGACGAGACCGTAATTTGTGGTAAAAGAATTTGAAAAAAAATACTACTATTTTAAGCTGAACAGCACTCTACTGATGCTACTGAATAATGGTGCCTGAAGTTACTTTCCCATAGATAAACTAGTCGCTGACTTATCATTCGACAACAGATCACGGCGTTGCCTGATTGATCATAGTCACTCTTGCATGATAAGCGATACTGTTCGAAACAATCGCAGCTACAACAGTTGATGACAAGGTCCCGTGGACAGACTGCCAATACCGACGACGGGCTCGTGATCCTTTTGTGAAACAGGACCGAAACCTGGCGCCCAAGCTTGGGCAACTATTGTTGACAAGGCGTGTCACAGTCAGACTTTCGGTCTTCCTCCAAGGTTGGACTGGACACGACGAGCTGTCAGATCAGCGACGTTAGGGGATAAAAGGTGTGGCTGTAGGAGGATATTTGTCATTGAGCTTTACTCCAGGAGTCAATTGTGCTTCGTGAATTAATTAGGATTCACACTTCATTCAATATTTGCAGCTAGCAAAAAAATAATGCTTCTGTATAAGAATCTTGGATCAATTTAAGTAATTTAGGATTGGGAGTGGAAAGTAACTTGGATCAATTAATAAAGGATTTAGTGAGGTGAGGACTGAAGCACAATTGTGTGTGTCAAACCAAGTTTGGTTGAAAACAAAAATAGTATACTCCTTTATTGTGCTATAATTACAATCTGTCTTTTATAAGGCAATAAGTAATAAGATAAATGCTCTCATTCATACCATATTTACAGTTCATCATTCACTCGCTCATTCATACAATATTTACAGACAGCCCAGAGACCTCCCAAATCCACATGCGAAGAGAATAAAACTCTGGTCCCCTTTCAAAGCGAATAAATCTTTAGCCTTTTACTAAACAAAAATAAGAGGCAATTATCCGTTTGGCTAGATTAACTAAAGATTTCTTCTCCATGATGGGCATTTTCAAATACTAAATTGTGTTTTTGCTGTCGATTTATGATGCTGTAAGATTCTTGCTTCTTTATCACTGTTCTTGCGATTGGATCAGATAATTTGCATTATGACCGATTCGTTTTGTGAAATTTTTATTTAGCCAAGTGAATGGTTATAGATTTGGTATGTTTGATTGCCATCATATTGCAGGAACTTTTTTTATTTATTGGAAAAACTTCATTCTCATGATTTTGAGTGAAATTATTAGAAAACACTTAAACAATCACAGCATATGTACCCAACAAGTCCCGCTTCTTGGATTCAAAGGTTATAGATTTGCTATAATTGAATGTAATAGTAATAATACAAGATTGACGATTACGAAATTATAAAGATAATTATGCATATTTATGGCATCATTGATTCTTGTTTTTGAAAACACCTTTCAAAATGAAAAGACAAAATAATCGGGCCATATCATTAACAAGTTGAAGTTTAAGATTAGATGCTAACATGGTTGGCTAGTTAATAAAGTGCTGCTAACATGTTTGACAAACTGTTTATCTAATTTTAACACATAACATTGTATTCACAGCTTGTAGCAAACTTAAATGAATGACTCGTCCATCTCCAAAACAATCCGCTCTTCGAGATAGGAATAGAATTATCCCAGCCCTCTCGACCGGGCTTCTGACCTTGATGGAAACGCAATTTTACTATTATTTTATATTTTAAAATATTACTTTTTTTATTACTGAAATAAACTGCCTTTTTGCTGATATAATTAACATTATTAAGAGATCCCTGGCTCTAGTGGGATTTGCTCAGAAATGAGTCAGTTGTTGATAAAGTAAAAAAATACAACAGGTAGCATTACGCAAACATTTTCCGTAACCGAGCAATTAAACTTGAAAACCTCACATTTTACTGCTTTCTTCTGTTCTGGATAGGTTCATTGGTCTTTTTATTTTTTGATAGTGTTTACTTGATTTTCGCACAGAAGAATCAAAAAAATCATATTAAACCTAAATTAACCAATGACAATAGTAATGAAAGTATCTCAGATCCGCATAACTGATTGTTCGGTCATTCAACTTGGTTTAATCGTCGTTATCATATCCAAGTTTTCCGGTCCGAATTTATTATACTATTGTTTAATTTCTGCTGTCAATATCTGGTACAACTATGAATTTTTAGGGCTGTCAATTTAAAATTATTATCACAACGATAGGTTTCAATTTCAATTTTGTTTCATATCAAACCAGATGTTTTTCCCCGGACGTACGTGACGTCTGAGGTCTTCATTGCTATTTTTCATATATAATGTTGTTGCATACAAAATAACTGCCACAACATACAATAATTTATTATAGGATGGATATGCAGTGCCCTTTGCAAATCTTTTTGTGCATAAATTATCCAAAATAATACACTTAAATGTATACCATTTTTACCGAAATGTGATTGACAAAATTATTTTCATTGGCTAAGTGCACAAGTTTTTACATATAAGCATGTAATTGCTGATATATTATGATGATAATGGGACCAAAAGCTATAAAACAACAAAAAATAAATATAATAAGTTGCGTTTGCTGACTTGAGAACAATACACTATAGGTTACGAGGGATTTAAAAAAAATTCTTAGTTCCATCAAGCAGCTCATGTAGAAATCATTTCTTACATTATATGTGGCCGGAGGAATAAGGATCTATAATTCATGTGACGAAAACTATGTTTAAATATTTTATGATGTTTATCAAATCTAAATTTCAAAAATACAATACACAACACTTCAAAATATGCTGATGATTTTTTCGTTAAATTCGAAAACAAGAAGTATAAAATAAATTATAAGTGAAATTAGTTGTACCACTAGTTAATAAAAAAAAAAGTACAGTTATGTAAGATTTAAGGCTCTAGTTGTTTCATTTGGTAATGTTAAAAGAATTGTCTAAAAAGTTTTTGAGAACCAACAGTCAAATTCTCTTATGGTCTAGAAGAATTTAAAAGTTATTTTGTATATAAATATTTTCCGACAAAGGTACAGTGGATAATATTTTTAAAAACTAACGTAGCGACTTTGGGCCGAATTGAGGCATTTCTCTGTTCTTTTACTTATTACATCACCAATTTTGTTTAGATATATATCAAATAAGTTGTAATTAATGGGTGTAAAAAGGCTTAGTCGGCATAACAATACAATTCTTTGATCTAATAAGGGAGGGGGTAAATGGTGAGCCAACTTCTGCTTGGATTAATTAGTGATAAATTAACTGTGTTATTCAATTGCCCAGAACCATCGTTTGTTTCGCTCCTCGAAATAGTTTCACCCCGACTTTCGTTTTTCACGTAAGCAGCAGCGGGCACAATGACTATAATACATGAGCCCGTCTTAGCGTTTTTAATTCATCCTTAGCGCGACCGGGCGCCGATAGATGAGAAATGCAGGTTACAATTGCGGGCGAGTGGGGCACCCGCAGAATGTGGGGCGAGACTCTAGTATTGTCCGTTCCGCTAGCTCGATGACAAAGACAGAAAGGGTCGCCGCCAGCGGTGGGAATAATTAATTTTTGTCACGGTGACAGACAAACCAGTACTTCTGCCGCGGGGTACCAGAGGACATTACATCTGTTCTCCTCAACTCCTCAACAATACTACAAAACTATGCCCACAGACACCTGGGGTTTTGCTTCGACAGATGACTCAACATGGAGAACGAAACAAATCTGTAGGCTAATAAACGTCGTTATTGCCCTTAAAATTGGTTGCTTGGCTATTGAGATTATTTGTTATTTTTTTATATGGTTAGGTTACTCCTTAAGCTGGGCTGACTGTGATCCGCAGGCAGTCCGTAGTACCTTAGTCCACAAGCACAGCCCTTTTGTAACTGACTTAACCAAATTTTCCCAGACAGCAGAATTGGAGCACAGTCTTTACACAGCGCCACACGTCCCTATAATCACCTCGTAGACTAAAGCGGTAGAGACCCCGTGACCTGCTATAAATACTATTATTGGTACATTTCTGTGAAAACTTTTAAACTCAAACTCAAACGACTACCGTTGAATGCCCTTTATTTTATATTTTAACAAATGCCCGTAATTACACTCTAACCAATAGGAAAAGAGATGTGCTATAGAAATACAGTTGTATTTTATAGAAATTTTTAGTCTTCGAATACAGTGAATTTTAACCAAAAGGCCATATATTTTTAATAATACTTTCTTAAAATCTGCGTAGATTGTTTTGATTTCTAAATCGCTCAATTTAATGTGTTTTTTTTACAACATTTTGAAGTAATTTACTTCTTCATCCTTCCGATATGGAAGCTGTTAATTGATACTGTCTAAACAACTCTATATTGGTGTTTTGAAAGTTTCAAAATGTACTATCCACGTTCGGAAATACATCTGCTCTTCATTAATGTTGACAAATCCCTAACGATCCGTTTTGAAAAAAGACTACATTCCGAAACTCCTAACACCACTAATAATGGCATCGGTTTCACTCAGCACTGACAAATTCCAGCCGCAGCATATCTACATTCCTAGCGGTATTTCATTGACACCGAAACACCGTCTCCTACCGGAGGAACAACATTCATTACCTCCTTGGTGCGGCATGTTGAGGATCGTTGGAAAATTAGAATTTTTGCAATATTACAAAATATGATTCTATTTGATATTATTTTATAGAGCGATATATTTAATGTTAGGGTTTAAATAAATCGATGTGATTACTCTAACTATTTAGGCTAAAAAGACACGAACTAAACAGACGCTTTGGATAAATGTACAGACTACTTCAAAGGACATCTCATCTCTCAATAGAGAAAAAATTACTAATCTACAAAGTTCTACTTAAGCCAATCTGGACATACGGATTGGACTAAGCGTATCCAATCCTTTCAATCAGAAGTCCTGAGAACAATAGTGAATGCCCCTTATTACGTCAGAAACAAAACCCTTCATAACGATCTTAATATACCCTACATTCTTGAACTCATCCGTTCCAAGTTCATAAAATTCCATAGTAATCTATCCAACCACCCTAATCCTGTAGCACAGTCATTGCACTACACCACTCGTCTCTATAATTCTCCTCGGAGACTGAAACGGCAGTGGCCTCGTGACCAGCTATAAATGCGTGACAGTGGGAGTCCTGGCAATGGCCAGTTTCTCCAATCGTGTCCTGAGTGTATGTGGCTCTCGCGCTATCTAGAACGTATAAAAACATTTTTCGTTAACTGGTATTTATCTTATTTCCTAATATCAGGCAAGATTCATTACACTTCAAACAATAATTTATTGGATAATATATTCATAACTTATGATAATATCATATCTGTGTAAGGGGGAAGGGGGCTATTCAGATTTCATCTTTGGATAGTTAAGTCCACTGTATCATAGATAACTCTTCCTTATTTATTTTGTTGTTACAAATAAACGTAATAGATCCAAATTCTTTATATAACCTTATCATCCAATTACTACTTCTAAGTTAATGCTATTACTATGTGAGTACTATTAATGGGTTGTATTTTTGTTTAGCACCCATCCAGGAAAGATTAAGTAAGTAAATTATTTAAGTTAACAATTAGTATTAATTTGTTATTAATCAGCAAGGTTATAAAAATATGGTCAATTAGCAATAATAATAGTTTTGTTTTTATTTCTATCTGCGTTTAACCTCTTGCAGTTATTTTATGTCCTAACACCTTATTAATGCGTGCATGTAAACAGCATTCCACAAACACATTGCAGTAAATTTCGAACCGGTTATCAAAACGCGACAGTTTAGAGAAAGCTGGTTCATGTGGAGTTTTGGTTTACGCGTGTCAAGTTCCATTCTGCTTGTGAGCTTGTCGTAGAGAGGCAACATGCTACAAAACAAGGATTGGTCGTTAATCATCTTAAAAGTGGAAAAGTTAAGTTAATTATGTTCGTTGGAAGAAGAACAGTCTACCTAATTATAATTGGACAGCCTCTCGTTATTTTGAAAATAAAGTGTCCCTCTGATGATGGAGTGAGCCATAAACTCGGTTTTTCATAGGATCAGTAGTCGCTAAAATTTACAATGGCCTTACAAAATATATAAACAAATGAATAAAATAAGAAAATGTATAATAAAAAATATACATATATTTATTTATCAGAACATAAAACTATGAAATGTAATAAATGAAAACAAAAAAAAATTTGAAGAAAATAAAAAAAGAACTTGCTTGAAAGTAAAAATAAAATATACACAAATAAAAACTATGTTTACACATAAAATAAAATACCGTAACTATTGTACTATTAGGTAATAGTAACCTGCATTATATAATAAGAATGATATACAAATCATCACTCTAACAGCAGCACTTTATGCAACTACTCATTTGTTTGTGATAGCAAATAACAAAATAGTATTGTTATAATTGATAGAATCAAATAATTGTCGCTATGTGAAAAAATATCTTCTCATTAACCTTCAAGGTATGCATCTTAAGCCAATGATGCCAATTAAAAGAGACATTTTACATTTACTGTATGTTAACATATAACTCAAGCATAAATGGGTGTATACAGTTATTTTTAAAACACTATGGTAGCTTATTGGTTAGTTGTCGGTGATTATCGGTAACAGAGTACAGTCGATTACATATTAGCTATATTATCGGGCCGTATTGCCTCAGTGTCGTCACTATTTTTAGAAGGGAGGGACCCTCTTATGCAAATCCTCTCCTTTCCACATGTGAATGAAACATGAGTTCTAGCTCTTATAAACTTTTCCTTTAGCCTTTAGAAAGTCCGTCAGCTTCCAGACCTTCACTGCCATGAGCTTGGCACGATCCTAGGAGTACGATCCTGTACATTAAGCTATAGTCGATTGTACCTTACAATCTTGTCGAATGGATGTTTATGGGATGGTAACATCACAGTTGTTTAAAAATTGTAAAATGGATCTGAAAAATAACGTTATAATTCCGACTTAGCCAGCAGGATACACTGATGTCTAACACTGTTATACTCACAACTTATACGTATTTCGGTCTGGATTTGAAAATTGTTTCTTTCAGTAGGTCACCATTTTCCCTCACGAGGCTGAGTAGCACCCACCAAGTAAGCAGATCTCTTAGAAGCGATTTCACCTAATCTCCCAATATTTTTCGTTCCTCTTCCAGTTCTGTATCCCTTGAATCGCCCTTGTCCAAAGTCGACCTCTTTTTACTTTCCTTTCAGGCTTGCATTTTTGCATAAGATATTTACTTTCCATTGGCATTCTCAAGAGAGGATCACCGACTATCCTATCGTTGATCGGTATCAAATCTTTGATTGAAGGGTTGCTCCATAATGAATACTTTCATTATATTATCTGACACTATTCTAGTATAGCTGCTTCTTATTATTTATCACAGTATCAAAATAAACTCACCCAACGATGTGTTTTTTTTACTTCACTTAATCTTATGGATATTTCTCGGGGGAACCTGAACATTCCAATAATGACCCTGGCCACTACTTAAAAAGCTCCTCTCTTTCACCACCTCACCCTTCAATAAAACATCTCTATAAGAGTGACAAAATATTATTGAATTAAATCGGAATATTCTTTATTGTTTTTTTTATTTACTAAAAAAACTATAAAGGAAATTCTCGGTCAAAAAAATCATTTCTGTTCTGCGACCGCAGTTTCATTCTTCTGTCTTGTTCCTCAACAGCCCCTCTTTTTCTAATACCTAATTCTAGCTCTCTTTGTTGTTGTTTTTTCCAACTTGTTGTAGTGTTAAACAACTATGATTCCTATGATCTCTCGTTTGATGTTTATTCTTGCTTCTAATTGTTTGATAATTATTTTTTCAATTTCTATATCAAAATGAAGTTCATTCAATTCTTTTTATCAATTTTAGAAGAAGATATGATCTTTGTTTCATTTCTACTGGCACCCACTAGAAGTTGATAGTTCACAAAGCTGCTATATTTATTATCATACCCTCCGGGAATATACAGTCTGTATTTTATTTGACCATTGAAGGTTTCGGTTGGATCACGTGTTTTTTATCATCCAGTAATACATACGTCGTTTTGGACACAAGGACGAAGTGCAGAGGACAAACAATACACGCTCAGTGGCTCTGTTAATTGCAGCCAACGACTTTGTCTGTAAAATTGTCTTGAACTGATACGGGCGTTGAACAGACAAGACAAAATTATATTCCTAGTATCTGGGGAAGCCTTGAAAGTACGGAAACCCGTAAGTAACGTTGTGAATGAAACGTGTGTCTGTTCCATTTTGTAATATTGGCAGATGTATTACTGTAGGGGGAAGTTGGATTTGTATGTGCATAAGTTGGATATTTCTAGTATTTTATGCAGGAAATGTCTAAAATTAAAAATACAAAAATATTTCTGCTACCATTAACAAAAGAATTGCAAGTAAATTGCAAAATAGGCGAGGAGATGATAATAGCCAATGAAGTTACTTACACCGAGTTCATAAACGATGTAAAATAATTCCAATGGTTAAAAAAAAAAAAAAAAATATCAGCTTTATTAAGCTGTTTCCTTTTTGAGACATCAATCGGCACAAGGTCCTTCATTTCGATTAATTTCAAAACTGATGGTTTCTTATTTGATTTTGCTGAAGGGACAAGATTTGATTACTTTTGGCTGCGATGCTACTAGAACTTTAAGTAAGTCAGGGATGTCCCTAAGCAACCGTATCCTTGTAGCACACCTTGCAGGCTCCACACGTATTTTGCCCACAACATGTTTTATTCAATCTCCGTGGGGAAAATAAAATTCTCTCCCTTGCAGATTCACTCCAAGGCCGGTGAAAGTTTAAAATCATCTTTTTAATTCAGAACTGGGCCTCGGTGCGTAAAATGTACACCGAATTCATTCCTGCATCGTTTATTGTACGGTTTGCTGGCTTGCGTTTGTTTAAACATATGTTTGACTGTAATCAGTGTACGTGTATATCTATAGGCAATAAACTTACGACAGGGAGGAAATTTCTGCTGTCGTGCAATCAACGTCAGCCCCGAACGTCAACATATATCACTTTTACCAAAATTACATACGATTTAGGCCTTATCAAATGAAACTATGGATAGGCGATTGAAACAAAAATCTAACAATTTACTTATTGCGCTATTTAATGAAAAAGGCTATGCTTTCGTTTATCTATGTATGCGTCTATTCGTCTATATGCATGTTCTACGATGGTGTTGAGTAAGTTTGGTCAAAAATGCCGTAGTTTTCTCAACATGATGTAAGTCTTAAAGAAACTAGATACTCCGAACTCATACATCTGTCTTTCACAATAATTTCATTTATAAGTATTTCAATAATATATAGTTAAGTTATTTTAAATATTTAATTGTTCAATGAATGATGGTTTTATTCTTATTTTTTAGGTGATGAAAGGCACCATCATCAGGTAAACGACGAAAACGATGAAGGTATTGAGTGGGACTCGGGTTACATCGAGTATGAAGAAGCCTCGCACTCATCGTCACTAGCAATAGTGATACAGGTAACATCTATAGAATGATTTTATTACATGTTCTCTCCGCTTCATTGTCGAAAGGATTAGTTTTGTGAAAATACGTCTATTGTAGAATACTTTCTCTAAGGTCGCTTGGTGGTTCAATGCTACAGTAAGTCAAACCACATCATTGATGTTTTGAGAAATGTGGTTTGAGGATTTGAAAGCATATTTTCGAATGTAAACCTCATTTGAAGTTACTTCAATTAGCTATCTGGAATGCCTTTTTGTCTTTTCTTTACTAGCTAACTTTTGCTACTTTGCGCAGTAGATGTCACAAAAAAGTATTATTCATTTTTTCAATATGTACAATGGAATAAATACAGAACGCAATGTAATTAAAATTAGATTAGTAGAATAAACATAGATTCAAATCTATGATTATTCATAAACTACCTTAGTCCTTGATATAAGCAGGTAAACGAGGCCGAACCGAGGTTCAATTACTCCCAGGAATTTGAAGGTTTACCAGCATGCTGCCTCTTTAGGGGCTCTCAGGAAATGGTCAAGTCGTCTATCATTAATTGAAGAATATATGAAACTTACAGGTTACTAAGAACCGAAGCTATTTATGAACTTGAGAGAAGTCACTGGCCAGATCTTGTTTATGACATATTTAAAAAAAATTAAGTATTTAAAAATAATGTTTTCGCAAAGCGCCTCCAAATTAATAATACTATTATAATTTACGCAAGCTAAAAAGTATGGTATCTAAATATACGTTTTTAAACAGAAAAACATAAACAAATAAAAACCTACCGATAAAATTAAAAAAAAAAATTTAATCTTGAAGAAATGCCATTCTCGCCATAATATTATTATTAACGTATTATAATTAATATCTGACAAAAATATTAACGGTTTAAATAATTTCATTAATCTACGATTACTTGAGAAAAATCTTAGAGGTTTGAAAAATATATTTAGATTTCAGTGACTGGTAATTTCAAGATTTTGTAGTGGTTTTATTGTAAATTGCACCAGTGCTTTAAATTCAATGTAGATATTCATATATATTCATTCATTGAATACGCTCATAAAATATGTTGTTTTTTTAAGCTGTAAATTACCAAGATTTCTCATGATTTACCTGGTTCAGGTTGAACCCTGTCATTTCACTAACATCTTACTGCTTTTCGGAAGATAGTGAATTGTAAGTTCCGGAAGTGCTTGGATATTTTACATTGCCATTGATTTTTTCAGTCAGGAACCCTAAGTTTATACCTGTGTGTTTAAAATATGCAACGCTATATGTCTGTTTTCTAGGGTTGTGTCTATTCAAGTTAAATACACGAAATTTCCCATTTGACAATTATAACCATCTCCACAAAACATTTGAAAATGTAATTAATTAATTATTTGGTATTAAAAAACGTGATTAGTTGAGTAAAGCGGACCTTACACGGTCAGTGTTTCTAAATTTCTTCCTTTTCCTTCCTATACCATTCACTATTACCTCACTTTTTAGGTCACTATGCAGGTTTAGTGGTCTTTAAAAAGGGCATTAAAACTACCTATACCATCGTTTGAGGAAACGTATCAAAACATAATTGTATCCCTCTTAAATTTTTTTTTGTAATATTTTTTAATATTAATTGTAAATACTTAATGTGCAATTTTTTATTTTTCATACGAATACTATCCATACGTTTCATACGTTACTATCCCTAATGTAGAATGAGAGTTTAATCTATTTATTTAGGGTTTATAACAATTTTCGCATTAAACTTTTTTATAATGTTTTCAATGGTCATAAAGCCGTGGAAGATTCACTAAGGTGTTTTTTTCCTCAGTGTCGGTACTACTGAGCTGGTTACAGCACCTCATTGTCGTAAGCTTGCATGTACAATTTTTCTTGAATAATATGGATATTTTCGTATTAAACATCTTAAAATTTTAAATAATTACAGGGTGAAGGTGACAGACCATTTATATTTTTTCCAGAAACAAGAAGCATAATCATTTGGTGTAGTATTGCCAGGGATGGTATACTGATACAAGGTTCGAGGCCTATAAATAATATACCTAATTAGATATAACCTAAATAGATAACCTTTTATTGGATGCCTTCAAAGAAACTCTCCAAGTATTCTACATTTGTTGTGAATGGTCTTGTGTACAAAACAACCTTGCATGTTACATATTACTGTGCCCTAGAACGCACGTGGTAATTTAAAACCGTTTACATCAAAGCCACTTTTACTTCTCCTCTAATGGTTTTCATAATTCTTTCCCTTTTATTAATATCTCCACAGAATGAATGTTAGTTTTCTGAAGGGTGTAATAACTTGAGCTATAACGATCCAAGATGAGACTCCTACAGGTTTTGTTCTTGTTCTCGGAAGCATCCTGTATAATCCCGGTTTGGGATCCTAGCAGTAATTACCCACCGAGGAGGCTTACAACTTTCTCCCTTCGGCACTGATAAATGTAGGTACTTGAGGGTCATTATGTCTTCTCTTTGTCTTAACATCAGTTAACTGATAGCCAGGTTTTGGATTTTATCGTAGGATGAGAACGATCTCTGAACACTAAAGTACTTTATTGTGTTTCGGTTTAGGTTTAGAAAACTGCCTGTTCTCTAGAAATATGAAATTTTCCACTCTATAACTTGAAAACATATTAACTTTGTATTGTGTGATACAAAATTCACATCTTTAAAGTCACGACAGTACGGTACTTAGGCTTCCATCTCGACAAACGACTGACCTGGAACCCACATACGAGACTAAAAAGACAAGAACTAAACAGACGCTTTGGACAACTGTACAGACTACTTCAAAGGACATCCCATCTCTCAATAGAAAATAAACTACTAATCTACAAAGTTATACTTAAACCAATCTGGACATACGGAATAGAGCTATGGGGGCAGCAAAAAAGTCGAACATCAAGCGTATCCAATCCTTTCAATCCAAAGTCCTGAGAACAATAGTAAATGCCCCTTATTATGTCAGCAACAAAACCCTTCATAACGACCTTAATATACCCTACATTCTAGAACTCATCCCTTCCAAGTTTATGAAATTCCACAGTAGCCTTTCCAACCACCCTAATCCCGTAGCACAGTCTTTGCACTGCGCCACTCATCCCTATAATCCTCCTCGGAGACTGAAACGGCAGTGGCCTCGTGACCTGCTATAATCGCGTGACAGTGGGAGTCCTGGCAATGGCCAGTTTCTCCAATCATGTCCTATTGTATGAATGAGCGAGTGAATGATGACTGTAAATATGGTATGAATGAGATCATTTATCTGTATTATTATTGCCTTATAAAAGGCAGATTGTAATTATTGCACAATAAAGTTCTATTCAATTCTTTAAAGTCATAAATGTAATTTGGAAATTTTAATCTTTCCTTGGTTTGTCTAGACGTGTCGGATTTAAGAAAATCCGTAATTGTGCACGAATGCAGAAAGATCTGCATTCGTGCACAATTACACGTGATTTGCCTTGAAAATCAGATGAAATCCCAGGGAAGAAATTTAAGGAATAAATAAATCAACGAAATTTCTTTCTACTATATTTTTATATCGCAAAAACCTTAGTTGCACACTCACAACCAATATAGGGACAAATGCAATAATTGGAAACACCTTTCTCGTTTAAAAAGTTTGTTTAGTGTTAGATAGGATAACCTTAATTGTATAATTCACCACATTTGAATGAACGATTTTTATTTAAATGATTACTATTTTCACCAGAAATAATAGTTTTTCAGCTTATTAAATTAAATATAAATAAAATATTTACTACTAGGTTCATAAACAATTTTTAAGTTTAGTTAAAGTGAATCAGTTGCGAAATTAACTTTGTGATTTAAAATTTGTCCAAAGAACAAGAGGGTGGGCATGTTCGGCTCCGGAGGTCGGAGCATTTGCTCTTTTTCCATGATCAGATTGTAAACATCAGTACCATGTATATCACTGGTGTATTTCTATTGTAAGCAATAGGTAGAGGCGTGGTTTTTTATCCACATCTTCCACCTATCCTCCGAGCCCAAACAATAAGAATTCTCTACCTGACATGTGGACCTGGTGTGCCGCCGAGACCTCCATTGGCTTCTGAGGGCCCCCTGTTTTTGGCTAAGCGCTCGTAGACCATACCTAGATACAACTAGTAAGACTACAAGGCGTTGATGGTCCTGTGGCTTTACGCCTATAGACAGCAACAAACAAACAAACAAACTTTAAAGAATTTCACTTCGAAGAGCCAGTTTGCCTTTAATTGAAAAATGAATAGTCAGTAACGTCATTAGAATGGTCAATACTAGTTTATTAACTCGCTGCCTTCATTAATGCTATCTTGAGCAGATTTGTTTGTTTAGATTTTTTGGTAAGTACTGGTGTTACTTGAAACGCATTGCCGTGTAAAGCGCTTCTTAGTTGTTCCAACAGTTACATAACCAACAAATTTGCCTGTTATAACGATCCTTTGTTACAACATTGTTACCATGACAGAAGGATGGAAGTGGCGAGTGTTTCCTCGAAGCCGAACAACCATCGGTAACAACGAAGGAGGAAGATTTGGCCTACGGAACGGTTCTGCGAATGGTTACCCTATAACGTTTCACGGCTTTTAGTTTTAACTGTTGCCCGTCGCTCCTCCGGCACCTAAAGGGTAACGATCACTACCCTCGGTCTCAGTTGTCTCCTGCAACTTCCGCGAAGACGGCAGGCATAAGGGATGCAACAGCCTGAAGAGTGCTAATTGCAGTTTAAAGCCTGTAATGAACTGCCCACTGATGACCATGCAGTAGTTAACACGATTTGCCGGTAAAGGTGTTGGACCGATGTCTCTAAACCTTTATTCCCATGATTACCCGTTCATATTTTCATGCCTTTATGTGGATCGTTTAGTATAGGTTTTGTAATTGGTTTAGCCGTTATTCGGCAATAAACCCTCCAAGTATATTCCGGTTTACTTACCATTCCTTTTCATAACTAAAATCAACTTTAAGTATCCATCCAAGAGTGACTTTGACAATAATAAGTATGTATAGAGATGATCATTTCCCTTATTTTTCACTATTTAATTGCAAAATAAATCTACTTGTAAGGGTGTCTCTGGAACCCGCAACTCTGGCATGATATTCTTTTGGATTTATAAATAATTGAAGATCTTTTTAAGAATCTGGATGCGAGGTTTGCACGAGTTCGTTTAACGTGTTTATGCTACTATCCTTACGTTCATTGATGTATTTTGGACAAATGTTTGACTGTGAGTGAGGCTTAATATGGCCAAGGCTTCCTCTTCTTGACAGTGAAGTTGGGATTGGTTCATGGCGTTTGGCGATCTTTGAAGTTCCTCAACTCTTTTAAGCTCAATGTTTCCTATAATTCGATTAATTTTGTCCACGATATAAGTTTGGTCGTTTTATTTGGACTTTACTAGTGAGTACGAAGTTAAAATGATTTAGGGTTCAGTTTTGTCATTATTTTCAATTCCGACGTGGGATGATGACCCAGAAGAACTAAACACTATGTTTGGTCAACTACTTAATAATGTTTTGTAATGTTTGTAACAGTATGATATTCGCTTGCCAATTTATTCGAACTTTTGGGTGTTGTCTTTTCTAAAGGTGGAGCTGATTTAAATTCCCATGTGTCATCGTGTGAACATACATCACTTTCTTTTGTTTTCTACCTGTCAGTCAAAAATGACTCTCATGACTAATATTGCCGAATAAAGCCTTGAAATATTTTTTATAATAGATCAGAACCTTCTACGTTTTTCTCATGTATGCAATCTTATTTGTTGGTGTGACCAACATAATTCGGGATTTATCGACACGAGCAGTACGTCGGGTATTTCGCAGTATATCGGGGATCTAAAGTCATATTTCACTTAAATATCTTTGGATCTGAAACGTTTCTACATGCGATGTAATTTCCGTGCCACAGGTTAGTTTGCAGTGAATGAAATGCTAACGAATAATCAATTTGTTTCAGGATTGTACGGTTCATCTCGGCTGCGGGGGCGCACAAGAAGCAGATTCTCACTACAAGGCCGTCTGCAGAGCGTTGGTTGCCGAAGCCCTAGAGCTCTCCACTTTCTTGGAGAATGTCGGTACTGGCCAGCTGAGGCACAAGACGACGGAGCACCTCAACTTCACAGATTGGGTAAGACCCAGTAGCTAAATAACAAACAGTCAACTCTAAAATTTAAGTTTGGCTGCCCTAGAATCCATTGGATGGATGTAAATCATTGTAAATATCATGGATATAAATATATAGAATGTGCCTGTATTATTGCTCAATTTTGCAGCTGTAGGCGTAGTCCTGTGGGTGTCTTGCCTGCCCACTGGTGCTAAGCAGCTTAGTTCTCTATCGCGGGTATTTTGGCCCCTTTTTTTTTTAGTCGGACATAAATTTACATAGTATATTTTTCCAATCCTGTCTTGCTGCTGTGATAAATTAATGTTTTCTGTAAATATATTGATGATTAGAGGTTTTATTTTGTTTGGTCAAGTTTAATAAACTGCGAGTTGATTGTTACAATTTAGATCCAAGTAGATATGAGTGAAATCTACTGGCTAAGAAAACGGCATAGGTTAATAAAGGAAAGACGTTAGTTCCTAAAAGAAAATGGTATTTATTTATGGACGTCGATTGGACATAATAGCTTCGTCTGGATCACATACTTCATACCATGTGGACTTGAAATATAAGTGAGATGTAGAAGATGATGCGGATATGATGTTGAAACTTCGTCCAAAAATAAATTTGGTTAAAATCTAACATGATTATTATAACAACCCCCATAACCCAACGAATACATCCACTGAAGTCATATTTAATATTTTAAACGATTAATTAATTTATCACACCAAAACAATTTTCTACGCACTTCCACCCAACATAAAATGAAGATGTACACAAGATTGATAAACTTATACCTTTCCGAAGTCCCCGCTGAATACATATTATACTGATACAAGCAGTTTCGGCGGTGGTATAACTTTTCCTAGTATATTTTAATTAAATTGATAGAATAGGAAATAATTGAATTGAAAAGTGAAACATTACATAAATTTTTCAATTTATATTTTTCTTCACTTTTAGACATATAAACTTTTTAATTAAATTAAACAAAAAAATAATCAATTTTAAGATACTTGAACATTGTGATATGACTAGAAAGAGGTGTGTTCAGTTATTAGTATTAACATGAATAGTCCACATCCTGGCTTCCAACATAATAAGACATGACACACCAATCGGGAAACGCAGTTCTCCCCGTTAAAAAAAAAACAAAGAATAAAAATGTGATCTGTCATGAAAGGAAAAAGTTGCTTGTTAGAAATAAATGAACGTAAAAGTAAATAAATAGCCTTTCCTGATGTATTGAGTACATGATAGCTCTAAGCTTCATCATTTGTTCTTATACCCACTTTTTGGTATGATAAAAAAAAAATCTCAAGTCTTTTGAGATTGTGATATCTTTCCAGAGGTGTTTTTATTTCAACATAAAATTCTCTATAGAACTGTTTCTGGAAATAGGTTAAATCTCTCCATCAGCAGGCAATATTAAACGTACCTTTAAAAGTTTTGAATTAGTATTTTTAATTTTTATTTCTAATCCAAATTTAGTTGGTTTCACATCAGTGATTAAGGAAAATAAATTCATAGCTTATACCAGGATTAGGATATAATATTTTTTGTATGTGCGATTCCTGAGTAGACTTTATGAGTTTTAATTAGGTGGCATGTTTTTCTATTTGAAAATAAGTGGACTCAAAAATTATTACACAGCAGTATAATGCAAGGAAATTTTCAATTCAACGTATTTCTACTAGTTAAATAAAAAAATTTTCTGTACATATTTATTTTATGAAAGGTATTTTCTGTAGTGTAGTACATTGTGATTTGAAAAGGGCGATACATGAGTAACAATATGGTATGTAACTGAATTTTTTGTATTATCATCATTAACATTAATCATTCTCTAATAGCCCTTTATTTTTTTAATTAATGATTTTAATTCGACTCCCTGATTTCTCATTATATTGAACATTTTTGTCTACCAACGAGTTTCCTTCGTAGTTCTTAAAAGCCCCGCTTCTTGCATAGCCGAAGTAACTTCTATCTTTTTATGATAGAAAATGTTGGCAGAAGTTAATTTCGACGAGCCTCTTCTAGTGGTTTCGAATCGAGTAAGCCAAGGCCACGAGAGCCTGACAAGTAAATCAATACGTAGGGAACAGTATTAGCTTATACTGGGCTCCTCTGTATGCTAAGTAAGATATGTGATACGATGTAATGTACCACTATAATACGATATAGCAAATATAATATTTGCAGTCTGTAATATGAACATTGTTGATACATAATGAATGGGAGGAGGTATGTTTCATTTCAGATACTGCCAACAACAAACTATGGATTAGATTGAAATTTTAAATAACGTAAATGTAGGTCTTAAAACGTGAAGGAACAATTTTAAAAGATACGTGTGGAACTACTTGCGTGATTTTTAAATATTTTTGAAAAAAAAAGTAGGTTCACAAAAAAACAGCTGCGTGGTATCTTAAAACAAAAATACTTCATTTTAAGTGTTAAAAAATCTTGGTCGCTTAGCCAATGTAAGATTTTCCGTATCTTACTAGTCCTTAAATGAATAACTTAATATCTTATATAGCTTTTGACATGACTTGAGAAAGCTAGATAGCCAGCGAAACAGTTTTATTCGTATATTTCCCGCCATTTTATTTAAAGCAATGCGTAACCAGCACCAACATCTCAAGGTGTTGACGAATTTCTACACGATTAAATCATTATGACTTCCATTTTCGTAGAAGTGATTGAGACGAATTTCGATTGTCCTGTTTCGAAGTGGAGCCTCTATCTTTAAATACTCGACTGCTATTTACAACTGGGTGCCAGTAAAAGGTTACTTAATATTTTTGTATTGATAGTCAATCCATGGTATTTTTCTTGTGTGGTAAACTTGGTGCGTTTCCAAATACTACCCGCAAGATGACCGAGGTGGAGGTACTTGAAGTATGTTGAGTTTTTTATATTTTATACCTCAGACAATTTTTTCTGTGGCATTTCGTTTTAGGTATTAATATTATGTTGGGCCTGAAGACTCCTTAAAAGTATATATAACTCCCTTAGCACCGTTTTATTCACATATTGATTTCTGTAGATGAATTTTCATAATCGAGAATATGAAGGTTTGAGATTGCAAAAAAAAAACAATTCGAAATAAATCACGAACAATTCGTGTTTTGAATCATTGTGGAAGGTAATCTGTAAAAAATTGGAGAAAATCCGGGAGAAAACGAAAGTGAGATGTCAATGATGGAGAGATGTGATTCTAATATAGAGAGTCGTAATCGAATTCAACAGAAGCTGATCCTATCCTCTAAGATTGACATAATAATAATTGACATGTGTGATAGCAGTAAAGTATATCTACGTTGTCTAGTACATGCATATATACATATATGTAAGCCTATTTAACTATTTAAACAATTCACGTATAACCTTTTGTGTATAGTGCTAATTTTTTTTATGATTTATAGAGCAGATGTAAACGTATATTTGAGGCCGTAATTCAATAAACTTGAATTTGATGCATGTAAAATGTAATTGCTGAGTACAGAGAGTTTTGGATTTGAAAACTATACTAACCTTCTAGACATATTAAAGGCATATTTACTATCACGCCTGGGAATGCTGTAAACGTTTTGGTTAAAAAAAATTCAACATGAAAAGGTTTTTCACATTGGTTCAGGCCAGACGTACACCATAAAGCATTGAGAATTTTAAATATATTATAATAATAATAATATATATTAATAATAAGCAAACAATGCAGATATAAGGTATTTAATATCGAGCCTGATATAGTTATAAAAAATAGTAGTAGTAGATGTGTCGGGAAAAATGATAATTTAAAATAGTAGAATTTTATTATTGCTTCATTTTAGTTGATTTGTTTTATGAAATTATTTATTTGAACGTAGGCCAACAAAACCGGAGTTAACCAGTAATCAAGAAAGACGACATCCTTTTATCAAAATTTTGACTATCTGACTCACCGATCTTAACTACACTTTACCTCCGTTGACATTAATAATCCCAACTAGAAAATGAATGTACACATTAAGGTGTTATTCATTAATGTGGATAACTTCAATATTAAACAGATTATATGATAAAACTGCACACTATTTCCACGTGATGATCCGTTTGTTTTTTTTACAACGCCTCCGACGGTATTTAATCGGATTCGTTTTGAAGGTGAAAAGAGAGGTGTATGAAACAACAAAAGAACTACATGGGTAAATTACGCTTATTTTCAAATACAAAATAGGGTGTACTGGCTGTGTGGGGTATTTGAGGAGGATTGGTGACTAAGCTATTGTGTGTGCGCTGGGTGTAGGCTGCCAAGGATACCCGGGTTCTGTCGCCTCTTATACAGCCGATCACATTATCATTAAAATTATCTTGTTATTCACAAGGGGATTCCGTCATATATCGAATATGTCTTTGACCAGATGACATAAGTGGTTTTTCGGTCGCTGAAACTCTCGATGTTAGTACACTTGAACGATATCACAACAAATATTTTAAATATGATGTCATGTTGCAAATCTTAAAATTTAGGATTTAAAAAAAAATATATATATATTACATTTTAAGTAAATTTACTTGAAATGGGGACTGTTGGCCTCGCCACCAAACATTATTTTTTAATAATTACTGGCTAAAGAGAACAAATAGAGACAGGACTAGGGATGTAACCCGGGAGCGTTTAGACGCATTTCCATCTAAGATATATCCGTGAAGAGGGAGCTCGAAATATGATTAGCAATGGTATTATAATAATACACTAATCCTTTTTTCGACGAACTATCAGCTCTGGGGTTCAAAGTTCGGCAAATAACCAACGTTTTACGTGAGGACAGACAACAAAACGAATCCACCAAAACGGCATTACCGTTATTTTTTGTAGATCTCGAGCGGACACCTGGCGTGGAGAAAATTTATGAATTAACAACCCTGTATTACACAAGAATACAGGTCGAAAAACCTTACCCCAATAGAGACATCGTCCAATGCCATAATTGCCAGGCATATGGGCACACAAAATCGTATTGCCACCACCCTCCTAGGTGTGTAAAGTGTAGTGGGCAGCACAAAAGCGAATTGTGCAAAAAGCCCCTAAAATCGCCTGCTGTATGCGTGCTCTGCCAGCAAGACCATCCGGCCAACTACAAGGGCTGTGAGGCCTATAGAATCCTCAAGTCCAGGAGCGAGCAACGTCGCCGGCCGGAAGAAGAGAAGCCAGTAAGAGGTAGCTCAAGAAGCGCCCCCACCAGAAATTTGAGGCCTTCTGTCTCTTTTGCTGATGCCGTTCGGAACAGAGAGCAGTCACAGGCACTGCCCACTTCTCGTCCGCAAGTATCTCTTCCCCAGCATTCCGCTCATCCCGCCAACCAGCAAACCCAATCCCATCCTCAACCACACATCTCGCATATTCCTTCACCACCAAGCTCTTCAGATCTCACTAGCCTATTAACATCATTCCTTACAGAATTCAGAACCCTAATTACCCCTCTCATTTCCCTTCTTACAAATCTTGTCTCCTACCTTATCCCCGTTAAACAAAATCCATAAGTGGATCCTTCTGACTCCTTATCCATTCTCCTTTGGAATGCGAATGGTGTTCGCACCCACACTAACGAACTGACAGCACTACTCCATGACAAGAAGATCGACGTAGCTCTTATTACTGAAACAAGACTTACGAGCAAACGACCATTTACCGTTCGACAGTACCAGACTTATCGTACTGATCACCCAGATGGAACAGCTCATGCAGGTACCGCTGTCATTGTCCATAACTCCATATCCCACCACATAGTTCCTTTGGTATCACATGATTTCCTTCAATCCACTGCAGTGTCAATCACCACCTTCACTTTTCCTCTTACACTTGCATCAACGTACTGCCCTCCCAATAAATCCATTTCCGACTCCCAATTCATCTCCTTTCTAGACTCCATCGGACATCGTTTCCTTGTGGGTGGGGACTTTAATGCGAAGCACCAACACTGGGGGTCAAGATCCACAAATACACGAGGACGTGCTTTGCTGTCCGCACTCACACGGAAACATTGCTCCACTATCACTCCTGACACAGCCACCTATTGGCCATCAGATCCCAACCGAAATCCTGATCTCCTTGACTGCTTTTTTTACAATAGTTTAGGAACACTAAACTATTCACTCAAGCGCCTCGATGACCTTTCCTCCGATCATAGCCCTTTATTATTAACCATTTCCTTAAGACCAATTCACAAACTGCCTCCTCCTTCATTTATTAGGGGCCCAGTTGACTGGGACCACTTCCGTCAGCTTCTTACAGAGTCCGCAAACCTCAAATTATCCCTGAAAACATCCCAAGACCTAGACGATGCAGTGCATTCTTTCACTACTCTGGTCCAGAGGTCGGCTTGGGAGGCATCGTCACCCCATCGTCACACAAAAATCCACAATCATAATCGTTTACCTCAGCATCTCAAAGATCTAATCCAATCCAAACGCCGCTCCAGAACAGTGTGGCAAAGATCCCGGCATCCTATTGATCGTCGCACGTACAATCAGTACTGCCGATTGGTAAAGCGGCGATTGGCATCCTTCCGTTCCGATTCTTTCAATTCCTACCTCTCCTCTCTGTCCACCAGGGATAACTCCTTGTGGAACGTAACCAAAAAAAACCTAAAGTATCAACCTGTTTCACACCCACTCCGTCGTAATGATGGGTCCTGGGCGGCTTCGGATGGGGATAGGTCGGAGGAATTTGCTCTGCATCTTACCCATACTTTCACACCTCACCTTTCTCATCAAAGCCATACTCACAGCACAACTGTGGAAGATTTCCTCACTTCACCTATTCCTCTCTCTCTTCCACCAAAAGCCGTTAACCCCTCTGAGGTTAAATACCTTCTGAAAAACTTACCTTACCGAAAATCCCCTGGATATGATCTCCTTAATCCTCAAATTCTCAAACAACTTCCTCCTAAAGCCATAATCTTCCTAACCTACATATATAATTGCATAATCCGAACGACGCACTTTCCTCTCCTCTGGAAACACTCCATTATTGTCCTATTCGCCAAACCCGGTAAACCACCCAATGACGCCTCATCTTATCGTCCAATTAGCCTACTCCCTATCCTCTCAAAAATATTTGAGAAACTCCTTCTAAAACGTCTACTTCCCATTGTTGAATCCAAAAACCTTTTTCCCACACACCAGTTTGGCTTCCGCCAACGACATTCCACTGCTCAACAAGGCCTTCGCGTTGTTGATCACATCTCCTCAGCCCTTGAAACCAAACAGTATTGCACTGCTGCCTTTCTCGATATAGCTCAAGCTTTTGACAGGGTTTGGCACGCAGGTTTGCTCTACAAGCTCAAAAGATATTTACCACAGACCCTTTTCCTAATCCTACAGTCCTACCTTTCAAACCGCTTCTTCCAAGTCCGCTGTGGTTTAGAATACTCTAACTACTATCCCATAAGTGCAGGAGTTCCACAGGGCAGTGTCCTGGGCCCCATCCTCTATAACCTATACACCGCTGATGTCCCCTCTACTCCCAATACCTTCTTGGCCACATTTGCAGATGACACTGCAGTCTTGTCATCCCATCCAGACCCCGACATAGCATTCCATAACCTTCAAAAACACCTTGACGAGATCGAGTATTGGTGCAATTAATGGCGGATCAAAGTTAATGAAGCAAAATGCTCCCACATTACCTTCACCCTTTGTCGCAAGACTGGTCCACTAGTTTATTTTAATTCTATTCCTCTCCCTGTATCCGAGACAGTACGGTACTTAGGCTTCCATCTTGACAAACGACTGACCTGGAACCCACATACGAGACTAAAAAGACAAGAACTAAACAGACGCTTTGGACAACTGTACAGACTACTTCAAAGGACATCCCATCTCTCAATAGAAAATAAACTACTAATCTACAAAGTTATACTTAAACCAATCTGGACATACGGAATAGAGCTATGGGGGACAGCAAAAAAGTCTAACATCAAGCGTATCCAATCCTTTCAATCAAAAGTCCTGAGAACAATAGTAAATGCCCCTTATTATGTCAGCAACAAAACCCTTCATAACGACCTTAATATACCCTACATTCTAGAACTCATCCCTTCCAAGTTTACGAAATTCCACAGTAGCCTTTCCAACCACCCTAATCCTGTAGCACAGTCAATGCACTGCGCCACTCATCCCTATAATCCTCCTCGGAGACTGAAACGGCAGTGGCCTCGTGACCTGCTATAAACGCGTGACAGTGGGAGTCCTGGCAATGGCCAGTCTCTCCAATCATGTCCTGAGCGTCTGTGGCTCTCGCGCTCTTGGTCAGCATCCACTGGCTAGTATCCGGTGACGCGGCTGACGGAGGAGCGTGGGGGACTTCCCAAGACTCCGCTTTCTCTTTGCGGTGGATTTGGGGGGTCTCTGGGCTGTCTGTAAATATTGTATGAATGAGCGAGTGAATGATGAACTGTAAATATTGTATGAATGAGAGCATATATCTTAATTACTTATTGCCTTATAAAAGGCAGATTGTAAATATTGCACAATAAAGGATGTTAGAAAAAAAAAAAATCCTTTTTTCAATTGTTTTTCCGATTTTTTTATAAAACAGATGAAATTCTAGTTTGTAGGTTCTGATACCAGTATTTGGATGTGATTTGTCTGCTCTTTTATAGTTTGAGTGTCAGTGAGTCAAAGTTGTATTAGAGAGCTGTCGATTACCAATAGAACACCCAGTCATTATCACTATTGTTTTACAAATTAAAAAAATTAAGCGGATACTTAATTTCAGGTTCCTAATTGTTTAGTACTCATCATATTTACAATTCCTGACCCAATCAATCGAATGTTGTAAAAGCCACCGACCTTGCGAAATTATAATATGTATATGTTATTTAAAAAGCAATACCACGCCATATTTATAGGAAAATCTAATCATACCGAGAGTTCAGACTTTGAATTATTGCTAACATAAATAAATTACCAAAACCTAAGATTTTAGGGCATAATATAACATAAAGAAATGATTTTGCAGTGTCATCTCATTTTTATATTGTTAGGTTTTTCATTTATATTTTTTATTGAATTAAAACTAGTATGTAATTGAATCGAGACTTTATTCATAACCAAGAGCGATGATAGTTTGTATCGATTTAGACTGGATGCATTGTATATTATCATAAGATGATGTTTATTATGTTATTATTGGAAATAAAACATTTAAAAGCCAATTCATCCAAGAATGTCCAACGTGTTTCTTCTTCTCTAGTTCTTAGAGGTGAACTTATAGTCCAAATTGAAACTAGTCGAGTGTTGAAAATAGTGATCAAACACCAAAAAGTTTTGAGATAGTAGCCTTTAAACTTTTATAAAATTTTTAATTCTGCATTGTTGATTGATCGTTCACTATATTTATGTTTTTCTTTCTTACTTACTCTTATTTTATCTTGTACGTTTCTCATATCAATTAAAGATATAACTCCGACTTTAGTCACTGTGAATTGTCATTGGTAGTCATTTCCATCCCTACCCAAAAGACCATAGCGGGCTTAACTCTCTTTTTAAATACTTCGGAGTTGGGTTAATATTGTTTTCAGCAGGTGACGTGATTATCGGTGGGTAGTCGTATCGCACTCTTCGCCTGGAGGTCGATAAAAGTGCTAATCCCAAGTGGGCAAAGAGATACCTCTTATGCTCTTGCGAATTTTGGACGGGAAGCCATGGAGTGTCGATTCAGGAGAGATCCCCTTTTCCCGTTAGCGCCGATGTGGCTAACGCAGCCCTTGATTTGCTTACGATAGATGTGATGGTGGCCGCTCTATGCACGTGGCACGTCCGGGACTGATTCTTAATTCTTCTGCCCATCACGGTACTTCCGACAGTCATCAGTGGCGGTTGAAATGCTCATCTTTCACTTTTTACCCTGCGATCAAACTCAGGCCTGTTAACTTGTAAGTGTAATCTAAACTGTGAATCCTCTTGTTTATGAAATTATACCATAACATGGTTCATAACAAACCGCTCGCACAAAATGAAAAGTTTGTTGTTTTTTTGGGATTTATTTTGGTGGAAAACCCTCGTAGCTCTTCGACGCTGTTGTTTGTTCATTTAAACTCACTTAGGGTGACTTGCCGGGGCCCAGGAGGCGCTCACTCCTACTCTTACATGTCAAGCAGTGGTTATAAATAGTGTTTTATAAGACTTATGATTTCAGGAGTTCAATTTACCAATATTTACATGTTCATACTTGGGGAAAAAGTCCAAAAGTACCTCAGAGCTAACAATCTCTTTGAGGCTTGAGTACTGTAGTACCCTTGGGTTATACCAGCCCGAGTCATTTGAGAGCACAAGGCAGTGGAATAGTAAATAAAGAAACATTTTAAAATCAGATCATTCATCTAGAATACATCAGTAAATAAATTAATGATTATACTATTGGTTACTTAATATATACGAATATAAATCTGGTTTTAAATAAAAAAAATTTCTTTTAAATGGATTTGGAATCGTGAGCCAAGTGATAAATAGGAATCAATAAGTTTAAGAAACTAGAACAAAACACGTTCAAAATCCTGCAACAACCACTATATACAGTTGTGTATAACATTCTAAAGTTTTTGTTTTAATTTACTGTGAGTATAATTTGATTTTTGGTTCGAGCATATTTGCAAAGGTTTCTGACCAACGCCTCTGAGAAAAACAGGTCTAAATTTGTTTATTACAATAAACAATAACCTGCTCCATTGAAGATTTTATAAACTTTATTTAATGTCTATAAAACCATAGCCAACTAATGATTTTGAAGAACCACGTTTGACAGAGTCTCATGGTTAAACCACGTGTTACTGCCTAGTCAGTCAGTCCTATTTGGTTTCTTGTCATTTGTTGAAAGCAGAGATGCTCTTTAATATTTGAGATTCTCATTTCTTGGGTGATTTTACTGTTCACTAGGCTAGGTGGATCTTGTTCTGAAGCCTATCTAGTTCTTCGGTCGTAATATGACAAGCTCAAAGCCAAGGACAGGCGTATGAACGAAATGTTATCAAAATAGATTTGACAGTAACTAATTCCTTCTCCATTCAAGTGGCTAGCAGCTGGCCTGAGGGGAATTGCCAACTGTATGGAAAAAATATTGGACGTTGGTGAAAGTACTGGCGGGCGTTGGCACCAGGTTGGCTATTACTCGTAAGATATCCCACACATCAAATGAATTTTCGTTTACCGTCCATCCCCATTGGACGTTATTCACACTGTTAGGTCAAGTCGACAATGAAAATACTGAAGTAAAAATTCGCTATTTCGCCAGATAATTATGCATATATAGGTATGTGTTCATAATGCATACCTAATTTTATTTCATATTGTTCTCTATTATGTTACTACTTAAACTCATTAAACTCTAAAAATTAAACTCATCTACATACTGTATATTAATGTAAAAGGGTTTTGAAAAAAAAATAGATTATTTTATAAAATAAATTGTTGATCTTTAACGTATATAAGTAAATGTAACGTTGTTTCTTAACATTTTTAACAGCTTTGGAACAATTGTATTGTTAAGTTGAGCTTAACATTTTTAAAAATCTAATTTGGATTCTAGAAAAATCCGAAAATGTTGGTGTTTTAATGCATTAAAAGACAATTAAAGTTTTAGAATGTATTAATTATAGTTACTCTGATTGAAATTTTGTTAATTTTAAAATAAAATAAAATTAATTAAAATCCCATTTGTACGCAGTCAAACATGAGGATTTGGAGAACCCTGCAAGTACGTAATCTCTGTGGCTTGTTTAGATGATTCTAGTTCTGTATAATTGTGTATTGTTAAAGATTCTTTTTTATTATTGATAGGTTTTAAAAAAAAATAATTTATTTTTATCATCGTGAAACATTTTCATTATATATCATAAAAACGATAAAACATTTTATTATAATTAATATTGTAATTTATTAGTTATTTTACTTTTCCCTGAAATCCGGGACTAAAGCCTAATGCATGTTATTTTTTTTCTGAATTTTATTCCTTATGATGCATGTTAGTGTGTTTATTGTTGGTTGCTGTGTGCATATGTAAACCAATTTCTCAAAAAAAATACAATAAATATATTTATTATGCCCGCCAGTTACATTCTTTACATTTCATTGACAAAAGCAAAGCTTTTATAGTGCGAATTTGCTGTTTTATTTCAAACGAATAAAGCTTTTTAAAAAGTTGTAAATTATTTTCGATACAATTCCAAACCTGCTATATCTATAATTTTTTTTGTGCATAAAATATTATGTTCTTAGAGGTTTGTTTATTTGCATGACTGGGAATTATAATTTATTAAAGATAATTTACTCATGGATCACTATTAAGTAGCGGTTTTGGATACATAGTGTTAAACAAAACTCCTTAGTCTCTCCAAGATATTCTTTATTTATGTTATAGAAAGCAAGAAGCTGTCATCTTCAAGCAATAATGATAATTAAATGATTTAAATAAATATAAAACATATTATAAAAACAACCATAAGATGACTATCGATAGAGTTAGTAGAAGTAACATTTATATATATTATTTTTTCAGTACGAAATAAACGATAAACAAAATAGGTTATTTGATCGTAAAGATTATTGAAGAATCGGACGGTTTCTGCATTACTAAGGTCTGTAGCTGGAATGCTATAATGAATATCTGATTTTCTTTATCATTTCGCAATTTAAACCAAAGCATGTTCTCGGATTTATTTATGAAATTAGTGACGTAAACACACACTGTACTCGCTGTCTTGTGATACTCTTAACATATTTTTATATATATTCAGCTCTGCTTATAACAATATAACTTAACTGTCATTTTTTCTTTTGACGCAGGCGCGGCTATGGGTACAAGTTGTTCGGGAGCTGAGGCGGGGGGTCCAGCTGAAGAAGGTCTGCTACAACCGGAAGCCGATCGAGTTCGAACTGACTCCTTACGAGATCCTCATGGACGACATCCGGTCAAGGAGGTACAAGCTGAACAAGGTGATGGTCGACGGGAACATACCGCACAAAGTGAAAAAGGACGCACATGCTGTCATCCTAGAGTTCATCAGGTCGCGACCCCCGCTAAGGAAGGTAAGCGCTCGAGGGCAATATTGTAGTTAGCATGTGCGGGCTCGCCAGGTTTGAGTTGTTCCTTCTTTTTAAGGACGTTCCATTGAAAGCAATGCAACGACCTCCAAGAAAGGCATCCGATGCATCTTAAAAACAATAATTAGTTACAATGACAATAGTAAATTCAAGTCAAGTATGATGTATCACACAATTATGTTGGACAACTACAGATTTCCGACAACCGATTTTAGGGCATAATAGTCCTCCGAAATCCATTCACATGATACATATTGTTAATCAGGACTTAGAGAAGTGACACGGTTGGGAAATATATATTTTTTAATTTCCATTATCATTATTTTTCATAGTATTCCATTGTATATTAGGTTTTCTTTGGGGTGTTTGTCGGTGTGTGTTGAACCTTGTTAATTAATTAAAAAACCTTTGTCTGCCCACAGTTTTTTTAATTTCTCATATTGCTATCTCCCTCCGACGGCTTTAATCGTCATCCTCATGTGCTTAGAAGAGCTGCTATCTCCACGGTACGGTTAGGTACGACTGACTTGAGACGCAGAGTGGCAGCCATAAGTTGTTTCAATTAAGGATATTGGCTTGATTGAAGCACGTTGAAATAACTTATGCACAAATAGCACGCCTCCACGTTAAACCCATGCTAAGATAGATTTGTGAACAAGACTTCAATGACTATCTTAATATTTTTTTTTGTAATTATAGAATAAAAAGAAAACGCAGAAAGTTACACGATTGTTCAAGACGTCGAGATCTTTAATTTGACACCCTATTTAATGTGATACTACTAAGTAATCAATCAAAGACACTTCATGGTATTCCGTGTCATTGCAAAATCGAATAGGAACTCCATGTTAAATTTCGTGTCTCCAGTGACTCAAAATGAGTAGACCAGACAGGCAGGCAGACAAAAGAGTGATTATGAAATGGCCTCTTCTTTAGGAAAAAAAAACAAAACCAGCTTGACCCACAAGAGTCCATTGGTGACGCCTACCTGCGGGTTTTTTAATCATGTTTGAGTTGTTCTACGTATTAAGGGATATAAATTGATGAGTATTTTTCATAACTACAATTTTTAAAAGCTTGATTTTTTTCATTATGAATTAAATGTCTTCTGTTGACTGTGAACATCGTAATAATTAAAAGTTAAATAGTATGTACAAATAGACTTGTGACAAAGATTCTGAATCAGACAACAGTACTTGATAAAAAATATTAACCATAAGTTTAATTAATTGTTTTTAAATTCGGGATTAGTATTAATGTTTATTTATATGTTTAATAAGCAGTTTTACTTAACTTCTTTCTTCCATCTCTTATTTTATATTGTTATTATTATTGTCATAGAGCAGGATATCCATTTAGAAAGTTAAATATATTACATAGAACAACTCAAACCTAAGCCTGAGCTAAGTTGGTATTGGAAAAAAAAAGATTCAACATATCATTGCCTATTTTCAGAGCTTGCAAAGTTTTTTATTCGGCCGAGAAAAAAGACAAGAATAAACGAAACGAGAGGAGAGAAAACCATCCGTAAGTTGTGAAATGGTTTCAAGCCTCATCTTTTCAGTTAGTCACTTATACTCCCAAATAATGCGAAGCAGTTTGTAAGCTCAACATTAACCGGGACAATTTATGTTTTGTGAGTCGTCTTGACATACTGTCTTCTTTCGATTTCCTAATCGGGAGGGTTACCTGACGGCGGAGAATGGGTAACTCACAGATAGTTAAGGATGGGAGAATATCCGGATAAGTCGCCAATTTTTTTGACAAGGAATGCTTGATAAATAAAACACCTTCTGCCTCTCCACAACTTTATTGATTTCTACCCGAACGGTTTTGACGGACTATGAGGTCATCCTCAAAAGTTCAAGATATAGTTACCATCAGCTCGACCCCTTGAGAAGGACAGCCAGTTCACCAACAACGTTCGGGTGGGAAATGCATAAAACTGTGGAATGACAGGAAGTGATTTATTTCTTGATTACTCACTCCAAACCGGCACTACTCCATCAAAGAAATACATAAGAACTCTTGTTAAAAGAAAGTAGTTATTATTTGGAGTTCAGTGCCATGATACAAAAAATAATACTCCCGTTACTGCCCCAGAGATGGCCAAGAAGAGCTAATTTCCGATGGTTGGATGCTGACAATGAGAGAGGCTGGGTCGCGACCCCTGGACACGACTCGCCGTGCCCATACTCCGCCGCGATCTGGGTCTTGCTTCCATATGTAAGCCGAAACCTCCACCCTCCTTGCCCACATCATCCATGCCCCATTTCCCATCCTTTCAATGGATGTGCCATAGTTACCTGTCTGTTCTGCATGCCTTCAGGCTGTAGCGGAATGTTCGGGGGGTCGAGGGTCATAGAATGATAGGGATTATGACGGGCAAGAGATGTAGCCTTATTTAAGTTTTGTACATTAATAATACTCTCTTCTTCTGATTCCACTTAAGAACTTTCCTCATTTTATTTGTCAAGTCTTGAAGTGGAAAGAAATGGAAATCCTCGTCTGTCCACCTTTTGGATTATCAATACCTAGTACAAATCGTTGCTGAAGACGAAAGGAGAGGCTCTTATGATTAACAGAGATCAGTAACTTTCTTTTGTCGGTCTGTTCTATGATAGCATCAGGAAAAATTGTTGAATTGATTTGAATTTAAAGGCATTTAACAATATCATTTGTTACCACGAGTAAACGGGAAGAATTTGAATAAAGTTAGCTCTATTTCTATTCACTGACTTTCAAGGTTTCGGTAACCACATCTCCCAAACAGGAATATTATTATTTTTATTATTAATGTTTGATGTTATTATTAATGTTTTAGCAGAACCCTGATAGTATTTATTAACACTGAAGGAATCTATTCCGGATAATAAAAGCATATGGCATATTTGAGTATAAATATATGTAATGAAAAGTAAATTATGTTGCATAGTCAGAACCATCCAAAATAATACCGCTTCATTATATTCTTAAACCGAAAACCATATTGCTCTTTAAAAGTAAACCGGTTGCATATTATTTTATACGATTTATACTTTACCTGTGAATCAAGGAAAAGTCTGGAAACGACTATTCAGTCCTTATTGAATGGACTAAATAATGGACCCAAAAATGGAGCGCATGGTTTTCAGCAGGTACACATGATGTTATTATATTCACTACTATTTAAACAACGCAAGCACTATTACTAACATAGCACTACTAAAAGAAAAAATATGTATTTTGAAGAAAGTATTTTTGTTTATTATATTTGATAGAGGAAGGTAGGGGACAACCCAAGGCTTCGCTTCCTCATTCACTTGCGAGGTAGGTGACAACCATGTGGATTTAGAAGGACTCAGGGCAGTTTGTAAATAATGTATGAATGAGCGAGTGATTGAAGAACTGCAAATATGGTATGAATGAGATTAGAGTTACTTATTGCCTAATAAAAGACAGGTTGTAATTTTATCGCAATTAAGATTATATTGTTTATTATATGATCAGTGCCGGTTGTGGAAGGGTATAATTAATATTAAGTATAACGTTATTGGCGAATCAACAATATATTGTGAAGAGGCGGAGGATTTATTATTTTTTGTTTATGTTGAAATGAGTATTTGTAGTTTATATTGTTATAGACTTTTTTGAATGAATGCGTATTACCTTAAGATACACTGTGTAGAAATGGAGTTTTGAATTATTTTACTCCATTGCTTTATTCCTGAGCTTACTTGGCATTCAGCCAAAGACACTTCTCCACCATCGCTCAGTTCTTGCATGTATGCGATAATTCGCGAAGAATCCTTTCGAGGGCCTGTAAAAGAAGATTATCCAGCTAAGCGGCTGCTTGGCAGTAATACCACGCCTTCAGCACATGAGAGGAAAAAGGGAAAAAGAAAACTCCAATTTATCCTTGGGAGCTGCCGGGGTCTTTGCTTCCAGTATGCTTCTGTGTATAATTGCTTATAATTACCAAGCAATTTCCTCTTTCGTTTTTCCTAGAAGTTTCAGCCAGCTCGCTTAACGCAAAGAAATAGAGCTACCTCTAGAGTAATTGACGCAACTTGGTCCAAATTCGTTGGACCCTGTGAAATTTAAATGATTGTTATCTGTAGTTGTTGGCCACCTTTTTTCTGAAAGTATTCTCCATCCATCCAATCACAAGATCAAAGCATTCTGGACGAAGTAATTTATGAGCTTCAGTACATCAGAGATTAAGTTGTAAAATCGATCTTTTAGTTATAAAATGTATCTGCCCAATCATAAAAACTGGCATCTTCTGATCCCATGACTGCTGTACATTTAATTCAAACGTTTAAATGTCAATAGAATTGCCAATATACTGCTTACGGTAATGCTTAAAAATAATTTAAATGTGTTTTAACAGTTCAGAAATATAATGATTAGCAATGTTTTGCATTTAAGTAATTATATAATTATTTATTATATAATTAATAATAATAATAGATAAGCCTTATATAATTATTTAAACTCATTGAGTTTTGAGATCGTTTTAGTTTTCGATTTAAATGTATAAATCGTTTTTATTTTGTAACGTTGCCTACATCTGAATAACCAATCGATTCGCTGACTTAAGGTCGGGTGGAGGACAATTATTAATTTTAATATGCTAAACCGAAGCGCATATTTAATGTTAATCAGTACGGCAAACTAAGATATCTCAGCTATGTTTTTT
Source organism: Acanthosoma haemorrhoidale (assembly GCA_930367205.1). Lineage (NCBI taxonomy): Eukaryota > Metazoa > Arthropoda > Insecta > Hemiptera > Acanthosomatidae > Acanthosoma > Acanthosoma haemorrhoidale. Next base: position 130,634,174 of record OV884011.1, read on the forward strand.
TGAATTCTTTAATAATAGTATACATTACGCAAAGACGAGATAAACAAGTCTATAAACTATACTTAAAATATGCGTAAAATTCTCGGGTGACCTTTCATTTAAACTGACATGCGCATAAAGATAAATGATTTATTAAGATTACACGGTTCAAATCTCGATTCCTTGCCTTAGTACGTATTTTGCAGGATTATTTTTCTTCTCTTGTGAACGTGACTTTTGTAGTGTATTTTACTTCCTCTTTTGTTTCAACGTCAGTTTTCAAAATAATGTGAATTTTCTATAAGAAATTTCATTTCTCCAAGAGAAATAGAATTTTGGAAGGCACTTCTATGATGTGTGCTATTGGTGCCCTGGATCTAATAAGGGCATAATTTATTTTTGAAAATATATTTATCTTCATGATAGTAATAAGGTGCATCATTAAAACTCAGATTAATTGTAAAAGATTTTCTAGGTGGATAAAATAAATTAATTATCTTTTTTAAAATGGTATTCATCTTGAGAATAAACAAAATTGGCGAAGTTTTGCCAATGCTTTTGCTACGATTTTTCATCCTGAAAAATTATTCTCTTAGATTTTGGATTTAAAATTATTTTTCTTGGTATGAGTGTTAGATTCTCACCATAACGGACAAATTTTTATCTCTGCCGGCTCAACGAACTTCCCACAATGATTAGTTATTTATTTTGACGCAGAAATTTACCGAGGTAAAATGTAGAATTATAAATCTGTGAATATATTACCGATGTTAAATTTCAGTAAAGGTATATTATTATACAAACAGTTCAACCGCGGAAAGCACAAAAAGTTTAAAAGAATATAAACATATTAAATGTATGTACTCGTACTCATACTCGAGAACGTTTTTTGTAACACTGTTTTTCTTATTAAATAACAAACTTATCAACGGATTTTAAACGAAAGATAATACGGAAATCAGACAAAACATATAAACCAACAAACCAACTAACCGGTATTCAAGATAATCCGGTCAGATCAGTCTGGCGGGTCTAGTATCTGATATTTTTTTTGAAAGTAACATGCTATTCTATAATATGGTTTCGGAATTTTTGTACTTTTTATGATTTTTTGGGGGGTTTTCCAAACCCCCCCGAGTTAGGAGTTTCCCTCAGGAAGGGGGGGGGGAGGTTTTCCTGTTTCCAAAAAAAAAATTATTTCAAAACATTTTTCTCCCTTGGCTATCAAATTAATGGTAGGTTCGTTTTCTGTTGTCCGTGAGTATTTGTGGGATTATTGAATTGGTAATACACAACCGACAATTATTGTTGATAATTCACAGAAATATTTTATATTTTGATGTATATGCAGTTACTCGTAGGAGCTGTTAGTTACACATTCCCCAAGTAAGGGACTCAATACGTTATACCTTTCCCAAGACTCAGAAAATGCGACATGATGGTGTATAAAATATAAACCCTCCACTTCGTGTAAGGAAACTTACTAAGTGCTGATACAATTAATACTCCACAGTGGTAATTAAGTACCACCTTTGCAGGTAATATAGGGTAGGGTGCTTGACGCAATCCTTCTCCGCAAAGCCGGTTTCGAAGCCTGACTCGTAGTGGACCAACATATTCTAAGTCTTGCGTTAAGTTCATTCAGAAGCGAGAGTTGACAAGAACATATTGCCAATTTGCAAACATTTAAGTGTGCCAGATTGGTGGAACCCGTTGCAGTGTAAACACTAGTTGAACCAGTTGGTAAACCCAACCAATAAACGAGTATGTTTCCTTGACATTTTTCTCCATTAGATTAGGTAATAATTGGTTTTTCAAAGGGAGAAAAATTTTTGTTTACATAGATTGTTCACTAAATTTTATTTTTGAAAATATACATTAACAGAACTGTTGCTTATAAATTGAAGGAACTATATCGAAAGATGTCCAACCTCGAGATGGAGCCTCGTCAGTTCCTTAAAACGTAATCAATGATCGTTAGAAAACTACTGCAGGGTATCATTGGGTAGAAATGTTATAGAATTTCAGTAACTGTACATTTATTTAAAGCAAATAAAAAGTAATATATGTGTATGGAAATAAAAATAAAATACCTTCGAAACGTAGTGGATTTCTATGGTTGGATCTCAGTGGTTTATGTTTTGGCTTATCTCACGGAAAAAATAACAGCTTCAAATCATTAAGTATTCTAGAACATTCAGAAAGTTATCGGCTTATTTAAAGTTTATTGTTTTACTCGGTAGTATATTTAGAAACTAAAAACTAATAAATTTATTCCGAGCTGTTGTCGAATATGCCTCTTGATAGATTTAATCTGTCTACATCTATCAAGATACTTTCATACAAATTAACCTGAATGAAAGTTGATGAAAGCCGCTCCCTCCTGATCCGGAAAATAATTACTTATGAAAGAATAAAAAAAAAGTTAAGGATTTATGGTAACCCACCTTACAGAGTGTCGAATAGAGTAAAAACATATATTACTGAAAATTCGCAATTTAAAGGGCTCTCTGAACGTAAATAACTATCAACCCATCATAAATTAGTGGCAGTATGGTTTTCTGTCATGTATAAATTACTCTGTACATCAGTCTTCGGAAAATTCCACTTTAAAAGTCATTAAACTATCGTGGTTTATTTTCTTTATTTTTTTTTTCTTTCTTAAACTCGTGACTTTTGTGTTTTATTTTATTTTAACCTTGTTTCCTGTACAAAAACATTCAAGAGAGACTCTAGTCCACCTTTCCCGGACTCTGTAACGTTTTTATGTAAATGTCATTTTCTTCTTTTGCCCTCTCTATTTCTTGGATAATATTACAAGACAAGAGAGTTATGCAATTTGGACGATCATAAGTCCGAAAGCATTTTTTTTACTTCTCATTTTATAATTTTTTTTTATGTAAACCTTTTTTATATCTTTGGTTAATTATAGATATATTTAAAACTTTTAATTACCCTAAGTTAGCTTTTGACGATTTATTAATTGGTCCAAACTCCCCCAAAAATAATAAATAACAAACGCAATCGTGTAAACGTTGAAGGGTACATTTTAGTTTAGCCAGTTGTTTATTTTTTACTCCAAAAATCATCGAGTTTACTGCAAAGAATACCTTAAGTGTTTGGTGCCTTACTAAATATTATTACGCATTAATATTTTCATCGTACGGTACTAAATATAAGGCAAAAATTGAAGTATTGCATGGTGCATCTAATTTCTTTATAGCGAAGTTTAAGTAAAGCCAGTATTTAGCTTTACATTATTGTTTATACGTTTTTCTTTGCTTGTGTTAATTTTATTATATTAATAATTAGATATCTTCAATAAGCCGAGAGAATCTTCTTAATAGATTATGATCCTGACATCCTGCTGATCGTCGCACGTACAATAAGTTCTGCAGATTGGTAAAACGGCAATTGGCATCCTTCCGTTCCGATTCTTTTAATTCCCACCTCTCCACTCTGTCTACCAGGGGTAACTCCCTGTAGAATGTAACTAAAAAAATCCTAACATATCATCCTGTTTCACATCCACTCCGTCGTGATGAAGGGTCCTGGCCGGCTTCGGATCGGGATAGGTCGGAGGAATTTGCTCTGCATCTTACCCATACTTTCACACCTCACCTTCCTCATCAAAACCATACTCATGGCACAATTGTTGAAGGTTTCCTCACTTTACCTAGCCCTCTCTCACTTCCACCAAAAGCCGTTAACCCCTCTGAGGTCAAATACCTTCTGAAAAACTTACCTTACCGAAAATCCCCTGGATATGATCTCCTTACACCTCAAATTCTCAAACAACTCCCTCCTAAAGCCATAATCTTCCTAACCTACATTTATAATTGCATTGTCCGACCTACGCACGTCCCTCTCCTCTGGAAACATTCCATTATTGTCCTATTCGCCCCTATCACTCGTCTGATTGGGAGTATATCGAGGGAAACTCGTGGTACTCATCTTGAGTTTATAAAAAAATTTTCAGAGGGGTCTCCCGATATAGCATCCCATAAACTTCAAAAACACCTTGATGAGATCAACCAATGACGGATTAATATTAATCCGTTAATGTTCCCACATTACCTTCACTTTCTACCGCAAGTCTTGTCCACCAGTTTCTTTTAATTCCATTCCTCTCCCTGTATCCGAGTTGGTATGCTTCCATCTCGACAAACGGCTGTCCTGGAACCCACACACGAGGCTAAAAAGACAAGAACTAAACAGACGCTTTGGACATCTTTACAGACTACTTCAAAGGACATCCCATCTCCCAATAGAAAACAAACTACTAATTTACAAAGTCACATTTAAGCCAATCTGGATATACGAAATAGAGCTATGCGGAGCAGCAAAAAAGTCAAACATCAAGTGTATCCAATCCTTTCAATGAAAAGTCCTGAGAACAATAGTAAATGCCCCTTTTTACGTCAGAAACAATACCCTTTATAATGATCTTAATGTACCTTACATTCTTGAACCTTTTATTCCTTTAAAGTTCATGAAATTCCATAGTAACCTATCCAACCACCCTAGTCCCCTAGCACAGCCACTGTACTGCACCACTCATCCCTATGATCCTCTTCGGAGACTAAACGGCAGTGGCCTCGTGACCTGCTATAAATGTGTAACAGTGGGAATCCTGGCAATGACCAGTTTATCCAATCATGTCCTGAGCGTATGTGGCTCTCGCGCTCTTGGTCAGCCTCCGCTGGCTCGTATCTGGTGACGCGGCTGACGGATGAGCGTGGGGGACTTCCCAAGACTCCGCATCCTCTCTCGCATGCGAGCGAGGTGAAAATCATGAGGATTTGGGTGGTCTCTGGGCTGTTTGTAAATTATGTATGAATGAGGGAGTGAATGAAAATTGTAAATATGGTAGGAATGAAATAATTTATCACAATTACTTATTGCCCAATTAGGCAGATTGTAATTTTATCATAATAAAGCTGAATATTATAAATAGATTATGAGTAAAGACAATTTGATTGGTAAGATAAATATTTTAAAGAAAACAAAATCCGATTAGTTAACTACTGCCACGCTTAAACATAACTATTTGACCCAAGGATCAGTAGCTTGGCCGTTTTGATTTTACCTTTCGCATTTTTTCCAGCCGGAAAATCAATAAGAAATTAAATTTTATTGTTGGTTATATAAAAACGATTTAAATGACAAAAAAAGTGAAAATACCTATATCGAGAGAAACTCGTGGTACTCATCTTGAGTTTATAAAAATCTTTTTCATTTATTTTTTTTGAATTTCATTTCAATTGTTCAAATTGTTTTATACACAGTTTGTTATAGCATTTCATTCTAAAACTATTTAAGTTATTCTGAGCCACTTCAGAATAAAAAAAATATTTCAGCCACGCTTGAATCATATTGCTCTAAAGTTGGAGATAAATTGAATCATTTACGACAATTGTTCTTCCCCTCTGGCCCGGCAATAAAGCCGATAATTTTCAAATTGTGAACGGAATACGGCCAGAAAGAACTAAACAGGTTTTGGATTTTTTTTTGTGAAATGAAAAATTTGCGCTTCACCAAACCGGAAATGCAATCCAGGTGTTGCCCATACCGACCGAGTCCTGAGGACCCCTCTCTATATGAAGACTTCCTGCTTCCAGCGTTCCAGGTCCGGTTCTTCCTTTCAGCTGGAGGATCCGGGCCCCGGTCTTGCCTCCAGGCGATTTGAATGATTATATAACACCCTAGTTGTGCAACCTGTAACTTGCCTTGTTTGTGGCGATTACTCGCCTCTCGTCTTGTTTTATTTTTGAGCGTTTAAGTCCTCTCGGCTCCTCTGAATGCTGATTTAAATTAAATGCCGCTTATGTCACGGTGTAAGTGCAGGTTAGGCTAAAGGTCCGACTTGAATTTTTAAGAAGAATAATGAACCTGGCCACTATTACTGCTTATTTTAAGTAAAAAGTAAATTTCTTTTTGATTCACTTTATTTTTTATTATATTTTTTTACTTTTTACAATTATAATATTGTCATAATATTATTATATTGCAAATAAGTACTAGTATATAGAAATAGGTGAGTATATTATCCAGCAACTATGAGTATTATCTTGTAGTATCTCGTTGTGTTATATTCAATATTTTGTAGAAAATCAAATATCTATTAATTGTATTATCTATTATTAATATTAAATGTAAAACAAAGGATTATGAATGATTTCAATGCAACTTGAAATATGTTTTCTCTTTCGCCAATGATTATTAATGTACAGTAAGATAAACTATACTACCTACAGATGGAATAATATATTAAATTATATTATAGCTAGTGAATAATCGATATTTAATAATCTCTCAAATCATTCTTAAGTATAATGTTGAAATGTTTAGTTATGTTACATTCTAAGCGAAGAATTCTCTAAAAAAAGGTTTAAAATCTTATCAAAAAATAAAATAATTATATGAATCGCGCTCGTTTTTTAAATAAATATGTAGATTTCACGAAATATTTAATCTAGAGCTGTTAGCTTCCATGTTTGGGTTTACTTTCATCTCTTACTTAAATAGCTTTTTTATTATTATATTTGTGCTCTTAATTGAGTTTTTTAACATAATTATGCTAAGCGTTTTTTTTTACTAAGAGATGAAAGTAAAATGACCTTCGTTTTGTCCTCTAAACCTTTACAATGTTTTTCTTAGAAATGCCTTGAGTGAAGTGGTTAGGCAATACACGATGTCACTTTTTAAAATAGATAACTCGCAGCTAGTTTATTAGTCGTAACTAATTTAAAAACGAACAGCTTTATAATGAACTTTCTGTAGTCATCATATATTTCACAATCGCCTAATGTAAGGAACGCTCAGTAATTAAGTAGTAATAGTATCAACTCTTTTTGGTTTAATCGTTTTTTTATTTTTGCAATATTAATATTTATTTTGGTTTTATTTTTGTATTCTATTGAACTTAAACATTTACTTATTAATTGAGATATTGAGAATAATAAACCACATGGGTCATAGTACTATGTGATGTTAACATTATTTTTGGTATCATTTCACGTGACTCAATCTCCTTTACGTGACTATGCGGAATCTTTCTACTTATTTGACTCCAGTGCATTTATTTCTTGTAAGTTCCCTAAATCCAGACAATTAAGATTGAAATTATCATCCGGAGTGTTGGCTTGTCTCCAATTGGAACTTTTAGTGATTACAATCCTTTGTTGCCACAAAAATCACGAATTTCCATTAAACATTGAACAACTGCCAAATCCCCAAGCAAGATGCCTAGCCTTTACGGTTCTTACAATCGTCTTTGGACATTGAAAAGAAGTTGCTTTAAGCTCATGCCATCTTGACTCTTGCACTTTTAAGCTCTACTATTGTGGTAGAGTGGCTGCAGGAGAGCGCAGGACTCTCTCTATACTTTATACTTCCTTCCGGGAAGTTTTGAATATATATTTATCGATAACTAAAATAAGGAATGTGATATTGTAAATATAGTTTACATGGCTTTATCTACCAAGGTTAACCTTGGTTTGTATATACAGAAGCTTCATTGAATTTCAATAAAAATATGAATTGTAAACATTATGCTTCCTTAATCTAATTAATGCTAGGAACTTTACAACCGGCATGTATGTGTCAAGGATGTTTGTATTTTTTTCTTAAATAAATAGTTTTAAAATATATCATTCTAGCCTAGTTACGTTTACAAATTTTTTTTTTTTTTTGCTTAGCTCTTAAACTTATAAAATAGGATGTGGAAAAAATAAAGGAAAATTATTTTGGGCTAATGAGTGCCTTTCACTAAGGGGAGTCCCCCATTTGAAGGATGTATGAGAAGGATATAGGGTGTGGAATGCCTAAAGGAGGCGGAATGCTTGGAATGGCCAAAATAAAGTAGATCATATTAATTCTTTATGACTTTAGTGGGAGTGAAGTTTCAATAATGATGATGTATTTTTTTAAACAAAATAATTAAATGCCTGTATAAATAGACATTACGAAGACATTTCACTAAAGTTCGGGCACCAGAGAATTCTCAAAATAAAAATTTACAACGTGAAATATACATTAATAGTTATCTAGGTTTGATGAATTAATGTTGTTCAAAACTTCTGATCAAGAATTTTTGATACTTGTGAAACAATGTCATTATGAATATATATGAAATCCTGACTGTTCTATCTTTCACACCAGAATTTACTTCGGTACTTATTGGATCACTTTTATGAAAAACATAAGCCATTAAGTTTGACCAAGAGACCTAATACAATCTACATTTACATAAAGGTTCCGTTCAATAAACTGATGACTGAAAATATAACGTTAACTTCATAAAAAAATAATTATATCATTAATTAGCAGTGGGCTCTTAAGAACTTGATAAATGAAAAAAAAATATCTCATCATGATAGAATACCAAATTTTATTTCACTTTTAATTTTACGCTCGTTACAATTGGCTTTTTGAAGGAATTTGAGATTAGAAATTTGTTGTGTATTTTTTTTTCAGTATGTCATTTAATATTATATAATATTTTTAAAATATTTTAAAAAATTGTACTCATCTTTAGGCTTCAGAAAGAAAACTCAACCCTCCCCGGACTATCATTGCCTCGCCTAGAGAGCTACTGCTTGAAAGCATTAAACAAGGACAAGTGCATCTGAAACCGTCACCCGTTCATAGGAGTGAGTACCAAATTGTTCTTTTGAATTTTTTTTTTTTTTTTCAATTTTCAATTGCCTGTTGTTAAAATGTGTTTTTTAAAAATAAAATTAAGTATTTTAGTAAGAGGGGTAAAGGACATTCTTAACAGGTGTTAGCTTTATTATTAGTATTATTTATTATTATTATTTATTTATTTGTTCTGTACAAATATCAAAACACAATCTTTATTATCTATGGGTTTTTTTTTTGGGGGGGGGGGGGAGGTGAACAATAATCTTCCATACCATACGATATATATACAATTGCTACGCTAATCCATTTAAGCCCGTTTCCTATCTAACAACTCTAAACTATTTAATCGAAGTATTAAATATGATTATCTGATTTTAATGTATTTTTGAACATGTGCATTGAGATTTATTCTCATTTTAGTAAATATTTTTTTTCAAACTGAACAAATAAAGTTTTTTTTTTAACTTAAATATGTAGTTTTTATTAGTTAAATATATACAGTAGTTACTGAAAGTTTACTAATAATATTCAAATTGTAGGAATTTTATGACCGGGTGAGTTTCAACAGTCATTAATATTAAAGCTATTTATATCTTTGATCGGTGATGTAACTCAGATGGGAGAGTGATTATCTTTATTTGTTGCTTGGTAAAGATTATTTCAATTAGGTAATTTTATTTTTTGTTGAGTAATATGGTAGTGAGGTCACGTTTTTTAACGACACATCACCGATTAAAAATATTTATAATATAAATTTGAATATGATAATTAATGATTTAATAAATTATTAAAACTTGTTATGAAAGGGAAAGTTTTTCTTTATCACTGCTTTACTAAAACAAGGATTATATAAGTAATAATCATGCATTATTAAGTATTATATATTGCATTACTTGTTTCCTGTTCACGCATGCCTTCAAATAAATGAATTTATTAGATCACTTATACTCATCGTCTCGCAAGAGTAAGCCTGTTCAATTAACATAATGGGTTTTGAGGGTTTTATATAAGGGGAAATGTTATTGCCTTAATCTCGATTGCAATCAACTCTTATCTACCGAAAGAGGTAGCACGTAAACCTTTGAAGGTTTATTTGACTTGTGAACTTATTCCCCAGACACAAAGAAATAATAATAATTAACAATCAAATATAGAAGTACTGGCCAGTTAGGGAGTTGAACCCGGGATAATAACATTTCGCTGTAAATATCTAAGATCAAATTTATTTATTATTTGATCAAAAAAAAGATTTGGAGTATGTTAAGAAATAGTTATCGTTTGGTAAATATAGTTTTTGTCTACAAAATCTAAAAGTTACAAAATAAAGTCGACAATAGAAATCGTCTTTACGAATGATTTTTTTTTTTAGGGGGAGGAGGGAGTAAAAATTTAGCTATTTACGATGTTTTTGTCGAAAACGCGATATATCACAGGTGGGGAAAGGGAGGGGAATGGCTAGTTAGGAAGCTTAATCCTCGGATCAATTAGCCTAAAACTGGAGAATAAGAACAAACATAATTTTTCAGGTCAACTTTGCAATCCTAAAAAATGTTTGATAAATTTTATTTTGAAATATTAAGGACTAAATAAAGATGCACTTAAAATTTATGCTATTTATTTCTTCACGTTCCAAACAACTCTTACCTACCGAACGAGGTAACACGTAAACCTTTAGAGGTTTATTTGACTTGTGAAATTATTCCCCAGACATAAAGTAATAATAATAATTAACAGTCAAATATAGAAGTACTGTTCAGTTAGGGAGTTGAACCCGGGATAGTTAATAATAATAATTAAAATAAATTGAATTTTTTTCATGAAATTTTTTTATACGAGTATTTGTATAAAATTTGCTTGCCTGGCGGGGAAAAAAGTCGCACCAGTTTTGCGGCCGCTTACTGACTGGATGTCGCTGAAGGGGGTGGGGGGGAAAGAGAGAAGAGGGAATGAGGGAAAGATAGCGAGAGAGGACTAAGTAAGGGGAGACCGGTACCAGGAAGGCAGGGTGACAAAGGAGCTCGTAATAGTTGGCTTCTGACAGAGGCGCAGATTGTAGCTCCTGAAAGTCCCTGCACTCCTGATAGCAAAGGCACTAGTGCGCCGCGCTGTCGGTCCCGCATGCGTCAGCTCTTCCCAGCTTCTTCTTTCTCCCTCTGCTTCTACGTCCTTCACAGCCCACCTAGCGATTGCACATTTCTTCTTCCTTTCTTTCTCTTTGAAGTTTACTTACTTACTTATCATCAGTTAAATAATCATTGAAAGGAGAGTATTTTAAAAGAAAAGAAAGAAAAGCTTTATTATGAAGTACAAGCAAAACACTGGTATATACAAATATTAAGAGTTATGTTACTACATACTACTGGGTCGGAGGGGTGTTTAGGGACTCGTGTCTGAGCGACAAGTGTGAACTGGAAAGCTGAGACATATGTGAATATGAGAAGGAAGGGTTGTTTCAGGGAGGGATGCGGTTGCTTACTAAAAAAATAACAAGAACCACCAGTGACTTCCATGAAGTCCCGAGGCAGGCATACACTAGAAGGGGCTTTTAGCATTATATATAACATTAGGATTACAATATTCTTAGCATTATATAACTATCGATAGATCGATTTGTTACGTCACTATTACATTATTTTTCATATGGTAGGTATTGAACTGGGCGCACTTATGTTATGGCTAAGTCATGTTATACTTCATATAATTCATGGACGACGCAAAAATGGCGAGGAAAGTAGATTGTGAAATTAAAAAAAGACTATTGCGATGGGTTTTTTGTGTCCACGAAATCGTAAGTTTAACGAATTAACTTCATTATTATGTCATTCAAACATTAATATATTTATATATCATATATGCATAAAAAAATTAAAAAGGTCCCAAGTAAAGGAAAACTATTAATAGCATGCCCGACCCCGGAAATACCCAAGTGGTTGTTGGTTGTATTTTTGCTTGCAATGAGTGTTTGTCAAAATAGATCATTTTATTTTTAAACCTTTTTGTTTACTTCAAATTGCCTTTTAAACAGATCAAGATAACAATAATGATTCGATCAAATATTGGCAAAACAAAAAAATCTAAAAAAAAAGATTTACAAACTGAATTAATTTTCTGGTATATTCTTAAGCTTTTTTTTGAGTTAGGCAATGCTCGAACCTAATAAAATAGAAGTGGGTAATTTAATTACAGAAAAGGCAAACAGACTAATTGGCTAAAATTTCAGACTGATTGGATTATTATTACGGCCGATATCCCCCACCATTGAAATAAAACCCACCGACAAGAAAGGCGACCGTCCTATAACTGTGTTTGAAAGTAGGATCTCTCTCTTTAGGATATGGCAATTAGTTCCCTTCCTTAGTTTTTTTGTCTCTTGATCGATAGGCAATTTGGTGAAGTGAACATAAATCTAAACCTGTCCAAACCATATCAGCTACGCATCTCTAAACATCTATCTCAACGTTTAACTATCACTATTCGTTCTAGTAGTGTTATTAAATTTATTTATCAAGGCAGCAGGCCTTTCGCCATTAGTTCTCCTTTATTAGACACATGCAACTTTCAAGGAGGCCATGCCAAGAACCTCAAATAAGATTTTAATGATTTTGTTGATCAACGAACAATCTTTGATTATCAGTGATAAATATCAGGCGTGGTACACAAGGTCAGGATATAAAATTATTATCTATTTTTAATGTTCCATGGCTCTGCAATCATTAATTTGTTTAAATTATAACCAACTAAAAGGAGGGGGGGGGGAGCATTACGCATCAGTCGCCGGTTCTTCCAGTAATTCGGTGACCCGATACTTGATTTGCGCTTTTCATTTTTTATTCTTTCAAAAAAACTTTTATCATACACAATATCTTAAACATCACACTGCTGCATGTACGTATGTTATAAAGTATAAGGAAATAAATTAAATAAATAACTACACTTCGAAGTTATTTTTAGTCCAATGGAAATTTGAAATTTCATCGCTGCAATATTGAAAGTGGATAAATTCTGAAATTAATGATATCATACACATATGTACAATTTAAAACAAATAATTCATAATGCTTTTTACAAAAATGTGACACATTTCTGTACTTCTCATGGCCACAAGTGGAATGATCCACGCATCGATTATTTATTCAAATTGTAATGAGGGATACAAAATTTTACGAATGGAAATTAAAGCTTCAAATTTGGTTTTGTGTAATATAGAATACAATAGAGGCATATTGTCGAGGCTGTTGCACCTGTTGAATGTTACGCGCCAGCGCTCTCTAAAATTACCATCCTTGGTTCCATCACGCTTGCTACACACATGAGCACTGAATAAATCAAAATGTTCTACTTTATTTTTTCTATTTTAATGTTCTTTGCAATTTAATTAAGATCATACTATAGGTGTACAATAAAAAACACTTATGTGGTCATGCAATGGGGTAGTTTTAAACGAAATTATTGTATGTCAGATTGTATTCATGAAAAAGTTTAGCTATTCCCGACAGTCGACAAAATCCTCGACAGAAAGTCGTGAAACCTCCGAAGAGACGACTTGTCGAAAGTGAACTGAATTAGCCGAATATTAGTTGCTATCCTTGAGATCCCAAGAATCTTGAGATAAGCGTGAGTACGTGCCTTATGGGGAAAATGGATTCCATTTTCGGCTGTGTCTAGTAGATTATTCCAACTGTATTTATCTGCAACTGGGTACAAGCGGGAAAACTGACTAACTACTTCATCAAAGATGTTAGAAATAAAAATTGCGAGGATAACGGATTGTGTAATATGTTAGTGTTATTTGCGACCAAATAACATGAAATTTTACACGGTGGTTACCCCAGTCGACGTATACTGTCAATCACATACAATTTTACTATGTGTCAATATTTATTTAGAATTAAAACAAATTTCTGAAATGCCGATTTTTTTTTTTCTTTCATAGCCCCTTTAAATTTACAGATAATTATAGATCCTCAGGCGAATCTACTCAAATGCTAAAAAAGTTAGTTTTTTTTTTTTTTTTTTTTTTCCTCTTAGCTCTCTAATTATAAGATTAAGGACGAGGGAAAAATAAAGGGATATTTGGGTTCAGCGGATCCTTGTACTAGGAGTACCTGCTTGAAGGTGGTGTGAGGGAATTAAGGAGTATGGGAAGCCTCGGTAGAGGTTGATAGTTGCGGTGCAGTGGTGAGAGTCCACCGGTGGCTGGGCCTAGAGTCCCTCTAGGCATGTAGTGCAGTCTTATTTAGTCGGATAGCAGTGTTGGGTGCCCGTTAGAGGCTTGTTGCTGGTGTGAAATGCTAAAAAAGTTAGGTTCCAATAAAAAGACCAGATATACAATAACGGGTAGCATTGAAAAAAAAATTTAACGAGAAGAGGTCGCCTTCGCTGTCTTTAAGATTCGACCATCCGTATTTGATGTCGTTTCAGCAAATGCCAATTGGTATTTTTCGTCAATATTGTTCGCCTTGAAATTATTTTTTTAAAAGGCCATTTCCTGTGACCTAGATGATTTAACAAATAAAATAAAGTGTTTCGGCCAACTAATAGCGAATAAGTTCCTCATAATCATGCAATAAGTTCACTTTAAATGAATATACTAACGGAGATAATCTGCTCCGAACGCTGGTGTCATCCGATATTGTTCCTTCACTGTGTCCTCAATTTCGTTTACATAGATATAAGCAAAAATACCATTTAGTTTATAGTTGCTATAAAAAAAAAAATTAGATCTTACGGAGAGGCAACTTATCCTAGGATCAACTATTTGTAAGGCTCTGACTAGAAATATGACTAGTTAGTTAACCAGAAGATAAGTTCCAACTGGAAAGATAAATAGTTACAAGTAGCAGTAACAAATAGATACAAGGAAAAGATGAGCCTGAGTCGGTGATCACCACCCCCCCACTTTCACTCACATTCTCCAGGTGAGCAGGTGTCACTGCCAAGGCCGCCTCGCCCTCCCCTAGTTGCTCGCGCCCCGCTAATTCCACTAACCTTCTCTCTTTATTTACAGTCCGATACCTCTCACAGTCTATCTTTCTCATCAGGCTCAACGCGTTGTATCGTCTTGATACGCCCATTCTCAATGGGCTGTGAAATAATTCTGTATGATTTCTCAAGTGTTTGGTAAAAGGAGTTTAAGTCAAAAATCGTCCACAAGTCAAGGAGCAGGTCTAAAAACAAAGCTACATTTTTTTGCGGTCCAATCAGTATAAATCTACGAGACATACCAAAAAAATGTGTATTATAAAAATTTTGCATTTATGACTTATACTATCTACCGAACACGCCAGATTTATTTTCATCGTTTCGCCGGTTTTTCGGTTGTTTTTATCAGATTCTGAAAACCTTGAGTGGATGGGTTCGTTATGATGTTTGTATGTAAATGAAATAAAGGTGTTTGATTTTTATCAGTTTTTTTTATTGAGGCGTAACCCACACGTCAACACAATATTACGGTTCTTCTACAAGAAAAGGATTTCATCTACTTGAAGCAGGTTTATTCTGTCGACTACAAGGGACGCCAACATCATCCCTTTAAAGAAATCAGCCCTTCATCACAAATCCAGATATACTTTGCGAAACTGACGATCCCGACCAAGAGGGTGATACAGAAGTCGAGAATAAAAGGATCTAAGAAAGACGGTTTTTACTCGATTTGATCAAGTCTTTGAGCTCCGAAGGCTGTGGTTTGCTAATTTCTTTAAACAGGTTTACACAGACATGAAGAATCTGTTGCCGATAGCCTAGAACACAATTATCAGCCACATCATACATTAATTTATTTATATGGCATTTCCTTTATGGCAAATTTATTGTGTATTAAATGCAATGAAGTTTGCATTTATATAAGCAATACTTGTAGTAAATAAATTATATATTGACTATTGTCTAAGGAATCCATGAGTGCGTTGTAAAGGGTGTCCCGGAATTAATGCAAGATTTGATTTAAATAGAAAACACAGTTTTTAGTATTTTTGTTGTTATTTTTTTATTGAATTATAAAGTAAATCGGATAGGGTTATTTATGGAATAACACATCGGGCAAATGGCCTCCACGACTTTGCTGGCACATACGCAGTCGAAATTTTCCATGACCATTTGGCATAAATGTGGTTGAATTTTGTTGATGCAGCGTTGAATTTCCTCTTTTAATGCACGGGTGGGTGTAGGCTTGTTGACATACACCTTTGACTTAACATAACCCCACAAAAAGAAATCTAAAGGTGTTAAATCATTCGATCTAGGGGGCGAATTCTGATCACCGAAACGAGAGAGTACACGACCTGGAAATGTATCTGGCAGTATTTGAATTGTTTCATGGGCTGTATGGCATGTGGCACCATCTTGTTGAAACCACGTATTGGCCACATCAATATCATCCAATTTCAGCACAAAAAACTGTGTTATCGTTTCGCGATATCGAGCACCAATAACAGTCACTGCTTGACCAGTCTCATTTTCAAAAAAGTATGGTCCAATGATCCCTCTAACCAAAAATCCACACCAAACAGACACTTTGTGGATGCATTTGTTTTTCGACAGTAATATGTGGGTTCTCCGAACCCCAAATGCGACAATTTTGTCGATTAACAAAGCCATCAAGATGAAAATGTGCTTCATCGCTTAGGATAATTTTTCTCGAAAAATCAGCATCCACTTGTTGATGTTCAATAATCCATTCAACGATCTCTCTTCGCTGTGTATGGTCATTAGGCTTCAATTGCTGTGTTGAATGAATTTTGTAGGCATAGAGACCCAGAGTATACGCTGTAGAGAGCTTCTTGAAATTTGCAATTCTTGTCTCTCACGCACTGCTTCGATTTTGGCATTTGAACGGCTTGTTTTTGGACGACCAGTGTGTTTAGTGTCTCCAACTGATCCAGTCTCCCTAAATTTTTCAATTAATCTCTTCACAGTTGATGAAGTCAAAACACTATTCCGACCATATTTTGTATGAAATTTTCGAACTGAGGCCGCCAAACTTTCATTATTTTTAAGATAATGTTCAACAATAAAGACACGTTGTTCTATCGTGTAACGCTCCATATTTACTAACCCTAAACTGTCAGCTGTCAAATTTTTTTTTAGGGTTGCCAGCACTTTACTACACAAATGGCGGTAAATTCAAATCTTGTGTTAATTCTGGGACACCCTTTACTAAGCAACTCACTATAGTTGTATTATGATGACAACTCGACGAAGTTTTATTTTATCTGTTACAATAAAGTGCTCCTCTCCAATCACCATCAACAAAAAAAAGAAGGTGGAAAAGAAATGTAAAGTATTTCTTTCGTCGATCTAA
Organism: Acanthosoma haemorrhoidale; assembly: GCA_930367205.1. NCBI lineage: Eukaryota > Metazoa > Arthropoda > Insecta > Hemiptera > Acanthosomatidae > Acanthosoma > Acanthosoma haemorrhoidale. The sequence goes on from OV884011.1 coordinate 130,651,098, forward strand.
ACCAATATCCCAATCGAAATTAACGGTCAAATTTAAATACACGGCTAACTGTTAACTCACACAGAAACCTTTAAAAAAATCCATTTCGAATCTGTTGTTAAATAAATATTTTCTGTCTGATATAAAGTAATATTCTTAGCCAGGCATTCATTAGTGTTGCGTTACAGTTAATTAACTAATTATCAGTATCAATTATCCCTCATAAGTTTTATCTAACCGAGCAGCTTGATTACTTAAGCTTGTTTATGGTATTACTATTCATACAATATACGCGTGGCTTTTGATTTATCATTGTTTTTTTTTTAATGTTTAAATGCTACCAGAAACGTTTATATTGTATTCTCTATCTCACAAATGGGACTCTGCCAAAGAATCATTAACGTTTTATAAAAAGTCTTTTTGTCCTAATAAGCTAGCAAAAGCTGCTAACTTATAGAAAAACTGTCCTTTCGCCCTTATTTGAAAAATAAAGTGAGGGATGGATGCTAGAATTCTTAAAATATAACTGGGAAACAGTGTAGGGAACATAATAAGGATTATTTAAGTGTACTGCTAACAATTAATTATTAACATAACTATAATAAACAAAATATGTTCCAGGTCTTACAAAATCTGAGATCAGTCCTGTATATTGCAAATCTTGAAGATGTTTTTGCTAACAGTTATGTCCATTCATTAACAATAAATTATTATCCCAGATTATTTTTTTAATAAGTATCTTAATATCGAGCTAACTACGTGATGAGGTCTATGATTTATCATTTTAAATACTGAAACAAAGACCAAATGAGAGTTACATATTAGGAAGCACATAAACGTTCCTAGAAAAAAAAAAAACTGTATCATGAATCCCGTTAGTTTCTTTTGTCTTCAATTCGAATTGAATTTAAACAATATATTCGGCTTGACCATTGCGATGATTTAAACGATTACTTGATAAATAAATATGAAGCCATTACTAGATCCTCGTTCGTGAAGATATGTTTTAGCTGATGATTCCTCATTACAGCGCCGAGTTTCCTGACTGGTCGAACGGTCCGGTATTGCGGGTTACCTTCCTTCCTATTCGAAGGGGTTACCTCAACGCATCAAATCTTCCCCTTTACTGAGATATCTTTATTGGTGTAAGAATTGAAGGCTGTCCATGTTCGATTCAATTAGCAATATCACTGTTTATTGTCTTTGATTTTTACTTATCATTTAGCTTTTTTTCTTCGACTTGAAATCCTTATTGGCCAATGTTAACTGGAGCAAGTTAAAATAATTGTACAGTACAATTTGAAAGTTATTTTATACATATATATGTATATACACGTTTTTGTGGTCACTTGTCATAATCTTGACTTATGTTGATGATTAATTAACAAAATTACCTTTTTTATGACTATACTTTAATTTCCCTTACCTATTATGGCTGATATTTGTTAATTTAAAGTAAGCCCTTACAATATATAATCACTATATTTGTGTAAATCACTTTTCATTACATAAATAAAAACAAATGAGCAATAAAATGTCCACTTGACAATAACAATGCACCAAATTACTTTAGATGTTATTTAATGACTGGAGTAGCAAGCAATTATTATTTATTAAGAACAGATGTTTCATATTACCTGAAATGTCAAAACAACATTTAAGAATATTTGATTATATATAACTCAAGAAGCACACTGACGACTGCAGAGACCACTCGAACATACAATGCACTAATTTGAGTAATTCTAAGGTATACTCTATTACCATGAACTTGAGGAAGAAAGACGTGGTGTTCATGTGGATCCCAACTGAAATGGGAAGATACTTAGCACTCATTCCAAGCAATAAATGCTATTGGGGAGTTGGTTAAGAAATAGACAAAGTGTAAGAGGTTTTCTAGGCAAAAAGAAAAGACGGGTGAGTAAAAATAATGATAAAATGTTCTGTATTTTCTGTTGTCGACCCTACTGAAACCCTGGTTGTATGTACATTAAAAAAATTAGCTGTGTCTAAATGAACCTTTAATTTTATTTAGCAGCACACCTATAGGTTGGTGTACAAAATAAACATTTCTTTTATCAAGTCAATAATTATTGTATTATGTATTATGTCATGGATTTTATTTACTTTAAAAATTCGTTCTTTAAAAATGACCTGGAATTTTAGAATGGGAGTAATTTCAAGATGAAGAAATTACAGTGGATAACTTATTTAGTAGTATGTTAACATTTAATTTAGCAATAGAAAATATCTAAAGTTTTTTTGTCTTTATTGATTATTTAGGATTGACAGCAAAGATGTCACAGAATGCTGGAGCATCCAGGCGTAAGTAAATGGCATAAAGCCAGTAGAAAACTGATTAAAGTGCATGTTTTAGCATTGGAGGAGGTTAGATCAATGCTTTGCAGTAGGAAATATCTTAAAATGTATTTTCTAGAATTAAATTGGGGCGAGGCAACAGTTGTATTAGGCTGATAAGTGTCAAATTAAATTCTGCTCCCCTTAATATTTCATCAAATGGATAAATGCTTTTTGTAATATAGACCACTATTATTGATTCTGTATCAAAACTTCCTGTAATGAGCGGATATAAAATATATGATGCATGCAACTACTCACTAGATATATATTAAATAAACTAGTACTAGTAATTAGTATAGGGTAGTAGTTACTAGGCATAGTAGTAGGATCAGTCGCCTTGCTTGGTTATTGTTCAATGGTTAATGCAATACCTTTTAGTCATTTTAAAAATTATAATTTCAGTGGTCTAAAACATCCATATTTATCTAATAACAATTGTCACTCTTCAGTCGTCATAAACGTTCCCAAAAACAATAAATCTTCTAATTTTAATTTTTTAATATTATAAATAGAATTTATTATTCATTAAACTAAATGCTGTTATTTTAGCTTAAAATAAGTTTTTTGAAGTCTTCTTTGAATGTGCAGCTACAAAAAAATATTGAAAGCCAACTAACTGTCTATAGGCCCCATTTCATCACCCTATTTCAAACAATATCATAACTTCAAAAATGCTTCTAATAGCCTTCTTTAAAGTAGTTTTTCTAAAAGAGTAGAAGCCTCCGCTATTAACTATCTAAACAAGTACATTGCAAAAAGGTTATGTCAACATTGTTGTGTCTTGGATATACACAAGTCACTAATATGAACATATCAAGTCGCTTTAAGTGGTTTACATTTGACTCAACTGCAGGAAGCCATGTTGTTAAAGTAATATGTACTGTCAGGATTATTTTGACTAGATGAGTTACTAACATTCCTTACCTTCATAAGTAAGGTGTAAGAGGCATTTTCCTCCTACATGATCATGATACTGATTTATTTCTAATTTTAAAGCGTATGTACTTATAAAATGACCTATGACCATTTTTTGGAAAAAAAATGGTGTGGCAGCTTTCACATCATGCTACACAATATAAATTTATAACTGGGTTGCCTACATTTAATGTAGTCTATTTGCATCTGGTAGGTTATGAGACATACTATAGATTTCATTTTTATTTTTAACCTCACAGTAATATAGGATTCCCTCATTGTCTACTTTGTCACCTCTTGGTAGTTGCAATGGCACATGCCCCTTGTCTCATTATGTATATTGTTGTTCTTTAAAACCGATGAAGGAGTAAATTTAAATCATCTTAGTTTGTTTTTTAATTTTTTTCAGAAATAAAAACAAAAATGTATTTAAGTGTGTTTCAAGCACATAATGCAAATCACTTTTGAACAATTTCACAAATCTGGACAGCTAATACTATTTATTCACTTATTTGTTTGTTGATGTGACATTAATACAATTCTTAGTTAGAACTATAGTGCACTCCCATTACTCTGAACGAATTAGAACTGATTGTGTTAAGAATTAAAGAAAATGAATCTATAAAAATTAACTTCTAAATAAATATATATATATGTATTAAGTACTGGCTTAAAACATATGTATACAATTAACAAATGTAACAACTTCTTGTGATTAGTTTAAGAAGTAATCTATAGAAACCTTTAACAGATCTGTTGGTTTGTACAAAACCTATAGATATACAGGAAGAGACTTCTGAGACAGACCCATTGCTAGAGTGTGTTCAGCAAGGTTGTTAATGTTTGTACTCTGGTTTGTTCATTGAAGGTAACAAATTTGAACAGAGTACATTGATACATCACGATGAGTGAGTGGCTTGTTACCATGGCGGTTGTGGCTGCTGATAAGAAGACTTGGTGGCTAGCCTGTCAAGCCTTTAACCATACAGTATAATATTAATAATTTTACCTTGCCTAAGAACTGACAAATTCCGAAATCTCAAACTACTGACAAACGAATACAAGGAAAGGAGCAAAAAATAATAAGAAGCTTAATTTTCTGTGTTGTGATGCCAGTTGTGAGTCGAATAGATATAGAGTCCTCTTGGTCCGAACCACTCAAGGTAGATTCTCACCAGGGGTAGCATACTGAGGCATCATCACCTAAACATGACAATGTAGCTGCCGAACATGTTGGTGCTATATGATAGACTGTGCACAAAGACAACTGAGTTTTATTATATATTTTAAGCGGCTTTTTCTGGGAAAAGTCACTCCCATGGAAGGAGGAATCCTCCTTTTCCACATAGATTTTAATTAAGAACAATTATTAATAAGTCGTTTTATCCTTTCAAAAGTACAATACAGATTTAGAAATCACAATGCCATATCAGAGTTTATTTAAGATGTTATGAAAATAATTGTAACTCCTTTAAATAAAAAAAAAAAATATGTAAGATTATTCTGTGGTTTAAGGAAAGATTCAGATTTAAGAGCCGTTTAATTTAACATTAGTTCCTAATCTTTTTTTTTTTTTGTTTATTCGGATTTTTCTCCCTTCTGTTCTGAAACTAAAGACACGAGAGATGGGTTACCTATAGGTTACCCAGCCTTTTCTTGCCAGAGTGGAAATTTATTTCACTAGGGATCTAATCTAAAATCTGCTCCATCAGGCCAAGCAAAATGTTATTTACTCTTCAGCTCGCTCTACCATTCTGGCCTCAAAGTAATTTTCTAGACCACCAAATTTAAATAATTCATACTTCTGCATGTTCTTTTCTCTGAAATACTGCATACATGAACATTGCTACACAGCTATAACATAATTCTTATAAGGCTTGAGTTACTAATAACATAGAAAAATATATTTGGAATCAACTGTACCAATGTTTTTTTAATTAGTGATTTTTTAACTCAGTATTTGTTTTTATTACTTTAGTAATATTAAACCTATTGTACGATTCATACAATTATTTTCTTACTAACTATACAATATCTGATGCTAATAAAACATTTTTTTTTAAAGATAATGATTATTAAAAATAGTGGAATTGATCTAATTAATAATAATAACTATAAATTATCTCTAATGTATTTTTTTCCTTATGGTAGCAATAAAGTTTGAGGGATACATTTTTTTAAATAATACACCTATGAATATATAAATTGAATTATTTACCTAATCAAATAATATTCATACCTATTGAGTTTGCTTAAAACAGGACTATTGCAAGTAATGCTATCAAGACTAAGATTTTTGTGACTGGGCATCACTCATAATTAAAATAATTGAATACAAAGTATAAGACTTAATGCAGAGGTCGTTAATGTAGTTGTTAGATAATACTGAGGAGCTTTCATAGGTTAGTTTTGGTCTTCTAAACTCAATTGGCTTCTTTTTTATTGAAGTAGCTGTTAATTTTCCCCTCATAAGTGAACCTATTAATCTCCACCCTATGCAAAAGAATCCTAAAGAGAGAAGCCGGGAATCAAACCCATAGCAGTCATGTTTGGTAACCATTAGGGCACAGGGATAATCTCTTAATTACCTTACTGCAGAACAAAGTTTGGGTACAGTTATGGAATTCCACTAATGAAGGATGTCCACGACCACCAATGAAGGTTCTGTGGTCTGTGAGACTTACCGAATTTCTGGCTTATTATAAATTATCTGCTTAAAGAAGTATAGAAGATGAAAGTTCCAGAAGGAAAGCTTGCAGGTACCTGTGTACCTTACTGTATGGGAAAAGCAATTTTACTGAAGAGTTTTCTTATCATTTTAAAAAAGCAAACGGGAAATAAAACAATTCAGGAAGGTAAATATAAGAAAATAGGTGTTATAGAAGAAAAAGTGATAGTAACCGATTGCTCATAAAAATAATTACTTACATAAAACTTATTTCAGCCTTTAGCTCATCTCATTTAGTCTTTACCAGGCTAAATACAGTAAATTGAAAACTTTAAATCTAGATTTGAACCCAGAAACTTTAATAGACTATCAATATTCGAGCTATTTTTATTTATTCAGATGACGTAGGGACTATTTACTCAACTGTCTATTTTCAAGGTTTATTTTTACAGGGTACGTACAGTATAATTGAACCAAAATTTGTAATATGTGTCTATGTGACAAATTTGAAATTTCACTCGTGAAACAACAATAAATTTCTAATCAGAACTAACACATCTTCTATTCCAAAAAAAAAAACAAATTGATGTGATGAATTTGACATCAAAAAGTACTATTCTTTTTTTTCGCGATTAATTAATTATTCTGACCTCAGCATACTTTGATTATAATAAAAATGTATACTTCTCCTTTTTACAACTTTGCTGCTCTCAATTTACTTTAAATTAAAACCAACTCAAAAATTAAATAAAAAATATTATTTATAAAGTTTAGAATATTGCAGCTCTAGTAATAATTCAATTGTTATTTTTGCAGCTAACTCTGCGGTTTAGTGGTTATCAATCTATTCTGAAATAGTAGTTGCTGAGGAAATAACCTAGAATGGAACATATAGTAGCTCAGCTCCATCTTTAGTTGTGGTTGGGATTTCTCTAGACCATATCTCTTCATTACATGCTTTACTATGAATATCTTGCATGAAATTTATCAATAATTTGGAGAAAAAATCATATATTATTTTTTAATCAGCAAGCAAGGATTCTTTTTAATTTCAATGTTTATGTAAATAAAGTAATGAGCTCAATCAAGAACATAATTAATGTCTATTTTTTATGGATCTTGAGCATAGTAATTGTAACAATGATTGCACACTTGGTCAAGGATTACTTTGTCTAATGAAATGGCTGGCAAGTTCCTCTTGGTGCTAAACCAGCCTCTATTAAATCTTCCTGCCCTAAGCTTGAGATGACAACAGTTTTAAATCAACAATAATTAGGAGTTATACCTAGATTTACCTCTTTGATCACATAGATATATTTCTTTTTCTTTAGGTATCGTTATAATCTGTTTGCTAATGAGAAATCATTAGATCATTCGGCCATTTCATTTATTAATCATTGATTTGAGTAATATGCTCCTTGAATTGACCATTACAAACATCACTGCCTGCTTTTCCCGTGATATGGCATCTTATTCTCTTCCCTTACTTTAAGGGTATACTTTAAGGGGGGAGCCCCTGCTCTTCTTCCTGGGGTAAGATTGGGTCCATCAGCTACCCATTAGCCTAATGTGACCCGCTTAAGTAATCAGTCCCCACACTAGTTTCCATCTTCACACCTTGGGAAGCACAAAGTCAAATGTCAAAAAGGGTAAGCCTAATAAAAAAAAATGTATATCTACATCTACTTCTTTGATTCAATGATATGACAACAATTCTATTTGTTGAGGAGTTATAATTTTTTATCAAAAATTAGCAAGTATACTTATTAAAAATTAAATCAATCTATATTCTTAATGAGTTGGCCAAAACCAGCATTGAGTACAAGAAAATGTAGTCAATTTAATGATGATAATTGTAGCATTAGGTGCGTTCCCCTTGACAACAATTTTGTTTATTGGTAATTTAGCGGGCTGTGGGTTTTCAGTGATGTTGTCAGTAAAACATACCTCGTTTTCTCTTTCTTATGTAATACTCAATAATTTCTATGTACTAACGCTATTGGTAGCTCATGGTAACATTACCAAGTACTAATCATGCTTATAACCTGGGTTGTTTCCCTGAATAACAGGTTGCAGCATAATGAGTACATTTCCAAGTACTAGTACCTAGAAATATACTACTATATAAAATATTCCTACTATTGCAGGAAGACAAAACGAGGTATTTTTTATTAAATCAGGATTGTCTTTGTTTAATCAAATGTCAGTCAAATCTGAGTTTGAAAATTCCTCCTGAAGGTCATTCAGGTAAAGTGGTTAACTGCCCCTTAAAATATTTGGTGAGAAGAACCTGACAGTGATACGGACCAAGAAACCATGTATGTTATACTACTGTGGTGTTTTTTTTTTTGTTTTTTTTTAAGTGATGACTCAAGTTACAGCTCTTTACATAGTTGACATCACACTTACATAACCTTCACTTCACCTTATTGTATGTAGCAGCTGCTCTTATGATAATGAAGAAAAACAGATTTGTAGGCTAAAGAAGTTGCTTTGGAACTTGTCCGCCGTTATGATTCTTTCAACTTGGATGACTCTTACAAATCCACGGACAGTCAATGTTCTGGGCGTGTATTTGCCATCTTGAAGCATCCCTTCACGCATGTTCGACCCAGCCATTCTCTTTATATGCCACTACTTGCGAAATTATTCTCATCAAGGTTTATCTCTGAAATTAAAATAACAAGTGGCAAAATAGATTGACCGCTATAAAAGTTTGTAGGGTAACACTTAAGTGTACCGGTTGAAAAGGTTATCATTTTTCTGGGTGGCCAAGTATTCACCGTCTTATTCCAATTTTGAAATGGATGGTCGTTTTATTTTTATTTAAAATTTTTAAAAAATGTATGTGTGGTACAATGTATAGTCAAGTGTGTGATTTGTTTGATATATCACTGCATAACTGGTACAGCATATATCATCCATCACCTTTTTATGTTCACTAAGCAAGGAATCGGCCCTTTCATTCCTTTTTACGCCACCCACAACTTCAACAGGTTTTCCATGGAAACTGGTTTACTGGACATTCTCTTTCGAATGCTGTTTCTGGTCTCGCACCCGTTGACATTATGCCTGGATTACCTTCGACTGTGGGCCTTTAGTAGGAGGGCACAGTTATCGCGTTACTCGACAGTTTTGAGAATTCCCTCAAAAAGGAAAAAGCGATCCCTCAATTATTATGGATAACATTTATAATATTCATATAGAAACTCCTACTTCAACCATATAGTAAAGTACATGAATACAAAATTTCTGACTGCTATATACTTCAATTTGATTTATAACATAGGTCGCCAGTAGTCATAGCTAATTTTTACAAACCTTGGCATTTGGGGCTTGAAATGGGTCGTTGTATATCCTCGAGGAGTTAAACCGATTTTGAAAATAATTCATTGAATAGTTGAGCATGAAGTACTGTTTTTTTTAAATGTTTGGGATTAATATTCAAATAAATTGGAAATGTTACTTCTTATTTCCATTGTTTCCGCTGTGAAGACAACTGTTTGTTACCGATGAAATCACGTTTTCGAAACAGCATTATCATCCTTTTCGATACATTTTTTTATAATATAGCAGAAAGTATCAGTTATACTACATTCACTTTATTAGTTCAGTATTGAACATAATTAGGCCCAAAAATATTGTTATTGATCCGGTTGAACGAGCAAAAGTTCACTAGTTCAGATTAGCTTACTTGATCTGCCTAGTGATTTGTTACTAAGGCTATTTTGATATTTATGATTCAATTTCTTGATAATTGACTTTTGTTTTTATTAGTTTAATTTTTAAGACGGATACTCTACGGTCCCAAACTATTTACCATAAAAGTTGAACAGTATCCGACAATTTTTGGTAAATAGCTAAACGTTTTGAGAAAGTATTGATCTGCTATTTCAAAATAAGACGAGTCCAGAGATGTTTCATGAAGGTTGAACAGGTTCTAAATCATTCATTTACGAAAATGAGCGGAATGGGTCTGAACTAGTGAACTTTTTCTCGTTCAACCGGATCAATAACAATATTTTTGGGCCTAATTATGTTCAATACTGAACTAATAAAGTGAATGTAGTATAACTGATACTTTCTGCTATATTATAAAAAAATGTATCGAAAAGGATGATAAAGCTGTTTCGAAAACGTGATTTCATCGGTAACAAACAGTTGTCTTCACAGTGGAAACAATGGAAATAAGAAGTAACATTTCCAATTTATTTAAATTTTAATCCCAAACATTAAAAAAAAACAGTACTTCATGCTCAACTATTCAATGAATTATTTTCAAAATCGGTTTAACTCCTCGAGGATATACAACGACCCATTTCAAGCCCCAAATGCCAAGGTTTATAAAAATTAGCTATGACTACTGGCGATCTATGTCATAAATCAAAGTATATATCAGTCAGAAATTTTGTTTGAATAACTCTATTAGATTACAATCTATTATAAAATGATTAAAAAATCTTTAAGTATGAATAAAACGTTGTCTATACATTTCTTCTCAAATATGTTTAATTTCACATGTTAACCAGTATGAAAGGTTTTTGTAAGGCAATATACTCATGGGATGTGTTTCGTATATCAAAAACGTTTTTACTTATAAAACTTCATATAATATTCAAGATTTCAACTGTAAATAACTTGGTACATTTCAGGGTCTTGCAGGGCAACTACTTTTATCACAACTCACTTCAGTTCACTAAGGTTCAATGTTTAACACTTGTGGAGAAAATTTACTTTGTAACATATGGTGTCCTTGAAATTTATTGCTCTCATACTTCGTAACATCTTTTCTATTTATCTACATTTACTTTTACGAGACTACATTTTTGTGTTGTTGAAGTGTCGTTTTATATTTTTTTTGTTTATTGACAACTACTTGGACTAAACATATCACCGAATCTATTACATTCAAACAGTTCAGTTCGTTTGTGAAAGAATAATCTAATCTAAGGGTTTGGACGTTTCCTGGTTCCCACAACGGGATTCTTTAGTCCCGTAGGAGTCTGTGAGTACAAAAAAGAGGGAACTCCTGGCCAGTGGGAACTACCTCGATTGGCCTTCGACGTCTTAAAGAATCCGAAACCAATAGTTGAAAACGCTTTAACGATATTTCACGCACCCTTCGGTTGTATTAACATTATTGATATGATTTATTCTAGATATTAGATCCATTATTCTGAAACTTTATGATTATATATTCAAAGCGCTTATAATGACGTACTATTTTTAGCTTTCGACATTAAAAGTTAAGCCGAAGAAAGTAATAAAAACAATAACAAGGTTTAATCTAAATGAAATATATAAAGAAAGTTACAAGCCTTAATTTCTTTTGTATTTAACATATAAAAATCTATAAGATTTAAATTTGCAATTTATGATAGTGGAATTATACTCAAAAGTACGCTTGTTAGAAAATCTTACTAATTACTACTTTGTGAGTTTATTGATAGTCGTGAGTATACAAATGAGTTGGTGCGTTTAAGTTTAAGTTAAGTCAGGCATACATCTTATGTCCAAACCCTGTCCACGAATAAACTTGCTGAAAAATTAGGAACTCATTTTAATCAACCCAAGCGGATCTCTTAGCAAACGTTTCAACTCTGCTAATTTGATTTAATTCACTGAATAACACAAAACATGTTCATAACTGACTTTAATTAATTATACTCAAAGTACTATAAGTGCTTCCTGTCAGTTACATAAAGTTACTTTAGATGATTCACGATTAAAATAAAACATGCTAGTCTATTAGACCGATTTCCGACTCCAAGTGACGCAATGTTAGTATACGAACAAATTGATGCTGTGTTAGCTACAACCGGTATCAATATACATAGCTTCGGATAATATTCAAGTACAATAGAACTTAATTAACATAATAATGCAAGATAAAATTGATAAATACAACCTGCAAATAAATACTTTCAACAAAACTGTATGATAACTAGGCATAGTCTCGCTTCTATTAACTTCACCGGAACCAATGTCAATAAAATAAGTACTTTTATTATTTACGAATGTAGCCTTGCTCCTCCTTCATTGTTGATTGAGAAGTTAATATTCCGTCTTCTTGAAGGCAAACTACATTATTAATAAATTGATGTGAAATTTTGACTGCTCCAGTATTAAACCATTTGGCTCATCAGTGTTAAAGCTGCTTTAATAATTAATTACTGACCTCAGTCAGTGCTAAGATATTTCTCTAGACCGGATTTAGTCAAAGGCTTTGATCACATGAGATAAAACTGCTATAGCGAAATGGTAGGTTTATTTGTTGAGCTTACAGAAATATGTGCCTGATGTTTTTGTTATCTAGATGTAGTAATAATTCGTTAAAAATTATCTTTATACAACACATGGCATTTCAATAACTGACCTTTGATAATTTGACTTATCAGAAATGTCTAAAAATTGCTGTTTGTTTTAAGAAGCCTCAATTTAAGTAGTTTTATTAGTGTATAAGTTGCCCTATGAGCAATTTTTTATTTTAACAGGACTGGTAATTCAGGTTAAATAGAAATGAATAAAAATGATTTATTTGATGTTCGAATAGGATCTAGAGTTAAATTGGTGAAATTGGAATTGCTAATGAAATTCATTTCCCCAGAAGTTGAATAGAGGCTGGAATTGACTTCGGTTGATTAGCTTTGATAGCCTAGTCAACCATCTTTTGACGGTGGTACTTCAATAGATCAAAAAAAAAAAGGACCTAGTTGAGATTTTTCACTTGCTTCAAAAGCTCAGTTTCTGCAAAATGGGTGATAAGCTACTGGTCCAATCACACTAAACGCACAACGTGGTTGTTTTTTTTTTCCAAAATCGGCTTAGGTTGATAAAAGAATCAATTTTATCATACTTCCTTATGTGTGGTCAATATACATAGCAATGAGATTATTGAATGGCGGAGGCTAGATGTACGCTGCTTAAAACATATTTAACCACTTTCCCCTGCATAAAATCTGTACTTAAACACTTTATACTTACTAAAACATAACCATTACACTGACTGAAAAATAAGTACATTTTTGAACATAAACCTTATGTTTATCTCATAATCATAATCACAAAAGCTAAGCATAATCATTCTTCACAACTCCTAATAGACATTCATTTTCTTTTAAGCATAAGACATATAAGCAAGCAGTCAATTGAAATTATCCGATGCCGAAATAAGTTGGCCACGTTTCGTCCGACTATAAGTGTGACGAAATGATTGTTACACGTAGGTGTATTAATGGAGTTTAATTGTGAACATATCCTTTGTAATTAAAAGGCCCGGACACCCATTAAAAAACTCCTCGATTTACCTATTTTGGCTGCGGTGAAGGAATCGTTAAAACTTTCGAAAAAAAGAGACTTCTGACAATCGATGGTCAGTCATTCGTCCGACTTCGCTTGAGTTCTGATTCACTACTTTTTTTTGCTCAGTTCAATCGGACTGCGAATTTCTCCGAGATCTGTTACGTTGTCGAGTTGACGTATTACATGAGCTTTACAAGAAGACAATGACAAAGATTTTTTTCTTATCCGTACATCATAGCTATTATTGTTAACATGTAATTCAAAAACTTAACGGGTAATTCACGATTCGGATAGAGTTATTCGCAATGATTACTGCCAAATTTATTATTTTATATTTCATGATGCTCATCGTTTCGCCGCCTACCTGTTTGGTTTTAAGGATTATTTGACAAAGAGGCATGAAGTTTACTCTTGATGACCCGATGACAATAAAAAATCGCGTTATTTGAGTATTTATAACATAAAGTCTTTTGGACTTGAAATAGTAAAATTTCTAAATGTTCATTAATTAATTGATTACCTGTTAATTAAACAAAAAAAACCTCTCAGATTATGATAAGTACGGTATTAAATGAAACATAGACCTCAACGTCGTGTGTACAATAACTTAATTAATTAATAATTACCAAATAATGTATAATGGGATTGATTGAAATGAAAATTTGGTAAAATGATGATTATTACAAGACGATTTATTCTTGAAGGATGTTGTTCTGGATACTTGAAAATAATGTTTTTCGTATATTCATGTTTATGATGTATTCATTTTTTTAAATAATTGAGACTTGCCCTTCCCTGCTTATATACTCTCGTGATGTGAGCGGCGTGTTTACTATGGCTTCTACACCGACCATGCTGACTTTACGAAAAAAAGTATAGGAAATTATAGAAAATATCCTGTAGCTGAAGATATTTAGTGGGTTTTTTTAACATAACAAAAGGCTAGAAGCTTTATAATAGTGTATATATTATTATTAGTATTATAAAAAATAATATTATGGGAAGTGTCTCAGTAGCAGTTTCTTAAAAACTTAAATATAATACTTCATTCTTTTCGTTTAATCTCAGTGCTTAAATCGCCGTTATACCTATTGTATGTTAAAACACAAATATTAACATTCATAAAAAGTTAATGAAATTGCCTGAAACAACATGAAATACCCGATTTATTAAATAGCATTGCACTTTTTTTAGTATTACCTTATTAAATGTTCAGTTGACCGCAAGGAAAAATATAAAAAATTGTCTACTATATTTCGAGCAGGGATTTGAGAAAATATTATAAGTTATTTTAATCACACGTCATTTTTTTGTTTCGCTCTGTTGTACATCAGCCAAAACCAAATCATCATATTTTGAGCTTTTAAGTCTATTAAATCATTTTTAAGACCACTATCCTGCACATTCTGCTGACTGTCCCCTTAGCCGAATAAAATTCGAGCCTCTCCCCCCGGACTCTGGAATAACAATGATAATATTACAATGATGGATAATGATAATATAATGATAATGAACAATGATAATATGTATGATGTGATATTAAACAGCTACAGTCTACTTGATGGTACACCCAAATGGGATCTCTTCACGGGTCTTCCATGTCCCCGTACGGCTTCCTCCCCACCTCGAAATCCCCTACCGCCCGTTCGCGAACGATAGCTTTCAGTCTGGTCTCGACGTTCGTACGGATATAGTCTATCGCCTTCGCACATCTTTCTTCGTCCGCGTTCAATAACCGATTCATAAAACGGGATTTCGAACCGTCCTCTTGAGTGTTAACCGGCTGAATAGTTACGGTATCACTGTTTGGTTTTGGTTTTAAATTTTTTTTTTTTTTTTTCCTCTCTCTCTTGTCCTTTTGTAGTGTTGATTCAGTTATACACGCGTCAGTAGTTTTCGATTCGAGTGTTTGAAGTCATGAAGCTGACGGACGAAATAGAAAATGGTGAGTAATGAGTTTACTTTAGTATTAATAATATAGACGTAATAATTCATACCAAGGTGTTGTACTAATACATTTTGAAAAGTGATTACAAGCGATAAAACACTCATATGTTATCTCCCTTTCGTTAGGAGTGCATTGAAATTTACTTAAAACATTAATTTTGAACATTACCACGTTACATTACTTTCAAAACGGTAAAATAAATGGGTTTCTATAAACATTTGATAATTTCATATGAAAGCTTAAGATAAAAAGCCAACATATAAGCGGATACAATATGTCAAATATAAAATTTGTGTAAAATCAGGAATTATATCGGTTTTTTACTTTATTTTTCAATTTTTATCTCATATTTACTGAACAATTTTCATTTCTATGAACTGTACGTGTAAATAATTTTTTTTCACTATTATTCTTTTAATCTTTTAACCAGCCTCATTATAAAACACGTGGAATTTTCGCTGTATAAACAGTGTGCGGATTACGTGACGGAATACAGACCTCAAACAATTCGAAGACCATTTACATTTATATTAATTTACCCGTAGAAACGTTTTCCATCTCAAGGATTTAATTTTTTCATAGCGCTTGTATTTTGCTTCCGGTTAAATGATGCCAGTTAGATTAAGTAACTAGCCTTAAAAAAAATTTTTTTTTGTAGCACATCAATCTTCCTGCAAAAAAAAAGTACCCTTATTACTGGTCTTACTTTCAAAACCCTTGCACCACACTGCGTCCTTGGCATTTCGCAATCTAATCTGTTTCGAAAAAGTCATCTTTATAAAAGTGGTCTTGCAAATTTGTTGATGCTTTAACTCTTTCTCTAGACTTGATTTCCATACTTATAATTATCGCAAGTGATATAGAATTTTATTAATTTGAAAGTCGAGAGAAGTTAACAATCATTTTCCTTCTTAAATCATAGATATTCCGTTCAGTTGTTATTTTTTTTTTTTTAAATTAAGATTGCCTTGAATTAACTCCTTATAGGTCAGATATTTAGCTACAATGAAGCACTCCAAGTTGGGCAATTTGACCTGGCAAGCATTCAAAGTTCGAAAACTTCCCTTTCTCCGGAAGATTAATGAGAGGGAGGATATCTTGCGTTGCATAAGGGCACCATTATCTCTCACAGGAGTTAGAAACGTGGTAGAGCGTGTATTATAGCTCGTGGGGCTTCTGTGTCCCTCATTCTGTTTTTGTGCTATGCGTGATAATTCAGCATTTCCACTCAACTCGCCAACCGTCTTGTAAATTACATTTACAGTTTAAATCAATTCTCCTATTTGCCAATGATTCTAAAATATCCAGGCTACCTATCTACTTAAAACGAGAACTATACCTAATCAAGTTGCTAGGCAGGTAGTTTACGGTTTATGTCACAAGCGTTGTTAAGATTAGATAAGGTTTATCTTTAATAAACATATGGTTCGGAATGACCATTTTTTTTTTGTTTTATTGAAACGAAATACCAAATTCAAAGTAAAATGTAAGGGAAATCGTCATTATGAATTAATGAAAAAAGAAAAAAAAAATTGTCTTTCCGATGGCTTGTCAAAGTGATGGATGCATTTCTATTGTCGGTAAATATTATTTTAGCGGAATTGTAATCGGTTTTAATAATGTAAAACTATCATTATTCTAACAAGTATGGTTTGGCCGGTTGATAGTGGTGAGGCTAATGCGCATGACTTTCCTTCAAGGGCCCCTCCATCATTGCTCCATAGCTCCGTATTTTGAGAAGACTTGGCATCTTGATACCCCACACACTAAATCATTTTATTAGACTGCTCGCTTAAATAGTTTTGCCGAAAACACGTTCAGTAACTAAATCACTCGTGACTTGACTAAATTTCTGGTCTAGTTTGAATAAGCTAGAAAATATTACCCTTACCGCCGAGTTCCATAAGAATCCAGCAATAAAAGTGGTTATCATTAAAACTACAATCGACTGGACGCGCGTGACCACGAACTGTGATTTGGATTATGATAATAATACGGTCACTATCGTTTACATTCCATCATGTTTTAATCATTTACTGATCATACTAAACATCGTAGACAATTCACATAAAATTAATTAAAAATGATTCATGTCAAATGTACTGCAACATACAATTAAAGGTTTTGTCATGGTTGGGAAAACGATTTTATAAGTAGTTTTAATGATCCTTGATAGTAATAATCCATTAAAACCCCAGCACATTACACTATTGTTCAAGATGTTGAGCTCTATAATTAGATTGGACTACTTAATATCTTATGTTATTGTATGTTATTATTAATTAATAATTCTTACTTCATAAATTTTTGCCTCTTCAGGGCGTTAAGAAAAACTTTCATGCAAATAATGTCGATATCTTTGTTCGGATAACCTTTTCAATACAATACAAATGTAGTTATTTTTATAACTAATTAATTTATTAATTACTTTTTAATATTTTTCATGGTGCTGGTTTTATTATTAGAGCTATCGGTGCATCTCAAATGGAGCAACCATTAAAAATATCAGACCTCTGAAAAAAAAATAATATTGTTTGAGTTTATGTCGTGAACAAGACGTTAATGAGAGTTTTGATGACATTTCGTAACTATGGTTTGAAAATAAAAAAAAATTTCATGTCTTCTTTATGCCCTGAGGGACCTTCATGTAATAACTCCCCAGCTTTTGAGAGGGTGACTAACAAATCCTGCGACATAGGGTGAAAAAATAAGAGACTAAAAAAAAACGAACGGAAATAACATATTATTCAACACCTTGGATAGCTTTACATTCAAGATTAACCGTGGTTAAGAACAGTAAACTTTAGTTAATTGGATTGGAGCTTTTAAAAGTCAACATAGCCTACACGTGTTTTAAAAAGTTGTTTTAGCTTTAAGTAGTTCATTTTAATGGGGGGTTTTTTCCCCTGGGTAAGTTATTGAGAAATGACTCTCGAAGTAAGACATGGTTTAGAGCATCAATAACCCTTTGGGTTGACTAGCTCGAGAGCAACAAACTATTAAGGTGGAAAATATCTACAGCTAACTTGCAGTTATTAGCTACAAGCAAATTCAAATGGTTTACTTAACGTTTTGTCTTTTATGTATTCTGTTCTGTAAGTCCTTCCCACAACTTGTTTATTTCACGAATTGCGGCTCTCTAATATGTCTTTCTAATTATTAATTGTTTATTTGATAGTTTTAATTCATTGAATTTTAAGATTCATCTTGACGATTAAGTGTATCGTTTGCCCAGCTTTATCAAGTAAGTAAGCTAATTAATATCCGAGGAATTATCAAATATGGTAATGATTGTGTCCGTTCGCGTATAGAAAGTGAAGGACATCAATTCGACCAACATGGACCGGTGTTCCCCGCGCCTTAAATACGACGGCGCGCCCATTTCTTTCACTTCCATGAGGGCGGGAGTCGATTCTACAAACTAAATATGGGGAATACAATTTATTGATCATTCTCAGAATTATCAATCTTGAAGATTTCACAAGTGTGTTTAAAAATGTGTGGTAATCCAAGTTTTAATTTTGCGGCGATTGAACGGAAACCACGAAAATGTCTCATCGGGTGGCTACCATATGCCCTGTTTACTGCAATCGGTGCTTGGGATTTATTCCGAAGGAGACCATTGGATAACATTTAAGTTGCCTCATAAATCTTGGTTTGTTATCCACCGAAGCCAGTAATCAGTAATCGACACAGAGACATGAAATTTTACCAAAGTAAAACATTTTATGATCCAACTGCAGAAACAAAATTGTCGAAAAAATGTAAAATACAAGGTCATTCCGAATAATAATATACAATGCTCTCTGTGACTTTAGCACATCAGCAAAAAAAAACGATAAATTCGAAAATATTATTGCTTTTGTACGTGATCATTGTTTCATGCAGCTACTAAATTTATCTGGTTCATGTTATAAGTTTTCTAGTTCAATTGTCTTACCTAGAGACATGATATGGAATGAAAGTTCTGCTTGCTGTCTCGATCGAAGATTTACCTCTGACTAAATCTTAGCTATATTTTTCTATACTTTAAATATTTTATCAAAAGTAGCCTTATAAATATTGCTCAACCAAAAACCTTCTGCTCTGCAATAATCCGATAAAAACAAGTTGTTCCGTTGGTCAGTTGCCTCGTACATACCGACAAACGAAAAACCATGGTCACGTACCGCGAAGTGTATAGTCCCCCTTCGTGCATGCCAATTAATTCCTTACCACGGCTGTAGCTTGACCATATCAACTTTTTTCGACGAGTGTTGCAGCTGTAGAACAATCACCTTCGATGCTGGTTCACTTACACTAAGCTTCATCCCAGAACTAACAGACTCGCTGGCGACCTGAGGACGCTCGGTTGTTTACCGTTAGGACGTGCCCCCAGTCACACTATCTGCGATGGCAGGCCATTGATTGTTCCACAGTTGTGCATTTCACTGCTCCGCTGATTCAAACCTCTCCTGCCGGTAAGGCCAATTACTTACTCCATTCATCCGGCCAAGTGGAGCATGTCATCTACTAGGATCAAGCACATTTCTTTTCACCTCTCAATGATGGCCATTGATTTTTTTCCGTGGCAAAAACTTTTTCTATTACGATTAGCGGTTTTCCCAACTTTGTTTTTTAAATCCTAGTTAATTTTCTTGCCTGAAGGGTGAGTCTCTGTTTTTAAACAGTTACTGCATGTTCTAAGATCGCAGCCATAAAAATTATTCAATGGATTTTACATGTTAATGCTATATTCCACTAAATATCCAAGTGCGGTGTTTGTGTTATAGTTAAAACAACAGGAATTAAGAACAATTTGTATTTTTTTTATTTAGTTTACATTTGATTTTGTCTTGTATGTATGACATTCTGACATTATGTATGTAGCTGTTATCTGGTAACAATTGGATGACTTTGTCATGTGTCGGATGTATTGTTGCCTGCACTGTTCATGCGTAGGATTGGATGCTGGTTTCAACAGTTTATTTCCACATGTTGAAGCAGTTAGCAGTGAAATAGTAAATCAGTGTATTGTTTTGTAAAGATAAAATGCAATGCACGCAGATGACAATACAATAATCATCTTCCAGCAGTGTCTCTTGTTGTCCAAAACGTCGTTTAATTTTATTTCATTTGTTCAAATGTGATATTTCCAGGTTAAACATCTACTAAAGTCGTAGGCATCTTCTGCTATTGTTATTTTACTTTATGATGCCATAATTTCATTCATATATATTTTCATATATATTCCTTTATTGTGCTATAATTACAATCTGCCTTATAAGGCAATAAGTAATTAAGATAAATGCTCTCATTCATACCATATTTATAGGTCATATATATTTAAAAAAAATAAAATTTAGATAATAATATATGTGAACTTTTTGATGAAATGTTTCTTAGTTTTTTTTATAGCGACCTTAATTACTTATACTGTGCTCTGGTATTAATTACACTTAAATCACGTCAAAAGATGCCATGTTATATCATCATAGTTAAATGGAATTATGTAAACATTTAGGATTATATTAAAGAAAAATATTACAATGCATTAAATATGCAGTATACCAGATACTATGTGGCTTAAAAACCTTTTATTGGATGTCATGTCAGTATCTAGCCTTTCCTGACTCTCCTGGTTGGCCTAGATGTACATAGCATATGCCGACATTCGGTCCCATGAGGGAAAATGAACAGCCACTTGAACCAAGAAGAACTAAAAAACAAAACGATGGTTGGATGGATCAAACAGTGGACATCAACGATAACTATTGATAAACCGTCTTTCTAGCCCAAAGCTGTAGTGAATAAATACCCTAAGACGAAATAAACCAAACAAATTATAGAGCACTAGTTAAATCAGATAGGACAGTACTTATGTGTGCTTCTTATAAGAGAAAACATCGCTATGGTAACCGCTAATTCGTCAAATATGTTAATGAACACTTTCCTCCCTCGACAGTTCCTTGACTTCGAAAACCGGTTGAGTTATGTGTTCCGCTGGCTGCGCGCGATATCTTCAATGCAAGTTTTTTTCCATAGCCGGTAGAAAGTCTTAATGGAAAATATATAAGACTTATGCAGACGTAACTGGAATTTCAAAGAAATGATTTCGATCCAAACTAAATGTATACTCCAGACTTACATTTCATCGTGTAGATTATGATGTTTAGTTCCTCTTGAGCTGAAACTGTCAAACTGAATCGATTATTGTTTTAATCAGCTGGTACTGTCCAGGAAACGGTAGTTTCATCTTTTCGCAACCAATCAGTTTTCACGCTGAATAATTTCCTGAATGCGGTATCGGCCGCCTGGTATTAAGTAACCATTCCATCATGGGGTATCGATTCATTTTCTGGAGGAACGGAGATCCTCTTCCTAGGTTTTCTAAGATGACTGAATATGCAATATACTTACGCGATCTCGTAAAGGTAATTGACCCATTGTAGAAGTTAACAGAAATAGGTAGGATACTGTTACCTAACCGGTTAATATTAGTTTCCTCGTGCATATTTATGGTATCTTTGTTACTTACATAGTATCTGATTCAACTCTTGGCCATTGCAGTTTTTTGCCTCAGATTTCTGTTACCTCTAGAATTTAAACAACTATAGACTCGCACAATCCCATTCTAAAAACAACACAAAATGATTATAACGTAATAATTTTCTCCTTGAGAGTACTCCCACGTGAAAATATAGTTAGTTCCTAGTAATTAGTTGAATCATGGATCACTATCCTAGCCATTTAATTTCTATTGCTTAAAAGATTCTTTTACACCGATTATGAGCTAAATCCTATTTTGTTAAATATATACATACCAGATGTAAGGCAGTGACCATGTTTTTGGTTTGGTCATGGATGTAGCATAGTTTATCATATATCATACTAGGTAGTAATAAATGATTTTTTTTATTTTTCACTATTATTAAGGTTGCTTCGTCAGAGCAGTAATTTTTTTTTATATCTCCTTGTTATTAAAATTTATAGAATTCAATATAGATTCTATCTTAATTAATCTATTTATAACAGATCAATGTTATGTGTCCTGTAGCTTGGATACATTTAATACAATTTTAACAAGTTTATATTGTGATTTACGATTGTGACAAAGGTATATTGTCCATTATACATTCATTGTCTGTACATGTTTAAAAAGTGATAGTGCACACTTTATGAATAATAAAAATTAAAGCTTACTTACTAATTTTCCCCGACAGCCTGTCGACACCGATGTGGGAATGGTGGTGGGTTCATAGTGTTAAACACTGGGTTTGCACTTGATTTGTCTTCGGTAGATGAACTCACCCACTGACAGCACACCAAGTAAGCAACGGGTGCAGGTTGGGCAGTGCAGTAATTATATTGATTAAGCCTGAAGGGATCAGAAAGTTTCATTTGTTAAAAGTATTTGCGGGAAGAAGGGAAAACTTCAATGTTTGCTAACTTTTTTTTCTTTCTTACTTCTTTATCAGAAAAAAATTAAATGCAATATGTTAGGTCAATTTATAATCTCGCCCCGGCGAGGTTGTCACTTTCCCAAGGATAAGGAGAAAGAAGCAGAGATCAGGGAAATGTTTGATAGTAACAGCGGAGAGTGAGAGACAGCGCGAGAGCAAACGACGATCTGTAGGTTTTGAGGACATTTTCGCTTCAATCTCCATAAGAGGATTGTAGGGATGAGTAGTACTAGAAGATCACTTCCCATCGGATTAGGATGATAAAATACTTGTTATGAAATTTTATAAATTTGACTTGCCTGAAAATTTATTAATGAAATTGCAAAAACAACTAACCGGAATGTTTTTATTAAAAAATAGTTTATTTTTTTTTGTTAAACTATCTCAACTTATAATGAGCTTATTTCGAGATGAGGAAAATACTTTTCAATTTTAAATCGGTTGAGTAATTTTTACTACTGTACCGTAGAAAGAGGCAATCGCCCTTAATCAAAGTGGAGCATCTTCCTTCCAATTTGTTAACAAAGTTGTTAGAGTTTAACATTTAATTTTACTAAATGTAGTGTTGTGTTGTCACATTATAATGATGATAAACAGAAGACAACTGCTGGTAAGAATCGGCAACTAAGATGACGTTGATAAATGAGCAAATCTTTGACGGAGTCGAATCCAGGCAGAATTGGCAACGGTTTCATCTGTTAAATATACGTCCCGCCTTTAGACCTTTTCAAAGGAGAAAGGTCGGCTGAAAGGATAATGGCCCCGTTCATTTAGCTCTGTCCTGGGGCTCTCGCCCACTATGCCCCGTTTGGGAAAACGCTTTTCATTTAGTAAGTCTTTTCAACCTGTTATTTTTCTTTATTGCCTTCATTGATTAAACGTTCGTTTTATATTAGTTCGTGGCTTTAAATTGAAGTCATATGTAGTGAAAATATTTGTGCCTTCGTGGTAAAAAAAAAAAATTATATTTCGCATGTTGACGTACAAAGGAAGTATCTCCATATCATATGTATTCGCCATAAACGTTGTTGATATTCTTGATCCATAATATTTTTTATCTTAACATATTTAGTTAATGGTAACTGTACGTTTGATTCGAGTAATATTTTTTACATAAATTACGAACTCAATTGTCTCATATTAAATATGCATCAATGACATGTTCTATATCAATATCTAAACCTAATGGGGAAGTATTGTAACATTAAACCTGAGATAAATTCCAAGAATTTTATTGATAAAGCTTTTAAAAATCAAAGATAAACGGGCAAATATATAGATATGGGGGTCGAGTTTTTTTTCCAAACACCTCAATATTAAATCCCGATAGTTAATTTTAACGAAAGGATACACAGCATAGTAATGGTATTATTGAATGTACATTACAAATTATGGTCGATTTAATTATTTTTCCATTTTTGAAAGTACAATCGCTCACCTGATAGCTTGGGTAGTAATAGTGAGCTATGGTATATTGTCTTTCAAAAGGTAGTTTTTAAAATAAAATTAACAATTGTTAATAAAAAGGAAGCGTCCCATTGTCTGTAAACTCTCTTTTACACACACTGAATCTAAATTATTAATTTGGATACATTTTTAGAATATTAGGTTTTATGTGTGCGTGGTAAACATTTAACAGCTAATAAAGATTTACGAAAAATATTTAGAAAAACCGTTAATTTTAAAGAGGGATAATGTTCAGATATTGGAATTATTATAAAAGCTTCCTTTCTTTTATTTTAAAAATTAATTAACAACAGGAAACCGACATGAAACGAGTATATGGGGTGGTTATTAATCAAATGTTTTTGTAAAACCAGCTCGTGGTATTTAGCGCTTCAAAAAACAAACAAAGGATGTAGAAAAATAAATCAAATCCCTTAAAACAATACGAGGGCGGTCTGAACCTAACAAAGCTTTTATTTTAGCTTCTATTTCACTAGCTTTTATTTATTTTATCATCATCTTCATGTTGAGGTCGAAAACTTTTCAGACCACCTGTGTATTGCATATGTGCAACATTTAGTGAACATTTGATTGCTTTACGATTATATTTTACTTTTACTGAGTAAATGATACTTTGAATAATTAATTACAAAAATGATTTTTGAATTCCCCAAACCTATCCTAGTCTCTAGACTGTTATTAATCATTTTATGAGACTAATAAACATTTAAAGAAAAAAAAACCGAGTCTAACACCAATATTTCATAAAGAGACCGTTGAAGTTCATGGTCAACGTGCTAATAAACTTCAAGGTCAGTTTGAGAGCGTTGCCTTCTTCGGTAGGTCCTAGGCTATAATAAAATAAAACTATGGGAAATTAATAGCATTTCACGATTAGAAACGGTTTTAATTTCGCAATACCACATTGTATATCGTGAATCGCATGAATCTATTATATTTTTCATGCAATATATTGCTTTTTATTTTTATTATTCAATTATATCTAAATTCCGGGCTAGTCTACTAAATTACAGTTGAATTTTGTTTATCTATATTTATACAAATACAATTTAGTTTATAATTGTTTAAAAAAAGTAATGAAAAAAACCTTAAAAAACTTTGTTCTAATTGGGAAATGAGGGGGTTGTTCGGGAGGGAAAAGGCGCATTTCCTCGAGTAGAGGAAGGCTAATCTACGTACCTGCGCCCCTGTGCCACCCCATCGATGACGTCAGCGATGACGCGCGCAGTCGGAGACAACCACGCCGCCCCCCAGTGATGCTTGTGTCTGGGGGGAAGACTGTCGTCGGGGAGGTTGTGCCGCCGCCGGAGCCGCCACAAACTGCCGAGGATGCCTGGGACTATCAGCGTGAGTACATGTCTGTCCGTCTGTCCAAGTACCTAATTTAACATGGGATTAGCCCGACTACATTCACGGTCTTAGAACCTCTGTAGGATATTTCTACGCTTTGTGATACATAATTTATAACATTTTCATATCCTAATGGCAACTCGCGTTAAATCCGTAAATAATTTCAAATTGAAACTTCTGAGGGTTTCAGTTTTATTTTAAATAATTAAATAACCCGTTAGTTTTGAAATATTCAATTCAAAATCAATCAGCGGTTAAATATTATTACTTAGAAAAAAAATAAAAAAATACTATAGCATGATCAAGTATTTTTCCGTCAGCAAGTGTTCACATGTTTGACAACATTGATTTAGTAAATAAGCGTAACCTTCACGGGTAGCAATGTCGGAAAGCAACCTCCTCTGACTGGACCTCAGAATGGGACCGGAACACTGCAAAAACACTCGTCATTCAGTTTTTTGTTGTAACACACTCATCGGCTTGTATCACACCAATATTTCCACCAAACAACCATTTAAACAAAAACTTTACATACCGAAAACTCAAAAGTTAAATTTACTTTTTTGTGACCGTCAAAGATAATCTACCATTTAACATTATCAGGATACAATTCAGTTTATTTATTCTGCTGATAGCAATAGAAGACGTCTATGAATCTAAAAAAGAATAGATGTGTTTCTCCTAGAAACGTACTAATATGCAATAAATAAATAAAGGTTCTATTGGAATGAATATGGACTATAAAAATATTTACTTTATATCATTGCGTTGTTGATCACATTTCCTCAACCCTTGAATCCAAACAGTATTGCACAGCTGCATTTCTGGACATAGCTCAAGCTTTTGACAGGGTTTGGCACGCAGGTTTGCTTTACAAGCTCAAAACATATTTACCACAGACCTTTTTCCTAATCCTAAAGTCCTACCTTTCAAACCGCTTCTTCCAAGTCCGCTGTGGTTTAGAATGTTCTAACTACTATCCCATAAAAGCAGGAGTTCCACAGGGCAGCGTCCTGGGTCCCATGCTCTATAACCTATACACCGCTGATGTCCCCTCTACCCCCAATACCTTCTTGGCAACATTTGCAGATGACACTGCAGTCTTGTCATCCCACTCAGACCCTGATATAGCATCCCAAAACCTTCAAAATCACCTTGATGAGATCGAGTATTGGGGCAACCAATGGAGAATCAAAGTCAATGAAGCAAAATGTTCCCACATAACCTTTACCCTCTGCCGCATGTCCTGTCCGCTAGTCTTTTTAATTCGATTCCTCTCCCCGTGTCTGAGACAATAATGTATTTAGGCTTCCATCTCGACAAAAGACTGACATGGAACCCACACACGAGGCTAAAAAGACAAGAACTAAACAGACGCTTTGGACAACTGTACAGACTACTTCGAAGGACATCCTATCTATCAATAGAAAACAAACTACTTATTTACAAAGTTATACTTAAGCCAATCTGGACATGCGGAATAGAGCTATAGGGGACAGCAAAAAAGTCGAACATCAAGCGCATCCAATCCTTTCAATCATAAGTCCTGAGAACAATAGTAAATGCCCCTTATTACGTCAGCAACAAAACCCTTCATAATGATCTTAATATACCCTGCATTCTTGAACTCATCCCTTCCAAATTCATGAAATTCCATAGTAACCTATCCAACCACCCTAATCCCGTAGCACAGTCATTGCACTGCTCCACTCATCCCTATAATCCTCTTTGGAGACTGAAACGGCAGTGGCCTCGTGACCTCCTATAAATGCGCAACAGTGGGAGTCCTGGCAATGGCCAGTTTCTCCAATCATGTCCTGAGCGTATCTGGCTCTTCGTCATCCTCGCTCGTATTCGGTGGCGTGGCTGGTGGGGGACTTCCCAAGACTCCGCTTCCTCTTTCGAATGCGAGGGAGGTAACAACCATGTGGACTTGAGAGGCTCCTGGGCTATTTGTAAATGTTTGTAAATATTGTATGAATGTGCGAACGAATGATGAATTGTAAATATGGTATGAATGAAAACATTTATCTAAATGATTTATTGCCTATTAATTAAGTATTAAGGCAGATTGTAATTTCATCATAATAAAGTTGTTTATGCATACTTTATATCATTATATTTTCGGGATCAAAAAAGCTATCACAAAACAGTATTGATTATTTGTAAAAACTCAAAATAATGATGAGAACCTCCTTAAGGATGTTAATTCGGCTTGGTTCATTCCTGCAATGATAAAAAAAACCTCTTTAAAAAGGGAGGTACCTAAAAAGGTACCTCCCAGGTGCCTTTTCGTAGTGGCTCACGGATGTTCTAGGATCATATATCCATCGACGCTCGTACTGAATCAGTTTTAGTGCGAGGAAGGTCCCTAACTTCTCAAAGGCATTTAGGAAACACAATCGAAGACCATGTAGTGCCGTTGGCTCCCTACATCGGCGAGGGATTCTTGTTAATGGATGATAATATCAGACCCCTCAGAGCAGGAATGGTTAATGATTATCTGACTGAGGTTGGGATGCCACCACGGAGTCTAACAGAATTAAATCCTACTGCACACACCGGGGTAGGTCTCTCGACCTGGCCACTAGCTGGGCGTCAGAAAAAGATAAACCTGCGGTATCTGACCGTTGCTGGAGGCCTAGTCAGTGGGCAGCTTAATTCGTATTTGTTTATTGATCTGACTCCATAAGATCTTAGAAGGCTTGTGCCCCAACAGTGCACTATGTTTAGGAGAAGAGGTACAGGCTGGGTATAATGGATAGTTTACGTGGTCTTCATGTGGGGTTCACACTCGGTATCTAAGGGCGGGCGAATACCGTCCGAAACCGAAGGCGAGTGTGAACCGGAAAGTGCCCGACTGGACCACTGGGGAGCCGTCGTCTGTATTGAAGGGATCCCTTCCAAGGATATTCTAGTTAGTCTAGAAAAAAAATAACTACGGGAAGAAGCAAGGAAACTCTACTGGGAAGGCTGTGTGCCTACACTACTGCCTAGTCATCTTCGAAATTAAGGCTTTAGTGTTTGTCGGTCCGCCATTTCTAGCTAGTTACATCGTAGCTATTTGATAACGTGGTTTGGCTATTTTATCTTGCCAAATACAAACTATTGATTGAACATTAATTAGAAGCCGTACAAATCAATTATGATGATTTGCATACAATAATTCAGTGTAGTGTTTTTTATGCAAAAGGCCTAACCCTCCTGTTAGTAATGTTTGTTGTATACTCTACTCTCTAAGGTCTCACATTTCATTAAGGTCATTATTATAATAACCGAAGACTATTATGTCCCTAATCTATTTTAATAGCACATCAAAGTGTGCTTTGAATGATAATTAATTTGCGTTTCTCAAAGCCCTGGGAAGGTATTCGATATGGATGTCACTGCTGGTGATTTATCTTGTCTGACAGTTTTCTGAACCGTGCTAATTTATAACGGCTCTATCCCATAGATTATCTTATCACGTTGTTTAATTATAACTAGAAAGGAGCAACGGTATGAGGGAATAAATAATATAATTAAACACATTGATAATAAATAACTTATGGGAGGTGAACTGGCCAGTTTCACGATCCATCCCCCTCCCCTAACCTAGTTAAGTGCCTACATCAATCCACCTACAAATGACAGAGGACGAATTTGACTACTTAAAAACATTCATGAATTCCCTTTAAGATTTGCAATTCAACCGATTTATTATTATTATGGTTTGCCAGATTTCTACTGATCCCTCGAAAAACAGTCAACAAAGTTGATACCAGAGGGTATGAATGGTGGTTTTAGCGAAGAATCCCGATGTACCCCTGACCCCAGACCGTTAGCGGACTGACCTCCTTACATGCACACCTATGTAATATAGATCCGTCTCCCTTGGTCCCATGTAACCGACACCATATCCTGCAAATACTATGCGATGCACTGGTCTGTTCAGTATACCCATTCCCACAGCCATATTCAACATGGCTATGTTGAATTTGTAATTCCCAAGGCATGTTTAATATGAGAATCAGTTACTCCGCCATTTTTTTCGTCGATTAGATAGATGATTTTCTGTGAGATACGCCATAACAAATCTAGGACATTTCGGAAGGAGAAAGGACGATTTCGGTCAGTTGTTAAATAACTTAATGGTTGCTCAAAAACCTTATTACTTTTTATCGATAAAACAATATTTTATTAGTTTAACCATCTCAGTCACTTTAAATCGCCTTTTTGACAGAAAATACGTAAATAGCTGAAACGTTGACATTGAAATCGCCTGGGAACACCATGTTTCGATTATGTATAGCTCTCAAACTTTTCTTCGGCCTGAATTTGGTGCAGCAATAGTTGAGTAGAGAATAGTAATACCTTTCCATTAAAATAACCTCTTCTGATATAAATATCCTACTGGAAAAAAAAAAATTAATAACATCACTATTAAATCTGAATTACGACTTTCTACCGTAATGACTACAATTGCGTACGTGAAATACGGTCCACTTACACCCCTGATGAACACCTGTGCTGCACTAAATATTTAATCCTAACCCCCCAATTTAATGTGATATTTTCCCTAATCCAGGATAACAATTCAGTCAACAGCAAAATATCTAAGTAAATAAACTGAATAGTAAAATGAATTATTCTATATATAATGGAAATAATATAATGGAAAATGGTAAAAAAAAAAACAACTGCAAGCTTCTTATAAATTTACAAACCTAATTTATACTGCTAGGGTATTTTTTTAAGTAGGTTTATTTATAGTGTAGCTCACTTTATAATTTATGGAATATTTCATTAAATTTGCAAATTTATTGCCTCTTTTAACCTTCCTTTGCTGCTTTAAATTCGCTAGACATTTTTTTTACGTAGATTGTTTCCTACAGATTTTTCACACCTAACTCTGCATTAATGCCATATAGCTTCAGTTTAAATTCAAGGTATGTTTATATTTAGACGAATAGGAAAACATACTGGTTAAAATGATTCTGCATATGTTTAAATGACATTGACCTCATTATAACCCTGGAACACTAATGAAGGAGGTTTTCATTAAAATAAATTTTCATTGTAAGAAGAATCTTTTATGACTCGTACACTACAAATCATTAATCACTGATACCAATTATGCATCCATTAGAAAACCGGAATAGAGCCGCTTTCTCTAGTTTGTTAATTTTGTCGTTGAATAAAATAGTTTCCTTGATATCGTTTGATTATTCGCTTCTTTTTTTGCTATGAAAATGATTTAAAAACCGAAAGTATTCTAAGCAGGCTTTTAACGATTTGATTTCGTGAAGAAGGTCCGAGAGATTATAATCGCTCCTGGTTAGTGTCGGTTCACTTTCTTAGACCCCTAGGCAGTTTCCCACAAAATCGGAATGTTTTCAGTTTCTTAGTTGCCGGCCCACGGTTGAAATAGTACTCTAATCTCTACTGCCACCAATTATTTGTGCCTAGCTCAAGTTTTGAAAAAAAATTTGGCTATGGAATAATCCATTGGTTCGGGGATTTTGTATTTCACGCGACCAATGTTAATAAGTTTGACCAAATATGGCACTGATATCGGTAAGCGTGTTTTCAATGAGTCTTTTTTTAGGTGGGCCTTTTTATTTTTTGTCATCGCCGAATTTCTACAATTCCTTAAATTTTGCAGCATAATACTGTAAATTTCATCTCTAACTTACATTTATAAAGATATATGAGGTTACTACAGCTGTATATTTGATTATATTTCAAACAAATTTTGTGGGGGGGATGGGTGAATTGCAAGTAATCCACAATCCTATATGTGAAGATAATTTCTTAGCCTGTGAAGTGAAGGAAAATAGTTAAATTAATGTTTTCGAGTTG
This sequence comes from Acanthosoma haemorrhoidale, assembly GCA_930367205.1. Taxonomy (NCBI): domain Eukaryota; kingdom Metazoa; phylum Arthropoda; class Insecta; order Hemiptera; family Acanthosomatidae; genus Acanthosoma; species Acanthosoma haemorrhoidale. The sequence goes on from OV884011.1 coordinate 130,682,371, forward strand.
AAATATTTAAAGAATAAACAATGAATGAAGCGAACCGAGGTTCGCCGAAGTTCTGCCGAAGTCCGATTGAGTGAAGACGATGTGGAACAAGTCCTGGTTGAAGATACGCTGCTCATGGAGTGGTGGTTCGAACTCTACACTCTTTTAGAGTTTAGCTTCGTCATTCACAATTCTCTGAGCACCAAGAGAATAAGAGGTGATGAGGAGCTTCCTCGAAGAGCGATAACTTACAACTAAAGGAAAACCACTACTAATAGGGCAAGTTCGAGTTTTAATGCTTAGTTTAAAAAAAAATTTTAATTAGGGCAACGCGGTCGTTTGTTCGAATATTGTTCAGAATAGAATAGAAAAAAAAATATTCTGGGACGTTTTTCCCACGGGACGTCTTTCCGAAGAGTTAACTCCGCTTTGACGGTATTCCAGAACATAATCAAACCAATTACAAAAGATCTGTAAACTGAATTTGTTGTTGAAGAAACTGAATTTGTAAACTCGAGCACTGAACGTATATGCACACATTGTGACTGTGGATAAGAAGGATAATAAACTGAATTGTGTAGGCGAAAAACTAAAACTAATAACTGTTTGCCTTTGTCTTCAATTAATCGTTAAACATAAAATAAAATATGAACATAAGTAAAATATAAATTTATTTCTGCGGGCTTATAATTGCTGAAATTTCAAACTGATTTCCGAGCCTGAATGGAATGAAAGTTGAAAGTATAGGCGACGTTGTTTTCCTTCATGTATGTGTATCGTCCAATTTGAAATTTAAAAATATTTATACACTCCCTGGGCTACGCTGAGTATCTTTTTGTCAATAAATATTAACGAATAGTAAGTAATAAAAAGTAAAGTAATAAAATATAAAAATAATAAACTCATAAACTATACAAAAAATACCCAGTATCCAAGTGTAACTTACTCGCTTCTCTCAGATTTGTAAGCTTTCCCGAGTCACCCCTGTTCCAAGCTGTTTAAAATGTTGTGACTTTTTGTTCATGGGTAAAGACACATAAAAGGAATTATAAAATATTCTTAAGAACGTGATAATGTGTAGCTAAGCAAATCAATTCTTGAGAGAAGAGGTAGTTTTCTCATAGCTCAAACGAAAAGATCTTCAATTTCTGTATGACATAACCCAACTGTTGCGTAACCGATGATATTGCCTGTGAGAAAAATCTCACACTCATTGCAGGTGATCGCGGGCAAATCGTGAAGATGACCACTCATACTCACGACTTTTGTAACTCCTGCCAGTATACTGTTCTAGCTTCCTTACATCAATTTAGCTAACTTGAGTTAACATAATTATTAGTTTACGTTCTCTTTAGTGACACTTCTTAAGTTAAGTAAACTCCTTAGTGTGTAATCGTGTAGAATCTGTTTTAGCTAAAGATTTTCTCTGCGTGCTTAAACACGTTGCTTCAGTAAACTTGATAACATGAGACGGAAGATAAGACACGAGAAATTATTAAGTTCTGCCCTGTGTTCGTGCCCTTGAAATTCCTTTAGCTTATACAATATAAGGAATTATCTAACGATAATTACAATGTAGTTGGATTTCAAAAAGAAATACGCTTTTATTCAATTGCTGTTTTTCACCGACGATGTAAATCTTTATATAAACAACAACTTTATTATGATAAAAATGCAATCTGCCTGATTGGGCTATAAGTAATTGTGATAAATGATCTCATTCATACCAATTTACAATTTTCATTCACTCGCTCATTCATACTATATATACAAACAGCCCAGAGGCTCCCCAAGTCCACATGGTTGTCACCTCCCTCGCGTGCGAAGAAGGAAGCGGAGTCTTGGGAATTCCCCCACGCTCTTACGTCTGCCGCGTCTATAAGAATAAAACAGAGGCGATGGCTTGGCTTTAGAAAAATTATATTATCATATAATATTATTAATTTTTATTGTATTTATATTTATTGGGTATGTTACATATGGAACTGTTTTTTTTCTTTTTCATGTATGTTAGATTTCTTTGTATGTATCTATCTATGTGGCGGATTGGTTCATTGTTAGGGTGTGTCAGTTTTGTAGAGGATGGTGATGTTAAGGTCAACTCAACTCTATTTGTATGGGGTATTTTCTCGAAAACAAATAAATAGACGTAATTACTATGAAATGTTTAGAATTGGTCGTAGGGTGACTACGGCTGACGGATTACAGTTTACATATGTCGGGTCGTCACGAGGGGGGTGCCTAGTTACCCTAGCCCTGGTGATGAAGTGAGGGTTGATTAAGTTTATGACCTGGACAATCGTTTCATGACGGTCTTACTATCTGACTCCATATTTGATAGGTATGTGCCCCGACAATGCACTATGTTCATTCAGGAGAAGAGGTATAGGATTGGTAGTGTAGGTAGTTTGTGTGGTCTTGGAATAACGACGAATTCACACTCGGAATCTGAGGGTAGGCGAAATCCGTCCGGATCCCAAAGGCGAGTGTGAACCGGAGAGAGGCAGACTGGATCGCCGTGGGGAACACTGCTTGGTAAGTTTGCAGGGCCACGACAACCGTTGTCCACTAGGGAGAGGTCTCTCCCAAGGAGGTGCTAGATTTAGCGAGAGGAAGGCAGAGATTCCCACTAGGAAGGTGTGGGGTCTGACAACGCCGGACTAAAACGTAGCGAGGTGAGGAGAGAGAGATGCAGAGGTTTTTCATAAATGAGAAGGCCAAGTTTAAACATCAGCGCAGCCACAAGCCATCAGTCAGCCAGTCGTCAGGAGAATGAATTACAGGCCCAAACCGCAGGTCTTAAATACCCAGCTGGCTTCGTCAGTAGCCAATCAGCTTCGGTTTTATTGTACCCAATGCCAGTTGAGTATGTGGTGCCCTTTGTTCTCTGACAGCTGGTGGCCTTTTCGTCACTGATACCTGACCCGGGTAAGGGTCTCCGGCCCTCTCGGCAGGCCTGGCGGTTTGGGTCGTTTAGTACCTGCAACGGGTAGCGGGTGCCCCAGCTCATATAACTAATTGGCTTGCGGTTACGTCTTTATTGTTTACAACATTTACAATGATTTATGGTTTGGTAATGTTATTTACATTTTTTTTAATTAATTTACAATATATATGTATATAATAGAGTATAGGGTGATTTATCTTGTGTAGTTAGTGGTCGCTACAACATCCATATATCTTTACACTGCAGTTATTGACGTTCATTGTCATTTACAAGTAGTATCCGTCGATGGAGTGGCATAACCTTGGAAAACAAGGATTTTATGTGCTAGGAAAAGTATATTACTTGACTGTTCGCTCCATGATTAGGTATGTCCATTTCTTTGAAAGCAATTTTCTTCGTTGGGTATTGGACCTGCTCCCATTATTTTATTTTCCCCGTAACAGGCCTGTTAATTTATAAAACGTTATAGGGATTTCGCTAGTTTAATAATGGGAGCCTTGTATTACGGCTCCCATCATAAAGTGTGATTACAACCATTCATAGCATGAATAATTAATTTTTTTTTTTAAAAGCAACACTTCCATATTAAAAAACAGAAAGTGAGGTGAAACATTACCTTCGGCTGTGCCCTTAAAACCGTAGGGTTTAAAATTTTAATAAGCCCAGAGATACGGGAATACTGCGAGGTCCCGCCTTATAGACTCCCGTATTTTCCGGAAAATGGCCCTCATAGGTCACGTTCTACGCCCTCTGACCCCTGGAGCTTTCTGGCGTGTTTTCCAGCTCGTCGGCTCATGAATAACTTGCAGGTAATCCTGTGCTCTGGTTGGGGACTTGCACCCAAAAATAATTCATTCCTCTTCACTCGTTGGGACACAGTAATCACACCCCTAGGAAATTTATACCGTGGTTGTAGTTTTTTGGTAATTTCTACGGAGGCAGTTGTCCAGCATAGGATTGTCAATCGCCGGTCAATTACCGGGGTCGAACCCTATTGTTCAGAAATGATTATAGGAATATACAAAGCTTAGGATTTTAACCAATTATACCTGAGATAGTAATAGTTTTTACAAAATCCAAATTATTATCTCCCTTACACGTTTTGATCTTGCCATAGTTTAAAACTTAAAAAAACTGTAATTATTGACTAGTTAAAAATAAAAATATTGAAATTAATCAAAAACCGCATTTGTTTTCTCATTAAATACAAATTTGAGCTATTCGTTTAAATTGAAAAATTACAGAATCTTACAGTCTTTACATAAATCGGGGTTCCCTTGTTTAAATGTGGAAATATAACCGTTGGCGAATTATTTTCTTTACAGCAGTAATCACTACAAAAGAGTGTTTAATTAATATTTTCTATTAATAATTAATCCTGTCGGTTCAAGAAGCCCTTAATTTGATAAGTTCATCCATTCTTTCTTGTTCTTGTTCCCAACCGAATGCTCTTTGATATTTACCTTCCGCACTCGGGAATTTCATTGAATTCTTCATTAGCTACCTCCGTCGTAGCGTCTAAAATAATGGCGTTAGTAATCCCTTCAATGTTTTTTTAATTACTTCAATATGCTTGTCATTGTGTACCCTTTTAAATTAGTCTGTGTGGTCACTAGATGAGTAGGTCGCTAAGTGACAAATGTCTTGTACCCCAATGTAAACACAAACAACACCCTGTGAGTTGGTCCTTTTGACTTTCACCTTGTAAGAGGCAACTCGTCCAAAACTGCCGCTGTTACTGTCAATCTTTATAAGTATCTACACCGTATCACCTTATTTATTATTTTTTATTTAGTATAAAGCTCGACTCCTCGAACATATTTCTTTCCTCTCCATGGGACGGTGCCGTTTTAGAACCTTCCACAACAAATTTCTAATGACAGGTCTCTTCGTTACGCTGCATTAACTTTTTTTCAGCTTTACTTCACGCATCGATAGGCACGGATCATTCGTCCGCTGTGTGCATTTTTTCATATTTTGCCATAAAATCGGGCTGTCGGTATGCTCTTAGAGATGTTAACGGAATTTCTCGTTTACAATTATATTTTGTCTTATCGTTCTTATGTTTCTGATTTTTACCATGTTCTTTTGCGTGCTGCTCAGTTACGTAGCAAAAAGACTTTTCAGTATTTATTACTCACTAACCGTGTGATTAGTATTAATAATTATGATTTACGTAAAGTAACTGATGTTGATCACTCCTGGTGGGTAATGTGAATTCATAAATATTCCAAAGCAGAAAGTCAAAAGCAAGAAATAAACATTTTTGATCTGTTATCCAAAAAAAAAAAAATGCTTAAATAAATGGTCGAGGGCAATGGTTTTGCGTTATTATGTGGTGGCAATAGCCCGTCTAAAAACAAATTACGTGAATTAACGTGTAAGCCCTTTCAGCAACTAACACTGCTATTCTAGGTGCCAAAAAAATCAGGTATATCTTGGTACAATAAAATCGTTATGTTTATAAAATAACAGTTGATCATGCAATTAAGTTTCTATACCTTGGAGCCTGGGTGAGTCGTATGAAAACCGGGGCCAATAGCGACAGCCGTAGTTCCTCATTGGTCGCATCGATTGTGTTCCAACAAAGAGGCTGTGGTCAATAGTCCATGGCATCTGCATAGGGTTGTTGACTCCTGTCAAGGACCCATCATATATTAGGATTTAAGGTAGTGAGATCATACATCTGTTCATAATTTTTGTTCGGTTATTCATTTCAAGATCGGGTGCAACCTAATCATGGTAATTTACGGAGGTTGGATCTTCAAGATAAACTCACGCGATCCGACCCGAAGCAACCACATGAGTAATCTATATGAGGAGTCCGCATTCATATCTTTAACTTTTCCAACTTTTTAGTTATTCAGATTAAATGGTAGAATAGTATTTCTAGATTAGACCAATGGTTAAAAAAATATAAAATGAATTTATTGAAATAAACAACTAATGATCAATCTCATCATACCCCTTTGATTAAAAAACAAGCTACTACTTTGTTCGATTGATTTGTCGCATATTGTTCTTATCAGTCCATTTTCTCATCTCTGTGATGCTTGTAGTGTAAGAAGTTTGTAAGAGCTCATACAATTGAGTTATACAAAGATTCTCCCAAATAGCCAGGTTTAATACGTCTAAAGCTGCCGGCATTGTAATCTTGTTATATAGAATGTCTTAACAGGGCATTATTACCTTGTCAAGTTAACCGAAATTCCTTATAGTGTGAATAGGAGTAGAATGGATCAGTGTAAGCATAAACAACTGACAGATGAAAAATTGACAGTGCTGCCCGCCACGATACTTTTACAACTTATACAACCATATGTTGTCTAACCAACAGCCTGCGCTGCTTACACCTCGGCCCTTATACAGAAGGCAGTGCCAAGTGGAGCGGAAGTAGGACGGCAGGTTTTTGCAGTCCAAGCAACACTGGCAACATTGGTCTCGGTATCTAAGCTATTTCCGCTGTTTTACTTGTTCTATTATAATGGATCAACTAGTTACTAATTCATTAAAGTTTTGATAAGGTGCTCATTATGGATTAGTTGAAATAATACTTTCTTCCAATAACAAAAATCTTCAAAGATTAGTCAATAAGACTCAGAAATTTACTACCTACTGTCTATGAACTGACTAAATATGTATATTTATTACTTAAAACTCACTTGACAACTTCTAAATTTTGCTTTTCTGTTGCTATCATCATAATGTGGAATCAATCATGCACAATGTGAAAAAACAAACAGAATGTAACTTCAGTTGTCAATTTTCTTTTCTATTTCCAAAAAATGATCCAGTCGATATGTAGGCTCTATATAAAACCCCGTTGGCTACGCCGCTGTTCATGTTTTGAAAAGGCCAACACAATAATAAATATAAAGGAATTTCAGAAAATACCTTCTATGGCAGTCAACAGTAGAAATGATGTAAACATTGTAGCTAGTGTCAATAGATAGATGAATAGAAAAATACAATTGTTACTGTCGAAAGGGCTTATATCCAATTTGGAATTTTGAAAAGGAGTAAAAACGAATGAGTGAAAAAATAACATTTTAGGAATAAATTAATTTTATTCAGCTCATCCAAATCTAATTTTTTTTTTTAAGCACGTTGGAACCTATACCCAGAGAAAACTATTTTGGATTGTAAAAAAAAAAATCCGAATCCATTCTCGCTCGGTTGATCTACAGTGTGATGACCAATAATATATATTTTATAAACATTTGCCCATAATATCGTAAACTTCAAACTCAACCACCACCAATGCCCGTCAAATGGAAGCACTGCTGGACCGCCGAAGCCTGGAGACTAATGGACGTGATCGAACCCTAGCCCCCTGACGGAGACTGAAGATCTACACCCAGCCGAGAGATCGAGGCCGATCTCCCGGCCGACTCAACCGAAGCTACAAGACCCCATCTACCTGTTTAAGCAGGGTCGGCCTTCTGGCCGAGAGGCCGACTTATTTCAGGCCCCTGCCGGGGCGGGCCAGGCTTGACCTGGCCGACTACAAACCATTGCCTAGGTACCCCTAGGCTCCACCCTCGGTAGACTCTCACTACCTTCCCGATGCCACCCGCCTCCTTAAGGCATTCCACACCCTATATCCTTCTCATACATCGTTCAAATGGGGGACTCCCCTTAGTGAAAGGCACTCATTAGCCCAAAATAATTTTCCTTTATTTTTCCCACATCCTATTTTTATAAGTTTGAGCGCTAAGAAGAAAAAACCCAAAAAAAACCATAATATCAATCATTACAAACTTTCCTCCCCTAGTGGGTTTCGGTTGTCCTCCAGGATGGTCGAGGTGCGCACATAATTTTGTTTTGTTTAACCGATAGGAGTTTTTTTCCGTGAAAAACAATAGCAATGAACCTCTTAATACAGAGAACATAATATGATTATTATACAATGGTTTGTTTTGTCTTCATCAGAATGTAATTATATAAAGATTAGTAGGTTGCGATAGGATTTATCCAGAACGATTGTAACAAATACCAGGGTGCCTGTAACCATTGTTCTCCTGAGCTAATGGTTGAGATAAGCGGACTAAGAGGGAATTATCGCTTGCTGTCTCAATAGCGACCCATTTGCGGATTCGATACCCTTGTCAGCATCCTGTTCAGATTTCGGTATCGGCTCTCTGCCCGCAAACGTTTTCAGGCTTGATCGTTATCTGCCGGACACGAAGCAAAATCGAAGTGTTCGCCCACACTGACCGCGATCCCTCGCTTCCTCTTAACGAAACACTCTCTCCGGAGTGGAATGCTTTCACCGGCGTGATTTGACTCGGTTTATTGTTATATTTAATACCCCACTTGTGGTTAAATGGTAGGGATGGTGATGTTGCGGGAATTGGAACCATCCGCTGACCTGGATGTTTCTAAATCTCCTGATCCGTATTAGGTGAGCTGCTTGGCAACTGGGTAACATTATTCAGGAGTGACTGTCGTTTCCTCTGCTATGCGGATAGGATGCAAATTATGGCTAGTAGTTTGAAACGTGAACGATCAATGAAGTGAATCTCTTAATGTTGCCACATTTGCATACAGCACTCGCACTATATTACGCTATTCGTCTCTTAGTATAAATTCTGAAGATAATTTCCCGCGTTTTCCTTAAACTTTGATGGTTATGTCTAAGAGGATCTCCATACCAATTGAAGACAATTATGCAAAAAAAAATTATTTATTTTTGAAAAGTCTGAAGGAAGGCGCTCTACTTTTTAAAAATACATATAACTTCTTGTTTTTGCTGGCTTACAATTTCCAGTGCGTATTTGATGTGATTGTATGCTATTATCAAAGTGTTCCGTTTAAACCTACTTAATATACGTCAAGACTTTGACAAAGTACTGACCTAGAATCCAATGTAACATGTACACATACCAAACCAGAAACCAACATTTTTAAATCTCTTTTAAACCAAGATTCCTCAGTTCAACTCCATGCAGCAACTTTTTTACTAAATGGCAATTAGATCGTTCTACAATCCTGAAATGGTTTATTGGGTGGATGTTTTATCTCCTAAGAGCAAGGTTCTTTCGACAGAGGTCATTGTTACACCGGATCAACAGTTCAAGGATGGTATGCATTCTACCACTTTCTCATCGCCATTTTAATTTTCCAGTCCGAAGGCTTTACATACAACTCCAAACTATCAAACGTGAATTCCTAACGACCTCTGTAGATGCACCCCGATTCACATCACATTTTTCACAAGAAAAATAATTTATAACAAGTTATAGAGAAAACATATAGATGTATAAACATTGAAAAAAATAATGCCAATAGCTAGATAGAATAACTGCACTGAAAAAGCTATAACAAATATAATGAGTGGAAAGCCAATAACATCAGCTGGAATCGGTGAAACAACGATAGGTTTATGCCTATTACCGTTTTATCGCCGCAATATTGACGGGTTTTGTAACTTTTTGTGATTTCTACTCTGCGAAAGGATAAATTCTGACATTAATGGCTACTTTTTTATGTCATCCTGGGATACACGAGAAAAAATACATGAAAATATTTCATAATGATGAGTTACCTGCATGTTGGCTCACTTTGGTGGTTTTAATTGGTCCTTAAAAAATTGAGCTTTGCTGTCAGATTTATAATTATTGTGCTGATGTCAAAAACGTCAATGAGTTTCAGTACTGTCAGTATGTTGGGGGTAGTGACTTAAAACATTTTCTAAACAATCTAAAATTTTTAATGTACCTTAAATAGCATATCGAACTACGTTGTGTATATCATTAATAACATATGCGGAACTTTTATCGTGTTTGCTTCATTATAAGTAACTATCCATTAGTAAAAGAAGTCTAAATAGAAATTTCACGGCAGATCATCAAACTCATTCGTACATCTAACATTTTTTATGATTACATTAACTTTTAGTTAGATATAATAATCATAGTAACAAACCTCTACAATTAGCTTAATGAACAAATAAGTTTTTTTTACTTTTACTTGTTTTTTCAATTTAAGTGGATGGTTTATTTAAGCTGGGAGAGAGCAGGTGTCTAAGTTGCATGTGGAGATACTTTTAGGGGAAACTTCGTTCTAGTTCTCTGTGCCTAACACACTTTTGCCATTAAGCACGTATGAATAAATAGCATCTTAAACTGCCATTGGTTTAATACATTTATAAAATTTCTTCTCTCAGTTTTAACTGTAGTATTTCATGCTAGAATAACTAACTTCGCCATTTATTTAACATTTTTACCAAATCAAATTTCGAGAAAAAAAGAAAAGAAAAGTTCCAGAAAATAACCTTTTCCAAATAGTAAAATATTTGCAAAAAAACTAATTAAATCGACTGAAATATCTTTCTACTCGTGACTTCTCTTGTGTTTTCTCTCTGGAACATTTTTGAATTGTTTTGGCCTTACCGTCTTCTTATTTGGCCTAAGGGGAACCATAAGGGGAAAAATTCAGATCATTAAATTTTAAATAGCTTCTTAGAAATCTTTTTTCTAGTGAATTTTTAAAAAATAGAATGCCCGTTATTTAATTTTGACTAAAAGATATACAGGGATGTTATTCAATATGCAAAATTTTAGATAGATTTCATCATTTTTAAAACCTTAATAGTTAAAAAGACAGATTGATAAGTAATCTTCGCAAATTGGCTACTGTTCGAGCTTGGAAAAAAAATATTCAATTTTGATTGAGTGCAACCTTTCTTTTCAGTACGTCTACATAAATTTGCAATTTAAGTAATATTTTCTATAAACTGTGGCCGTAAATTCACGATAATTATCAACAACACTATATTTAACATATTCGTTTTTTTAACAATAATAAATGGTAAACTTGTTTCACCTCTCTGTGTATTGTTTTTATAGGTACAGAAGAATTTTTAGGATTTGGCGCATGTTTGAGGCAGCCCCTCCAGAAAAAATAGGGGTCGTTGATTTTGTTATCAATGTTACACTATACCCCTTCCTTTATTTATTTCCTTAAATAAGCTTAATTTTACTCCTCATTAGCTTATGGCTGACCCATAACGTAATAAATAGGTGATTCAAAACATTATATATATGTTTTAGCCTTTCCTGCATATTTTTTTTTACTTCCTACTGTGTTACTTTAATATTTATGACGGAACATGCGCGGGATTTAGTTGATGTGACAGTCACTTATAATGAATTTCATTGATGGAAAGGGGTCTTCATAGGATCACATTGCAGAGAGCTGAAAGCTTCTGACACGCCCGTTTAGCCTCACGTGGAGAAATCCCTTCTATAATTTATACACCGACTAGTATGGAACGGAGTCGGCGTGATGGCGTTCCGAAGCGTCGGGTTTATGATCACTGTATCTACCATCGGATAACGTTCTCATTCGTGACCGACCAGTTATCTGAAATAGAAAAGAAATTTCGTTCCATTCGCGAAACCTCCTTTACAACTTTTTGACCTCTTGTCCCAAGGTAATACGGCTGTATCATCATTACGATGAAATTCGGTATAAGGGTGAGGAAAAGCGGTTGTAATCTCCACTTAAATGCGGTCGGATACCTCGGGAAATTTACGTCCCAGGAAATGTCTCATGTGGGCGATTTATCTTACTTTTTTCCTAATCCCATTAGAGCTTCCGCAAATCACGGCAACGGCTGGAACATCCTTCCGGTCCATTTTCATTTCAAGCTTCATTAAAAAATGAAAGTGTCTTCTTAAACCCTGTTTTAAGGCGAAAATTTCTTGAAATATTCAAAATTTCCTTTTTTAATATGGAATTGAGTCGATTTTAGCTCAATTTTTAATTACAAACCAATAATATTTTCTCTCATATAGTTCTTTAAAATATTTAAAAAAAATATAGTTTAATTTCTTCTACGGATCCGATTATGGAGGAGGTCAATCCAGTACATGTGACGACCCCCCCCCCCCCCATATACGAATTACCCCGACTCTTTTTACTAGAGAATTTCTGCAACAAGTGATGGTTACTAAAGGTCTAAATCATTGTTTACTTTAGAGGATTTTGCTCTGGTGCTGTTTTTCTGAAGTTTCTGAGGGCTTAGCTTTATGTCGGCTAGGCTACTCGATTGGATGAGCATTTGGGTTACATAAAACAGCTGGGTTAAATACCAAAGCTAATAATTACTATAACATATGCCCATTATTTAAATATTTGATGTCTTAAAAGGAAAACTATCTAATAATTGGAAAATTTAGAATTAAGTTACTACACAGTTATTTAGGAGGCATTGTAGTCTTCTTTGAATAAAAAGATTCTGGCAATGTTTTACTGAGGTTTGCTTGTTTCGAATCTAAGTCTAAGAACAATTTCTGTTCGCTCGTTTTGGATAGCTCAGTTGGAAGATTACATGGCAGAAGATTAAGAGCTTTGAAGACTTGTCACTTCATTTTGCATACTTATATAGTTGATTATTAATTAATAAGCTTATTTTTAATATAGCTTTATTTGTCCCATAATGTGATAGGTATGTAATTTAGTGCACTGTGCTATGATGTATTTTCTTCAAGTGCCCCTCTTTATATGTGTTGTTAAATGGTGGTTCCATACTTCTCATCAGGAACTGGAGTCATCTGTCCATGGGTGTAGGATGTATGGCCGATCCGAAGCCTTACGAAGACCGATGTCCCGATAGCATAAGTGTCCCTTGCTATGACTTGGGTCTAGACAACCTTTGGTGTAAACTCTCAAATCGCTGGGAGTGTAAGATAACCCCAATCCTAGGGTTCGCCGAGTGGGCCAGGTGATGCGGAAGTGTAGGTCAAGGAGCTGCCTAACTTTCTCCACTCTTCGCCTACTGCTCATCGTGTATTTATCTTCGAGCATTTCCTGAAAATTCCCGTTTATTCGTTATTTGCCTCTGTCAATTGTCCATCTTATCTGTCCCGCTCTCACTTGTAAGATAAACTGCATCGATTTGTAATTTTTCTTGCTTCGTCGAATTATATTTTTTATATCGCTGCCATGGTTCCTTTTGGTTTTCCCCTGAAACTTATCATTAATGTTGATAACATTTTAAAAAAAAAAGAAGTAAAATCGCCGTAGCCTTGATTCAATTTTTCTTTTTAAATGAAGAATTTTCATTAATTTTTTTACTTCTTATATAGTATCGTTATTCCAAGTAAAAACTCATAAAATTACCTGTGAAATCGGAATCACAATAAAATACTTTCTCTCAATATCTTTAAATTAGCATTTATTAATATAACAAGTTATATATACATATATATATATTATAAAGTACCTATGTTAATACAAAAACCTTAAGAAACCTTAGGATTATAAAGAAAACTTGTTTCGATGATTAAGAATGGAAAGTATTAGTTGTATGCTTTATAACAAAAATAAACGTTTGATTGTTCCCAATCATATTATATCCTTGATGTAACATCAATTATTAAGATATTTTGAGAGACACAGGTTTTTTTGAAAAACTGTCACACAGTATCAATGTCAATTATTATTATTCTTATATGTCAGAACCAATGTAGGTATTGGCTTCCAACTGGTTATGAAACTAAAGAGATGTAGTTATACTAATTACTTTCTAGCATACTCCGAATCTCTCGCGTTCATTTGGCAATTGAGCGAAAGTATGAATCTAATTCGTAGGTAGGTTAATTCGTATTGCCTTGAGAAGTTTCCTCTCTCTTTTGTGCAAGTGTGTTTTTTTCATTAGTGTTTCATTATTCTTTTGAACAAGTGCCCTTGTTTTAACGCACAACTCTCGGCCCGTTCACAATGTTATTTAATAATAAAATCGTTTTTGGCTCTAAGCTGTCATGTTCAGTTAGTAAAATGCAAAATAAAAGTCTTACGATGAAAACATTATTCATTAGTTATAGCCATGAAAATAAATAACAATCGTAATTAATAAATATAACCTACACAAAAAGTGACCAACTGTTCTTAAAATTTAACCAAACAATCTTTATCTTGTGTACGTTGTTAATAAAAAGATCAATAATTGTAAAGACTGACGCTTACTACCTAAGATATAAAAATGCATACGTAAATGACTGTTTTTGAGTTTTAATACTCTGCAAAATAAACTCATTTTAAGTTCCTTTAAGTTTAAGTTCTTTGACCTTGTTCGTATTAACAGTAAATTTATTTTGGCCCACTAGCAGACATGCATAATCCATTATTTCGTCCTCCTCCCATCCAAGAAATTTCCAAGTCATCTGAAACATTCGATTACTGTTTTCATTAATATTTATTAGATTGTTTTAACATGGCGTTCCTTTCCACATTATTTACCTACAATAAGAGTTGAGGAAAATCACTCTGCTGATAAATATTCCATCAAGGTTTTAGTCAGATTTAAATTAGAAGGGTTTGTACTTTATATACCTGCTGTGCCATGTACGACTTGTCTGGACAACATCGACAGGACTGGCCCGAACCGAGAAGCGAAAAGATTATTCCAGCAGAGCTAAGTGCCATTGTCTTTCGTTTCGCCTGTGGGGGTTCTGTACCCTCGAATTACCCAGCGAGTGACAAACCACTTTTCGAGCGGTCTTGCATCATTTTCTTCTCTGGGCGTTGAAAAAAAATAAGATACCCGGTGTGCAGTTCACTCTTCGTAACCCTTGTGCTCGCGTTACAACAGAAACCTGGTATCTACACTCCATTGAAGAGAACCGTTCGAAACAACCTCTCACCCCCCGGTTCTGTTGGTTGCCTGCTCAATTACCGTTTTTGTTCCGGCTGTTACATCTTAAAGGCTTTGTGAACTTATTTCTTCTTATAAAGTTTGTTTTTATATTATTTAATTAACAGTTGTGCGATGTATTAATGAAGAATCAGATGTTCATTCGTGTGAAAGTATGGTTATTGATGGCGTGTTGTGAACGCTCCGCGATATCCTTAGAAAGCCAAACCTGCGATGGTTTATTTGTTTTTCTGGTTACATTCTCTTGACACCAATCCTACTCGTTCGTCTTTTTCCCAATGGATAAAGAAAATCACGTTCGAAAATACTGTTTGACCAACATTCGATTAACAGAAAACTTGTGTTGTACAAGCTATGTGATATAATAATATTTCATTGAAAGTAGGGATAAAGTAAGGTTTTGGTACTGATTTCTGTGCTCTGGTTTAAGGCAGGGAGGGCTTTTCTAGATTAAATTGTTTAAATTATTGATTCCAATTGACTTCTTTCAACACAATTACAAACCTATCTCCCGTTTTAAGTAAGCTCGGAAGAGGTCTAAATCATGGCTCCAAATATACCTCAAGCGAATGAACATAAAACACAAATCATAATTAAAATAATTACTGTTTTTTTTCTTCATTAGTATTGTTCATTTCCTAATTTAATCTCTCTGATAGCTTTCACTCTCATTTTCCCTTATTAGTATTATCTATATTTTACCTTATCACCTTGGTTACAATTGTTGTATGTATTTTGTTTTTTTGTATTATACTCATTTTATTTCACCACATATGTGCCTATGCCCAATATTATTCCAGTGAATTTATCTATTTATTTTTATTTTTTCTCATTCCCAAGGGACAAAGTCCCCAAATAAAAACATTTCTCCATTTACATTACATTCTTTCAGTATGGTATCTATCTATCTATGTATATATATATATATATATATATTTCAGAAGTAGGGGGATATATTTAAAATCTCTTCCGATTTTCGAGTTTTGAGTTCTGTCCAGTTAAACTTCTCTTCTGGACAGAAAGGCGCAATATCGATCTGTATAGGATGACTAATAGTGAGTGACCAGGTAGTCCCAGTCCACGTCACCAATTGTACAACAGTCCACTTCAATCAGAGGTCTGTAACCACGTGTAAACATGGCCGTTACACCAGTGCTTATTCTGTAATAGATAATAACAAGGAAAGTTAACCCAACCATCCTTATCGAGTTTTTCTTTTCTTCGCGGTTCTTTGTAAAGTATAACATTTTATATATTTTCATATTTATACAACATTCTTTCATTTCTCTTTAAAAATCCTATTCATAAAACTACGAGTTGAAAAGCCTGTAATGTATAAATGAAGAATTCGTGTCAAACGTAACACGTCATTCCGTAACTAAACGATCGAAAACGATGACTTTTAATGACATTTTGTAATTATATTTCAAAAAGGTAAAAGCTAAATTACAAATGCAGACGTAATGATCATCTTTAATTTAGTATGATCGATATGATATTTAATTTTTTTCCTACAAAGTAATTATTTAATCACATTCCATATAGTTAGCAGTATTTATTGTGCGATCGGGCTATTAAATAATGTTCCCATGTCTTTTAGTAGAACAGGAGGCATGAAATGAGAAAAATATTCACAAAGACGAGATTTCTGTATTTAATAAAACGGAATTCCCCCATTGTCATTTAGGAATATTATAATCAAGTGTTAAATAAATTATCGAAAAAAAATGTCTCCATATTTTTGGCAAATGTTATGTATGTTATGGAATCTTGAAAACTATTTTTCAAAGAAAAACAGTTGACTGCAGCAATTGACCAAAATATTCTCTTAAAATCTACCCAATTTATCGATTTGAATTGACTGCACTCAATACTTTTTTTTTTAAATATCGTGGTTTACTCGTTTTGAAATTTACGAAGAAATTAGGAATTTTGAAAGTAGCTTAAGAAATAGGTTTTCACATAAAATTTTTTTTTTTTTTTCTTTCATAGCCCCTTTAAATTTACAGATAATTATATATAATTATAGATCCTCAGGCGAATCTATTTACAAATTATTTTTGTATTTCCTGTAGCATCGCTACATTATATACAGGTTTTGTTATTTTATACGTTTTCAAAACAATTTTATTAAGATAAAATTACAATCTGCCTTTTATTAGGCAATGAGTAATTGAGATAAATGTCATCATTCATACTATATTTACAATTCATCATTCACTCGCTCATTCATACAATATTTACAAACAGCCCAGAGGCCCCCCAAGTCCACAAGGGTCACCTCCCTCGCATGCGAAGGAGGAAGCGGAGTCTTGGGGAGTCCCCCACGCTCCTACGTCAGCCGCGTCACTGGATAAGCCAGCGGAGGCTGACCAAGAGCGCGAGAGCCACAGACGCTCAGGACATGATTAGAGGAACTGGCCATTGCCAGAACTCCCACTATCGCTTAGTTATAGCAGGTCACGAGGCCACTGCCGTTTTAATCTCCGAAGAGGATTATAGGGGTGAGTGGTGCAGTGCAATGACTGTGCTAGGGAATTAGGGTGGTTGGATAGGTTACTATGGAATTTTATGAACTTGGAAGGGATGAGTTCAAGAATATAGGGTATATTCAGATCATTGTGAAGGGTTTTGTTGCTGACGTAATAAGGGGCATTTACTATTGTTCTTAGGACTTTTGATTGAAAGGATTGGATGCGCTTGATGTTCCCCCATAGCTCTATTCCGTATGTCCAGATTGGCTTAAGTATAACCTTGTAAATAAGTAGTTTGTTTTCTATTGAGAGGTGGGATGTCCTTCGAAGTAGTCTGTACAGTTGTCCAAAGCGTCTGTTTAGTTCTTGTCTTTTTAGCCTCGTGTGTGGGTTCCATGTCAGTCTTTTGTCGAGATGGAAGCCTAAATACCGTACTGTCTCAGACACAGGGAGAGGAATTGAATTTAAAAAGACTGGTGGACAGGACTTGCGGCACAGGGTAAAGGTTATGTGGGAAGATTTTCCTTCATTGACTTTGATTCGCCATTGGTTGCACCAATACTCGATCTCGTCGAGGTGTTTTTGAAGGTTTTGGGATGCTATATTAGGGTCTGGATGGGTTGACAGGACTGCAGTGTCGTCTGCGAATGTTGCCAAGAAGGTATTGGTGGTAGAGGGGACATCAGCGGTGTATAGATTATAGAGGGTGGGACCCAGGACGCTGCCCTGTGGAACTCCTGCTTTAATGGGATAGTAGTTAGAATATTCTAAACCACAGCGGACTTGGAAGAAACGGTTTGAAAGGTAGGATTGTAGGATTAGGAATAGGGTTTGCGGTAAATATCCTTTGAGCTTGTAAAGCAAGCCTGCGTGCCAGACCCTGTCAAAAGCTTGAGCTATGTCCAGAAAGGCAGCAGTGCAATACTGTTTGGTTTCAAGGGCTGAGGATATGTGATCAACAACGCGAAGGCCTTGTTGAGCTGTGGAATGTCGTTGGCGGAAACCAAACTGATGAGTAGGGTAAAGGTTTTTGGATTCAACAATTGGAAGTAGGCGTTTTAATAGGAGTTTTTCAAATATTTTTGAGAGGATAGGGAGTAGGCTAATTGGACGGTAAGATGAGGCGTCATTGGGTGGTTTACCGGGTTTGGCGAATAAGACAATAATGGAATGTTTCCAGAGGAGAGGAAAGTGCGTCGTTCGGATAATGCAATTATATATATAGGTTAGGAAGATTATGGCTTTAGGAGGAAGTTGTTGGAGGATTCGAGGAGTAAGGAGATCATATCCTGGAGATTTTCGGTAAGGTAATTTTTTCAGAAGATATTTAACCTCGGAGGGGTTAACGGCTTTTGGTGGTAGTGAGAGAGGGATAGGTGAAGTGAGGAAATCTTCAACAGTTGGACGGTGATTATTGTTTTGAGGAGTAAGATGAGGAGTGAAAGTATGGGAAAGATGCAGGTTATTTTATAAAAATTATATAATGAATAAACAAGTATAATGATATACATTATACGTGACTGGACTAAACTGACTAATAAAGGTGATGGGGCTCATCTTTTTGATAAACCTTAAAACTAACTTACATACTAATTCTTAACCTAATTTTCCCCTACAGTCTGTTGCCATCGATGCGGGAGAGGTGGTGGGGTCATAGTGTTAAACACTGGGTTTGTTAGGTGCTGCAATGAGTCAAAAAACGTAATGTGTCTCCGGCGGATGAACTCACCCACCGACGGCACACCAAGCAACGGGTGCAGATCAGCGTTCTTCAACCTCTCGAAAGAGGTATGTCGGACCACTTTTCGCATGATCCCATTCCGGATACTTTGGAGGCATTTGGCTGTATTGTCAGTCAAGTGGGTAAATAGCGGGGCACCGTACAGCAGGGATAGCCGGAGGACACATTTATATATCATATATATAGCATATATATATATTATATATCTCTCTTTTGTCAACTCAAGCTGATATCCGAAAAAAATCAGCAACTCAGAAATATGGACATTAAAAGTTTGTTTTTGAAGGTACATACGGATTAGAAATTTTCATTTATCAATTGGTACCGACATTGTATTTATTGCGCTTCATAATGAAAAAATATTACCTATGAAATGAAATGCCTGTGTTTGATCCCCCCCCCATATCCCTTTTTTATCAAAATATGAAACGATTTAGTATAGATTCTACAAATGAATCTATTTACAATAGGTCATTATATTTCCGATGGATGAACTCAATGTGGACTTCAAATTTTATTTCGATGGCTGCACCGTAAATTAGTCTTCAGATAAAAATAATTTATTTTGTTATTTGTACGGATAAGGTAACATAGAAAAAGTGTACAAAATGGTGTAACGGCATTTTATAGTGCGTTCCATCAGAGTATTGCATCAAGTTCCATCATTAGACATTTAGAAAGCCTAGCCTAACTGCCTATGTGCAGAACATGTCTTAAGTTCGTGTTCAGACATCTGCGGTTCGGGACATGCAATTACATGTGTACAGTTACATTTCACCAGGTTCGTGACTCAGTTGGGGGCCTGTCACACTCGGACCATTAGACCTTTAAAATTGTTCATTCCAACGTCGTTTTTCCTTCGTAGGATAGTCTCAGTTACGTTTATGGCTATTTAGCTGTGAAAATTGTATCCACAATGGTGTGCAAGTGGTCGGGAAAACAGACTTTGGTCCAATGGCGAATCCGTTTCGTTTCCATTAGATTAAAAATAATAATAAAGGTAAATCAGACATGAAATTTGATTGCCTTCCCATGTTCCGAACGTAAAACGTTTGTTTTATCGATTTTGTGTTTCATGAAATGAATATTATGTGGTAGACAACACATTTTAGCTGTGTACATATACTTCACAGTTACATTTTAAGTTATGTACATAACGTACGGGGAAAACTCCTACACTAAGACATGTACAAAAAATATAATAAAACAAAGTAAACATAAACTCTTGAAAATCAATATATATATAGAACAAAACAAACAATATCCGTATGAACTAAAAAGAAATTAGTTTGATTATTTACAATTTTCATTATTCATAAGCTTATCAAATCTGTTTAATGTTTTTTTTTTGTATCCTACATTCTTATTATGTTCCTTGTTGTTATTCTTAGGGGCAATGTCCCAGAATTAAGATTTTTTTTTTTATGACATTCATTCATCCCACGTTTTGAGTGTAAATCAGCTACAATACTGTATATTTTGATGTAATTATGTACAATTTTCATACAAATGAAAGCAGGTAATAACCCCTTATAAACTGTACTACATAAAATGCACCATCGTATGAGTAATTATTGCAGTATAATACTAAGGATAAATAAGCAATTTGTTAAAATCATTTTTTCGATGACGTTTGCATTTATGATGTTGATAATTTTTATTATGTGTTGGTTATTTCTGTAAAGATTGTCATAAATAAGTTTATCCATCAACCAAGACATTAAATATTATTATCACTAAATTTCGCATAGATTTAGAGTTATAACCAGTTTTAATGATTTATAATCATTGATAAAAAAATATTTGGTTACACAAATAGGTTAAGATGAGTAATGGTTGTGACTTTCCAATTGCGCGAACGACAAATCATACTTTACAGACACGGACTCAAGTAGTGACTGGGTTTTCTCAGTTCTAGTTAAGTTAAGTGGGGAGCTGAAGTTCTATTGTTTCAAAAGGAAATAGGTGAGATTACGAATCTTTATATATTTTTAAAAAGTTTATTGCTCAAAAGCACAAAAGAAAATACATGCTTTGGTGACTAAGACCCCATACATTTGTACACTGCATTACTTTTGTTTGTTACTGGTAATGCACTAAATGACGGATTTAGCGGTTGAAAAAGCTAACGAAAATCTACTTAATAAAATGAAAACAAAAAGAAAAACCAATAATAAATAAAATATTAATGAGATACCTCAACAAAATTAATTAAGTAGATAAAAATTTGGTTTGTTTAATGTTTCTCCAACAACATACGATTTTTGCGTTTGTAGTTGTATCTTTTGAGGATATGCTCACTGTAATTGCCTATTTCTCATATTAATGGGTTCTTGGATATGGAAGTTAAAAGAAGAAATTCTCTGTGTGGGTTTGTACATGCAGCTGCTGGATTGTGGTGATTGTAGGTCTGTTACCATCCTGGTTATCTTGGTGTATTGATGTTAGTTGTTAATTATGCACATACTGATGTTTTGTACGACTTGCAATTTCCTGTAATTTGTACCTCATACTAATGAGGTTTTTAGTTTTGATTTATATCGTGGATTGTGAACGTGAGGGAATGGTCTTAAGTTACTCATAAAACTTTATTTGATTTGCATTCATACTCTTTCATAATTCGATGGGACCATGGTAGCAAAGCGATTTTGTTCGTGGACAAGAATGACCTTTTCTCTTTGTGTTATCTGTTATTTACTTTGAACAGGTAATTCATCACCCGTATTTCAATGTACATATTTAATTTTTAAACCATTTCCTGAGTCATAAATAATTATCGGCAGTTTCAAGTACGTAGTTATTTAGCACTATCTAAAAGAAAATAAAACATTTTACGAATTAACCACATTCTTGTGGCTCTTTCCAAGTCAGTAAATGAAACTCGACAACATCTATATAACTGCGTTATAATATAGTGCTTTAGTATCGGTAAATAAAATAACTCATTGATTAATTCTATATGAATAATCGATAGAATGAACGCCGATTTGCTATTTCTAACGACAGAACCTAAGAAGGTTCTTTCTCAAATTCAAAATTTACATGTATGTTTGGAAAAAAGTAGATTTTGAAAAAAATGTTGAATACACCTACATCAACCTGGTTCGAAAACTAGCCTCCCACCTCAAAGCGTTAACTTCTAAAAATGGACATCTCAGGAATAGAGGATGAATTGTTCTTGTAGTATATTATTTTTTCGACGCTTTCTAGATACATAAAAGTCAGCATACTTCAGTTTTGTTCAATGTTTAGGTCGGTATAACTGCGGGAGCTTAGCCAAAGAGAGTTCATATTGGGAAGTTCGTCAGTAGAAATTGGATAGCTTAGTTGTTAGAGCACCCGCGACCAGATATCGAGGAGGTTAATTAACTATGTGTTTTCGGGTTTAACAAGATGAGAAAATCTTGTTTTCATCTGTCTGTCATCAATTTTTTCTAAAAATACTTGACTGGAAAGAAATGAAAAGTATAACCACCTTATATAAAACTTGAGTGTCATTATTTAGTTGGTATTATAAAAAAATATAATGAACAAATATTACCAGCGTCCTGGTTTGACCAACAATAATACGCTAGTTATCTACCGTTCGAGGCGATCGCACGTTAAATTATAGGAAATGTCCCGGAGTTGAATTTGTTTAGTAAATATTCCCAAAAAATTGTTTTCTTCGCATATTTTACCATAAACGATGTAAATATATTTTTGTTTTGTGGTGTAGCAACCACTATGATCTGGCATACGTGTTTCTTTTGTTGGTAATACCTATATGACACAAGAATAATATTTGGATGCCATTTTTGGAAAGCCATCACTTTGAGTTAGTTGACTCATTGTTTTGAATATTTATTTTAATGAACAGTTATGAGGTTGTACTGATGTTGATTGATTGATTGTTCACCTAAATACCGTTTATTTAACAATGATTTTACATTATTACTCTGATTAATAATTAGCAAATAATTATTCGACCAATATAACAAAAAAAAGTTCTCATTTAAAAACGACTTAAAACGAAATATTCCTTAGCTATATTATATTGACATTAGCTCTTGTAAAATTAACTTATAACACTGTTGCATGTGTGTCCATAAGGTACATAGTGTACAGTCATTGCGAGAGCTTAGCCAAAGAGAGTTCATATAGGGAAGTTTGTCAGTAGAGACTGGATAGCTTAGTTGTTAGAGCACCCGACCAGATATCGAGGAGGTTACGGGTTTGAGTCTCGATCGACATTGCTGTTTAATTTAATTTTTCAAGGTTCAACCATTAAAAAGAAATTGAACATGGAAAAAACATATTGAATTAAAACTGGATATTGTAATATCCGAATTTGGCTGAGAAGTTTTTATTTGCCAACTTTATGTTTGAAAACGAAGTGTGTTCACTGCATATTTATTCAGAAGAGATATCATGTAATGCTGGATGGTTGTCCTCAGGTACATATCACTTAACAGTCCATTATGTAATTATTATGAGTGGGCATATCTTTATATAAAAAAAAAAAAATCACGGCCAACTGACCACAACCGCATTCGAAACAAATTACGAGCAACTTAAAAAGGATAGTATGTCTTGACGAAAACCCTTGCGGTTTTATAAACGGTGTGGCCTTACAACCCTGTGCTACATATTTTTAAATTAGTCATTCAGGGTACACTGTACTGTTACTTGATTCGCATTGAACTTTGTGTAATTTTTACTTTACTTTTCTTTTTGCAGATTCGAGATTGGGACAAGAGACGACGAAATGCAGCCTCGGCTCCGTCGGGGACTCGAGAGCCCCGGGCAGGAGGCTGATAAAGGTCGACTCTTCCCTGATGGTAAGTCACTGAATTGTCTATTTGCTTACGTTTACTGCAGAAGATATTTTTTGCTGAAGAGTTTCTCGTAATAGATCATCACAATTCATCAACTGGATTCTATAAACTCTTCTCTATATATATTTATTTTATCAGTTTCCAAAATCTGCTTGCATTAATTGTAAACTAAATCTTTATAAATATTAGCCATAAGAAAAAAGATCTAACTATGCTGGAACTGGTATCGGTGACCTCCAAGACCTTTGTTTTATGATTTATCAGCTAAATATTTACACTGGATCATTGAAAGAAAAATTAACTAATAGGTTTCCACCCGCAAATTATGTTTATGTAACGCACAAGTGCTTTAGGCAGCTCACATGAACGTTATGAATTGCTAAAATTGACATAAAAATCATTTGTCACCATGCGGTTAACACAGCAGATCATCATCAAGGAAAAAAAAGTATAAGTAGTACATGATGATTTGTGATTTTTATGTAATTTTTTTAGCACTCGATAATCGTAGTTACTGTTGAAATGCATAAAATAAACGGAATTAGTGGGCAGACACCTATAAATGACTTCTACTTTCAACCCTTTGAAGAACCATCAATAATCAGCATTGCATCCTGTAACATTTATGTTTTGTATTTCCTCTTTCATCCACGCAGTCTATTGTGTTTTGAGGCATTGGATCCGAAAATGGCTAATATAACTATATTGCATTATTTTGACTGAAAAGCGGCTCAAACCCATTGAAAAAAAAAAAAAAAAAAATTATCTCAAAGGTTATGCAATGTTTACTTTTAATATTCTGTCTATATATCTAGACACCTGCAGTCATTTGTTAGGTTACTTTCTTGTTTTTTTTTTTTAAATTATCAACACTTTATCTATTGTCTATAGTAGTTTCTATAAAAAAACCAAGATTTGTAGAAAAAATCCGTGTTCATATTAGGATTCAGCTTAAACAAATCCTGTAAAAAAACAACCCTATTCCCCTTTTTATACAATAGCCAAAGATAGTTACAAAAACACTGCAGACCCAATTTAGAAAATCATGAAAATTTATTAGTATAATAAATTGGGACAACCTTGAAAAATGCAAAATAAAATTTTAATTACTGCCAGAAATAACTATGAATGTTGGAAAATGTTTATCTGATTCCATCTTTAAAACGCGTGTTAAATGACATAACGTTTACGTCACGAAAGAAGAACATTATTGTTTGACCGTTACAGCTCCCTATATAAATAAACAAAATAATTTCCATGAAAATACAAATTATCATGCTTTAAGAGTTCACTACAAATTATTCCTTATTTCATATACGGAATTTAAAATATAAATATATATTTGCTTTGATCAAATATAAAAACCGAAAAGTATGCTCAATAATTGCGCGACAAAAACTAAAAGATTGAGTGGTTTGCAATAACTCGCCAGCTTTTTTGCCTTCATTGCCTTCATGCAAGTCCAGCCTAGTTGTTTCTCTATATAATGGGACGAATAAACGCTTTTTGATTACTGTTCAATTCATGTATCAGTAGTCTCCGTAATTGTTTATACATTCATTAATTTAACAGCCATACACTGATATTATAACGATATGCACGGAATATATCATGAAAAAAATCACTAATATGCAATGATGTGATAATAGATACAGTGAAGATGAGCAGATTGTTTGTTTTTTGTCTGACTGAAATCGGCTTCATCCACAAATTATTGTTTTTGTTTTTTTTTATTATTTTTAGCAATTTGAACATATAAGTGGTATTCTTAAAGACTAACCTTCCATGTTACACCACTCCCTATATTTTGAAAATGGTATTGAAATATTAAAAGTGCTCATATAATAATAAAAGCATCAATATTGTGTGTTATTGCTTGTATAAACAATTAAACAAATCTAAGTAGCTCGCCTGAGTATTTTCTTACATGTGGCGAAGAGTTCGGTAACTTAGTGAACGCTGTAAGAGAGAGAAACTTTTTCAGAAAAAAAAGTGTTGCTATTTAAGATCTCACCCCCATTGGAGGAATTAGGCCGTGAGAATTGTTAGGGCTAAGCGTCTTACTATAGGCTTTCTTTCCCCAATTGATTTTATGTTGAAAAAAAACCCACTTTCGATTGTATGTTTTCTCTCCAGTTTTTTTGTTTTTTAAAAACAACAACATACTATTATTATTATAAATAATTCTGTCAATTTTTCTAATTCTAAACTTCATTCACTCATTCATTATAAATCTTACCCTTTGCTTAAAATAGTTCCTCTAGTGTTATATTTCGCGATTAAGGTTTCGTTATCTATAACACCCTCTTGATCACTACTAATAACTAGTTATAATTCATAGACAAAAATAAATTATCTATCATGTTATATGATACACCCAAGTGCCATCTACCAACAATGGTTGCCCTGTTTAAGAGATATCACGGATTTAATTTAATTTTCAATCGTCCTTGTAAATTTAAATCACAGTATTTGCTGTGAATAATAAGAAAAATGTCGGTTATCGCCATCTGATTGCCTACTATACAACAGTCAGCGGAATGAAAACTGTGGTGGCTCGCCAGTCACAACTGAATTCCGTGCTTATATAAGATCATTTCTTTTTGAATCAGCGAGACACCATTGTTTCTCGATCGACAAGTTTGAGTGGAGTGGCTATGATGTTTTTGCAACGATTTCTCACTTCATCTCGAATCAGATTTTGTACCCGTTCCTCAGAGTTCTTAGTAATAATAAAATTCAGGGTGAAAAAGCTCCATTAATTTGTACTAAGGAAAATATCCTTTAAGTCTTCCAATCCTGTGTCCTGTGTTTCAAATGTACAGTTAGTTTGCTATTATTAGCTGGAGTTTCGCATTATTAATTGGATCACTAGCTATCCCACGGTGCTGCTATTTCCCGTGGAAATGATGTCTACGTTTTATTAGAAGTCCTTTTATTGGATGTCATTTTATTCAGATGCTTTACTGTTGCATTAAATGATCTCTAACTTTTGAATGCCTCATAAAAATGTAATGGTAGTCATTAAATGGATGACATTTATTTCGAATTTATTGTATTTGAAAGGTATAGGTGTAATAATGACTTGGTATTTTCTTTTTATCTCAAATTCTTTGTCTATGTGTGTTTCTTGTGACTCTTCTGGTATCGGGCGTTAGGTATTGCATGTTAATCCTTATTAGTTGGTATTATTTATCCATATATAGCCCAATATACATTAGTGTCTTTCTGTCGTGTCCTTGGCTATATTATACTGGTCCTGGTCGTGGCTATGCTATTTTGCCTTATGCTCCCTGTTTAGGGATCCTCTTTACCTGGAGGTAACTTTGCCTCCAGTACTTATTTTACTTGAGTGTAATCGGTCTTCGGAACTAGTTGGGTTTTTTTATTATGTTTGTTGATGTAAGGTTCTTTGACTCAGAACTGTACCGACCATCGTCATCTAAGTAACATACGGTGTTCTCTCAGTGCAAGTTAAAGTTATTGTGATATTAGAGTATGGTCTTCAGATATAAGAGATACGTTTCCAATTCTTCTTTAGTACTAGCCTCTATGCTTCCTTGCAACCCAATGTTTAGTGTTTTACCACTAGTAAAAGATTAACCTATAGGAGACACTAAGGTAAGTGAAGTCATTTTGCAATGTCCAACTGTTTTATTGCTGCATCGTTTCATTTTACATTGTAAAATTAACTCCTCAACTAGTGCACACATTCCCTTACATCTGCTCTTTTCAATTTATCTTACAACAGGAACCCTTATTGAATAACTCAATGCACAGGGCAACTTATTTTCTATTTTCTTTCTTTCTACCTCTTTCTTTGGCCACTCCTCCACTCAGGTATTTACTTTTTTGTAATTTTTTAAAAGCCTATTGAAGAATTAAAGATTTAACTTGTTTGTAGCTATAAATTGAGTTAATATGACTGCTTAGGCGTTGCAATGTAGTATTGGTATTGCTACATCTATACAGAGGCACTGAACATGTGTAGTTTACCTTGCCTTAGGTTTGGCCGACTGACCCACGCAGTCAATAGCAACAAGTTACAGAGGGCCAGGGGCGTGTGTGCGATTCCACTTTCGACCGACTAGGAGCTCTCCCTGTTTCCCCTTTCGTCTCGGCCGCTGGAAGGCTCCTTCGGGCTCTGGAGCTATCATGACTGGACCGGGACCAGTCATCGTTGGAAAGTGCTCTCGAGGCTCGCTGCTTTGCGAAACATCCTCCGAACGCCAGGCCCATTGTGTTCTTCGGTCTTTGGTCAACTGTGCAATTTCCCGCTCTTCTGCTTCCAAGTCCTTTCTGTTCCGCCTTGTGTATTGGTCTTGTGTACTCCCTTACGTAAACGCATCATTCCTGCTGAACCCAAAGGGTGAGGCTCTACTTTCATTCTATTTTTGTATCTCACCTGTATTAAGCTCCCCACTTTTCTCAACTTTAAAATAAGGACTTTTTTAGCAAGCGGTCAACACAGTAAAGGTCATATGTGCTCTACGATTTTCAGATTTTTCGCGTAAACAATTAAATAAGTTTTAGTGTAGTTCATGGATTTCTGAAGTGATCTAGCATTTCCTCAGGACATTATTATGAAAGTAATAATGTGAACAACAAGAAATATGGCTATTAAACGTGTATAAACATAGGGTTTCATGATTTAAATATTAAAGTATAGCAGGAACAGGAGATCAAAATGGTTTGATAAAAACAAATTTTTTGTATAACATTCCTTACAACGTTGGCTAAAATTGTAACTAATTATCATTTTGACGTTTCAGCATTTATTTATTTATAACGATAACGTTACGGTAGTTGAGCCGTTTCGCTAATTTTTCAAAGTCCCAGCTCAAAGGCTATTTAACATTTAAGCTCCTGGATGGTCCCCATGTTTAAAGTAACGTTAAATGCCTTAACTCAAATAATATTTTAAAGATATTCCAAAAAAATGAAAATTTCCGATCCAATAATGTAGCGTATTCACAATTTTCGTTATTTCTTGAACAGTCTATTATTAGTAACCGAGACGGATTAACCTAGTAAAATGGTTACGCAACTGATGCTTGAATCCGACAGTCCTTATTGACACTGTTCCTTATTTTTCGTTTGTTTCTAAATCTAAAATTTCTCATTATTTTTATAAAAGAAAAATACTTTTTTTAAAGTTTAATAAAAGAAATATAAAAAGAAAACAATTGCGTTTATCTCCCTAGTGACACTTAAAATATTGTTGTTTTTTAACAAAAAAAAACACTGTTTGTTACGTTAACGCTTATAGCACATTCATTTATTTTGTCTAATAATTAATACTTTAGAAGATACTATAAACCATCGAAAGGATCTATGGAAAATTCATAACCTAGACGTTTTATTAAAAAAGTGAGTGAGTGAGTGAGAGGGCACGTATTGAATTAAAATTACAACCTACCATCAGAAACTTACAACTAAATTATCAAAGCGAAATGTTAGTAATATAAATGTCGTTAGTCAGTCGAGAACGATTTGTTTCACTATTGCCAACTATATAATCATTATTTATCCTCTCACTTAAGAATTTTCAAAGGTGTATAATAGTTTTATAGGTTTGTTATTATTACAAGTAGTTTCACTTGCGCTGAAGTACATTACGAACTCGTTAAAACTGATATTATTGACAGTTTTGTATTGATATTGGATATAAAATCGAGTTAATTTGGCATCAAAGGCTTCCTTCAGCGGAGACTTTTCTTCGTTACAAATGAAAACTACTGTTTATAGGGTTGCCAGGACTGATGTGAAACTCTTACAAATTTAGCATGAGTCTAGGACAAAGAAATATTGCATTTGATTTGTTTAGGATTGACCACTTCAGTAGATATTCTTTTTGTGTGACAAATGGTTCACCTTGTTAGCTTCATGACATCTTTTATAGAGTAGGAGGAATATTTAAGAGTGTAGAGAGAGTTTGGATTAAATTCTATATAATTGCGATATTTTCAATTCAATAACAACTTTATTATGATGAAATTACAATCTGCCTACTTAATAGGCAATAAATAATTGAGATAAGTGTTTTCATTCATACCATATTTACAATTCATCATTCGTTCGCAAATTCATACAATATTTACAAACAGCCCAGGGGGCCCCCCAAGTCCACGCGGTTGTTGCCTCCCTCGCAAGCGAAAGAGGAAGCGGAGTATTGCGATATTAAAGGTTGTGATATAGATATCTTAAAGATGTTGAATAATTTTGGTTTTATAATGTTAATTTAGTTTTAAATAGCATAAATTAGTGAGTGGACTAAACTTCAGAACTAAGATTGATAGGTGGTGTCATATCAGGTTGCCAGGTCTAAGCCGAAGGGAGTATTGTTAGAGACTTCTGCATACGAAATCCATCGTCTGTAGCTAGCTAGGACGGATCTGGGTTAGGAAAGACTTTAATCCTTTGAAGAGCGGAACCAGAGCGATCGAGTGGAGGTTTTCACCGGCCAACTGAACAAATTGAAACCAGGTCTCTAGGATCAGTGAGCCATTGACATTAGAGCGGTGAAACTGCGCTCCTACGAAATCGCCGCGGCAATAAAGGTGCCTTATGGACGGGCCTGTATGGATTCGGTTTCTTCTGCCTTTACAGGATAAGCGGAATGGTTTTCTCATTTCGCAACGCATGGATCCGTTTCAAATAAGCAGCCATCGCTGAATCATGAGAAAAATAAATCATGTTTTATTTCTTTAGTTTTCCCTAAATTCGTAACATTATACATGTGTATGTCAGGGTGAAATTAGACTGTCTAACCACAGGTTTACTTGAGCAATTTCCATACAGAAAATTTCTGGTCAAAGATAAGAATGATATATGATGAACAATACATAGAAGAATGATGTACAATAGATACTGGCTCGGGTGATGGTAGTTCTATCTGACATCAATGAAATAACATTGAATCACTTCTATCACGTGTAATCGACCTATTGACTATAATTTTCTGATGAATCCCCTGCAATTGTAACTGCATCTCGTGATTTTTTCTACACAAATCTGCTTTGGCAAATTTACTGCACACAAACTTAGCCTACTTGTATTTTCCTGTTTCTATCAGTACTCATATGTCCTGTCACTTTCTGGCACCTTCTGATCATAATTCATACCATCTTCTTCATTTACCATCCAGCGTCCTATTGTTTACACTGTAGTGCTTTATTTATATCTTTAAATATTCCACGGAAGGTATATCGTTAATTTATCTCTATGACATTTGTATCATTTCCCTTTTATAAAATGCAAACAGGAAGGTCACAGCTCTTGATATGTACATAGATAAGTTAGTCTCTTTTAATTGCTTGGATTCTATAGAATCAATTGTTTTATTTTCGTCTTAATAAAGACATAATCAATGGCTCGATTCAAGTCAATATGAGCTTATTGTCAGCGAATCGGTCTTCCATCATATCCTACCTGCGGTGCAGTTATTTTAGATGACATATTAATAATAAAAATAGAAGTGTATCTAAGGAAGTGGATAAAAAAATTAACTTAGCATAACCACCTATTTTTGACCCAACTTTCAACTGAGCTTCATAAAACAAACATTTTAAGATGTTATTGGGAAATATGAAGGTCATGAAAACAGATCGAAAGCAGAAGAAAGTGTTGAAGAAAGTATCAAACAATAGTTCATGGAATTTTACAGCAGAAACGTATGCATCTCAAAAAACCTTAGAACAATTAAAAGAAGGTAATAGCAAAAAAAGTTTTCTTCATCCCAGACTCCAATTATGTTCTAGAGAGACTACAAAATAGTTGATCATTCGAACTAACTTTTTATAAAGGTGACAAAACAACCACTAAAGTTCTGTTTAAAATCACAGATGTGTGTTCTTATTTACCCAATTTAAACAGTATCCACTGATTGTAATTCTAAGTCGTAATCGTCTGAAAAAATCAAAAATTAAAGTTTCATTATAATAATTTGTCAGTTTTCATGCTTTTAAAGTAATGTAGATAATTCTGAGCGAGTTCAAAAAGTGCATTCTTAGCTGCATAAAATTTTTTTGCACCATAAATTTCAAAGTAATTTATCCATGATAAACATCGCCATTGTTTGAAATGAATGCAATCTTCAAATCTGACCCTGATCCTTCCTTCCGTTGAGTGGATATCGCGAGAAGATAAAAACGGAATCAGATAAAATTAAAATCAATCCTCTAAGAATGAAATGGGCCCTTGAAAGTGATACTGCAGTAGACTATCAGACATCATGTGATAAAGTATCAGACATTACAGTATTTTTTCCTTTCACACATTTTTTTTTATATTGGACAAGAGAAATAATGACTTGTGGTTTTAAAAGAGAATTACTGGAAAACGTGATATGTTACTGGGTCGCAAGAGTGTTTTAAATCGGAAGATTTATATTAGACAAACAAATTTAGAATACAATACAATGCAGATGTTTAGCTCTATGTTTGTAATATATATGTGTACATATAATGTACGTTTTTTGGCATTTTGTGTACCTTTGGGTGGGGAATTTATCCACCAAGCCACATCATACCTAAGATGTCCTAGCTACACCTCAGCTAAGTTGACCTGTTAGTTAATAAACTATGTGATAGAGTTTTGTTAGCTCTGATTCCAAACAAAATAAAGCGATTGTTGCTTGTCGTCACACTTTGATTTTTAATGAAATTAAATTTGATTTTAGCCCACGTTGATAAAGACTTATGAGAGTCTCTTTCTTTATTTGTTCTGAGTACAAAATAATTAAAAGTTCTCTTATAGCATTTCAAACAAAAGGGTACTCTTACACTCTCGTACACGATCTAAATTTCCCACCGTTGTTATAAATCCAAATCAGCTTGTACAATGCCTGTTGCGGCATTCAGTCGAAGGATACGACCCCCCCCCCCCCCCCAGTGCTGTTCCATAAGCCGTCCACTGTCTTCCAAATTGGAACCGCCACTTCACCAGTCCCTTGAAGAGGTATATGTCTTGCTGTGGGTAGATTGGTTATTGCTAAACGGTGAATGATCGTGATCGTGCAGGCTGCCAACGAGCAACCACTTCAGTCGCTTGTTCGTATCTGGATCAAGGTAGGAGCAGCCGAGCCCGCATGCCCTTATCACTTATGTCCCAGTTCCACTGTTCTTGTCACGGCATATCTGCATCTCTCATCGCTTCGCTCAGCCACCCTTCAGCCTTAACTAAGCGTCTCTGATGTCATATTAGATTCGTATTGTGTTTTTTGTGTTACTCTATGGCATAGGTGTTATATTCAGCACTTCTTCAAGCCACTAAATCCTTCTGTTTACTTTTTAAAGGAGCTTTTTACTATTTTATTCCAAATAATCTTTTTATAACTGGTTGATCCGAATGACTGCCTTGCCGTTTTTTCCAAATTAAATCAAAGATTTTTTTTCTTATGGTGGTTAAACTTTGTCAAAATCTAAGTACGGTTCGTAATTAAATAATTTGGGACAAGTTAAACCATATCTGCCGGAAGATCTATGACGGTTTCACAAAACCGTATTTTAAATAAACTTTTTGTCAACGAGTTCGGACCTACTAGTCCAGGCAAGGTCAAAATTTGACGATTACAAAACCATCTAGTTCTTATTTTGGGTACACTTGCTGGAAGGTGTGTCCTGCACAACAGACTAAAAGTCTCTGAGTGGGGGGGGGGTAGAGGTAATTTCGTTTTTTTTTTCCAAATATCTCACAAACTGGTGATTTTAGCAAAAAGTACTTACAAAACTAAAGTACACAAATTTTTCTTATTAATGCTAATCCATGGAGTCAAAGGTTTAGGAGATAGAGAGGGTTAAAAAACCGGATTTTTCGCAATTTTTGTTAAATCGATTTATAACTGAGAACAAAAAGGAAGAATAATTAATATCGAACAAGGCAAAAGATTTCCCACCCTTCAGGACTTTCAGTATGTTTTACAGGACACTCCCCTGATAATTGTACCAATAATCCGAACTACATAATGTTTATTCTATTATTCCTTTGTTTTTTTTTGCTCCTTAACTATGGGCATCTTCATCTCAGTGACTAGACCACAAAATCAAATGCAGCTTAGTTTGTAACCCGATTTTCTATTTTTCAAGATAAAAAATTAATCCATCCAGGAAATTAATTCCAATTTAAAAGATGTACCCTATCATTTTGAAATAGTTCTAATCACTGAAGGAAAACTCCAGGGACGATAATGACTAAGCGTGTAAGGACATACATCAACTAGGGTATTGAACGGCTAATGATATCCAGTGTGAATTGCTTCTTGGTGATTGTTTACAAACAATAGACGAGGTGTTAGCAACGTATAACGGGTGGCAATCACTAGCGAAACTGGGTCGATGAAACCCTATCAGCCGCCTTTTACGGACAGCCTCTCTGAAGCCCGGTGTACGAATTCACAGAGTATGCTGATGATATGTGGGAGAGTGACGAAACGGTTGAAGATTCTGAAAAAGAATTGAAGACGGTGTCGAAAACGGCTCGTTGGAATGAAACCGTGGGAGACAGGTTAGTTGTACAGCACATGTTTGGTTAAACTGTATCTTAAAAAACATAATAACCATATTGTATCTTCAGATCAATTTATAATTGTATTGTTGTCCAGGAGACGGCGATTTCTTTAAGTTTTCATTGAAAAAACTTATTTATGCTTTGTCGCTTATGTTTGTTGTTTATAGTGTGGTGTTATAATCTTCAGAACCTACTGTACAAAATGAGTCTGAAACGTGAAGGTTTCATGATTTTTATTGGATAAACTAATAATAATAGAAAATAAAAATAGTCTTTATTAAAAGATTTCGGAGATACGGAATCGATTCTGGTACCCTTAATAAAGGTTTTCAATTGGGGGGGGGGGCTTGGAAACGGTGTCCACTCAGCCTACTTGAGACAATTAGCAGCTACTTTAAACAATAGCGAGTGAATAAAAAATAGCAGCGGTGCAAAATAGAGTTTAGGGAACAGATCGCTTGGAACAGGGGTTTGAGTTCGACTCTCCCCTTAGAAAGCAGAATTTCATCTTAAGTATCCCTCTGAAATCGAATCATTTCCATTGTGGCTAGAAAAAGGCAGGAACCTATAGATAACATGCCATGTTGCGTCTATTAACCAATATATACTTGATCCGTGGATACTACATTTTCCCCTATTAGCTCAACTTTTTTTTGGGCTGACTACGATTTTCTTGAATGAATTATGAACTTAATTGTTCTAATTTAAGAGGGAAAATATAAAATGTGTCTGTGCTTGAGCTGTTAGTTCCTTAAAAAATTATTAAATGATCTTCCAAAAAATACAGAGTATTTTTAAGCAACAATAATATTTGCCTTATTGTGTCTTTTATGCCACATTCAATTCAGAAATTTAACAATCTTCGTCATTTCTTCGCTTTGACTATCTCGAATATCTTGAAATTTATATTGGTTATCCTTATTATTGTGCTCCTAAATGGGGGGAAAAGCCAGAACGTTATTCTTTAATAGCTTCCAAACTGGTAAATCAAAAATATAAGGTTAGTGAAACAGGTTTTGTTTACGATTTTTTTTTTTATAATCATCATTTTTTGAGGTGTTTTGTAGTATACCTCTGAACTTTTAGGCTGGTTGAATCATTTTCGAAATTCATGACAGACATACAGAAGGCAATCGAATAAAAATAGAGGCTCTCCCTTCTTATCAATTTCTTTCACGCACTTGCTCCGTTGCATTGAAGAGAATTGTCCAGCTCATTTATGATTTATCTCCATCATCGCGGAGACTCTTCCTTTCCCTAGTGAAGATTCCCTATGACCTGGCATTCTGTACTTCCTGGTGACCACCCTAGGATACACAAAACCCATACCGGAGATTGCCTAACAGGTGCCGCTGTAGGAAGTGGTCAGCACCTTCGATGAGTTGGGAGAGAGTGAGCTACTGTTCCGACACACCAAAAAACACAGGCCACTTCCTGTCGTCAAAATACGGAAATGTATGTAGAAGTGTTGCAAATTAATTTTCCTATAGTGTTCGTTACGTTCACTTTTTGTCGTTTTTGAATAGATTTTCTTTTCTGAGCCCTTGATTCTACAATAGATGGATCACATAAGCCAATTCAATAGTGTCTACCTCTGACCTTAGCCAATTAGGGTATAGGTAGGTCTATAGTAGAGGTCTCGAGTTCATGAAACACGACAACTTAAAAGCTGCAATGCTGGCCCTAAACACAAAATAAATTCAAGAATGGTGAATTTTAACGAAACACCATAACTGATGAGTTTCGAAAATAATATCCAACTAAACTAAAAACCTATATTAATAATCAGGAAGTCGATTAATGAACATTTGATACCTCACTTATTACCGATAGGAAAATATTTATTTTTTAATTACTAAGTGATCGATTAAATAGTGGGCCTTCGTTGTTTTTCTTTAAGATACAAAGTTAAATTGTTATGCCAAGTTTTTTTTGTAATTAATTTGATAAAGCCAAAATAGAAATAAAATATCATTAACCGGGATGTTAAAAGCTTTAATTTAATTTTGTATAAATAATAATAAAAAAATAAAGATGACAACAAATGAAACGGCAATGTTGCATTCCAATCACTGACTAGATCACACAGTCGTACAGATGCAATGGATAAACAAAGTATTTTTGGCGATGGCACCTTACTGATTCTTGTAATACTACAAGCGTACTTAGTTACGGGATTTGGCTGAGGGAATTCGTTATCCTTACAAACAGCCTACGAGAAATATAGCTTTCTATTCTTCAATACAGATAAATAAAGAAACGGAATATAATCGGTTCTTAGGGACTTAAGTAAACTTTAAGTCGTTCACCATGGACTTGGTCGACAGTGAGATTAAACTTTTAATACGCATAAGAAGAGAAACTTGATTCTAGTTTGAGACTTAACAATGGCTTTATTTTCACTTTTAAAAGGTATTTTTTACAGGTCCGGCTTAAAAATATATGCTATTATATATATATTCCGGAACCTTTTAGCTACTTTGTTCGAAATAAAAACAAACGTTTCTTGTAGCACGAACATTTTACAAGAAGACACGAATCGCAAAAGATTGCGGTGAGTCAATGGAAATCACATGCCACCGCGTTATGGCTTTCCAAATGCCAAATATTTATGCAACTGAATGGATCGAGCTGAATGTCAAACCGATGCTGAAATATTTCTTTTAAACTTTACAACGTCATTGATAGTTTTCACTATTTAATCATAGTATTGTACATTGTTTGCAGCTGGCCCTGCAATTGCTTCCTTGAGAGCAAATCAGTTTCGCGTTTTCTCGCTCCAGCCTTTTTAATGTTGAGGATTTCTTCAACTGTTTCATTATCATGGTACTTTCTAGCGCTTAATAGTGCAGAAATTCTTAACTGAATGAATCCCTTTTATACCGTTACATTGCTTTAAGAGAATCCTAATTGATACAATGTGTTTCAAATTGTTTTTAATTGTAGTGAAATAGATTTATTTGTTAGTTAAGGAAATGACAACAAAAAAAACAGTTGTGACTTTTAAAAGCATACATGTATGCACACATTATGTATATATTACTTTTTTTAAATACCCAAAAAGAGACAAGAAAAAGTTTATGTGCTATATTTTACATTAAAGAGAATATACTGTAAGTTTATGGATACTAAAACTGTCAAACGATACCCTCATAAATGTCCCTTTTGCCTGTTTCGGGGGGGGGGGGGGGTAGGGTCCTTGTTTAACCCTTTGTGAACTTACTGTTTTCAGGTTCATCTGGAAGAAAATACCCAAATATAAATCATAAAATGGTTTACGTTTATTAGGAGTATATGTTTTTATATTATAATGTTGAAAAGTTTATCAGTATATTTTAGTCATATATTGAAACTGAAACATGATTTGATGAGCAACAGTGTAAGCAACGACACTGACGACACACATGACAATGTGTCCTCGCAAGCATATTAAATTTCAGAAATTAATCTTTTACGTTTCCGGAAATTTGTGTATTACCGTGCTTAATACTGTCAGTACTTCTTTCCAAGATGTATTATTAAATATATAATGCAAATACGAGTGGAAAGCCTCAGTTGAATGGCCCCATATACTCGTAAGTCAGCAGTATATAAGTCGAAGCCTTACGATCAGATAAGAAGTCACGCGGAGTTAAACACAGCGTAACGCGACCTTTATCAGCATTTGGCTAAAATTTACTATTACCTGTGCTAAAATTGGTTTGCCACATAATTTACCTATTCCATCCCTTGTTGCATATCTACAGGATCTGTAGTTAATTGAGATGGTTTAGACACACTAAAACAGAATGTGGTTCCAGTGCTGCAATCAGGTAAGAATTCTTTGCTCAGTCATGTCCTATATTGTTCCATAAACTGATCTAAATAAGAATAATAGTATCTGTAGTAAGGGAAATAATTGTTAGTTCTTTTTGTTTTTATAATCCATCTTAAGACAGGAAGTGTGGCTTATCTACATGTTGCTATCCTTTTCTAGCACGAATCCTGAATTAAAGCTATTCCAGGTGAGGATCGAATCCACACCTTCAGGGAACTACTATAAAAACAATCATTAATCCACACAAAACATGAATTTAGTTAAAATAGTCAACATAATTTAATGACTTTTGTAATAATTACTAGATTGCATACTACTACTACTATCAGCATAATTTCAATTTAATACTTAACTTAAAATAATATAAATATATGTTTTTATAGCTAACTAATCAATTATTGAATGAAGTATAGTAGTTAATCATATTTTATTTATAGACTGGATAAGGAATTCTCAATAATCAGAACAGACCGATAGACGGTTAGGCAGACCGGTGAAAATATACGGGTCTCAAGATTTTAACAAAAAGTTACGAATTCCTCTAAAACCTAATTAATTGCAACTGACGCTACCAGTATTGCAGTTAATTCCGTAACAATTTTACAAGACTGCTCATAGTTAGTAAATATTTTTACAGTTTTTATCCCTCACATCACATATAATTACATTGTAATTGCACTAATAACCTTATTTTATGGTGAGTTGTTATCAATTATAAAGGATGACAGTTCGAATCATTGTATGCTTTTATCCCAGAAATTACTGTTTTAATTGAAAATTACTTTCTATTTAATCTTTGTTAATATGGATGCAGCTCACATAAAGGCTAATTGGATTTGAAACATCGAACATCATTTTCTAAGTGATTTCAAAGACATATTAAAAGGAAAGAATTATTGAAAAAAAAGGTTCTTTGTTAATCTATTGTAAGTCTTTGTCCCATTGAGGCGTGACTCGGGTATGTGGATATAGAATTTAGAAACGGTGCTTTACCGCGAAACATGATATGACCATGTACATACATATGCTATGCCGTTATGTCCCCTCGTGGGAATCCGAGGTTAAATCCTCATGTTCATGAATGAACTTTTTTGATTTGCATTAGTTTCTTACTATTGCAAGCCCTCCGAGCATTTCACCTTTATCATTCGTGGTAATTGAAAACTAAGGGGTGTGAAATGAGATCATTTTGAAAATATCATATTAAAGATGAGATTACAGGTTATTAAGGTATCATATATCATTCATTGTAGCATTACACCAATTTTGTCACATTGTACCACTTTGCATCTGTTAATCACTTCTTTATTTATAAATATTCTATTTTTTCTTGGTTTTTTGGATGAAGTTTTGAGCCTTCTTCAATCATTACGGCCGTTCGTATTATTTCATTCGTTGGGTGATTGGCACAGGAAAATAATAAGATCCCAAAAGGTTGCCAACAAAAAACTAACTGTTGTTTTCAATCACACATTACCTACTCATTTAGCGTCGGTGTAACAGTTTTTAATTTCAGTTCTATTAAATTGACTCCAGGAAGAAATCGCATGAGCATGTTTCATGCTTAAATACAAACACTTTGTCAATTTATGTTCGTTTAGTTGTTATGTATTGTGTGTCTATTTAGGTTAACTATACCGAGCAGTAGTTGAAATTGATTTTGAATGCACATAACCCTAGCAAATTTGATCCGTAAACTACCATTATAGTGCATATGGCCTGCTGTAGATAGAGCGCAGGAAATACGATCACATTAGCTATGAACCATGTTGATGCTATACATTATAACTAATGTTACAGTTTCGCTCAAGCCTTGAGCACAGGTCGATTGCATCAAGTTCTGCATGTATAACGTTATTACGTCATATGAAATATAATTTTGACAATATCGAAAATGAACAAAATAGTTGGTAGAGCTCAGATCTGTCTGTTTTTTTCTGTTCGAGTAATTCGGCTTGCTATTTCTTTATTCTAGTAAGGTACGCATTTTCCGTGCCGAAGCTAAGTGAGCCCTCCGAACAGGTCCATCTCCCTAATGGAAAAAATCCTTAGGAAAGCTGAGAATCCTCTGTAAGTCAATAATAGTTAAAAGGCGCATTAACCACCACACGAATACGGAAACAAAATAATTGATTTGTCATTATATCAATAACATTGACACGAGCTTGACGAATCTCCGGCTAGGCAATTAAACTAAGCATTACGTTGAAGACATAATTTTCTCTTTTCTCTTTACTTTTTCTTTAGTTTTCAGTTTCGATGTAACAAGTAGATACAGTTGTATATTTTGAATCAGGAAAAAATCAGCTTTCATGATCCCTTGGCACTGTAAATTGTAACTTTAAAATGGAACTAACATGCTGATTCCTAGAGTCGTTCTTTGCGACTAGACCATTCTAGTTCTGTTGGAGCAGAACCCATTGGCAGGGTTTATTGTTATTATTTTATTTGTTGGAAGACAACTAAATGGTGCTCTCAATAGGTTACAAAATTACAAAACCTAGAGAGCGAAAGTTTGCTGTACTTTCAAACGGTTTCTGGATCATAGATGTTAAAATGTTCAATCTATCTTAAAAATTTAAATTTATTTCAACAATACTCAGAGCTATTTTGTTGATGATCGTTTCTCTCTGAATTATAAATGTCTATAACGTTTACTGTAAATTATTGTATTCCAGTTAAAAATATCTCATTTTGTAAGTGAGAAAACTCTCTGATTTTTTCTATG
This sequence comes from Acanthosoma haemorrhoidale, assembly GCA_930367205.1. Taxonomy (NCBI): domain Eukaryota; kingdom Metazoa; phylum Arthropoda; class Insecta; order Hemiptera; family Acanthosomatidae; genus Acanthosoma; species Acanthosoma haemorrhoidale. The sequence goes on from OV884011.1 coordinate 130,723,042, forward strand.
AATTTTTATTATATAATTCTAAGCAATATTGGCGCGTGATTCCACCATGTTTAATTTTGGTCTCGACTTCTCATATACCACCTGCGGGTAAACTACGATGCATAACTGTAACACAATACTTTCACCCTTTCTGCAGTTAGCCTCCAAGTGAATGTTTAAAAAAAACAGGAGCCATCTCAGTTGTCTTTAATGAGGAACGAATGCGCCCCAGTTCCGAATCGGATTTCCCTCTGTATACCGGACCGAAGGACTTTCCAGCACGGGGCATCTTTAGGCACAGCTTCACGGGCACGTGATCAGTGAGAGTGGTCACATGCCCCATAATCGTGGGCACAGGCCAGAAAGAAAGAACCTTTTTTTATTTTATATATCAATATCAAAGTTCTTAGGAATGCTTTTAGGGTCAGACGTCATTTGAAAGCCAAACCGGAATGTGCTATAGTTACTAACACAGTTCGAACCCTTAAGAATGACGGCATAGTCCGTCGCAAACGTTCGGGTGAAAATAAATAAACATGTAGAAAAGCAGAAGGTGTTTTATTTCTTAATTTTAGATATGGAAGGCAAATAAAATAAAACAGTATTTTTTTTGTCAATTGTACCTAGTCACAGTCGTAATAAGTGTTAAAATTGGCGCCCTTATTCCTAAATCCTTTATTTCGTTGATATTGGTTTAAACAAATTTTAATTTTAGTTCAATATTTTTTTTAATATTGCTTCTAAATAATGACAAGGCTACTAGATTCTTGGACCAACTAGTTGATATTCTTACGCCCATAATATTGTGAAACAAAAGATATGATTCACTCATTTACACGTTAACACAAAACGCTCATCATTTATTCGTTTAATGGGATGATATGGTGTAGCTAATAGTGTTGCGACTGGGTCACGCCTAGACTCTTCCACCGCAGTTTAGATTGGCTTTATCCCTTATCAAGTTTCACTGAGAAAAAAAAAGAAAAATCTCTTAGCGAAGTAATTCCGTTTCTCTCTTCGCTCTTTTACTTAGCTGGAACTCCCTGTACTATAAAAACCGATCACTCTAGGGGCAGCAGTTCCATTAGCTTGTAAAGGCGAGTGGCTGAAGGTATTATCTGGAGTTGCCTTAGTACAGCATTCGTATAAACGGATTTAATCATCGTTTTTAATTAAAGGCGCCGTTATCCCTTCGTGTTGCATTATCAGACTGCGTCGAAGCAGAAGAGCATCAAAACTCCACACACGGATATCATTAGAGCGAAATATCAGGGGTGGAGTTTTGAAAAGTTCTGAACAATGTCACCGGAACTAGTGTCTTCTCCTGTAAGCTATACCCTAATTTTCCTTTTAAATATTTTCTCTTTTCTCAAAAGGCCGCATGAGAACCCCTTAAAACCACTTAAATTGATTATTTTTTATGAAAAAACCATATTAAGTTAGTGCAGTGTCTTTTATTAGCAAAACCAAGTTAATTGAGGCATGTAAATCACTCCTTATGGTTCAAGGCCAAGGAAAGTACTGGGTTCATCCCGAGAGATAGGGCACTCACAGCTCAGCTGAATTTGCTCATTTTCCAGCAACGAGCGATCGGAACTTATTCGTCCGATTTAAGATCTCATAGCAGCCCAGTCGGTATATTAGTCACGTGAACCCGTATGCTAGTAGGGTATATTTTTTTTAACAATACCAGTACATATTGTAGAGATAAGTGGAACAGTAACAGTTAAAACGTTCCGTACTCGTCTGTGCCTGTTAATATTCAATACGGCTACCAAGATCACCAAAGTCGAAAAATCACACCTGGGGTGGTGTGACGTTATTCGTCTGTCTTCGTATATTCTTGCGCATTCCTATAATATATACGAACGAACGAAGAATATTCCTACTATAGGCGAATCGTGATCGTTACGAATCAGTGGCCGACCTAAGGTTAGCAGTGAATTATTCTTTCTCTTAAAGCTCAAGTAACAAGTGGTAGGATAGACCTCCTTTCTTGCCCTTACTGGGAATACATAAGGGTCCAACTCTAGTAAAACGCTTTCTCTGCAATGGTGCTTAGGAAATTAACTTGTAAACGTGTAACTATTGTATAATTTGCCCGTTTACAAGTAATTTAGTTTAGGATTAATTCACCTAAATTATTTGTTTTATTTAAAGTGCACCAAAAATAAAACTGTGGGGACTCCGCAAATACAGCTAACTTTTCTTTTCAAGGCCTTCAGAACTTAATTTCAGTTTCTCGAATTTTATTTTGTACTCACAAAACCCCTCCTTCGGAAAGATCGGCAACGAGCGTTTCCCATATTGCTCCAGTCAAGGCAGTTCGGGCTGTTGCGGATACCGTGGACTGACATTGGTATTTTCTAAGGCGAAATTTTCAGTCCTTTGTTTTGTACGCTGCTTATAAGGGGACAAAAGAAAGATGAAACAATAGATAATTGATAGGCTTTCATGAAGGAAGAAGTGTCTGTCGATTTATCATCTGATCTGTCTGTTACAAAAGGGCCTCAAAGGTTAATCGAATTCCTCGACTTCATTTTTGCCTTCTTAGTTGAAAAAAAAAAATAATAGTACTCTGAGTTCACAGTATGAATCCAGTGTAAGTTCGAAATTGGATTTCCTACACTAACTCCTTTTCAGGTTCAGGAGCATCACAGTTTCGTTTTAAAATGTTATTTTAATTCATTCTGCAGCTTGCTAGAAGTTGGAAGTTCTCCTGGGACTCGACCTATTTCGTTGCTTTGTTAGTCCTGACTATTTTTCAGTATATTGGCAGAAAACCGGGAAGTTTGAATAAAATATTGATCATACACCCCCCCCCTCGTTGCTCTGCATCTATAATTACGACCGATTGGTTCTCTCCCAATAAATTTAACTTGAAGATGTATGTAATTTATATTTTATAACTAGATTTAAAGTTTTAAATAATAGGTTATAGAATAACAATTGGTTTTTAAAATCAGATCAAAACAGAAGGTTTATTTCTTATCTAATTCAAGAGAGTTTGCAGAATATCGACAAAATTGGTAACAAATTAAAAAAAAAAACCTAATCAGTAAAGTAGGCTGGGTATATATATAATTATTTCCATTTTTACCTGTGCTGATAGTTCTAAATAAAGTAATTTGAACGAATTGTGGTACAGTTGGTTAATACTTCCCCATGCCTCGTTACCTTAAAACAAGCTTGTACGATCTGACAGCAATTAGGTTTTATTTGGGGATTGGGATTGATTGTTAAACTTTTGATCAGACTGGAATTAAAGAATAGTTGTTTGTACTATGAGGACATATTGCAGAATTTTGTTGCTCACCATGTTTTCTTCGGTTGGAATTGATCGTCACTTGGTACTTTTAGTTTACGAAGAGTCCCTGGAACAGTTTTTTAATCTTTTAATCATCACCCGCTTTCGTTTGTTTTCTATCCCCTTCTTCTCTCTTTTCGCGAGCCGTTAGAAACCCTTCTGTATGCTGTGTATTTTATTTAGCTGTTGGCCTGTTATTTAATAGTTGGCCTGGAATCAGGTGGCCAAGAGAAGGGTTCCAATCTACCACACTAAAAGCAAAATCCTTTGGAGCTTTCACCAACAGACCGGGCTCTATAAATCATAGGATAAAAGTACAGCTGTCTCGCGCTTAGAAGGAACGCCTCGTAACTGATCTTCATATAATAGTTTGCCTTCGTAATTCCAACTCCACAACTCGCTCATTAACGATTCATCTAGTAGATAATTGTACGTTTGTGGGTTAGTACCCCATTATGAGGAAATGAGAAATGATTTTTTTTATCGTTCACGTAACTCCGATTAAACACTTCTTTTAATAAGTTAATTCTTGTATAAGCCTCAGAGTTACAGTAATCCGAGAACTTTCTTATAAACGTAAACTGGCCTTTGGTTAGATAAATACTTGAATTTTATTCATAACTCATATATTTCATAACAATAACATTAACAGAGGTCTCGCTGCTTGTAGGGTTCGTCGATTTTTTTAAATAAATATTTTTTATATTTTTACAAGGAATATGAAATAATCAGTAATTTTTTTAACATATATTAACGTAATTTAATAAAGTAAAAAAAGGTACTTCGAAAAAATTATCTAAAGAAATAATTTTGGGGCTCCTTTCATAAATAACGATTTCTTAAATACCTATCAAATGATAAGAATCTACCCAATATTTTGGATAAACGATCTTGGTATCTGAAAAACACCTTGTAGCGACCGCTAACTACATAATATAAATCACCCTATACTCTATTGTATATATATTATAAACAAATGTAAATAACATGAACAAAATATATTGTAAACAAATGTAAATAACATGAACAAAATATATTGTAAACAAATGTAAATAACATGAACAAAATATAAATCATTGTAAATGTGTTAAGCAATAAAAAATGTGGGGTGCCAATTAGTTATATGAGCTGGGACACCAGCTGTAGGCAGGTAGTAGGCCCAGACCCTGGGCAAAACCCTTCCAGTCTCTGCCAGAGAACAAAGGAAAGCCACATTATTGGCCACAACAATCCTAATGATGATTGGCTAAGGGCAAGGCTAGCTGGGTATTTAAGGTGGTGGTCTAGCCCCTGTAAATCATTCTCCTGGCAACTACCGGCTAGTGACTACCCCGCTTGAACTCTGAAACCTGACTGCTTCGTTATGAAAAACCTCTGCATCTCTTCTCTCCTAACCTCGCTATGTTTTAGTCCGGCTTTGTCAGACCCCACACCTTCCTAGTGAGAATCTCTACCTTTATCTCGCTAAATCTAGCACCTCCTTGGGAGAGACCTCTCCCTAGTGGACAACGGTTGTCGTGGCCCTGAAAACTTACCTAGCAGTGTTCCCCACGACGATCCAGTCTGCCTCTCTCCGGTTCACACACGCCTTTGGGATCTGGACGGATTTCGCCTACCCTCAGATACCGAGTGTGAATTCGTGGTCATTCCAAGACCACGCAAACTACCTACACTACCTACCCTATACCTCTTCTCCTGAACATAGTGCACTGTCAGGGCACATACCTATCAAAAATGGAGTCAGATAGTAAAGCCGTCGTGAAACGATTGTCTAGGTTATAACTTAATCAACCCTCACTTGTCACCATAGCTAGGGTAACCAGGCACCCCCCTCGTCACGACCCGACACACCTTTTGAACAAATGAAACTTATAGCTAAACTATTAACCATTGGATTACCGTATTTCATTTGTGACTTTAAATTTTTTTTCGTAGTTAACGTTAATGCATTTTAACTAACTCATTACAAACCTGTTTTAAATTTTAAAAGATTTGTAGCATGTAATTTCCATCTTTGAGATCTATTTTTATTATTTTTACCACCATCATGAAATAGGCAGACAGACGAAAAGCAATTGATATAGAGCTGTTAAAGTACAACCTCACCCGTTGGGCTTGACAAATTAAAATTTAAGAGCCTTACAATAACATGTTATCTTTTTCTTTTGAGTACGCGAATTTGAGTACTAGAGAAATCTCCTGCTATAATTTATAGGAACTACTTTAGAAGTCTGAATTTGTTATTCTTGGGATATTTTTGTTTTATCATAGACCTGCGAGTTCGGAATCCATCATGTGTCGCGTGACGCCCTTAGGAAACACAGCATCAAATTCCCTTGCGGCATATTCCTTCCCAGAGCTATATTTCTCCACACATGGGTCAGGTGAAATAAATCAGAACCTGAGCATTATATATCGAGATATATTCAGGGATATTCTGCAGACGATGTTCACGTCTTGTCATTGAAAAGATATATGTGTAAACAATACATAGGTATGTATTTATACAACTTTAGCTACGTATGCTTTTTTACTCGAAAATTACACCGAAGACTGCTATAATATAATTTTTCGTAAAAGTAACTAACAGGTTTTTCGTTGCTCATCCTTATCACTTGAGAATGACAGTACAAGCTGACGAAAAAACTAGTCTAAGAAGTGTATTCTAATTGGTGGGAGCACTAGAAAAATTGTTGTTTTAATTTTTCATCGAAGAATACTGTTGATCTACCATATTTTCCCAAGTGATGGATTATCCAATTTATTGGCGTTGAATTGAACAGGGATCCAATTTATATTTTAACCCCATTGCTGTAAACTCTTGGTCGGTCGAAACACCCTAAAAATAGTCTGGTAGAAACGTCAGCCTTGTGGTCATTTTAGATAACACCTTTGTAGAAAACTAAAATAACGGGTTTGTTTTAAATTTAAAGCTACTAAACGTAGAATGAATTTCTTGGAGAATTCAGACGTTATCACTGTTGCTCTGGCAACTGAGTTGTCCCACAAGTTTCTCATTTTTAGCGAAAGGAATGAGTTAGTGCTTCTAGATTCTGGATAGAACAGCTTCTCCGAACAAGGTTTTAACCCTCAAAAATTGAGAAATCAAGTTAAATATCAAACAAGATTGTATCTAACATGAAAAATTCAATGCAGGTATACTTTTTGATGTAACTGGAAAACTGACTGACATTTCGAATAGTTACAACGTTTATGGGAGCAATGACTCAGCATACAATAACAGGTACAGTGATGAGGTAATTTTCGCTGTATCTTTACTTGCACCTCTAATATCTAGTAAATCAATGTGTTGCTTGAATTAGATGACATTCTTCAGCCTAATGAATGGTACATGAATCATTAAGTATCTTTTTCGTAATAAAAATGTGATAACAGTTTTATAATTTTCACTTTTTGGAACTCTCAAAACTAAATTACATTATTACAGTTAATTACTTTAATACTATTATATTTAATATTTAATATTATATTATTAATATTTAAAACTACAATAGTAAATCCCACGGTTATCACAAGAATTCATCCATTTCCCTAGTAAGTGAGAGAAACAAACTATGCATTGTGCTCTTTTGTCAGCCTCAGTTCAGAGTTGATTATTGTCGCACAAACCTTTGGTAATATTTAGTGAAACTTCAAGGGCTTCATTAAGAATATAAAGTTTTCGGTCACGTGGAGAGAAGGTAGCAGTCGTGCGTGACTCGTTCGCGCCAGGAAGAAAATCCACAGCATAATACACAAGGAAGACGGAGAAGGTTGTTAAGATCAGTTGTTCGATAACTGTAGCAGTTACAATATATTTAGAATTCCGAGTAAACCTTATTCGCTAAATCCTATTTATACGTAAAAAGGTAGTAAAAATATCGAGAAAATCCTTCACTGCCCTACCATTCAATAACTTTATTTGAACACTTCAATTTGATTGAAAAAACTAAAACTAAAATAGGTGTTTTTTTATTGGTAAAATTTAGTGTGCGAAATCACCTCTCGTTTTCTGCCTGTATTTTTTACGAAATCGTGAAATGATTCAATGGATTTAAAATTTACAAGATATATTCGAAAACAGAAGATAGTTATGATTTAAACTTGTGATTTTTTCCAATTGCTATAAAGATACAATTTAAAAAAGTATTGATTTGAAATCAAACATCGGAAATAGAGTAATTAATACTCCCAAGCCCGTTTCAGTCGGAAAAGATGACTTTCAATAACTAAGATTAAAAAAAAAAAAAATTGACTAATACTATTGTGTGACAGGCGTGACAACGTTCACAAACTCTGAGTTCTCAAGTTCCTTCACTTTCGGTTTCCTTACTTTAATATATATGGCTTTAAAAAAAAGTTTAGCCCATAATTGGTGTAAAACATTTTAAACGAAAAAAAAGAAATATTTTTCCCATTAGGGGAAAAAATAGAGAGGCAATTTATCCAAGGAGAAGAAATGTAGAAAAACAATCAGGCTTTTGGGAAACAAATTAAGACATCTTTAAGAAGCTGTTAAAACTTGCGAGGTGTGTGCTAGGACAGATATGTTTCGAAACGGTGATAATTGTACGTTACATTTTTTTTGGTGGTGAAGATATTTCGCCTGCCTTCGTATCGATCCGAATTCCTTGGGCTTCGATAAAATCATGTAGAAAAACATTCCACACCATGCCCATATGGTGGAATACCTCCCAATCCTCCGATAACGAAATGAATTCCTTCCTACCTATAAATAAAGGTCAAAGGCTTAATACCGCACCTTGGAGAGTGGCTTTGGCCATCCAACCTCACTTAAGGCTATTGCGTCTAATGGTATTAAAAAACCCAGCTTGTATCCACGCGTTGGGCAACCTTCGAACCAGGCCATCCCATGTTGAACGACACCTTGACAACATAAAGATAATTCTTTATTAGGTCATGTTTACTATCTTAAATCACCGCAGTAGTAATATTTTATTTTAATATGTTCCATATCGATTATGAGATGGATTTATGAATCATAAATACATAAAAAAAAAACACAATTACAAAAACGGTAATTTTTAAAAATATTGTCGTAACTTAATTACTTATTTTATTACTATTGTGGAAATCCATTTCCAGTGTGTTTTTTTCACTTTTTCACAGTTAATGGTCAGATAGTTGGTTATTTTACAGAGCTTAACTAAAATGTAATTATAGCTGTACTGATTATAAGAATGTTATATATTTGAAACATTACGTTAAATTAGTTACGTTTTCATTATTTCTAATGAATAATTTATGTATTGTTATCTTTTATCATTCAAATTCTCCTTAAGTTGTTCATTATTATTCTGTCTCAACTGGAACAAAACATTAAAATCGGTTGGAGGCAAAAATTGAGGCTATCGGTATCGAAGTTTTGTGCAGATAGCCTCCATTATGATTTTATGGATTGACCAATTGATCAAACTTAATTAACGTTAAGGTTAAAGATGGGGAAAATATATGTGAAAGGGCTTTAACATATTGAATCGTATAGCAAACGATGTTATTAAAGCGTTAACGATCTTTATAAATTAAACTCCTAAATACGTACTCAATACTTGAATGCCTGACGGCATTCCGTAGTTTTTTTTTTTTCTCCGTTCTTTACTTCTCAAGAAACACGGAAATAAGTTTTCACAGTTACGCAGTTAAAGGGAAGTATTGTTTCTGACTGTGTCCACAACCTTCCCCCTCCGTGATGATTATGCAAAGCTCCGTTCCGTTTGTTATATCCATTGTTGCTGTTGTGATGTCCAACAAAAGAGCTTCTAGCTTCTACAAACTGAGGCCTGTGAGGCGTTGGCATAAAGCGCCCCATTGTCCTGTCTGTTGTCCTTTAGTGTGTCAATCTCCTCCAGGCCACTTCCTCACAACTGAATATAGTCGATCCGTCGTGGATATTCTTGGGGGAAATTCTTCGGTAAAGATCGGAACATGAGGACACTGGAGGAATGAGGGCGAGCGTATTACTTACCTTCAAGATATTTCGCTCGCAGTTTACTTATGCTGAAATTCCCATTGAAATAGTTTATTCTTATAAGTTTTGAATATTTAAATCTATTTCATCCCACAAAATCCAAAATGTTAAAATAAAACTGGATCTAGGGTTTTAGGCTTTAATATTAGTTAATAAATACAATAAACCAGTCGCCTATTATTTTTACATTTGATCTCGAATTTTTTTGATTCAGAAGCCTTTAAATGAATCATACACTTTCAGACGGGCGAAAATATAATTAAAATATGGATGATAAAATATTTTATAAAAAGCGGCGGCTTCTCCATAATGATGGAAGCATTGAGGTAAATAAATAATAGAATGACAAACAGTTTACGAACAACATTAATAACAATGAAAATCAGTTCGTTCATTACAAAAAATATTTTATCTTTCACCAGGGCATTAGAGGCAATAAACTTGTCGCTCTCAGTGGAACTTTAATGGAGAGGATCTTTATTTAAAAGAATATTTTTGCTCTTTTTGTCTACGTCACTAACAGTTTCGAATCGAGTTATCTATTCGTATAATTTTAACCATTAACTAACCCACAAATGTATATGATCTAAAATAGTAAATAAACCATACAAACGCCGAACCTAAATAAATGAAATTGAGTTAGTATTTGAAGGGCCCTACGATTCTTGAGGGTTTAGCCGTTCAAACGAAGATCTCCTTGCTCCTACTTGGCTCTTTCCCTGTTCCATTTGGAAATATTTTGAAACCTTGCGGCTGGTTGTCTTGATTTGATCACTGGCATCACTGTTGCCAGCTCCAGTCCCACAGATTGCTCTAGAGAAATATCCTTGCATCAAACAGGAAGGTGAACTCTCCCAGCGGAAGTAAACGCAGCTCTGCTACCATTATCCCATGTGTGTCAAACTAGCAGGCTGTGACAGTACTATCTGTACTTCTGTGGTGGTGGATTCCACCGGTATAAATCACTAGTAATAATCAGTCAACTAATACATATCGTTTAGTCATGCTTAAGTATGATTAACGAACCTTTCGTATGAGGTTTAATATGTACGTTTTAAATCGTAGTTTTTATTTGATAGCGTTCCCACCTACGCACGCTTGCGTAAATTAATATATGCTTCCTAGTTACATCGTCAAACGTCTTAGTAGTTAGAAGGCATCTTCATTGTATTCTCCTTCGTAAGCAGAGTTTAGTAGCACACTTAAGTAACGGAATGAAATAAAAATGTTTCGCTGACTTAGTAATACTGTTCCGAAGGAGCTGCGTAACTCCATTAATTTCAGGAGACGGGAGGAACTCTCGAACTGGAATATAACCTGATATATTCATTAACCTGGTATGATTAGCTATTGTTTGCACCCTATTAAATGAAGAATCTGAAACAATCTCGTTACATTTAGCAACCTGATAAATTACAGCATTTGTGTGGACAACTGACCATTGTCTCTCCCAAAAGCAGCTACGTTACCCGAAAATTATTTTTGAAAGTTCATCATTAGTAAAATGAAAATAAACAGACCTATTTCTTTATCAAGCAAACTGAATTTATTTGAATTTTATAAGACTAAAAGTACTTTAAAACGAATTGAAAGTACTTAAACAATCCTGAAAGATATGACAAACAGCAGAACGTAGAGATTAGCTTCGGGGAACAAAGAAAGTTACATCTGCTAATTGGAAGGGGTGAAAGGATCAGAGGAAAAATCGATTAACCCAATTTTTAAGGGCGTTCTGAGTATTTTTTTTTTTCCTTCATGGAAGTAGACCTAGAAGAGCTCCCAAAGGATTGGACACGCCTGAGGAACAGTCTCTCCTGTGCATGATTGTTTCCGATCGAAGGCCAGTTTATCCATTTTCGCTGACCTGCCCTTCTTGGCCGGACAACAGTAAACACCGCCTTGAAGCATTTACTAAGAAACAATGTAATGTTTTACGTTCGGGTTTAACGGCCTTATTGCCGAGCCCGAAAACCTGTTTGTCTGCAGGTTCTACGATAGCGGTGGTAAACGTTACTCTGTATATCTGAAATTTGAAAGATATATAATTCAAAACAACTCGAAATAGCTACGGTTTAGTTTTGGGACAAAAATACAAAAAAAGTATTGGAACGAATTAAACGTGAAAAAAATCGTGCCCGCCTCGTTAACTTTTAATATTTCTCATTTATTTTTTTCCCAACGTTAGAGGTACATTAAAATTAGCTCACAGGTGTAAAAGGTGGGTATTTTTAATGATCGGTTACGTGATTAAGTGTGTTCTTAAACAAGGAAAATATTATATGTGTAAGTACGCTCTGAGTAATCTATTTGAGAAAGCTTTTATATTACATAAATAGTACATACTATTTTCAATTTTCAGAAGATTTCATAATAAGAAACATTTTGTCAAAAACTCATGCACAGTATATTTCTTTATGCGAGCGTTTTCATCATTGAAAAGCAATCCGTAGACCTCATTCCCAAACACATAAAAAATTATTTTTATGTCTATTTTTTTTTAATACTTCTCTTAATTATTTCCTTTATCCAGTAGATGAAGCAAGTAATTGCAAACACTGCGGTTTTACAGGAGAGGCAACCAATTCTTCTTCTTGGGGAAGATTTAGATTTTCAACGACACAACTACCCTCTGACTTATTAAAGGGTAATAATCATTAATAAGTTACGACGTACCTTTTTACGTGCATTCCGTATTACGTCGAATTGTGCCGTTTGACTTCTTCTTTTTTTTTTCAAAGTTCTCAATTTGAAATGTAGGAATGGGGGAAAATGAGATGGAAATTATTGTAGTAAAAGGGATCCTTTTTCTAGGAGGGACCTACTTATAGGTTGGGTGAAGGAAAAGTTCACTTCACCGGATGAGCGATATGTTAACTAATGTTCGTGCAGTCTGTGAATTATACGATCAATGTTTTAGGTATAATTAATCGTTTTTACGACTGCTATCGTAGTATAGACATACTCAAACGATTGCAAAGTACTTATTTAAAAGAGTTTCTACTAGGATTGGCTGTAAGAGAAACTAAGAAATGTATCCAAGCATGAATAAGTTACGAAAGTATTTTTATCATAAGTATAATACAAATTATATATGAGATTTCAAGATAAATTAAACGTGAAAGCAATTTATATTAATATTTTTAACTTGCTAACTATTTTGATGATTATCTAGACTTTCATTTGGAAAGTGTGGTGCTGAAAACCAATCTGGGGCACGAAGAAGCTTAGCCTATTTCAATAAATTGAGCAACCGAAACAATTACCGTACTGCTAGCTTTCAGAATATATTTAATTTTATTTTCTAGTTTTAAGTTTGTCAATCCTCATTCGTGTATGCTCACTTCTAAATGGTGTGAAACAACTCATCAGTGCTAACTGATTCGGGCCAGTTGTCAAGATGGCTTCGTGCCTGTCAGATAAAGAGAAAGGGAGCAAAGTCAGCTGCATTCGAATAGAAAAAGCATTCGACAGGCAGCTTCACGACTTCCTGTTGAATAATCTGTAGTTTATGTCAGAAAATACTGTAAAAAAAGAAGAAGCAAATTCAGATCACCTCCGGTCTACCTTAGTTACATTCATTCATTGCCATGGCCTGTCGTTCCACATCGTCATGTTTCATTAACAATCCTGAAGATTCTACTTTTGAACGGGCAACCGTTTGACTGTCTACATGCTGTACAGCAGTGGGGGTAAAAATTATTTGATCGATCTGAAATTTAAATGTATTTCTCAAAAAATTTTGAAACGTTCCGTTTAAGTTTCGGTTAAAATACAACGGGAAGTTTGACAAAGTAAATAATCTTTAAAAAACAATCTGGCCCTTTCCGCTGTTTTATGTTGTTGTTTTTTACCAAAACCCCGGAAGCTATTTAAGATTTTATGTTTTCTCGTGGTTGATATGTTTAAGACATTAAGGATTATTTAAACTTAAAATAGTCCATAAAATAATTATGTTTGGAAAAAAAAACAGAAACGGGGTTTTTATTACGTTCCAAGCCAGTTTTAAACTTTTTTTTATGCCAATATATTTTATGCGATTTCAGAGATCAAAATGGTTTGAAAAGTTCACGAAAGTATGTTTGACAAAAAATAGAGAATAGTATTTTCATAATCATTTACATGATAAAAACTGATCTAATGCTGATATGCAATGCTCAATCATTTAATATGTATTTCAGAAACTGTAAACATCTCTCGATATTGTTTTTTTTTACTGTTCCGTCTTTTTTTCGTTTATGTATTCATTAAAATTCAATGCAATTCATGATTTATTGAACATTTTTAGTCGGTAATTGTTTTTTTTTTCAAATTATCCGGGGTTTTCTTTTTTTTGTCAGGCATTGCTTTGTTCTAAAACATCAAATATATAAAAATGCGCGAGCTCTGCTGGAATGAGGAAATTTTTGGTTTTCCGGCCTGGGATATGGGACTTTTCCTGCAGTAGTAAAGAATGGGGATGAACCGAAGTACTCAGTGCGAAGAGGACCTGAGCTGAATGAAGGCTGGCTAGGTCAGGAGGGGCCATGGGGCGCATGCTTGCCACTATCGAGCCCCATGTAATGGGACCGGGGGCCCCTCCACTGCCACATCGATCTAGTTCTGTTCGCTGATGAATGGGATTTCAATCGGAGGAGTAGGGGAAGGAAGATATGTGGAGTGAAGCTATATATGTCATCTTCACCTACATTTAGCCGGGAACAGGAAACCCACCCCGGACTGTTTCAATACTGAAAGGTTTTAATTAGCTGTTCACACAGCCATTTCCAAGAGCTAATAAATTAGACCAAAAGTCACAAACCATAATTCAGTACGAAATAATTAAAAACTAATGTTACATTGTCTTCAAGAACCAAAGCATACATGCACATTTCAATATATCATTACAGAGGCCACACAGCTAAAACAAAATTGAAGCTGTCGAAATACTAAAAAGGCCAAAGCAGTCACAGGTATATATGTCCAGAATACAAATAAAATATCATATGGTTAAGGCAATAAAATATGTACAATATAAAGTTTCAATAATGTTTTTAGTTGGATGTTTCAGCCGAGATTTATTTTCTACCGGTTTCAATCAATTTTATTAAGATAAAATTACAATCTGCCTTCTATTAGGCAATGAGTAATTGAGATAAATATTATCATTCATACCATATTTACAATTCATCATTCACTCGCTCATTCAAACAATAGATTTATTTTCTAAGTATAAACTTTGTGATAACATTAAACAATAATTGATCCGAGTATCTGATGTCTCTCTATTTCTTTCCTATCAATTGTAAACTAGATTTCTTTTTTCTTTTTTTCATGCAAATATGAACGGAATTAGAGACAGGAAATGAAGGGACTATGTTTAGAGATATTCGAATTTCCGCTGGAATCTCCATTTGTATTTCTTTAATTGAGAAGTTAAGTTTCAAAACCAGCTCAATACATTTTCATAAATTTTACAGAAAAGACAAAGAGCAAACTCTCAACTGGGCTTGATAAGAGAATGCACTTTTGAAGTCGTTATTCAACGGGATGGGGCTGTTTTTCATCAGAATCATCCAAGGAGGTTATAGAATAGTATCAATATAATACTTGAAAAAAAAAAATGAACTAAATGTTAATATTGAAATAAAGTGGATTGAGCAGGTTTTGGTACTAAACGCCTCAATTACCTGTATGATCGTAAATAAATTCAAAGTATTTTGTTTCTTAAAACACCAGGCTCACTGAAAAAATGTAAATAACTGAAATATTGACATAAAAAAATTAAATATCTTTGAAATTATTTTTACATTGCCGTCTTTAATCTGTCGTCAGGCACAGGGAGGAATAAAGCATTGATAGATTTTGACCAGTGACTTCAGAAAGCTTAAACGCCACAGATAAGCGATTCTGACTTTTTTTATCGTTTGATTTGTTTTCACATCACTTCCCATTATATTATTTTAACAAAAACATTTAGATCGTAGCTAATATTGAAAGTATCTTTAAAGTTTCAGATCGATTGAATAATTTTCACAGCTCTTGTCGTAGAACGGTAGAATACGCGAAAGAATATTAGAATAATTCCCACTTCTATTATTGCCCTAAGTTTCATCATTGGTATAATCTCGCAGTCAATACATGAGCGTATTTCAACTCCTTCGTAGTAAGTTTGAATTCAAAACTATAAATATAAACTTGCCTTGGACGAGAAATTATTAAACATCTTTGAATTATTTCGGGCGTCTGGAAGGGGCTCATTATTATAGAAAGTGTACCTACATTTACTCCCATCTAGACTCTTTAGTCCTGTCACCACGGTGATAAAATGGGTATATGCTTCCAAAAGATAAGGTAGAAGTATTTTTTTTTTTATCTTATAGACATTAGTAATTGTACGAAAAATCCCCCCGGTACACTATTGTGTAGCCAAAAAAAAAACCCCGAAAATTTTGGACTTTATTTTTGCAGGATTTGGAAAATACCTTTTTTCCAGGTAATCGTAGCGAAAATTAATTTGAAGGAAAATAAAATTTGCTACAATGTTTGTTTGAACGTTTTTAACGTTTTTTCTCGAACCCAACATTAACCGAGATAAAGCAATTTTAAGTTGCACAGCAAAGTCTACACAGCGGCTTCCTTAGCAAGTAAGTTTTGTGCACCGTCGGATCTAAGAGTATATAAGCAATTTGCGATGCTTCAGTCACTAGGTTCCGGATTCACGTTATTATTTTTGCAAACCGCTCTGATACATTGATAGCGACGGGCCTCTTCATTATCATGGTGATCTTTCATAGTTTCCAAAATAACAAAAATAGAAACGATCACTGGCAACTTTTTTTGAGGTTTATACATCTTGTGTATAAGTGGGACGTTTTGGACAATATCGATTTAATGCTTATTCGATGCGTGTGTTCATGCCAACGAAAGGTGCTCGCCCAAACAGGGGACGTGAGAGGAATGTTTGATAGTGTTTACAAAATAATAAGAAACTGATGCTGACATTTTAAAGTAGGTGTCCATTTGAAAAACCTCTCTTCTGCACCTACTACTACTGTAGGTTATCTTCCGCAGTCTGCCTTGCTAAATGTTAAAATATTTTGTTTTTTTCTTAAACTGGTTACAAAACGATCACGTTAACATCAAAAATTGTAATATTAAACATCGAAAAATCAAGGTCTTTTCGCTTATGGGTATGTTTGATGTGCTAATATTTGAATATTTGTCATTTTGAATGAAATCATAACACACGAAAACTCTCCTCTCGCTATGATAGTAAAAATAAACCTTAATGGATACTATAGGATGGCAAGAGAACTCCCGGGCTTTCTCAATGTACTATCTGGGTATAAAAATGAGTAGGCATCTCCATTTCTAGGCCCAGTTTAGAAACAAAATAGAAAAAGAATGCCGACTTTCGCACTTGTTAACTTCGTTCTCGTTGCGTCTCAAACTGGTTATATATAAATGTGCCCACCGGCCAGCTCTGCTGTGCCCCGCTGCATACTCACTTGACTGACAATACAGGTAAATGTCTCCAGCAATTTCAGAACGGTTTCATGAGAAACGTGGTCCGACATACCTCTCTCGAGAGGTTAAAGAACGCCGACTTGCACCCGTTGCTTGGGATGATGTCGGTTTGCGAGTTTATCCACCGGAGACACATCAAGTTTTTTGATTCGTTGCAAAACCCAGTGAGTCTATGGTTTCACACACCATTCTCGTATGATGACAGCATGCTGTCTTGAGAAACTACGTTAAGTTAGTTTAGTTATATTTAGGGTTAGTATTAGCACAACTCATTCTTTAGTTGAGCCGTATCACTTCAACCTACCATAGAAACATTCTCACACATTATATAAAATTTAGCTACTACTAAATATAATAAGCACGATCTGCATTTATGTAAAGATTCCTTATTGTGGAACATGTAAATTAATCTGTATATATTAAATAAAGGGTTTTGAAACACAAAAAAAGGCACCTTGTTCAAATTCCCGCCTTAATATTTTTTGTTATTGGAAAAGATATTGCCCGCTTTGTAAACAAAGGAAAATTTTTACACCAATTACCATAACATCATATTTTGCTTCTTATCAAAGTAATACGGACTTGGTATAACGAAATGTCACTGCTTGTTTTTTTTACGTATAAATCTGTGTGCTTGAATCCCGATCGATTTTGTTATCCTATAATAGGAGTTCAAATGTTGAGTATCAAACCCCAGGTGTTATACCGCATAATGGTATCGAACTGTTCCGTATAGGTATGACCACAGTCTAACGGTGAGTTTACCACAACAGCCATTTTGTCCGTTCTTGCACTCCTTAAATGATACATCCCTACAGTGACGTACAGAAAGAGGGTGACAAGGGGCCTGCCCCCTTCCGGCAATGTGTCGAATTTGCAATTTGAATTATATTTCAACACATTATACTTTCTAACCAGATATGTTGTTGCCATTCTTTTTAGAGATGACTTGAATAAAATGGTTTATAGACAATTTTTGTAATGCAACAAAATATATTTTAGACGATAACTCTGCTTTTCTTCTGTAGAATATACTGCTTAAAGAATTTCTGAAGGGTGGTGCCCTAGCTCTTGCCATGGATTGCTAGAATATGAGATTTTGTTTATTGGATTGAGACCTGAAGGTTTCTTTGTTACTGTTTTGTTGGTAGGTTTTGGGAACACCAAGTTTGGCATGTTTCAGATGTTGAGAATGTTCAGAACATACATCAAAATGTTAACTAATGATCTGTTATGGCAAACCCCTGGTCTAGACATGATCTCGAAAGGAATAGAAAATTATCTAAGTAGTTATTCATTGTCCTGAAAAATTATCATTTTTCTCAACTTAAAATCTGATCCTCAAAATATTTTATCGCTGCGAATGCTACCTTTTAAATTGATGAGTTTATTTCTATTACTGAAGTACATATCATAAGGTGTTTCAACGTACCATTTATGTCTGCAACAATCCTTTTTATGAGATGATAATAGGATGTGAGGGTTTCAGATTTCTTAAGGCATTAAAAGAAGTACATCAACTCAATCTAAATTGGTATCTTACTATAAATTGACATATTTTATTCAAAATATTTTTATTTACAGTTATACTGTACAGTATGGATTGCTGTACAACAGCTGTTGAGGTTTTAGATTGCTGTAGAAAAAATATAATGATAAAAGTATTTGTACTATTCCAATTTCCTAAATCTGTAGTCCAACATCTCTTGGCTAGATTTACCCTATTCAAGTCCCTGATTAGTTCGTAGACCAGATAAGTGCTCAAGAGTGGTCAATACCAGGTCATTATCTCACAACATTTATTTCAGTTACTCTATTTGCTACTTCCTCATTGAAGTAGCTACTTAATTTCCAGCATTTAATCCATTAAATATACATACCATGAATCATCTAGTGTGGTTATTGACAGTTATTTTAGACTTATCTTCTCCTAAATCAATGTTGATAATTTAAAAACTTCTATTATTTTGTTACAGAACGAGGACTCTGATGATGATGAGGAGCCTGAAGAAGCGCCACCAATGGATGGGAATCCATGGCAACGGACAGGTAGTCTTGTGCTCTCCGAAGCAGAGATTCAACACTACTGTGACACGACACTTGAGTGTAGGCCGGCCCCCCAATCCCAGACCCAGTCTCAATGTTGCATCCTATAGCTCTCTTTGCATCTCAAACGCAGCATTTATATTTTAATTTAATCTTTTTCATACTTTCTAGTTTCACTTTACACTCATTTCCTATTGTAGTAGTGATTGCTCAGTCTTGTATATATTTTCATATTTAAGTCCCTTTTGTGCTGTAATATCTCTTTTCTTTGGGGGATAAATGATTTGCAAACAGCTTAACTGTTAATCATGGATTTAGACTTTCGTAAATAAGAATAGTAGTTTTATCAAGTTTAATAGCTTAGTAAAACTAACAGCCACACTTCATAAGTTGATATTCTTATAATCGGTAATGATTTTTTATCTCACAATTAACCGATTAAAATATTGGTTAGCAATTTTGTCATTGATTGGTGTATTAACACTATTAGTTAACACTGGCTTTATTACATAGTGAGACAATCCTTTTGCCCTTATACATCTTTGAAATGATGCATGCCCTTTTCGTTACCACACAGCAATTTTTCTTTTTTCATATTCATTACTGTCATTGTGATTTAAATGTTTTATTATGTTTATGAATACTTCCTATTAAGTTGGTTTTATTTATTTATTATTTTTTTAGCATGTATGTGTTTTTAAATTATCATTAATTTGTGGACTGCTAGATTAGTTTTCTTTTGGGCTATTTGATCAACTGGTAAACCCTAGTGATAAAAAAAAAAATCAAAAATCATTAACCATGAATTGGACTGAAATTTCTTAATCAAAAACTATCTGTTTTAATGATTTTTCTGGGGATTTTTCTTGCCAACGTTTTACTATACTTACGATTTTGAATTTAAAATAACACAAGTAATAAATAAAGTAACATTAAATCGTAAATAACAAAAGCATTTATTTTTTTAAAAACATGTCATAGACATTATTAGTGTAAACATCTAATATTATGAAAATCATATTTAATTCTTATGATCACTTAAAAAGTGAAATTCATTTTCTTGCTTAATGTATAAATATTTCCTAGAACTATTTTTGTAGTGTAAATAGCTTTACATTTTTTTTTTTATTTATTTACTGTTCTGTATACAAGCTTTTTTGCTGCTTAATGCACTAATACTATGTGATAATATTACGATAGATTGCTACTTTTGTATTATAATTTTCTACAGATTTAATGTATAACTCTACTTCTATATATTTAGCCTATTTGTAAATTTTAAACAATAAAAATCAGTAACGATTATAGTGTAAATAAGCATGAAGTTTAATTAGCAGAGATAGTTTTGAAGAGGGTCATAAAAGATCTGATTTAGTAGTTTTTAAGTCTGATTATGTAATAGTAACAAGCTCTTTGAATTAAATTAATGTTTTCCATTGCATGTGAAACATTTTGCGATTGTATTTTCTTGATTATGTGATAAATCTTTTAATCACAAACATATTTTGTTACTTTTATAAATTTACCCAATAAATAGTGTACACTAAGATTTTTTTTTCTTTAATTAGTTGAACTGGCATCTCCAAATGCTTTCTGATTATTTTCATCAGGCCTCTTTGAATGATGGAAACATATCATATGAAGTGTTTAAATGAACTGCCTGATAACAAATTAATTTAAAGCCTGTCTACAATGTTTGATAATTTGTTTCCATTCAATGAAAATATGATTATGAACAGATGTACCTCTGATAATATTTCAACTTCACAGGTGCAGATTTCAATGCTTCAATTTAATACATCACAAATTACAGAATTCTTATGGATGATGAGGTTTGGCAATGAAAGTTATGCTACACATTATATTTACTTTGAAGACAATACAACTTCTTAAAAAAAAATGATAATTATGACAAATTGGCACATACATGAAACCGTATATCTGTAATGGCATCGTAGACAGTAATTTACTATCTTTCATTAAAAATATTGTAAAATAATTAATTTAAATGAAAATAAGTGGAAATATTCCTGTTCCTCTATGCGCGAAATGAATTAGACAGATATGTAAATATATATATGGCATATCTACAGTTCCTGTTAAGCTAGGTACTGACTTGTAATAATGACATTTCGAGGAAAGTTAGAATATTTCTTCATATTACATTCAAGTGCATACAATTCACACTGGAAATGTATTACTACCACTAGTAGTGGTTTTGCCAGAAATATAGAGTGATTGGATCAAGGGCTGATCATGCATTGACGAGAAAGTAGACAGTTATCTGCCCTCACTAATGAATTAGGCTGTGAGCATTACAAGTCTTTATACTATCGCAAATAACATGGATATTCTTGAAATTTAAATAAACAAGCGTGTGCATGCTCTCAGATCAAAACATGTATTCATCAACATCAATGACTGCCCACAAATCAGTATTTTATTATGCGCAGTAGCACTTTGAACAACTCATACTGCCATTCAGATGTGCTTATGATGCTACTCTTCTGAATAGGAAATGAGCAGATATTTTTGTTGAGGATTATAAACTTAAGCTTCTACAGCACATACATTCTCAAAATATGCATATATATTATATTTTCTTTCTTGTTAAAAAAATTATCTGACATTTTCTGTCAAAATATATCATACCGCACATGAAATATAATTTCTTTTGTAGGAGAAATTTTAATTATTTACGGTATTATACTTAACATATTTGGTAACAAAACTTTTTGCTGAGCCCTAAGAGAGAGGCTTTACTTTAAAATAGGTAGAGATAAAACAGTTTAATCTTGACACATGCTGATTAACTATTGCTTATAGCTTTAATGAGAAAAAGTTTGGGAAAAAATGTAATAAGCAAAAAATGTCAGTCCTTAATTGATTCTCATAGTTGGTGAACACTTTTCTTAGGTTTAATTTTTTTTTTCTTGCACTTACAGCTGTTGTAAATTAGCCAACATCTAATCAGTAAAATTTTGTAAAATGTTTTAATTACTTAGTACTCAAATAATAACTATTATGCTGCTATTATTAAGCTATCATAACAATGTAATTTTGTTGATGTCTCCAACATTTAACGTTGATTGGCAAAATCTGTTCCTTCTTCAACTATTTTTCTTACAGGTACTTTTCCCCATCTTCCTCTGGTTGTTAAGTTTTAATATTTAAGTACTTCGGACTTCGGGGGAATGATTCATTTGAGAAATGTCATCTGATCCTCAAAAATTATACACTTAATACAAAAAATATGGATAGAAGGGTATAATTGATCGGTTAGAGGAACTAAATGAGGAACCAGAGAAGGATTTATCAACAGCAGTATTTACAAACCCCCCCCCCCCCAGTTCACGAAAGAAAAAAAAGTAATACTAATTGCAAATCTGTTGCTCTAGGTAATGCCATGTGTAAGCAGAATTAACCTCAAAACTAGAGAAGTGTTCAAACATTGTTTGACAGTATTGGCTTACCTCTTACATAAATGGTTATTATTGACTTAAGAGAGCAATTGGTCCTCTTCAGGAAGGAATGTTAAAAAGTAAAAAAAATGTTGCCATGAAAATATATATTTTAAAACTTAATTATTCCCTGGAGCCATAAATATTCCCTGAAAATTTCTTAATGGTCTATTTAAAAGCACTACACACAGTTATAATAAATATGTTTGCATGTACTCTGTGAAGAAAATTATAGTGTTAGAAAAGCTTAATTAGGCCTAGAAAAGATTAGAAAAGCTTATTATTATAAAATATATTATTTTCATACTAATTTCTGTTATCCTTTTAAATTTTGACAATTATGAATAGAAATTAAAAATAGATTGTCTCCTATAACTTGAAAACTTAATTATTGAAAATATACCAAATTATTTGGTATGCAAAATATATATTTAAGCTGTGACTCAAGAGCTTTACATAATCTAAAATAACTTGCTTCCAGGCTGCATATTGATGGTAACATTCATACAATTTTGTCTTGAGATCATAACATTTCTTCTTTGTGTTTAAACAGAATATTTTGGTGCTTTATGCCTTTGATATTTGAAGAAATAAATAGGCATCCATTTAATTGTACCTTTTTATTGTTACTCACCCATTGTTCACTGCTTGTCTAGGTATTAATATTTAGTAACAAAAATTAAACAAATCAATTCATATCCAAACCTCAACATCTACATTATTTGTTTAACATTAAATTATGTTCATCTCATGTCTACATTTAACATATTTTCTCCATTGTGGAGAATTATACAATTGATATCGTTCTTGTTACTTTAATTTATTTTCCTATTCCACCAATTTTTATTTTCATATGTTTTAAGCACGCATTCCATTAAATGAATTAGCTTTGCATGCTATAATATTAATAACTATGGACTAATATTACAATTTGCTTATACTAATAGTAAACAGTTGTATGTTGGCTCTAAGCGGTTTCATGTATTTTCATAACTTTTATAAATGGAAATCAGTACGATACTTAGATATAAGTTTGAAAAAACTTAGTAAAAAATTAACAGAAAGCAATATTTAACATAAAGGTGTTTTGTTATTATTTGCAACCAATAATAAGTTTACTACTCTTTAAATCTGAACTATTTAATCTAAGACCGTTCCTTAATCCTGTTGTCACTTTCATTTCAAGTTGGTAAAAAAAAAATTAAAACAGAAATTTTCTGAATACAATTTTTTTATATATATATTTTTATTGAAATGTTTACAACCAATCAATACATTGTATTTTAAGCAGTGCTTAGAACTTCAGTTTTCAATGTCTGCTCACTTGTTTAGGGTTAAAGGCTCACTAGCCAAAACCACTTCACTTGTCACTTCAGTGATGACAACCGTATAACGTTCACTGTAAACAAAAATGCTAGTTGGTTTGGAGGTCACGAGGCCACCTCAGCCAAAGACATCGCTTTGAGTTGACTGCCAGGGATGAGATGAGAGTATAAAGCTTAGGGTGTGGTTGTTGATATAGAAGGGATCATTGGCTATCTTGCGGATAGCAGGAGCTGGATTCTAAGCATATTGGGGAGGGCTTCAAACTTCCCCCAGACTTCTATTATAAAGAACCAGGTAGGTTGGAATATCATTGTGTAGATCAGTCTCTTGTTTTCTCTTGTTATTTTAGAACAAATGCCCATGAGGTGTAGAAGTAGTCTGAATCATCTATTAGTTTCTTGTTATTTTGAGGTGAGGTGGGACCCTGTTGCGTCAACCTCTTAATTACGAATAATTAGAAGTTCCCCTCTTCTCGGCCCAGAAAATATCTATCTATGTTTCCATATTTTAATAATTAAGCTTATGATGTTAGTCAGATCTCTCTCTCTCTCTCTCTCTCTCTCTCTCTCTCTCTCTCTCTCTCTCTCTCTCTCTCTCTCTCTCTCTCTCTCTCTCTCTCTCTCTCTCTCTCTCTCTGCACTGGTGCTTGCTGCTCTACTCAAACCATGGCCTTCTTCTTCAACTATCTCTCTCTATCCTACCCTTGCTATGTTTTAGTCTGGTGTTGTCAGACCCCTCATATTCCTAGTGGGAATCTCTGCCTTTGTCTCGCTAAAACTAGCACCTCCTTGGGAGAGACCTGTCCTGTGCGGATGATGGTTGCTGTGGCCTCAGAGACTTTACCTAGTAGCGTCTCCCACGGTAATCCAGTCTGCTTCTCTCCGGTTCACACTTACCTTTGGGTTCCGGACCGTTTTCGCCTACCCTTAGATACCAAGTATGAATTCATGGTCATTCCAAGATCCTGTTCCTCTTCTCCTGAACATAGTGCTTTGTCGGGGCACACCTTCTAAGATCTTATGGAGTCAGATCAAAACGAATTAGGCTGCCCGCCGACTAGGCCGCCAGCCAGGGTGAAAGACCACAGGTCCACCCGCTCTATCTCTTTCTTGGCGGCTAGAGGTTGTAGCGACCCTACACACGAGCCCGCGGCAGGCGTCTCCTCCCCACTTTGGGGATCCTCATATCTGATAACTGAACCAGACAGACCCCATAAAAAGCAATATAGAGTGGGGATTACCAAAGTGACAAGTTAAGAGGTTTTGGCTAATAAGCCTTTTTCCCTCAGAAACCAACAAGACATTATTAAAAACTGAAGTTCTAAGCACTGAGCTTCTAAAAGAAACATGCTTATTTTTTTTTATTGATTTAAATAATCAAGTTTCCATATTATTCCTTTGTGCTCCCCAAGGGACCTAGGCATAACCTATAAAAATTTTAATTTGTTTGCTTTATCTGGTGGGTTCCCTTATGTAGACTGATTGGTTAGTTTGTTCCATCTTACCTGGGGGACCACATAAGCAGCCTAGAAATAATACCCACGAGGTAGGCTGTCACTCACCCAAGGGCTTACTGAGCTTGAGATTCATGAACACTTTTTAGCTGTAGGCATTTCTCTAGTACTTCCCTGCAAATCTATATTATTTATTGCTATATTCCTATATCTAACAGGTTAGTTTATTACATTATTGAATGCATCTAATAAATAATTTATCTTCAGCTTATGACCTGGCAACTCAGTGCCCTACACGCCGTGCCTCCACACGTCGACACACCGTTGTTGTCTGTGAGGGCAGAGGATCCCTCAGTGTGCCACAATCTCGCCCAGAGTCGAGGCAAACTGACTCACCAACAGAATCTCTCTCCTGTACACTTCCAGAGATGACCTGGTCTAGGACATCACTTCAAGATGATTTACTTCGATCGGTAAGTTCAGAGAATTGTTACTCTGGGATTCGTAGTAGTTGATTGTTTCAAAACTTTCTTACATCTGTGTTCTAGTTTCTGCAGAATATTTTAACTCCAAGCTTACATTTATTTAATTTTGTCATGACACAACAATATAAATTCACACTTATTATTGTAATTGTGGGCTGTTTCAATCTATATTTTACAAAATTGTAATAATTACTTTAAATCATAAAATTAAATAAATATCATTCTGTTTAATGAAGGTTATATCGTAGTTTCATCTAGTTTCTGCAGGATATTCAAATTTCAAAGCTCATTTGTATTTGTGCATTTATTTCAAATGATTCTTCATGACACCTCAATATAAATTCATACTTATTATTGTAACTGGGTTAATTTTTAGGACCTATATTTTACTGAATTATATTAATTCATATAAAGATCAAAAAGAGATGAACATAAAAATCGTACTGTTTTAATGATGGTGATGTTTACAAATTATCAAGAATAATCATAACTAAATATTTGATTTTATATTATCATTCTCTGTCTATCCCCTTACTTTATCGTAGGGTCCCCAGGTTTCTTTTCCATCTCCAAGCTCTTTACTGTTGTTAAAGGCCTCTCTCATCCAGTCTTCCCACTTCATTCTGTGACTGCCATTTTCCCCTCTACTTGGGATTTATCCTTATCATACTGTTTCATAGAATAGTTGATTATTTTTTTGAAGTTTTCATGTTTTTTTCCTGACGTCATCCCACATTTTTACTTCGCTATTATATTATATTATAAATTTTCAAAGGACTTCTTTGGTCCTTATGCTACTTGTAGTTCTCAGATGTTTTGCAAGATAGGTACTGTTTGCTTAAAATGTTCTTTTAATTTCTGCCCTTCATCTGTTTTTTTTTTTCAAAGTTCCATTTTTTTTTTTAGTTTCCATTCTTGTGTTTTCCTGGTCATGGTTGGGTTCCTCCAGTTTTATCTCTTTTGAGGCTCATGAATGTCTAGAATTAACAGACAAGATCACTATCTATTTCATTATAGCACAATTTTACTTGTACATCCTGGACCTCCTGGTGCTAATGTCTTCTGGGTAGAAGAAAGTAATCAACTGTCTTCCGTGCTTGCTTTTTCCATTGTATGTTCGAGTATGTTTTTATGGGGTTTGTTGGTGTATACAAACTAATAATTCCTTTTCCATTGTATCCCATTTTATTGGTATCACTTTACTGTCATTTTTTTCTTTTTGTTCATCCTCTCAAATAAGTCCTTTAATTTTTAGAGTGCATTGTAATTGGGAGTCCAGTAGAAGGAGGAGATTGCAAAATTGGGATGTTTTATGAATATTAAAATGCATTACAGAAAACAAAACTGTTTTCTGACACCCTCCAATCTGTTTATCTTGGCAATGGTACTATGTGATAATT
This sequence comes from Acanthosoma haemorrhoidale, assembly GCA_930367205.1. Classification (NCBI taxonomy): domain Eukaryota; kingdom Metazoa; phylum Arthropoda; class Insecta; order Hemiptera; family Acanthosomatidae; genus Acanthosoma; species Acanthosoma haemorrhoidale. The sequence continues at coordinate 130,749,994 of OV884011.1, forward strand.
ACTGTTATGTACCTTAGGAGCTCATACTAATGTCTGGATCAGTTTTTTGATAAAAATCTATTCTTTAAAAAGAACTAGCCTTTCATTTTGGCGGGTTTCTTCCAGTAGAAATTAATATAGTTGTGATATATGAATGTACCTTTCAAAAAATATTGAATGTGCTCACCTAATTGATATTAATGCAATTTATACGCCATTTGTAACCCAACTAAATGTTTAATGATGGCAATACCAATTGTTTAGAACAGTGATGAGCAACCGGCGGTCTCCCAAGCATTTACCTGTGAACCGCCAAAATTGCGTGTATGTGAGACACCCTCCAATCAGGTGAAACGTTTTTGTAAATTAGCGTGATGTCTAAGTACATGAAAAAATGTTTCGAAAATATTATGTTACAATATAGATAATTTAAAATCAGTAGAATCGGCACTAGTGGCTTGGCAATCCTAAATTGCTTTTGCATTTTTCAGCTGTAGAATATATATATAATTTTTTTTTCAAGGTAAAGTTCGATCTGTTTGTATGTAGGCAAGTTGTTATGTGTGCTGTTTTTGTTTTTTTTTGTGTGTGTTTTGAGGCATTGATAACAGTTTTGTTTAATTGAAGCCAAATAAATATCTACCTCTCATGTTTACTCTCCTTATATATTAATACATTTTCTCTTTTTGAAATTATTTGCTACTGGTATTAATGAAAATCAAGGAATTATTACCTATACTGATTAAAATGTATACTTTTCAATCAATGAACTTGACTTTGGTGATTAACTGTTGTTACTACTTTGTATTGATATTTATTGATTTTCATTTTTGCTCTATAACAAAGAGATGCTCATCACTGTTTGGTTAAATCTGTCTCTTTACATACCACCCTACTCTTCTTTTTTGTTCATTTTATTTAATAAAAATAAATTTCCATAAATAAATGGTGTTATTAGATCACTTACATTGAAGCTTTTCAATGTTTATCACCTTGTAGCAAAATTAATAGACAATGAACTAGCCATATATGAAAATATCCAATAAAATATAAATTTTTTTATTTGAGCAGAAATTAATATATATTTCTTTTCTAATTGACTTAATGTATATTCTGCTGCATTTTTCTAAGAGGACTGGGAATAGGCAATTTTATTTTTTGGTTATTGCCATTAGTTGCTGCAGCCAATGGAATGTTTAAAGCTGCTTATACTTGGTTATATAACTTGGTAGTTATTTTTAACTGAAATGAACTGTAACAAGCAAATTAACAAAATTTTCTAAAAGTCTTCATTTTTTTACTTTTGTATACTTCTTATCTGTGCTTATCGGTGCTACTTTTTTGTTGTGTGATTTTAGCAAGTAGTATTTTTCAGGTGAAATATATTGCAGCTTACTGAAATCAGTATTTTTTGTGGCACTGCATTATAATCTAAGGACTGTTCAATCTTTTAATCCAAACGTTTTTCAATGTTTGAAATTTAAAAGAATTTAGATATTTTTATTTAATCTTAAAATAAATTGATGAGCTGGCTGGTCATAATCAGTTGGAAGTTATTTCCAGGCTATGCCAAAGCTCTGTTAGGGCTTTAAAGTAAATTTTTAAATTCACATGTTGTAAAATTTTAATAAACCCTCATGACTCTCAGAAAGTATCATGATATAAACAAATATAGAAATCATGATGTAGCAAATATATAAAACAAATTGATTTTAATGGTCATAAAAATTTATCTTTTCCCAGAGTTTTATTTTATTTCACAGCACAAGTATTTTCAACAATCAAAACTGTCATCTTCAGATGGTCTGTATGATAAGAAACAGAATTAATGCTTGGAGAATCATAAACTTTTCAATCTAGTAAATTTTGTCGTGATATGGATCCCACAATTAATATTAATTATTAGCCTCAGAAAAAATATACTGGCAGGGCAAGGGGCTGTAACTCAAGACCTCCTCAATATGTAGTCAGGGGCTTTACCAACTGAGCTATTAACTATTTTTGGCTGTTAATTATTAACAATTATAATTATTTAAATTTATAATCCTTCATAAACATAAAAAAAAAAACTATTTTAATAATCTCACATTGCAAAAAAGTAAATTGAACTAATCATTAAGAAGATATTTGATAGTCGAGAGATTTAATTCTCGTCATTTTAAATTTTGAAGTCTTGGGGCTAATGGAAAAGAGACAGAAATAAAAGAAGTGAGTGAGGGAGGAGTATTTCCGTTAAAAAATGGAATGCATGGGATTCTGTTGATTCAAGGGTATCATTAAAAAAACGGCCTTTTTTGTGCTTTGCAGCGTATTCTGTTGAATGGTCAGCGAACTAGCTAGCCCAAATGTGAGTAGCCAAGTTCGCTCCTGCAAGATCCTGAAGACCTGGTAATAAGTCAACATTTTCTGACAGCCAGGACTGGCACTAAGCTGGCTGGGGACATCTCAGCTAGGACAAGTGATTACTACCTCATTTGCTAGTAACAGAACAGACCCATATGTTAGTATCACAAAAGCACCTCAAGGTGATTCTTTGCAGGTGTCAAAGAAACCGAGCACCAGGGCACGATGGGGTGCAAACAGTTCTGCTGAGACAAATGCCAAGGAGAGGGATAGTAAGTACAATTTGAAAACTTGTACAACTCTTGCGGTACTTTCTTCTGACAATTCTTCTGAATTATCTCAAAGAATACTGTTTTGACAATGACATCATTCCGCCAGAGCAGGCTGCATTTCAATCCATTCTTAGCACAGAATATCCCCTTGTGAAGTGACAGGCTTGTATATTTGGGCATGAAAACGAACCAACACCTCCGTTTTTGTGGCCATTTTGCGAGGAAGTTAAAACAAGCACACACAAAGTCTTACCAGCTTCCACCAATCTATCTCTGCATCTCAAGCTGATGATTTACAAGAGGGTATTCAGGCCAGCTCTACTGTACGGTGCACCACTTTTTAGTCATCTGATGGAAGGAAAGCAAAGCGCCTCCAACAATCAAAAATTTCATTGGTCCAACATATTTCATTCCAGCAGCGGGGGAACAGTGAGCTCCACAAAACTTTCGAGCTGCCTACAGTGGATGAATTCATTCGCTGTATACATGTCAAATTCTTTGATTTGCTGCAATACATCATCAACCTTGTGTTTAACACAATTTCCCCCCTCTCTGTTTCCCTATCGATGGCAGCAGGCAGTTGAGGCGGGAAAGCTCTTGGATTGAATTAGTATGTAAGTTTAGTTTTAGGTCCCGCTATGTAGTCTGAAGGTGAGCCTCATCACCTGGTCCTTTTAGATTAAATAATTTTTAACAATAAAAAGACAGGTGTTACAATAACAATAACTGCTTACAATGTATACTTGCAGTACAAGGAGCCATTTACAGCTCATCATATATTATATTATTGTATATTATTGTGATATTAGACATTTGAATTTGAAAAAGACCGGCAAATGGCCAGTGGAAAGAGTGGGGGAGATGAAAAAAAAAGGAGAGAAAGTGGTTGTTCAGCTGGTAACACAGTGAGATGAGGTATAAGTTGTTAGCCTGTTCTGAGAGAGGATGTTTAGCTTTTTTCATTTAGTGAAAGCATGAGGCAAAGTATGGAAATTTGAAGAAAATAAACAATTTTTATTTAATAGCGAACAGGAACGTGGAAGAACATTATTAAGAAGAAGAATTTTATTCAGAGAAGAAGGATTGAATGAATAGAAGTGGATATTACCGACAGCATGGTAAACCAAATTAAATTGAACCGACTAGAAGAATAATGTATACAATAGTAAGTTTGGCCATTCTAGAGTTAAATATTAAGGTAAATTACAAAATATGTTGAAAATTGAAGTTATTGTAGTGTATTTAAATAAAATGAGTGTGATTTTAGTAAAATCTGATTTTCCTTTAGTCAGAGTTTTCTTTTTATATTAACAAGAACCTATAAACCTCAGATAAAATTTTAAAATAAATTAAATTAAATTAAAACATAATAATATACTTAATTTTTAAAAATATTATACTTAAGGGATAAGGGGGGGGGGGCTGCTTATGCTAGTTAGTTTTCTAACTGCTTAACAGAATGCTCTGCAATGCATAAAAGGCCATTTCCCCAATTCAGTTATACCTTGTAATCAACAGGAAGCGCTCCATTCCAATTTTTAATGTAAACACTCCTCTGTCAGCCTCAAAACCGCAAAATTTTAAAATATGGAGAATTGAATCTCTTCAGTAGCAGCTAATCTCTTAAGCAGGAGTTTAAAAGATACACAGAGATTTACATAAATATATCTCTGTATGTATTGCTCTTCTATATGAGTGTTATGTACATTTAGGCGACTGACACACTTCTCAAGTAATATCTTAACATCTTTTAATGTAAATAATTCACGACATGAAGTACTTAGGTTCAAAAGTTATCTCCCACTTTAACTTAGATTATACAATAATGTAAAACCACAGGAATTTGAAATAGTTTAGCTTGAATAAAGGATTTTCACGAGTATCACGTTTGTTTGAAAGTATAAGTGTATCTATAGTTAACTAAAAATATTATAAGTCAAACAAATTGATTATTTTTATGTATCATTTATATTTATAATAGTTTTAACTCGGCAGTTTTCAGTTGACTCTATTGTTCTGGAGTGGTGCTGGTTTGATTCTTCTCATCGGCGTGTTTATTTGATGAAAGTCATTGTTGTATTGATTCATAACAATTTATATGTCAGTATGGAAGTTAAGGTTCGGACATCGTAGGTAGCCAGCCTAATCCCCAAGTCATCGAGATGTAAACATCCCGAATGTATATAGAGAGAATTAAAAGGCTCAATGTCTTGTGACAACTTTCGATCTGTGATTTCATTCAACCTCTTTTCTTTTTCTTCAAGTTTTTCGTTGACGATCATTAACTTAGATTCAAACCTATAATATATAAGGGCTCCTTATTCTAGCTCCAGAAATTGACAGTTTAAGCTGTCGAAAGTACTGTAAAGAAAAAAAAAACTACCGGAAAAGTACATGACCTCTATCTTATTGGAATATTTAATTCTTAACAATCCCATGCAGTTATTATCTGAATATGACAATTACTTTAGGGGATGTGAGTTATTGAAATATTTAGTTTAAGCTCAGTCAGAAATACTAATATGAAAAATAAATATTTCAAAGGATTATACCTCCCAGTGTAATTGAGATACCCAGAAACTATCTGCCTAAGCAGTTTGGGATAACATTTTCTTAAATATAAATTAATTTTAATTTTATGTTTGGTCAATAACCGCTTCTTAGGCTAACTTTACTCATCAATAACTGTGTCGTTCTTCCAGGTTTTCAATTCATTTTTAGAACTAACTTTTTCCAGCTTTTCAGCCTTATCAAAATATTTTGAAAAGATTGTTCACCAGACCCCTAACCATTATGTAATTTAGTCAATTCTTTCAATTGAAGTGACAAAAACTTTCATTTGAATCATCATAATGTGATAAATGCTTGCTACCCCCTCCTTTAATGATGGGCCATCTCATTAGTTGGGATGAATTGCCAACTTTTTTATGCCAATAATCTTATGTATGATATATTCCTGTTTTGTAGAAACAGTGGCAGGAAGAGTGCTTGTCTCTTACTCTCGAAGAAATTGTTCACATCAGAAGTGTTCTCACAAAAGCAGAACTTGAAAGTCTTCCAGTTGAATGTCGGGTTAAAGAAGATGCAGAAAGGAGAAAAGTGAGAATGAAAAGCCGGCAAAATTAAATGTTTTAATAATATTTTATGAACTACATATATTATTTATTTATATTAGCTGTTAATTTGAATTATATAATGAATATTTGGTGATTATATTAAAGTTTATATTCTTTTTTCAGGTTTGTTTCTTATGTATGAAGACAAGATTTGGTATTTTTGGTCCTTGGGGGCAAATTTGCAAACTTTGTAAAAGAACAGTATGTGCCAAATGTTACTCAAAGGTAAATCTGATCTTTTGATTTTTGAAAATAAATTGCAAAGAATGTGTAATATTTATTACTGTCACATTAAAAATGATAATAGTCTCGCTGTACTAAGATATTTTTGTTTGACATTATTTTATTTTCTACTTCAAAGACATAAATTCTTGTTCTGGAAATGTTTGGATCTGATATTTTTTACTGAAATATCAAACCAGTAGTCGTTGATGAGATTGGTAACCACTATTTTGAAAAAAATAGAACAAATTTATTGTTTTTCTAACAAATGTGAAACTTTACATCAATAAAAAATGCCTATAATGCAGAACTCTGATTATCCAAATTTTTGTTTAAATGAAAGGGTCTGAGTAACCCAGCCGCACATCACCCAGTGCTCTGAGAATTAAACCTTCTTGAAACAACCCCAATCATCACAAGCCTAGTATTGTCATGATTTTCAGGTTTTTTAAATTATTCTAGGAGTAATAGTTCAAAAAGATACACTTGATAACAAGGATTTAGTGAATAAAATAATAGGCCTAAAATCTTCCCGATATGAAAGTTTATAATTAAAACATTAAAATTTTGCCCATTCAGGTATCTTCTAAACAAAAATATAACAAAGTACATAATAACCATCAATAAATTGTACTTAAATTTGTTTTTAACACAACTAACCTTGGAACAAAGAATGGTAGTATGTGTGTTATTTTCACATAAATCACTCTCCACTGGTTATTGTATCATTCCATACAGCAATCATAAAATTGTTGTGTTTATATGATTTTTGTTCTTATACAGATGAGGATCCCCACAGAGCATTTTTCACATGTGCCAGTGGTTGCGCTTAGTCCCAGTATGCTGTCGCCCAGTGAGCCAGAGGATTCTCTCTCCCGCTCGCTGGCTGCAAAGCTGCTTCCTGATGGAGTAGGAAGTGCTCCAACAAGCCCTAAGCTTACCAGGTCTGCACCTCCCTCACAGATGTCCACTAGTCTTATATCTGATGGGCCTATCTCCCTTCCGCCTTCCAGTCCGTCTTACACCCCTTCAGATAAGTAAGTTACATTATTATAAATAAACTTTAATTGTAATTTTATCTAGGCTCAGACTGAAATATCTAGTTGAGCCCTGGACCACATTCTCACTATTTTTTATTATTTAAATTTGTAGCAATCAAAATTTTTTTACATCAATTAAACTGTATTTTTTGAAAAATACTTTGTAAAAATTTTAAAGAATAAAAAGGAATTTCCAAACAATTTTACTTTTTTTAAAGAGGGTTGTATTTTTTTACAAACAATTATCTACAGTCTTATTTTAATTTATGAATTCAATGTATTTCTTGACCAGGGGTTTTAATGCCGAATTTTTTGACTTTAAGAATGTCTTAGATAACTAAGTGATTTTTAATACCTTCAATTCTAATTAATTTGAACCCATTAAAAGCAGTTAAACTCACTTAAATTACTATGTTCTGGTGGTGGTCCCTGGTTTTTATATATCGGCTAGCCAGATTGTACATAAAACGCTTTTATGAGAGGTGGGTTTGCTGTGTTTACCCTTCTAAACTTCACCTGGTCTGTTTTCATTTAGGACTGCAACATAAACCCAAGCATATCCAATTCAGTCAAGATGTTCTTTGTGAGTTGTTACCTGATGGGTTTTCTATTGGTTGGTATGAATAGCCCCTCAGACTTGTATGCTCTTCCTCTGAAATTTTAAAGGCTTAAATATGCTTTTGAGATCAGCTGAACGGCATCAAATAAACAATTCCTATGGTTGGCTCCTCCAAAAACTTGATTTTTTGTAATTCATTTTGGTTACTGTCTCAATTTTGTCCTAAATTATGAGGAGAAAATAAGAACCTTCAGTCGCTTCTGAGCTGAACTGTCTTTTTTCAAGTAAATTTTTTTATATTTCCTGTTATTGTTCTTCAACCATTAATTACATAATCAACATAGTGTGCATTATGTTTGCATCATTCCCTTATTTATTTCATAAACAGATGAGAGTATTGAGTCTCACCACAAAATGGGTAAGTGATTAAATCGGAATGTGAAGTGCTAAGGTCCTTGACTCCATCAGCAGGTTGGGAAACAAATGCTATAAATTACAAGGAAGGACCCCCCCCCACTTGTACTTATGCAATGTGGAATAAAATTCATCCCTGCCATGCAAAAACATTCAAGTCATGAATTCAGTCATACTTAATTATGAGTGTGTAATTATTAGTAATTACTTCAGAATGGCTAATGGCTATATAAAAAAAAAATCAAGGTCATGTTAAGGGAACAGCTATCTGACAAAAAAATTTATCTTTCCTATTATAGAACTATAATTTAATGTATGTCTCATTAGATGAATATTTAAAAAAAACTTTAATATATTTTTATACAATTCTTAGTAATTACAACTAAACAGGAAAATATTTGTTGAAGTTCCTTTTTGTTGTATTTACTATACTCGCCGTCATGAAATTAGACGCTTGGGATGAAGGGACTACTTGGCGCGGTGTTCCCACATAAGGATGGGTGGGGGACTAATCACTAGTATGCTTATTGCTTAATGATTGACATCACCAAAGTAAAAATATCATGTGGATAGAAGATAAGTAGTGTACAGAACCTCAATAGGACTTGCCATGTATTGTGGGATCTCACGCTTCTAATTTCATGATGACATCTGTAGTACCATATGTACAAATGTAATATTCTTTAGATGGCGTGTGGCAAGAGCTCGTGCCCTTGGAAGACAGAAAGCTGAAAAACTAAAAGGCCTGCAGATGACTGTATGCCATGACTGCAAAGCTATGGTGTTACAGATCATCAAATCTTCTCGCACAACCCGCAACAATGCTATAAGGAACCTTACTCTTGACCTATCTCCTGTCTATTAGGTTTAGTCACAAAAAAACAAAACAATAATCAAAGTAAAAAGTAAAGAAAGAGAAAAGTATAATGTTATGATGTCCTTTTTAGAGAAGGTATCATTTATCCATTTTATAAATAGAATAGTTAATATGTGTATATATTTTCACCCAATATTTAAATTATGAACTTTTGATTGTTCAAATTATTAAGTGATAAAATGAACCCCCACCTCTCTTTGTTATGTTCCTAGGAAATAAAGTTTAGTTTTGTAAATAGTGTAAAATTAATTAAAACTGTTGTATATGTTTAATTATTGTTATAAATGTATATTAAAAAAAAATGAGATATTTAAATTTTGAATAACTTGTATTTTATATAAATAAATACAAATTTTATTTTCAATAATAGAGGAAATATTAAACCAGTCTTATTGAACTTAAAGTAATAGATATAGTTTAGACTTGAATTCATGCTGTTTTGTAATTTACCAATATATTTAACCATGACAGCAAATCTATGAGTATATTTTTCAATCAAAGTTATTACTAAATAAGGTTAGTATATAAATTAATGAAATTGTATATTTGTAAACAATCAGATGTAATATATGTTGTTATTTTACTGTTTTTTGATGGGATAAGTAAGTGATAATAACAAAATAACTTTAGTTGTTTAAAGCTGATCTTAGTCAATTTATTTTTATGACAACATTTTTCCAGAAATAACTTTAAAACTTCTATAAAAAATAATAGTTAAGTTGAATTGGTGTACATCTTGTATATTTTCTATATATAGTTTCTACATACTTGTAACTACATTTGCATCATCTACTCAATTTATTTAGATCATAGCATAATGAAAAAAATAAAATAAATAAAACTATTGTCAAGCATAACAATAAATGTTGCAATGTGCATAAATCAATTGCATGTAAAAAGAAATCTAAAACTAAAGAAATATTGGATATCTTGTGTAGATAAAGCAATATTTTTGTCAATGTACTATGCCATGTTTCTTTATAATGGATAGTTTCTTCAAATACTGTATACATTTTCTATCTTCTAGGTATCTTTTACAGAAATGCACATTTAAAGAAATACTTTTTACTATTTGGCTAAACTAAAACAAATGAATTTGTAATATATAACTTAATGAGCATTTATTGAAATAAAATATTCGAATAACATTTATTTATTTGATATGAACTTTTTTTTTCACAAATGCACCAATTCATATTATTGTATATCGGTTGTTTTAGAAGCATAAATTAAAATTATTTCGCAATTTTCATTTTACAAACCTTTTAAAACTATCAAACTTGCATTTGAATTTTAAACAGGAATGTGATGAAAAATGAAGAATTAATTATTTTGGCAAAATCGTTAACACTAAAATCATGAATAAGCTGGCAAGATTGCATTTTACTAGTGAATAAAAGAAAGATTTTTGATATAGCAATAGCCAAAAATTGAATGAGACAGCTCGGTTCCTGAGATATATATTCTAATTAAAGATAGGCTATGTTTTTGGAATGCAACTTTTGAAGAAGCGATAGTTCACACCATTTATTTTTTTATATTTAATATAAGTTTGTAGCAGTTCTAAAACTTTTTTTTTTGTTATTATGTATTGATTTTTTCATAATATTTTAAGTTATGGACATTTTTGATGACGATTAACTCAAACAAAAACAATTACATAATCTACATTTATCACAAACTAACTTTACATCAATGATACTACTCAAATGAAACTACTATGACGTATTTTTTTTTTATATTTACAATTTTTTTTTTTCAAATTAAAATAAATCTGTTATGAAATATGAAAAATTTAGATAACTTATTTTTTAAAAAATGACGACCAAAACAGTAAAATTTTTGAAGAAGAAAGAATAAAATGAGACAATTGAGTTACATTCTTCAATCTTTTAAAAAAATATACATATTTTTACATATATACAAACAAATCATGGTAAATGCATTCACAAATAAAAAAATATTACAATCTACAAATTACACTAAAATAAATGAGCTTAAATGAACAAAAACTTTATATTTATCAAAAAAAAAAAAAAAAAGGAAAACAAAGAGGATTGGGGAATGAGTTAAGTACCCATATAACAATATAAAAAAATGTGTTTCCTTAAAAAACAAATAAAAATAATACATAATATAATTATTCAATAAGGCTTGAGATCAGGCAAACTGGAAAACTGTGCCTTTTCTCAGATGTTTCGGCTATCTCTAAAGATAAGCTCAGTTTCACCAAACCTTAACGAAAATACTGAAGTTTTATTTTTCTATGAACCTGCACAGCAAGATTACGGGTCAACCAGAAGTTCAAAATGCACAGACCCCATTCTGCCCCTGGCTCCAGTCTCTCTTTGATACATAACATTTTTTGCCCATGCCCGACATTCGATGTTCACGAGTCTTCCAACTGAAAATGAAGTAAATATTTTATTATTTATAGTTCCTGGACATAAAATGCATGAATTACTGTAGCACTAAAATTATGCATTTTAAAAAAAAATCAAGGGTAACACCTTTTAGTGACTGAAATATCCTGATACCTAATAGAGCTACAATGTGAGTTTTGGAAAAGCACTCAGAGTCGAAGCATTAAGATCATTATGAATAAGTCAATGGGGACAAATTTACTTGATTTGGTCCATTTGAAGATATGGTGCATTTTATATTCTGAAATAAATGCTATATTTTTCTTACTTTACTGAAATATCTCATAATAAAGTTAAAAGAATAATTTTCCTATGAAAATTAATAATCGCAAAGTTAAATATAGAATAACATTTTTACAAAATAAATAATATCATCCACTATTGTCTGTCCATATATTTAAATGATTGGTATGATTTGATTTTAATATTTTCCGCATGCAAAAATTTTACCCAAAAACAAATAGTGACAAGCCATTTGGAGATACAAAGTCTAAGTGAAAAAATGTTCAGTTTTTAAATGAATAGAAAGTTTTTAATCAGATTCTCAGAAAAGCTCCTCTTTTGATGGCATAGCAGGAGCAGGAACACACAGGTGATCCTTTAGCTATTTCCCATTTTATCGAGTAAATTCTATAAAAATTAATCTTTGTATTTCCTATAATATGGATTTTTTACTGCATGATACTTTTTTGGAAAGCATCCTCAGGGTACCAGGGGGACTATGTATATTTATTGAGAAGTAAATGAACTATCCTATAGAAATATATTTTTTGTATAATTAATTGAAAAAGTTGAAAAAAAAACATATTATAACTAATAGTTCAGATTACACCTAGGTAGATTTATTATATTACTTGGTGGTCTCTTGAATTGCACAGCAATTAGAGGACTTAAGTATCCTTGCTGGTTATCATAAGGATAGTAGTATCCTGCAAATCCTGGTCTTGGCCAAAACTGAATCGGACCCAAGGACTCATTGTCTGCTGGCCCCTCTGGCTTACAACTTACCCAAATAGTATTTAGCTAAAACAACACACAAGGGCAATGGATTAATTTCTTAACAATTGCAATGTTACTGTCATACTATTCTTGATCATTAATTGTGTTATCTGATCCCACTGGTATACATTTTTATAATCATTGAAGAAAGATATAAATAGCAATGAAGCTGGGATTCAATCCTATTTGTAGGAAGAACTACTTTCACTAGTAGTTAGTTCGGCAATTTATGTTTGTTATTTTTAACCCAAATGAAAATATGTGTAGTAAAATACCCTAAACATTAATACAGATGTGTGAGTTTGTTATCAGCAGTACGATTGGATTTAATTGATTTTAAAACATCATTTGATTAATTGGATGAACACTGTATGAAAATACCTCTGCTATTAAATTTGTTTGACACTATCGTTGAATTTTTAATAAAATTTACACAAATAGTAGGCATTCTTGCCAAAACAATTTGATATGACCTGACTAATAATGATTTTGAAAACTATGTAAATGTATTAAAAGATTAGATCTAATATTTTTGAAGTCGATAAATTATTTTCTAAAATTGCTTTTTAGAAACTTAAAAATATCAGCATTGGATTGCTATCCCAATGTATATTGGGTGAAAAAACAAATTACTAGCTATAAATTCACCAAATCATAAATGTATTAGTAGAATTACTTGTTATTGATAAAAGTACAATTAAAAGTCTAGGATTTTAAATTACTTCATACCTTTCTGGGGTCTTCTTTTGCAATTTGTTTAATGGTATTTTTCAGTGAATCAGGCATGATCTCAGGAATTTCACTTTCGTTTCTATAGTAGTCAGGTACCCAACTAATAATCTGAAAAAAAATTTAATTAGACATATGAAATTCATAAATGCCATTTGTGTAATAATACAGCCATTCATAGGAAAGGGACTTTCTTCTTGTGGCATGGTTAAATTTCTCTTGATTTTTTAAATTATTTGCTTCACTTTATGAGTAGTACTGATATGTTTTCATATAAAATTACACAGCCAAATAACTGAAATAAGATTTCAATGTTGATGTAAAATAACTGTTAGCTGATTGTTGTTCATTTTTAATCAGAGGGAGTATTTATTTTTAATTCATGATATACATTTATTTCTATTGAACTGAAATTTGAACTGGCCAAACTCCTTTGACTTTATAAAATAAATATTCTTATTATTTTAAATAATCAATTGAAACAATCAATGCTTACTCTATTTAATTTGAGGAAAATGCAAGGTGAAGAAGATGTAAACCCATAATTATTCTTTTTAGAGCATTCTCCCCAATGTGACCCTTGTACATCTACATCACAGACTTTTCCAGCAGGTACTGGGTGTTGGTAATCACATATAACCCTGTTTTTCTGGCCAGGATCATCCATGTAAGCTGAAACATGAAAATTGATTATTTTTTCCTAACAATATTCTTATATTTTTTATTCACTTAGATATAGAACAAAAGACCAAGAAGATCATAAAAGAGATACAACAAAAGATCTATCAGGGAAAACAGTGGGCAACCATGAAAATGAACCTAATATGCCACATGTTCCAAGCAATGCCTCAATCATTTGTGTTAGAACAACAGCTCATGATTGTGTCATGATTACCTGATGGTACATTTTTAGAGGATTGGAGTCACAGGAAACAAACCCGTCACATGTGAGGCACTTCAAGATTCAAAAATAAGAAATTCCAAACAATGTAATACCAAAATACTGTGTACATACACTGGGTTGCGAAAAATCTATTCTAATGGCAGCATGGTCAGGAAGGTTTTTGTTATAAGTTTGATGGAATGGGTGAATTTATCATTTATGAATAAATTCAAAAACAATGAAAAGGGGAAAGGGATGAATATTAGAAAGCTTTTCATAATTAGTTAAGAAATAAAGCTCACTTTAATTCAATTTGGAGTGCACTAATCAAATAATTAGGGATAAAAGTGTGGTGGTAAAAACCACGGTGGGGGAAGACATTAGGGAATGTAGGCATGATATTCCTATGCATTAGACACTGCAACTAGCATCAACCACCAAACTCAGGTTAAACCATCTGCAACAGATTTATTTGCTGAATCTCTTTGATCTTGGGCAGTACTGGTGAGTCACTCAAAATATTCCCCACCTAAGCATTGTCAAGTTACAGTTGTTTCTAGATCCTGGGTATCAGGATTCAATCATCATGATTTCAATTATGTTATTACTCCATAAGATCAATTAGTTAGGATAGAGACCCAGTTAACAATCAGTAAAATAAAGTACTGCATGCAGTTTATTACAAGTCCCAAACCACCCATCTAGGACCTATTTTAGACTGGCAACTCATATCACATCATACAGACTACTTTCCCTACAGGACAAATGTTCCATGCTAACCAGAAAAGAATTCTCCAATATACACAACTATAATTCTACTTACCTGGTCTTATGGAATAGAAGTTAGGGGGAGTGCTAAGCATTTAAGTGTTCTTCCCATCCAGCCCCTGAAATCCAGTCATGTCAGATAGCCAAAGCTCCCTTATATGTCAACCTCAAAAATCTAGCCTTCTCCCTTTAATTTCTATTCCCTTCTCCCTAATCAGTCCAAACCCTTTATGTGAATGCTCTAATCTCCCATGTGATCCTCATCAATCCAGAGCGATACCTAAGGGGAACTCCTACAATCATCGCACATACAAGTGAGATCATAAAGCATCAATCAAGTGGAGTAAAAAGCCTTTTTTTACAAAAAGTAATAACACAAGGTCCTAATTAGAGCAATAAATTTAAAAATAGAATTATCCAACCCTTCAAGAAGAAAAAAACAACAAGTTGTTATATGGCTGTAATGATAGGTGTGAATGTAGTTCTACTTAACGTACTGTAGGGGTTATATTCCCATGCTTCATGAACCATGATCAATAATAACCTTAGGACATTGGTCTGTCTTTTAATAGAATTTTATTTTGTTTCGACTACTATAACTTTCTAATTATACCTGCTTAATAGTACTATTTAATTTTTTTTTTTATTGATGCTATTGGTTAGTTTTCAAAACTTCAACAAATGTTGCATAAAATTAAAAGAAGTTGAATCTGCAGTCATTTAGAGATAAGTTTCACTTCTAAATTAGTCTGAAAAAATATGTATGCAGTATGTTAATATATCTCTTATTAATTAATACACACAATAATCACATTAAAACAAGGTGCAAACAATACGGTTTTTATTATTATTTCTTAAGATTTTAGTTTCTTTAGATTATTAATGGTTTTCCTAATTTTTTAATTTTATTTTTCTTTCCTCCTTTATCTTACAAATCTACAATATTTAATAGTTTGTATGAAAAATAAAATGGCATATGATGATGTGATGAATTTTTTTCTTATGCTATAAATTCATCTGTGACTTTAACTAATATCAATATCATTTAGGGAGTGTAATTAGGTGATCTGTTTGTGGTTTCATGTTTCTGTTAAACAAACCCATTTACTTAATGAATGAAGAGTGATTCATATCTCAAGAAGGGGCAAACATAGATATAATGCTGAGGTTATTACAATTAACTAATTAATTAAGGGAGATTACTGCCCATAGGTTAGTGTTATTTCATCAGTAATTATTCGATTTTAGTGATTGATTAACTGTTTTTTTAAATATCCTACACCTCTTAACTGTTTAAGGGCTTATATTTAAAAATGAGCTGCCCTTACATAAAAATCACTATTTATTGGGGATAGAAAATATTCTAAAGTTACCATAGAAAAAATTAAACACAATTAATCACATAAAAACTATTAAAATTTTGTTCTAAATTTAACTATATAAAATTTCTTATGAGCTAATTTATTCATCTTCATATAAAAAGTGAACTGTTGATTGCTGCATGTTTTTTGATTTAGTGAGATATAAGTTTCTATTTAAAAAGAAAAACAAATGATTTGCCATGTTCTAACTTTTATGCCGGTGACATCATCCCAGCCAGTATCCTTTGATACTTTTTATGCTTGAAGCCGTACTTTACAAAAATATGTACAATATTAATGATATAGCCCTACGAATGTAAGTAGTTTGAAAATTATAAAACATTACATTTATTAGATCATTGAGTTTATACAAATATTTATTACGTGCTAAGAATTTGTTGATAGAGCCCAGCCAAATGTCAATATTTGTTTGATTTTTTAGTTGATACCACACAATGGACGAACCATCATCAGATCCTTCAGGCATAGGTCGGAATCCCATTCCTAAAAAATTGCACAACAACAATAACTAGAGTTAAAAAGGAACAAAATAAAATTATCTATAAGTGTACTAATTTCAAATCTATCATTTATATAATAATAATAAAAGAAACAAATATATTACCTGGAGTTGTTCCTATTAAAGAATCTTCAAGTGTGTATCTTGGGTATTTTTCATCGATCGTCATTAGGAGCCCTTTCATACACAACGAAAAAAGGATGGCCAAAACGGTATGAAAACAAATATACCATATCAATAGTTGTCCTGAAAAAAAAAAAGAAAAATGAAATTGGCATAAATTAATCTAATTATTTTGACTGTAATTCTAATTTATTCTTAGGTACAACAAAAATCCCTTATGAGACGCAAAAAGTCTATGGGTGTTACAGATTAGAACAGAAGAGGACTTGATTGTCAATTTGTATTAGTTTAGTTTATTGATATTCTGTTTCTCTATATCGGTAAAGTTACATTTTGACTAGTGTTCTGAAAATAAGGTTACATGAAATTAGCTCCAGCTCTCTAAAGCCACATTTAAATTAGGTAATTTACTAAGGCCAATAAGTTAGGCATTTTCTAAGGCCACATTGAGAGAATTTCAACTTATTAAGGCCACACCAAGACATCTGTGACTTAATCAGGCATTCTAGAAAATTCAATTTGGTTTCCTTCGAAATGAGGAAGAGGAAGGCTACAAGCACAGTAAAAACTCAAAAAGGTTTTTGCTTCAACCGAACACAAATAATGGTTTGAGATAATAAACCAAAGTTGCGTTGTGTACCAGTGTAGCAATCCCAATTGCATTGGAAACCTGCACCAAAGGCAATAATAATCCCTATGTTGCTTGCGTCAGGACCTATGGGGGAAACACGTTCAGGTATACTGATCCCAGGTAGAGTATGAAAATAAATACAAATTTTCCTTACAAATAAAAATCATTTTGTAATAAAATCTAATAACCTATTTAAAAGAAAGAATTAGCTAAGATACAGTTTCTTTCAGAAATACAATCATTGATCTGCCAACACACCCAAACAACAGTTGGTATTGCTGTTTGCATTTATGGTTGATTTTTTTTTTATTGTTTTGGAACAAAGAAAAATTTACAATCGAAAAACTTTGTTCATTTCAATGATAAATTAACTATCATTATTCGTCACATTTATTTTAATAGCATAGGTGATAATATTCCTTGATAAGGTTTCTAGAAAAACTATCAGGGCAGTGTTGCACTCTAACAGCATATCATGGACGCTTGGTCCCAGGTGTGTCATTTCCCCCAGAGTAGGAATGAAGTTAGGATACTGCCGAGCTTTTAAACACTTGCTATTAAAAGCTTTCCCAAAGAAATTTAAGAACTTTCATATAAAAAGTTAGAGGGCCTTTCGTATATAATATATATATCTTCTATACTACATGTAATAATATATCTAGTTGGATCCAGTTGAGTTTCATGCTTGTTCCAAGCAGGTTATGGACCCGTCATCAAAAAATAATAGAAGGTCCTCAACCGGTGAATCAATCACATTTAGTAACAACATTTTAGCAGGTTACAATCTCCAAGATGACGCAGATCCTAAGTGAAACATTTGGCCAATATAGCTCTTCGTTATTGGAGTAGAGTTGGCGGCTTCTGGCCAAACGAATCTATAACCCCAAGGACCCCACACGGCGTCACGTATCCACTATCTAATGACATCACTGGGAAGGCTTCACACGTCTGGCTTCAGTCAAGTAGGCTCCCAGAGCATATGACGTTTGCATCGTATTTATTTCGGTTCCCACATTTGCTCAGCCGTCAGATTCTTAGAATTTAGAAGTTACGCTATTCTCTATTCCGAGTGCCATCAGGCGTGGTAAAAATAGAATTTTTATACTTTTTCCTTAGCGCCCGAAACATTTCGGTAAGCCAAGATTATTTCTTTAGTTTCAACGTCAATGTTAGTATTGGTCTAATTTCAGTTCAAACGGAAAAATGAAATGTTTACGATTGGAAAACGTCTTTAAATATTAAGCATTTTGCAGGAAATTTAAAAAGTTTCAAACTATTCTTAGTTTTGAATATAACCTCTTCACGAGATATACCTACAAAGTCTTTGTATTAGCAACCAATAGTGCATTTATGTGAGGCAATGATTTAATTAGTGATATCCAATATACTTTGCGTATTGGTGCATAATTTTCAGTAAATATATTTCTACTCTTTGTCATTGGTAGTGATAGAAAAAACAAAAATAAATTGTCACAATACATAAACATAACTTTAATTATCTGAAATATACATTAAACCGGAGCTATAAGCGGCAATTAAGACTAATCGTATTAAATAAATATACCTAGCTCCAATAGACCTCTTATTTATTGCATGACATATATTATATGTCTCACTACCTACGGTTAATTAAAAATTCTAATGTCGACTATTTACCTAGTACATATTTGTCGACTGTTTCAAAATTACCATATTGTCTGTCAAACGTGTCTAGAAGCTTAACAGAAGATTTCCTCCTGTCCAGTTTAGCGTCTACACTTCATTTTAAAATAAATCCAAGACATTGTTGCTTTTTAACAAGCCCGCACAATGAGTCCTTGGTGCTCTGAGACCTATCGTATGAGGAATATCTAAAAAAGGCTACTAGGTATTTAATTGGGCAATTTCGACAAACCCTGAAACGATTTCAACACTAAAGGGAAGAGGGAGAATGAATCCCAGCCAAAGGTTGGCCCCGGATTCACGCAGATCTTCAATGTGGCAACGCACGTATTAAAACGAAGAAAAAAAAGCATAAAATATCGTAAATAAACACTGAATCATACCACGAACACTTTACGATAATGTTACTATGCTTTCAAAATAGTTAAAATATGCATCATAAATACATGTTCATTTACCATTTTCATTAAAAACTATCCATGAATATCCACATTACAATTGCCCCCCCCCCTCAATCAACCCTTAATTATGTGATGTACTTGAGTATAGCTTTGGATTAACTACCATGCTTGAATTCTAAATGGGAAATTGTTTTATTTTGCCAGTTACTAGATCACTTTAAGTAGTTACAGTGAAAATAATGTGTGCGAATGTAGACTTATTCTACCACCATGACTTGCGAAGGAATTGATAAGGACTTAAGGCATTGTTGCAAAAACATTTGCACTAAGTGGAGAGTTAGGAATTAATAAAGTCCTTTCCAATAACGAAACTCCTAAAAACTTGTTTAGGATTTTTCACATTTCTCTATGGGTTTCAATAGCAATGAGCTTTTCTTCATCCAATACTAGTGTACACTAAAATAAGTTCTTGCTCATATTTAAATTACCTGACATTGTGAAACTGACCTTAAACAACCCAAATCTCTGTGGTAATGTCCTATTTTTATGTCCCCTGCTGATCCCATCGTTCTAAGATCAGCCTCGAAATCTTTCAGTCAAAGGGACATATCTTCTTTTTCCTGCAGGTTTTACTCTTCCTGGACCCATTTAGATAACCATTCCGAAGAACTGACATAAGTTGCTGAGCCAGCCTACATATATATTCTTCAGCTCCTGGTTGTCCTGATTCAATATCAAACATTTGCATGGTTCATCCGTAAAATAGAAAATGGTCTTGGCTTTGCAGGTGGTGTAAAAGTTGACTTTATTCAGCTCAAATATAGATCACTATTTTGGGAAAAGTACTATCTCCGCTAGGAAGGCTTCCAACATTACGTCATTATGTCGTTAGTTTGGGCCTAAAATAACGAATTCATACGACAAGACTAATAGTACAATGGTAAGAATAAACTATGTATACTTTTTTAACAATTTATTTAGGTAAATTTATTTATAAAAATAGCAATACTATTTATTTGTGCTGGTTTAAATGATCCGGCCTCTAGGAACGTACCTTACTTCCTAGGCTTGCGTCGCCTCTTGAAAACGTTTTAAAACAAGTTAGGAAACAACCGTCCTAATATGTATACCCATACATCATGAAAGTGATGTGCTTTTTATACAGGACTGAATAAACTATTTGGTTTATTTTTACGATTCACGTATAGGGCAGGAAGGACATGCTAAATTATTGCGGGTACCCCCCCTCGTAAATTAAGTGGACTTGTCAAAAATTTATTGTCACTGTTCGGACAATTCATGTGGTAAAGTCATATGAGAGACCTAATGTCCTGTATTCCAACTACAGCCATCAGCACACTCCCTGCAAATAAAGACCTCAAGCCTAAAGAGGCCTCTTTTTCTGAATGGGAACCTGCCGAGGTAACCTAAAAAGAATAGCTGATTACAGCTGGCAAAACGCCATAGGCTGGACTGACGGCTAGGAAAACCTCGACAGAAATAGTTGGAGCTGGCCAGTGGCGGCTAGAACCACATTGGTTCAACCAAACTGGATGGGTTAGTGGTCTGATCTAGAACCCATCCACCCGCCCGCTATGACTCTTCTTCTGCAGAATCTGGCTACTTCAATTTATAACTCCTGTCATGGAATGTCTAGCAACTATATAAACGGGGGGGGGGGGGGGAGGAACCGGTTGAAGGTTGAATGGTTGGTGAATAAAACGCTAAACGCTTTTTTTAATCTGTCGATTCTAAAGTATAATTCTGACAGTTTTGAATGACTTTATTGGAGGGTGTGACATCTTTTTTTTTTGACCTGCGTGACACGCTTGTCGCCCATTCAATTCATCCTGGAAGCTTTCCAGCTAATGTTATTGGTTCTATACTGACTTTCACTTAAAATATATATTCTACCATCGTATTCCACAAATTTTCAATTGTTTTAGGTCTTAGGTAGTTGGTGACTGAGCAGGTCACTGGTAGTACTCTTATTCCAAAATCCTGTAGTATCTACGGACTCTTACTGTTAGCGAGAATTAAAGAGCCTTATTTTAAACGCGGGTACAATTATTTAGAAATAAGACTTGGTCGAATAAGTCAATTCAATTTTAACAGCGCTCCACTCCCCCCCCCCAAAAAAAAATAGTTATGTAAGTAAAGTTCTTCTCCAAATTACCATTCTTCTTGTATTTGTTTGTAGGCCAAACCTCGATATCACGTCCCCACCTGTTCTAAAGTCTATCCCATTATGGTTGTGCCAATTCCTTTTGATGCATAAGATCCCTTAAAGGACACTGCAAAAGCGTAAACTTCTTGAAGCCGGTTTCTGACAATTTACCATTGAAATGAATGCGTCGTGTGTCCTTCAGAATAATAATCAACTATGGAACAGTGTTATTGTGATCTCGTAAAGCTTATGATGTGTAGATATCGATTTCGAATTTCAGTCGTTTACAAGTTAGTGGGTATGCCGTTCTCTAACACCACCTGTCTCTTGTCAACTCAATCAAACGATTGTTCGAAACCGTTTTGGAAGTGTGAAGTGCTTCAGCAATGGCCCTTTGAGTTAAAGCAGCTTGAATCGTACCAATTGTACGAAGCTAGGTCCCGATCAAAATAATGTACCCTTCTAACTTAACTTGATTAAGATAAAAACTTAATTATTTTAAAGGAATTTGACTTTAATTAATCGCAATAAACCTTGGGTATATATTATATTACCAAGCTCAATTTCCTTGAAGAATAATTCATGTTTAATGGAATGAATAAACATTTGGAAAATAGACAATTGGTAGAGGAATTCAAACTTCCATCAGAAATTTTTAAATTCATTAAACATTACCCAAAGTTTCCCATCTCTGATAGCTCGTAGGAATCACAAGATTTTTCAATATCTTCTTCATATTATAAGCTTTTTTTTTTTAGTTAGTTAAATTCCTTTATTGTGCAATAATTACAATCTGCCTTTTATAAGGCAATAAGTAATTAAGATATATGCTCTCATTCATACAATATTTACAGTTTATCATTCACTCGCTCATTCTTACAATATTTACAGACAGCCCAGAGACCCCCCGAATCCATCGCGAAGAGAAAGCGGAGTCTTGGGAAGTCCCCCACGCTCCTCCGTCAGCTGCGTCACCGGATACTAGCCAGTGGAAGCTGACCAAGAGCGCGAGAGCCACAGACGCTCAGGACATGATTGGAGAGACTGGCCATTGCCAGGACTCCCACTGTCACGCGTTTATAGCAGGTCACGAGGCCACTGCCGTTTCAGTCTCCGAGGAGGATTATAGGGATGAGTGGCGCAGTGCAATGACTGTGCTACAGGATTAGGGTGGTTGGAATGGCTACTGTGGAATTTCGTAAACTTGGAAGGGATGAGTTCTAGAATGTAGGGTATATTAAGGTCGTTATGAAGGGGTTATAAGCTTTGAAAAAAAATGATAACCTTGAATATGAAAGAATTTTTTTCAAGAAAATATTTTTATTGACATAAAATTAGAATTTGACCGGTTTGGGCAATAAGTAATTACCTGGACGAATTTATCCCATTTTCACAGTTCAAATTTTACTCATTCATACAACATATACAAATACAAAGTCTAGCCTAATAGTTGACACCCCTAAATACAAGAGGAGGATGGGGAAACCCCAGTCGAGAGTGAACAAATCCTTAGCAAAACCACAAATTTCCTTAAAAAAGATACGATCACAAATATACAAAAGTCTTGCATAGGCTGTAGTAGTTAGTGTGACTGCTTCATAGAAAGAAGGTTCTGTGGACTCAACCCTTTAGATAGGGAGTGGATTTATTTCATTTTCAAAAATATAAAAGGGTTGCTTCCGATAGCACCATTATGTCGCAGCAACCACTAATTTTTAATAACGTAGTTCTACGTAAAAAAAAAAGTATAGCTATGACTTTTAAATCAACACAGCTTTCAGTCATTTATGGATGTTGATATTATTATTGTGCACAAGGGAATTTTCCGGTTCTTAAGAAAAATAAATAAAAGAATAGGCATTCCACTCAACTTACAGAGGAGTCAAGATAAAACACAAGTTTACATTTACTTTCTTATCTAATTAATTTCATTTACTCGGTGAAGATATTGTTCCAGTTTTATAATTTAATGTATTAACAATATTGTTTTATCGTCTGCAACCTTGTCGTTCCTTTTTTTTCAATTCCCTTTCAACTATTACATCACAACTGTTACAAGATATTTACATCGTAGTTTATTTCATGAAAATGGGACTAAGATCCGCAACAGTAATAAAAACGTTAGCTAACACACGACCACAGTCTGACCGAGGCAGGTGTTAAACTTAAGATTACATTTTCTTTGTTTTAACTTGTTACTTGGCAATTAAAAAAAAATAATACAATTTTTGTCGATAAAGGAACACCAAATACTGCATCATTATTTACTCTAAATTAAATATCGTAGACAGAATTATGTCTATAATGGGGTATATACGATAATACTATAATGCCAATCATTAAGCAATAGGCAAATGAGTGATTAGTCCCCCGCCCGCTCTTGTGGGAACACCGCGCCAAGTAGCCCCTTCACCCCAAGCGTCTAATTGCGCTTCAATCAAGAGTTCTAAATGTAAAGGGATGGACCGGAGAGCTGTCGACCGAAGCGGATAAACGCATAACAGTATTACCAGTTCAGACAGAAAGGTCTTATTATTCTAGGCCTGTTTGGGAAAATTAAAAATTTTGACAGGTATAAAAAAAAATACCAATACGGTATATGAATAGATTGTGATGATTTTTTTTTTCAATCCTGTGGGTACCCGAATTGCGTGAAACGTAGACTTTATGTAAAAATGAAAAAAATGGAGAGACTATAAAGGTGTCCCGTAAAGAAACTGTTTTGTTTTTTCCATACAGTTGTTATTTAAATATACTACTACTAGTAATACTATTAGTTAATTACAATAAAATAAAAATGTGATCTTGAACCTCATGAGTTAGTGTAAGAGTAGAGGCTGCGACTTTTATGGTTATTGATTTTATCCTGGAACGTTAATACCTTAAGGAGACACTTGTATAAATATGCATTGAAAATGTATGAAACATGAAGTGTATTCGTCAACCGAGCTTTCTTAAAAGAATACTCTTTATTACGGATGAGCTTTGTAGTTGTTTTTTCGTGTCGTTATCTGCGTTATCAGTACTACACGCGCATATTACTAGTAATCAGCAATGCGGAACCATCAAGGATTTCACTTTCCAACGGGTTTTCCTTTTCCAGATATGAGGAAAAAATAATTTCTTTAGATTGTGTTAAATAAAATTTATTAAAAATGTATAATAGTTCCGGTTAGTATTTCGTATGAAGGTGGAAGGAGTTCTAGGAATCACATAGTAATTTTAAAGATAATGAAATACTATTAGACGAAAGGATCGGTAGTCTTGTCAGATTTTAGTTTCTATATAGATTATTAATTTAAAAATTACTGTCCACAAGAAAATGAGTCCTTAAAATTTAAATTAGCTGAATTATTTGATTCCAATTCGTTCCCTTTTCATCAGTACTATGTAGAATTAACAAAGGTGAAACGAACGTTTGTTAAGAATCATAACGTTACTACTTGATATGTAACTTGATTTGACTAAGTTTGATGCAATTTGACACAGATGATTCATAAATAATGACCATCGATCTGTATTGTTTGCAGGACTGATGGTATTGGGTGATTTAGTCCTAATTTGCCAGTTTATCACACTTGGCTCCATTTGTTGGAATAAATTACACTATAAGTTTGACTTTGATTCATGTTGCACCTGCAATAATACTCATAATCATTATGTAGATGTATATACTATCTGAATTTTTTTCCCAAATAAATTTCCCTTGTTCCCTAATACATACATATTTAATTTATGGCTTTGTATATGGACAAAATATGGAAACCATTATATTAAGCTAAATTAACTTTTTCAATAAAATTGTTGTTAAATATAACCTTGACTACTAAATAAAACAGGAGTTGCCAGGAGGCTAAATAGACTTAAGGAATGTTGTTTTAACTATTGAATCACATTCACGAATGAGCCAATTTTGTTTATTCAGTACGATACAGGATATAGTGAAATAAACCAGGTCCTATTGAGCTGTGTGCGACCGATGAAGATACTACTGACAACAAAGAGCTACCAGAAGTTTCCGCTGACATCGATATTCTTTGAATGTGTTGCTTAGCCTTGCAAAGTTATGAATGGGAAATGCCATTGGAGAATCTTCCCCACAAACAACGTCTCAAATTTCCTTTCGTCTATGTTCTAATACTTTGTAAATTTGTTTGCGATAACTTCCATCGACAAACCCCGTAATGGCGGAAAAAGGTATCGTTGGGGAGGGAATCAGATGAGGAAGTAATATAGGGCTTAAGCCATGTTTAGTAGACAGCTATAACATGGAAAACGTTTTTTAATAAATATAGGGGGAATTCATGGTACTGCCCATTGTAGAGATTGGGAATTCACATGACAGGTGGTTATCACGTCAGGCATGTCGAAGACGACTGTTGGAAGACACAGTGACTAATGGAATGATGAAGCAAATGTAAATAAATAAATGAACAATAATTGTATGAAGAAAAATCTGTTCAGACCTAATGGCATAATAAAAAGAATATTAAACAGTTTTTAGGGAAGTGCGAAGATCGGCAAAGAGAAGGGGGTTGGAGGCTGGTGTGGTAGAGAGAGCATGGGTAAAAAAAAGTAAGATTCAGCAGAAGATTTGTGGACAGTTGAAATAAATATGGATTTTCTTTAAGGAACTTGACATTAAGATTGGAATAAAACGGTCGATGGGAAGGCACGTGAAGACATGCAGGTCCCCCGGCATTTGCAATGAGTACAACCGGTTGGTAACTGCCCCACCTGCACTTAACTCTACCGTCAGTGGACCAGACGAACTTCAATTCGCCACCTAATAGAGGTGACAGTTGTCTGGAGTGATCGCTTTGTAAACCCCCGTCCCTCTTCGTCTTACGAAGAGAGATAAATTCATCCCAGACTGACTGGCGCACGAACCTTGATATTATCCCAGGCGGACTTGCTTCATCTCCCTGTGGCTTTCTTCTTTCGACCGTGTCCAGGTCGTCAGTGGCTTCACATCAAGGGTGGCTCCGATGCTAGTTACAACCACCACATTTAATTTCCCAGGCTTCACCAAAACCACTCAGATCTCCAGCGACCTGTTGAGTATCCCTTGTTCCGCTCGGTTCAGGCGGGACCTCAAATTGGTCACCTCTTACGTAAAGGCCTCATAATCTCTTACGGGAGTTTCTATTCCCGTCCTACTCTTCAATCCTGTTCAGTCACTCCGAATTTTCAAAAGTGGGATCACCCTGCTTGCTTAAAGTCTCAATCACGTCCCTCTATCCGTGGTCAAGGTCCCTCTCACCGTTACAAGAATCGACGTAACTCTATTCCCCGCCCGAAGGTCAGCGGAATCTGGCGATTCTGTTAACAGTTTAAGTTTAACGTCTTAGGAGGAGTACCAGCCATAGACATATAAATTGCAAGGGCTGGTGGTTTGGCAGCGATATGGCGGGCACAACAATCGAAAAAATCTCCCTGATCTCCATCAAAACTACTGGGTAACGAATTATTGCTGCCAGCACTTTCCAACGATCCAGGGAGGGAATGGACTCTACCTGAACACCAATGAGCACCACAGCAGAATCTTAGATCTGCTAAGAACTAAGGAGCTCCCGCACTACACATATGCCTCACGAGTTTGGTGAAAATATAAAAAGTTTCTCTTAAAGGGGTTACTCGTCCAGGGCTTGAAGAAATCAAAGCAGCGTTTGACAAAAGATAGGAGTCTTGGCTTCCGAAAACCGAGAGAAACTAATGCAGAAGTCTACAAGACGGAAATATCTCCTGTTATAATCCTCACTTCTCTAGAAGTCAACATCGTGAAGAACGTGTTTCGAACGTGGACTTCGAAGTGGATGCCGGCTCCTGAGGCCCTACAACCGTACCCCCCCCCCTCTCCTTCAGCGGCCCAGTCTTCCTCTTTCCGGATCACACTCGCCTTTGGGATCCGGATGGGTTTAACTAGACCTTAGATACCTATTACAAATTCGTGGTCATTATAAGACCAAGTATACTACCAATACCTATCTTGTACTTCTTCTCCTGAACATCGTGCCCTATCGGGGCACACCTTCTAAGATCTTACGGAGTCGTATAAAACCAAACACAAATAAGCTGGCTGCCGACTAACTAGGCCACCAGCAAAGAGTTTAAGGCCTACACGTTTCTCTTCCTCCGGGATCAGCATTTAGTCAGTGAGAGCCAATTTGAATCTCATGGATTTTAGTATTAAAATTTCTAGAAATAAAGAAATGTCTTGCCACTAATTTGACAAATTATTTTTCTGTCTAAAACTTTTAACCGAATTAGATATAGAAGAAAGTTCCATGAAATCGGGAGAAAAAAAAATCTCCCACACGCATTCGGTTTGAAGTATTACATAAAATTTGATTTCATTTGTAAATCCCGGATTTTTTTCTGTCAAGGAAGAATAATTGTTTTTTGGTTCCATATCCCCTTGTTACAAATTTATATATGTACAAAATATAGAATCTACAAACGAATCTGTTTACAATTTCCTTCATTGTATTTCCTGTCTCATATACAAAGTAGTGATCTGCATTGTAAAAAAGTATAATGATGTACATTATGCAACATTCTTTTATTTTTCCCGTATCCATAATCTTAAAAATTTGAGAGCTAAGGGGGGAAAAAAAAAACTATGCAACAATGGACTGAATTTATTAAAAGTGAGGGGACCCGCCTTATTTATTATAAACTTAAACTAAATCTTATATTTTCCCCTAATTTTCTCCAACAGTCTGTTGCCATCGATGCGGGAAGGGTGGTGGGGTTAGATTAATGTATAATCTACATCATTATACTTTTTTATTATGCAGATCACTATTTTGTATTCTAGAATTTGTATAAAATGTAGCCAAGCTACAGGAAATACAATGAAACAATTGTAAAAAGATTCGTTAGTAGAATCTATATTTTGTACATTTACAAATTTGTAGCAAGGGGATATGAAACAAACTGTTTTCATGAATTGAACAGTGATAAAAAACCGAGAGGGAAGATAAAAGAATCTTTTAACCATCTGTTAAAACGTCAATTTCAAACAAAAAAAAGGCAAGTTTCCCATTGTTACTTATACTCAATAATATGAAGATAAAAACTAGAAAGTCGTATTAGAAAATGAAAGGATTTGTGTATCGTTATTATGTAACAAACATTTTACAAGTTATTTGGTAAAGGGACTTTGCTAGTAGTCTTCAGTTTCCACGTAAATCATGAGATACTTGTGATCTTTTGCTCTTTAGTAACGACTATATTAACATTAAATCAAATTTACAAATGCACATCTTCCAATTCATAATATCAGTTAAGTTTCAGAGGTGCACGGCTGGCAAACTTTTCATCGGTTTGATTTTTGAGATCTCTCATATCTGGAGAATATTCCTATCATGACTCATAAAACGAACATGTGTGTTACGTCCCAAGAATAAACTTCTTGAGTGTGTGCCAAACTTGATTGGAGGAGGGGTCGTCTGCCCCATCACTGGAGCTGGCGACCCGACCTATTTAATATTTTCATTGAAATTATCCTCGGCCTGTTAGCAAAATATTATCCCCAATAAGAAGTAAATATAGATCTTCAAGTTTTTTTGTAAATGTACTAAGAGCTCTAATATGTCATAATGATCAAAGTATATTTATAAGATGGTAGAAAATGGTTCGAGTTATATTGTAGCATTCAAGTAGTTATCAATTAATGAATAGCTCTTTATTAGAGCTTAAGGATATTTATTATATTGGCATCATTTGAACATTCAGTGCAACTATTATATATTAAAAAAAACATATTTCTAGGTCATACAATCGCTAAAAATAACATCTTGTCGAACATTAATTACTTTTTTCAATCATCTACATCAAACGGAGTTATGAGAAAGACACATGGGTGAAAAAAGAAGTCTGTATTTAAAGAATGAAAAAAAAAATTGTTGCATAACAACGATAAGTATTTACTCGGTAATCGCAATTAATGATCTCATTCATGCCAACCATACATAAAACCGTACTTGAAAGAAAGAATTAAATTAAATTAATAACCTCTCATTTTTTAGACTTGTAGTCCATTAACGCCCTAACACACACATATATATATTACTATGTATTAGAAATCTTTAGTTAGCTACATTCTTCCGTGAAAATGTTTATTTATTAATTAGAATGTCAACTAATTGAATACTTAATGGCTGTTCATTATTCAAGAGTTAGGAAGTTAGGTTGCGAGAAATCTGCTATCACAATTTGCCAGCTTTTATTACTTTGTGACTATAGTCGATTAAAATGTTCCGACAACGTGTTTGATCCATTAGGATACAAATATATTTAATTGTTACCGTACTGAATATGATTCATAACTGATCCTTCATCGAATGGCACTACTATGATAAATACCATGTTTTAAGTCAAAATTATTCAGTCAAAGTTGAGAAATGACAGTTTTAATGGCTTTTTGTAATTACAGTACACGAAAATCTTAAGAAATATGAAATGATTTTAATCGCCACGGCAGGATCTTCATTTGGACTTTCTTTTCAAACAGACAGAGAAACTTTATTTTTTTTAATTATAAAGTAATTCTTAATGATCCTTTGCTATTTTAAACGTGGTTACTTGTATTTTTAGCAAGGTCTATGAATAAAATGGGACTTAAGTTCCAAATATCATGCTGCAAGAGCAACAATGATAAAGTTCCGAACCCAGTTTCATGTCTAGGACTTTTAATTTTTTTTTTTTCCTAAGCTCTCTAGTTAGAAATTCAAGATGAAGGGAAAATATAGAATATTTAGGTTAATCGGATCCTTATACTAGGAGTACCTGCTTGAAGGTGGTGTGAGAGGATTAAGGGGTGTGGGAAGCCTCGGCTTGTCACTTAATTAAAGACTTTTAATTAATTATACTTAACATAGAAATATAAAATACAAATAACATATCAAACGAGATCTTTAGTATGATACCCTACACATTGTGATAGAAAAATATTTGTTACGTCATTGTTATATTAATGACGTATATTCATATTTAGGGGTCCCCCCCCCAGATTAAAGAGAGAACTTGATGAGAATTAATCGGAACAGGCAAAGAAACCAAGTGAAAACATAAAGTTCTAGTATATTTAAATTGTGCGAAAACTAGTTTTTCAAAAAAAAAAAAACTTGAAGACTTTCCCAAAATATCTTTTACTATTATTATTGGTATTACACAAAAGTCAACGCTTCACTTACTAAGGCATCCTCAGCACTGAATGATAGTTTCTTTAAATTTGTATTCATTCATCGTTGCATGCACCGCCGATGTCCCGTCTACCCCCAATACCTTCTTGGTCACATTTGGAGATGACACTGCAGTCTTGTCATCCCACTCAAACCCCGATATAGCATCCCATAACCTTTAAAAACACCTTAATGAGATCGAGCATTGATGCAACCAATGGTGGATTAATGTTAATGAAGCAAAATGTTCCCACATTACCTTAACCCTCTGCCGCAAGTCTTGTCCACTATTTTAATTCCATTCCTCTCCCTGTATCCGAGTTAGTACGGTACTTAAGCTTACATCTATACAAATGACTGACCTGGAACCCACATACAAGGCTAAAAAGACAAGAACTAAACAGACGCTTTGGACAACTGTACAGACTACTTCAAAGGACATTCCATCTCCCAATAGAAAACAAATTACTAATTTACAAAGTTATACTTAAGCCAATCTGGATATGCGGAATAGAGCTATGGGGGACAGCAAAAAAGTCGAACATCAAGTGTATTCAATCCTTTCAATCAAATGTCCTGAGAACAATAATAAATGCCCCCTTCATAACGATTCTAATATAACTTACATTCTTGAACTCATCCCTTCCAAGTTCATGAAATTCCATAGTAACCTATCCAAGCACCCTAATCCCGTAGCACAGTCATTGCACTGCACCACTCATCCCTATAATCCTCCTCGGAGACTGAAACAGCAGTGGCCTCGAGACCTGCTTTAAAGGCGTAACAGTGGGAGTCCTGGTGATGGCCAGTTTCTCCAATCATGTCCTGAGCGGATGTGGCTCTCGCGCTCTTCGACAGTCTCCACTGGGTCGTATCCGGTGACGCGGCTGACGGAGGAGCGTGGGGGACTTCCCAAGACTCCTCTCGCATGCGAGGAAGGTGACAAACATGGGCATTTAGGAGGTTTCTGGGCTGTTTGTAAATACTGTAAGAATGAGAGAGTGAATAAAAAATTGTAAATATGGTATGAATGAGATCATTTATCACTTAATTAATTATTGCCCAATAAGGCAGATTGTAATGTTATCATAATAAAGCTGTTTAATAAACAAATCATCGTTGCACAACGAATATGTAACCTTTATTACATATCAACAACTTTATCTCACAAATAAATGCCATGTATAATTTATCCATATTGTCCATAATTGTAGGAATATTAGCCCTTCCGTTACAGTCAAACAAAAGATATATATTGATATTCATATCGTCTGAAAATTAGTTTTTTAAAAAATATTTAAAAAAAAGTATCTTTTATTATTGCTTGAATAGGCAAAACGTTGAATGTTGATATGATATAAATAAGGAAATATATTTTAGTATAGATTTCAAGCTTTTGTTGTTCGAACAGGTGTCTCTTTTTGAGTGTTACTCTTACGAATAATATTTTAATACTCTAGGTTTACACTTAAATCCAAATAAGCTATGCAATAAATTATAGTAATTTTTGATTACTGGTTATAGTTAATTTCTGTAATTATACATGCTAAATTAAAAACAATTAAGCTGGACCGAAAGAAGATTGTTAACCTGATTGCTATTTTGGTACTTCAAGGCTGAAGACCAATCTTTCCTTTAAGCCTGGGAGGGAAGGGACTAATCACGATTATTTTCTCCTACATTTTTCAAATTGGGTGGGTGGGGTGTGTCTAGAAGAACCATAACTGCTATATCTGGAAATTACCGTCGTCCCTTTTGGTCCGACGCTCCTTACATTCACGTAGCGTGGACGCACAATCTAAAACGGGAGCCATCTCAATTAGATTTCAACGTTCTAAGTTTAACGTTCCTGCCAAGTTCAACGCTATTTTGAGCAGATTACTATTCATGTACGTAACTATACGTAGTAGGGTACATTTATGCTGAATTGTGGCTGCACTGCTCAATTAATTTGAATAATTGCCTGAATTAATTTCTATAATTTCAAATCCAACAAAACCGCACTAAATTTGTCTAATATGTGTCTATAATTTGATGTCAACTTGTTTTGAGAAAGTGACTTCAGAATGGTTCGCGTTTGTAACGTACTCAAATATCCCCGGGTTCAAATTCCTAAATATTAACAAAAAAATTTAATTTAAATACTACCAAATGTTTATTTCTCTTCAAAAACTCATCCTTAATTGGCAAGCAATTTTAATAACCCATGGCTGTCATCTTCTGGACAATGAACAGACCACCCACAACTACACACTTTGGATAACTCCATTGTCAATTAAAGAGAAGTGCACTCAAATCGAAGAAAGGTTTTTGAAGAGAACCGGGCGTTGCTGTCATTTAAAACTTAAATCAAACCATATCTTACAATCTAACACCATTTTGTACAATCACATTTTTTGTTCACTCCCTTAAATTAGAAATAGTTGCCATTTTCACAACGTCAAATTGTTAAATATTATATCAATTGGTTTAAACAAATCACCGTAAGGTCTGAAAATATATTAATGACATTGAATAGGCTGGTTTGACTAATCGGTAATAAGACGTGGAGGGTTAACTAAGAACTAGCTGTGCCCCTGAAAGACCACACAATAACCTATTGTAATCGCCCATGGTGTATTTAATGCATTACTCAATTGTCAAGGGCTATTCTCTTTTCAGTCGTGGTTAGTTATAACTAAAGTTATATTCTCCTTTGTAGCATATCTGCATCAGGGTTAGAAGGTTTTGGGTTAAATTCCTTATTGAGGTCCTCACACTAACGAGTACATTTACACAAGAAAGGTCATGTCGATTGCTCTTCAAGGGAATTAGAATCTACAAGCAAGAGATTTTAAAATCCAACCGTTTAAGGTAGTCAACTAAGGTTGATTTGCTGATGCATCCATAATTTATCTTGTACTCCATTTATTATGTTAAAAAAATCTGTAGCGGTAAAATAAAATCAACAAATTCTTTAAAAAAATATTACATGCTAACATAATTTCAGGAATTGATCATACAGCAAGAGTGACGCTTATCAAAATCATTACCTAAAAATAATCATGACTGAGACAGTATTTAAATTTAATATACGAGTCATTATCCCATTTCTGCAAACGCAGAGTTATACGTTTGGAAGGTTGATAATTTTTGATTTTTCACTCAATGTTTCTATTACGCGTGGCAAAATATTCCTAGTCACACATCCTCTAAATAGTGTGTAGTTACATCACCGTTCAGTAGCAACTTTACACTACTCGGAGTAAAGCTTTTACCTCGGTACAGTTTAGAGTTACACTTTTCTACTTGCTTCTCCCAAGTGTTTCAACAGAAGTAGATTTGGCCCACACCAAGTTTAGGTTGACACATATCCCATAACCCCAAACTCTAGTCACTTTTATCGTTATTGCCATCATCTGCATATTTTGTACTCTTCCACGGTGTAATAGAATTTCGCTAATCTATCCTCTAGATCCCAATAGTCCTATTGCTCTCAGAAGTAATCTATTGTCAGAAGGTCATCATTCATCAGAAGGTCACCGTTTAATAAAGTTTTGTGACTCTATCGGCTTCTTTTTCTGCTCTTTAGATGCAAAAAAATCTTCTGCGAACTAAAACCTAAGTTTTACAATAGGTTATTGTGTGGTCTTTCAGGGGCACAGCTAGTTCTCAGTTAACCCTTCACGTCTTATTAACGATTAGTCAAACCAGCCTATTCAATGTCATTAATATAGTATAGCCACTGTTTTATTAATTTTATTTTACCTTATGTAAATATTTCCTTGTCGTCTATTCGACTATTTTCATTATGTAATGAGTGTATTTATACGGCTTAAATACGGCTAGTTAAATAAACAAAGAAAAACGACGCAATTTTTCAGCTTTCCAAGCACATATTTTAAAGGAAGCTCACTTTGAAAAAAGGTCAAGAAGACTTCCCAATTGTAAAATTTTAAAGGGGGCCTTATATTTAACAGGTTCTAAATTAATATTATTTCTTTATGACGTTCTTAAATTAAAACCAACATCCTGCTGGAAATTTTCCAAAACAGAAATTATTTCTCAATTGATTAACGGCTTCATATTTTTAACCAATATTAAAGGAGCCTGGATTCCAATTTGTTGGTAAAAGGCTATATTTATATAGAAAAAGGATGTATATGTTTCCTTTATGACCGAAAATAAACTCTCCCCCCCCCAAAGCTTACAAAAGTAAACCCAAAAAAAAATAAAAAAAAAAATACTCTTACATTTATTTAGAATATCTTTAAGTTACTCTAGCCACATTGCTAGATATTAACTCACATGTGCAAGATAAAAGAAAAAGAAAATCTTTTTTCTGATAGTTTTCTAATAAGAGCCCGACCGTTTCACAATGCTTTCAGCTTCAAGGCCTCAGTGCCTTTCTTCTTCCTCTGTAGCTCTTTTTTTTTTTATTTATTACTATTTTATGTGGCGCGGAGCAGTAGGCTCTCTGCCCTCTTATTATACAACTCGCAGACACAAACCAAACCTGTTTTGAAGAGCCACTAGCCGAACGCATTCACAGTAAATGTCAATATTGGGCATCTAACAAAACCACTCAGAGTACAATAAATGTTCATGTCAAGTGTTATTACTACTGTTAACAAAAGTTGTGAACAAGGTTTTCTTTACTTCTTTTTGGCCAAACAACTCCATATATAATACATACTATTAACTATGGTATTCAATTTGATGCTATACTTTGTATAATACAAAATGTTTAGTTTATACTTAATTACTATCCTTCATTATTTTGTAGGTTGTCTTTTTTATTAAGCATTATTTTGGTATCGAATGGAGCTGTGTAAAATATCATGCTTATATGTTAGACACAGATTGGCAAACTTGTAATAATATTGCTCAAAAATAAATGTTAATAATTAAGTTTAGAAAATATTTATTTTTTATTACCAAGTTTATAATTAATAAATGGAAATTAGTATTGTTTCATAGAGTCAGCGGTATTTTGCGTGTCATCGTGATATAAAATGAAATAAAATTGTAAACTAATATGTATCTAAGTCAAGCAGGAGACTGACCAGAACCCTAGGAACGGAGTGACAGGCACATAGCTAGAGACATTCGGGTTTCTGTTTTGGAATAATTATGATTGAAGATTTTAATTGAGATTTCTAGCACACTCATCACTATGCGTAATATGTAATTCGGTGGTTCGTATGGGCAAACTTGATGAAGCCAGTTGGAAGTGATGCATAAAGGAAATTAAGAAGCAGTCAAAAAGAGAATTGTCTAGACGAAATGAAGGGTCAAAGCCTTGTTTGTAAGCACCTGTAAGGTTTCTCGGCAAAACCACAGTTCCAAGAGAAACCGTGCTCGTACCAAACACTAAAGCTATCAAGGTCTTCGGACTAATGTCAACAACCTCCTTCCAATAGCTAATAGTCAGTTTTTTAATTAGGGCTTTAGGATATGAAGGTTTTCGTTTTCTTAATGGGGTCCAGAGGTAAAATTATTATTTTCATTTTACTTCACGCTATAAACAATTAATAATAACACGCTATATAATTACATCAGTGGGTGTATTTGTTATTAACAGGACTTAGTGTAAGATATTCACAGTTAATTACTAATTCTTATTGGGATACTGGCCAAAATAACTAACTTAAATTCATGACTAAATGAGAAAATCCAGTTGAACAAAAGTCAACGCATAAAAAAATTATTGGTAACCAAATAAAATTGAGTAAAATGTACATAAAAGAAAAGAAAGCTAAAGAAAAGGGAGACACGTTTTACGCCATTTTCTTTAGATGAAAAAATCCTTTGAAACTACAGCTATATCAAATTATTAATATAATTATCAATGAAAAAAAAAAAAAAATCCTGAGTCCTATGAATGAAAATGTTATCTTAACGTTTCTCCAACATTAGAGATATAATTAATAAACTATTCGTTGCAACTGTTCAGCGTTTTTATGCACTCCAACTTAATAACTTATGCACTACTAATTTCTGGCCCAAATTGATGAATGATGAAGTTTATTTGAAAGGGTCACTAAAAACGTCTCTCTAGTGGGAATCGAATTCACAAAGCACGCACATACAAACAAAAACACTATTTGCCTTACAAGCTCGGGTGGAAACATGTACGCTATTGCTGTTGATTCATCTTGAAAAAAAAAAACCAAAAAAAACCCTACGTCATTGGTACAATCATTTAGCTATCGATCGCATTCTATTTCCTTATCACTTTTAGGATGATAACGCTTTATATACAAAGTCAACAGCCAGGCCGAATCCAGATTATGCAGTCTGTAAAATATTTATTACAATATTTTATTCATTTAGGATTGAGTGAGTTGCTTAATATATTCAAAATGAACTCACGTAAATTCTGTTATTCCCTATTTTTCGTGATTTAACAAAAAAATCGAGTTGGATTTTCAATACGAGGTATTAAACTTGTGGTCTAGGACTAGGCTGGTGGATCGACGGATCAGTAAGCATACTAAATCTATCTTCATTATTTAAAATATTTTGTTTTTAGTCATTTTTTTCAGCATATACTTACGTGGACTAAATTTTTTTTTTAATACATATAAACTTCCACAGGGCAGTGTCCTGGGCCCCATCCTCTATAACCTATACACCGCTGATGTCCCCTCTACTCCCAATACCTTCTTGGCCACATTTGCAGATGACACTGCAGTCTTGTCATCCCATCCAGACCCCGACATAGCATCCCTTAACCTTCAAAAACACCTTGACGAGATTGAGTATTGGTGCAATCAATGGCGGATCAAAGTTAGTGAAGCAAAATGCTCCCACATTACCTTTACCCTTTGTCGCAAGTCTGGTCCACTAGTTTATTTTAATTCTATTCCTCTCCCTGTATCTGAGACAGTACGGTACTTAGGCTTCCATCTTGACAAACGACTGACCTGGAACCCACATACGAGACTAAAAAGACAAGAACTAAACAGACGCTTTGGACAACTGTACAGACTACTTCAAAGGACATCCCATCTCTCAATAGAAAATAAACTACTAATCTACAAAGTTATACTTAAACTAATCTGGACATACGGAATAGAGCTATGGGGGACAGCAAAAAAGTCGAACATCAAGCGTATCCAATCCTTTCAAATCAAAAGTCCTGAGAACAATAGTAAATGCCCCTTATTATGTCAGCAACAAAACCCTTCATGACGACCTTAATATACCCTACATTCTAGAACTCATCCCTTCCAAGTTTACGAAATTCCACAGTAGCCTTTCCAACCACCCTAATCCTGTAGCACAGTCAATGCACTGCGCCACTCATCCCTATAATCCTCCTCGGAGACTGAAACGGCAGTGGCCTCGTGACCTGCTATAAACGCGTGACAGTGGGAGTCCTGGCAATGGCCAGTCTCTCCAATCATGTCCTGAGCGTCTGTGGCTCTCGCGCTCTTGGTCAGCCTCCACTGGCTAGTATCCGGTGACGCGGCTGACGGAGGAGCATGGGGGACTTCCCAAGACTCCGCTTTCTCTTTGCGGTGGATTTGGGGGTCTCTGGGCTGTCTGTATTGTATGAATGAGCGAGTGAATGATGAACTGTAAATATTGTATGAATGAGCGAGTGAATGATGAACTGTAAATATTGTATGAATGAGAGCATATATCTTAATTACTTATTGCCTTATAAAAGGCAGATTGTAATTATTGCACAATAAAGGAATTATACTACTACTAAAAAAAATACATATAAACGAAATCGAGATCAAAAGTGGAGAAACGTTATGGTATTTAACCAAAAACTAATCAGCTAACTTCAAAATGTGTAATATATCTTTTAAATGTTAGATAGATTGAATTATTTTTACGACCTTTTGACAGAGATACAGACAGACAGACAGACAACAGGCATCGGCTGCTACGTAATGAAAATATTCTCTTTCTTCGTGCAATGTAATGAAAATATACGAAGGATATCTAAAATCAACTCCGTGTTTTTCGAAAAACGTCCAACCCTTAAGGCAACTCAAACATAATCATATTTCGGCTACATTATCTCTAATCAATTAATGTATTTAACAGGTTTTCAATCCTACCATTTAGGCCGTTTATCGAACTTTTTCTTAAAAGAAAAACCAGACAAGAAAGAATCTTCAATTCAAACACATTTAAATTTAGACATTGTTTAGTGAAATAAACATTGGGAATTCTCCTTTCCTCAGGCGTTCTTTGGTTTTAGCTCAGTCGGTTTCCGGTTCGACCTCAAAAAGAATTCTGCCTTTACACTTTGTTGTGGTCCTAATAAGTCTCCGGATGCACATCGGATGCTAGAGACATGCAATTATACAAAAAAAAAACCATAACCTTCTCCAAAAAAAACATAATTGTGTCATTAATTAATAAATTACATGCAATAAAAAAATAAATTATATTCAACTGAAGATGAAGAAAGCCGGGATGAAATACTTCTTAAATTACAATCCTACATATTATTTACATTTAATAATTCATTGAATGATCACGATAGTGTGAATTGGTCGAATTGGAAATGTCGATATAAGCAGTTTTTGAATATGTTTTTTTTGTTATGTTTATGGAAACTAACTATTAACAACTACAATCAATAGGGACTTAAATAAAAATCATGCTTGGCACAGGATGTCAAGAATGAACGAAAAACAGAATTAGCGAAGGCTGTACCGAAGTGACGATTCTACTGGGTGCTTGGGATAAATTTAGAAGGGCCAGCAGATGTGTTTGAGTGAGTCAAATCGTCTATGGCCGGTGTCTGGATCGATCTGCAACGATATCAGTCTATAAATTGTTTATAAGTTACAGTACATATGAAGGCTGCATTATAGCTGAAGCTGTATCAAACTTCATATTATTGACATTCGAAAATGCCGTCTTAATATAATATAATATAAGTAATAGAAGGTAATATAATAATCAGGTCCGATTTATTACACGTATTAAATAACAAATGGTAATGTCCAAATACGTATCTGAATGAGCAGTACTATCGTTGGATCACATAATCAATACTGTGCTTTTTTATTCTTTTATTTTTACAGCAATGTAATAGAAATTATTTCTCTATAATACAGGACTGTTGTTAAAATTATCTATATAAAACATACATTTTCAAAATCACTTGTTTTTGACCTAGTAACATTTGAGTACGTATGTAGAAATAGGTACTTTTTTCTACACTAATATTGTTTTCTTTATATATAAAGTATAGGAAATTACCATAATTTATATTTAGACTATTGCTATTGTTATAATTAAATTTATAAGGAAAGATATATTTCTTAAAATATTTTTTCCAAAATGGTAGCCCGAACAGAAAATATACGCTAAGTAAAAATCCTCATAAAAAGCTCAACTCTAAATTTAAAAAAATACTTTTGATCTAATGATCTTTCTAGGTAAGTTACATTCGTTTTCCAGAAACCAATATTATGTAATAAACTTACCCACTTGGTTTCTTTTTAATGAATTTTACAAAGTATACAAGATGTATAACGCAATAGAGCAACATTTTATGGAGGTATTTTATGGAAGTATTTAAAATAATGCTAATAAAATGTAAACACTATACAATCTTAAGGTCATTAGGTACATATGGTAGTAATCGTGAATTTTGTTTCATTATAGTAGAAGAAACATGTTGCATGAAAACACCTAATTTTTTAAGTCAATGGATACTTTAAATACTGACGTTGCCAACATGTCAGTACTAAGTTTCGTGCAAATATGTCACCACTGATTATAGCCTCTTTAAATAAGATGTTACCTAATTGCCAACTCAAGGTTGAGGCACGGAATTATATTCAGTAGACAGAAGGTTAATTAATTTCAACGGTTCAAATAATCGTCATCACCCGTTATCAAAAAGCAAATATAAATTATTATTTTAAAAATATTATATGAATAAGAATAAAATATTGAATGAAGAAATGGTGTAATTGTCTTTACGATGTCGAATTCTGGTCGAGAGGCAGAAACATTTTTAGTCTAATAATATTATTATTAATTTTTAATTTTCGGATTAACCTTCAAGTTTATATTGCTTTGCTTTGGCAGGATCCAGGATTTGTGGTATTTATTTGTAGATCTGTGGGAAAGGCTCTAATTTCGAACAGGTACAGAATAATCGTTATTCGGCTGTATGTTTGTTGGCATGTTGCTCATTAATTGTGATTTAATCGGTCTATGAAATTTCAAAACTCCAAGAAACATGGAAATCAGTTGTGTGATAAAAAAAAAAAAATGTTGTTTCATTAAATTGTAAAATTTCTCAAGTCACGAGCTTAGAGGCTGCTAAAGATTTAGCTTTCTGACATTTTTCCATTGTTGAAAATACAATACAATTGATAGCAGAAAAATAACTTTAAAGAAATTACAAAAAAATATGATTGAGTGCTAATAAAATATATCTTCTTTAATATGTTATAAGCATTTTTTTAATTTTAGTATTCAAGGTATTTTCAATTTCATAAAAGGAAGACTTTCAGATCCAAGATGGTTTTAAAAAAAATGAATTATTTTTATATAAATTATTAAAAATAACGAATCATTTAATAAGCTTTTTTGTAACTGAGGGAAAATTCCCAGCCTGAGCAGCACTTGATATTATTCCATCACTTTTGACACCTAGTTTCGTTCATATAATTTTTTAAAAATGAACGATCAAGCTCAAAATTGGTGTAAATAAATTTTATTAAAAAAAAATTAGTTTGTTACTATTAGTATAGAATTATAATTACTAGTAGTATAGTGTAACTATAGTTATGCCCATCGGCAAGCTCCGTGAGACCTAAAAGTTGGATTATCGAACCTGATATCCGGTCCCGTTAAGAGTTCTTCCAATGTGCCTTATATGGCCCATTCCTGTTTATGTCCAAGCAAAGCTTCCATTAATTATTGCCATTTAAAACTCTCGTGGTTAACAGAATATTGAAATAATTATTTAAATGCTTAGTAATGGATTAGAAATGTATTATTTTTTTTCCTGGTCGGCACAGT
This sequence comes from Acanthosoma haemorrhoidale, assembly GCA_930367205.1. Lineage (NCBI taxonomy): Eukaryota > Metazoa > Arthropoda > Insecta > Hemiptera > Acanthosomatidae > Acanthosoma > Acanthosoma haemorrhoidale. The sequence continues at coordinate 130,791,666 of OV884011.1, forward strand.
AGAAGAGAAGACTTTTTTAGAAATCTATACATAGTTGAGTAACTGGCACTTGAACAAGAAGGCTACACATTTGTATCCTCATAAATGAATACTCACACATTCACACTAAGAAAATCATTGATTAATACGCACAGAAGATTAGTTTCCAGCTACTTACTGTCTGAGGCATTACTATAATTGCTATACATTATTTCATAATATTTATTGACGAGGTCATCAAGTCATCAAGTCAGCGTGCTAAGAACGTTCTTAGGGTGTTATATACATAAAAATTTGACAGCTGACAGTTTAGGGTTAGTAAAAATGGAGCGTTACACGATAGAACAACGTGTCTTTATTGTTGAACATTATCTCAAAAATAATGAAAGTTTGGCGGCCGCAGTTCGAAAATTACTTTGATAACTACTACTATAATTACTATACAAAATATGGTCGGAATAGTGTTTTGACTTCATCAACTGTAAAGAGATTATTTGACAAATTTAGGGAGACTGGATCAGTTGGAGACACTAAACACACTGGTCTTCCAAAAACAAGCCGTTCAAATGTCAATATCGAAGCAGTGCGTGAGAGTTTTTTTGAAAATGGAGGAACATCAATTCGGCGTCGTAGACAAGAATTGAAAATTTCAAGAAGCTCTCTACAGCGTATACTCACTAAAGATCTGGGTCTCCATGCTTACAAAATTCAGTAAACACAACAATTAAAGCCTAATGACCATACACAGCGAAGAGAGTTCGTTGAATGGATTATTGAACATCAACAAGTGGATGCTGATTTTTCGAGCAAAATTATCCTAAGCGATGAAGCACATTTTCATCTTGATGGCTTTGTTAATCGACAAAATTGTCGCATTTGGGGTTCGGAGAACCCACATATTACTGTCGAAAAACAAATGCGCCCACAACGTGTCACTGTTTGGTGTGGATTTTTGGTTAGAGGCATCATTGGACCATACTTTTTTGAAAATGAGACTGGTCAAGCAGTGACTGTTATTGGTGCTCGATATCGCGACATGATAACACAGTTCTTTGTGCCGAAATTGGATGATATTGATGTGGCCAATATGTGGTTTCAACAAGATCGTGCCACATGTCATACAGCCCATGAAACAATTCAAATACTGCATGAGACATGTCCAGGTCGTGTACTCTCTCGTTTTGGTGATCAGAATTGGCCGCCTAGATCGTGTGATTTAACACCTTTAGATTTCTTTTTATGGGGTTATTTGAAGTCAAAGGTGTATGTCAACAAGCACACATCCACCCGTGCATTAAAAGGGGAAATTCAACGCTGCATCAACGAAATTCAACCATATTTATGCCAAATGGCCATGGAAAATTTCGACAAAAGAGTGCGTATGTGCCAACAAAGTCGTGGAGGCCATTTGCCCGATGTGTTATTCCATAAATAACCCTATCCTATTTGTTTTATAATTCAATAAAAAAATACTAAAAACTGTGTTTTCTATTTAAATGAAATCTGGCGTTCTGGGACAACCTTTATATATATTTATAGTATTATATTAGTAAACACATATACAAAAGTACATATACGTATTGTTATTTTTATATTATTATTGGTGACGAGAAACAAATAAACTAAAAATAATTGTGACATATTCACAGAATATTTAAATGAAAAATAATAATTCTTCACATACTCATCCCTCAGCAGGTCAGTATTCTTCATTCAGAATTTGTCATTTTCATACTTTAAAAATATTTACTTAGTACAAATTATACAGACCATTGCAATAATTTCTGCTGGTTTCTTCCATTATCATTGGTGTCTTAAGTTACAACTCATCTCTACTCTTAAGGATTTTCTTTTTTCTCTAAATATTCGTATTTATTTTAGCAATAAAACTTTGAAACTCCATTCTTTATTGGTGTAAGTCGTTTTTTATTATAAATAAATATAAATATTTTTTAATATAAATCATTCTTTTGGTTTGGAAGATTATTTTTCATTTCATATTTAATTATTATTTTATTTATTCTATTCAATCAATCAATTCTAATCAATTTCATTGAATTCTGCTCATCGTCAATACAATACAAACACCTGTTTTCAGATGGACCACCTAACTCGGGGTGGAGAGTTTATTAATCAGTTTCGTTCCTTTCATTAAAAAAAAAAAAGAAATAAAAAAGGCAATTGCCTTCTTACTAATGAAAAAAGGAATTCCAAATTTACAAAAAGTTGTTTTTCTGATATCTTGCTATCATTGTTTTAGCATATTATACCCTCATTATTTTAAGCAGTGCCTGAGAATTAGAATGCGGTCTAGCATAGTGGCCCGTCGTTCTGGTGTTTACGAGGGTGGACTGAAAAGTTTCCGACCTAACAAAGCTTTTATTTATTTTATTATCATCTTCATGTTGAGGTCGGAAACTTTTCAGACCACCTGTGTAATCTAGGAGTGTGCTCAGTGGGTATTTAATCACCTGCAATCACTAATTTTTGTCTATCATTGTGACTCTCCTATACTAAAGTGGCCAAGAAACTTATTCGTCTGAAGGTCATTTCTCAAATAACCAGATTGATATGAATTTTATTTCCAACCCCGAAGACTTTACTATCAAACAAGTACGATGTCAGCCTAGGCGTACTCCCTGTTTGAGAAGACTTGGCCACCTTTTAGCAACTAATCCATTTCTCACTGGCGATAACCATAAACCCTTATCTTTCTGATTCTGATTGCACTGGAGAGAAAAGGAAAAGCACTCAATCTGATGAAACTATTTTAAGGTGATAAAACAGTAACGGGCTCATGAAAATCAATGGCAACTATTATATATAAGTTAAATTATAATTTTAATATTTCAAAGTAAATTTGACTATTTTTTGCTTCCTTTTTTGTCAGCCAAATAAAATGGAATTTAAATTGGAAGCAAAAAAATAAGTCACAGTACAAACACACACACACACACACACACACACATTTTGACTTGATACAAATAGTCCACCTGTCAAGTTGTCCCTTTTCAACATTTATAATTTTCGTCTTTAAATCTCAAGGCTACTTTCATACTTTTTTTCATCAGCTGCTTACTGAAGTGAATTTTGTTCTCACGAAAAAACATCAAAAGCCAATAATCTATTGCTCCTATATATATTTTTTTGCTGAATACACATTGTTTCTGAATACTTTGACAGCCTCTTTTGTAAGGATATAATAACACTCAGTTATTCTCGTAATTTATTGGCACCAACATAGCTTTTTTATCATTGCTCGAATGGCCACCATATTACGAAATCTCATTTCATCCTCCTATTTAATTTTTAAATGTATAAAAATTGAGTTGTATTTTAAATATCCAGGCAATTATAATGCGAATGATTTCGAAGAAAAAGATGGCTGGGCTGTTAAGGACCAAATACTTAAACGTATTAATGAAAGTGAAATAAAATTAATCACTTTTGCAAAACATTATAGCATAAAAGAGTCCTGTGACATTATGCTTACAGAGGAGAGCCTAACGATAAGGTGGCGTTTGTTTCGCAATGCTTTTTCCATTGTTCAAAAGAAATGTCACGGGAATCAATTATTTTTTAGTACGCAAAGTTATGGGAAAAACGTTTATTTCCTACAAATATAATAAGCACTTTTTTCAGGAGGGAATGAAATGAATGTCTTATCGTTTTTAGTTTCTTTCAAATATACGATATTCTTCAGATTATTGTCACCTTAAAACTGTGGAGGAAATGTAACTATAGTTAAATAGACAGATAAGTATTAATAAATACTACCGAACAACGGGGGACAGATTTTATTTTGGTATAACGTTGTGGATTTCTGTTTTTATTTTTGTTCAGATGTCAATATCAACTTAAGTTCGTTGTTCGCTAAGAGAATGCCGTTGAAACTGAAGTTTTTTTGTTTTTTTTTTTCCTTCATAGCCCCTTTAAACTTACAGACAATTATATACAATTATAGATCCTCAAGTGAATCCATTTACAAATTATTCTGTATTTCCTGTAGCATCCCTACATTATATACAGGTTTTGTTATTTTATAGAAATTATATAATCGAATAAACAAGCATAATGATATACATTATACGTGACTTGACTAAACTGACTAATAAGGTGATGGGGCTCACCTTTTTGATCTGAACTATTTGAAAATTATGTTAAAATTTGAAGAAATTATTCCCAACATAAGTCACGAGTCGAAAGATTAGTACCGACCTACCAACGCCCGCGATCTTTCGACTCGTGACTTCAAAATTCTCTTGTCAATTTCTTCTTCTTCCAAATTTTAACAGCTGTTCAGTTTCAAAGGGGTTCTCTTAGCGAACGAACTGTAGATTGAGACGAAAACATAACTAAATCAACTATTCTCTAAGTATGGCTCGATATTTTCTAATTTTCTGTATGATTGTATGATAATGATATCTATTCGTTCGAGGAAGTTTTCTAAATGAGTTATTTCGCTGGCTTGGTCCGGAGAAACGTTGTAGACATTTCATAAGTTATTGACTTATTTCATTATTTTCTTGTTTTTATTTAGTGACCGTGTTACCTTATAAAAAACATTAAATGCATATAATTTAACATAGTATCCACATTAAACGTAATTTATTACTACATTAGGGACGAAACAAAGTTATTATAAAAAAATAGGTTTATAAATTCATAATTATAATATGACTATAGAAGCGACAAGATAAATTAATGAGACAATCTATTGTTAAAATAATAAACTTGATGGAGTATTTTTTTATTTTTGTACCCTAGATAGAGTATACTTGCTGTACGTCTGTACAATCGAAATGTCTGCGTGATATTGCACCAATAATGCACTTATTTAATTAAAATGCACCAATAAGACTGCATTTATTTGTACAATTTATTGTAAAAACAATGAATATCGGCAAACTGTTGTTGTTTTTTCACTGAAATCCCATGATTTGATGTTCAGCGGCTTCTTCTCTGTTCTGATTCGTGACGAGACAGAAGAATATTTTTTTCAGCCGAAAGTTAACTGCCGGAAACGCTTACATGTAAGCTGTTGAATAAATAAGCAGACGAATATAATAGCGCGGTAATTGCGACTAATTGGCCCAATACGGCAGACAATTAGAGATATTTAAAAATTACGGTAATCTCCAAAACCTTGCGGTCCCATTGCCTTCATCAACCGTTAACTGGGCATCTAAATAATCACCGAAATGAACTACTCTTAAGGAATATTTATTTAAAGTCATTGAGGAGTAGCTCAGCTTTCAACCATTTAAGGGAGAGGCTTTCTGCCTGTTTCATTATTACGATAATAGCAAAAAAAAACCAATCTTAAAAGTATATTTCAATATTTGTTCGACAAATATCAAGATAAAAAGTACTTTTTTTAATAATTTAATAAATACATACGAAAATCTTAAATAGGCCAGCAATGATCTTTTGATACCGTTTCTATGCCATTTATACCGAATATCTATTCGTTCCAGGCAATTTTCAATATGAGTCATTTCGCTGGCTTTGTCCAAAAAAAGATCAAATTATGGGCGTTGTATCTCGTATCTGTGTTGTAAATGGTACAGGTACACTTGGTGGCTAATTGACAATGAACAGTTAACGTACAATATTGTTGTGAACTTATAAACAGAACACTTCTTACTGGTTTTCATTGCTCCATAAGCCCTCAAGGTAGCATGTGTGCGCTCGTTTCCATCACACGCAGGGTTTATTTGTAAATAATTTAATTTCGTCTCCTGTTAACCAGTGTTTTGGAATGTGTTACTAATGAGTATCAATATTTGCCAACCATTCGTACCTATATGATGCTGGAAATAGAATTTATAAATTTACAATGTAATAGCTATAATAACTATAAAAGTTATTGGAGTAAACTAATGGATGCAATAGTTTTGGTTTATCTGGCGTAACCAGGTGGAGGTTTAGTTGTCTTTGCATTTAATAGAGTTGTTGTCAGCTCTACTAGGGTCGGTATGTCCCTTGGTCTCATCCTCTCTTTGCTGGGGAACGGCCTAGTGCGTTCGCAGGTAAAGTATACTTGTTTTTCTTCTGTACAATAGAAATGACAGTGTGCTTTAAACTGAAAATCCACCAATAAAACTCATTTAATTTGTACAATGTATAAGGTTTACCTTGCCCGGATTGACTACTGTGGCCATACATGTCCAAATTAACCGACAGAAATACAATCTGAGCCGTTGGGAACATAGTTGCACCGGGACACTTTGCAAGGTTGGAATATTTGTGTGAACTCATTAACATCGGTTAGCAAGATTTCATGTAAAATTCGAAAATGATAATTCCACCACCAATATTCCAAGGGATGGTATCTATTTACCTCACAATAAGACCCAGGAAGATGCCTGGAACTCTAATTACTTCAGTAAACTTTTAATCTTTATCTATAGTTTCCGTCACGAAATTAGAAGTTTGAGACCCGCAATACATGACAAGCCCTGTTGCCGCTCTGTGCACTACTTCTCTTCTATCTAAGTGATCCCTTTACTTCGATAATGTCAATCATTAAACAATAAGCACATTATTGACAAGTCCCCCACCCACCCGAATGTGGCAAAGCTCCACATAGTAGGTATACTCCATTAAGTAAATTAGGAAGTTCTAATGATTTTTGACCCATGTCTATGTCTAGCGAGGTAAAGTACCGCTTTGCCGCTTGAAAAGTAAAGGACCGCTTGAAAAGAGTTTTCGAAAATGTGTTTTATTTCATCATACAAACTCCACAGTTCAATTTTCCAAAAAAAAAAAACTTTTTCGTTTATATGTTTTTAACAAGAAAAAAGAAAAATTAAATATCTAATTGGCATAAATAAATTTTATTTTGAAATAATAAAAATAAATCTTTTGAACAGTGAAAAAAAAGGTGAGGTTACTGATCCATGGATGGAATACATTAATTTTTTATGAATTGAATTATTTTATTGAAAGAACTGAGTACTTGAGACACCGACCGGGTCTAATTTAAATTAAAATTATACTCACTCTTATAAATATTAAACGTTCCTAAGATAATAATAAACAAAGATTTGAAGTTACTTTCAACTGTAACATATTTCTGCATCAGGTTTTTGTTTTTTATATTTCCAGTTCTAGAAGTAGCCCTCGAAATTATCTAGGAAGTTAAATTTGTTCACAGTCTATGGCTCATCAAACAATTACATTTTATTTTCTAGGCTAATAAAAATGAAGCACCTGCATATTATTTTAAATATATATGTTTGAATAAAATCTATTAATAATAATAATAAAACTAGGTTGATACAACTTGATGTGTTTTTGTTACGTAATACCTTTTCGGTTTCTCTTTAGTTTCGAAATTCGGGATCTACAAGGCAGGTAGTGTGGTCTACTATTAAGTATGCTATCATTATCTAACACTCATGGCACTGGAATATAATTTTATCGTAAAATAAAACTATTAGAGTTTCTGAAGATTTCGTTTAAGCAATTAAAAAAAAAATAAAGGGTATATGAAGAGTTTATGCTAATATATTCGAATATAAGAAAATTACGAAAATTTGATTTTGTTATATAATACTTTGACTATTCTTTGGATGTAATTGTAGTTATTTATTTAAAGTTAAATTTTTGGCACAACTAAAACTTAAAACTTAACCAAACAAGGCAGGGATTCGGGAAGTTTTGAGTTCGGGAACTTTGCGAACACCAGAAAAAGTAATCCAAGTTGAAGGACTAGGATGAGATATAAGGAGCAGGAAATATGGGAAAGATTTTATCGTCAGTGCTAAGATATATTTTAAGAGGTTAATACTGTATCAGATAATGTGGTAATGTAGTGGTTGGAACTGTATATAGAAAAATAATAATATGACGTTACCAATTGGCACACAATTCCACGAGGTCGAGAACCAAACAATAAATAATCCGAATCCTTGGATTTAATCGGGTTTATTTAGAAGAAGAAATAAAAGTATACAAGAGCCTGAAAATCTTTAGATTTTACAGAAATGGGGGGGGGGACTAGCTCGTATACAAGCTGAAGGTTTTTACTCAAACGTGTGTTACAGTGAGCAGGAAACGACGTGTATATAACGGATCAATACGTCCGTGTGTAAATTTACAGATCATTTCTTCTTCAGCCTTTTACAACTACCGGTGAGTAGGAGCCGACCTCGCATGCTCTTCGTCCACCGTCCGAAATAGACGATATATTACTTGCACACACTTCAATGTGTCTTATCTAAATAGTAGTTTATGTTCCCTTAAACGTCGAAATGTCGTCGCAAAATCATTCTAAAGGCGAGCAAGGTATCGAAAATAGTCTAATATAGATAGCAATAACATGTGCAATAAGCATGAATGTATGCGTTTTCATAACAATTACCTGTAAGTAACTGAGCGACCACAGAACAGCAAGTAGGAAAATCCCTAAAATAAAAGGGTCTTGTTTAAAACATATTTTTACTGATATCTGTTTGAACGTAACTTTCTACAAGTCTAAGGACGAAGGGATCAAGAATGTATATGTGGTTGATTGGAAATTCAACAGTAAAACAAAGCTTTAACAATTTAGTTCAACCTACGTTATAGTTAGATTTTTTTTTTTTTTCTATGGCGATTTTCTCCAAGAGATCTTGAGAGAGTTGTACTTCATTTCAGAAATAATTTTTATTAATAAGTGTAGGCTGCTCAAAAACATTAAGCTGTTGAAAACACGGCAGTATTATCAGTCACCTGGCCGTTATAAATATTAATACCATGCGAATATATTGTGCCTCCGTACCCAATCCTTGAAACTCGCGGTCACTGAACTCGTTCCTGAGTTTTCTTTTCTGCCGATGGATATATTTTTGTAAATATTTCATCACCGATGAATCTTTTCGAATCTGATTGATTATCTAACTTTTGGCTTATTTTATCACTCGTTGCCCAAGAAGTTTCAGATAATACTATTGGTGTTTCTTTTGCATTCATTAATTTGGTAGGAACAGATGTTCTGCTTTCATAGTTTGCTATTCTAGTAACTGAAGCACGAAGAGATGGAGCCAAGTAATCGCTCATTTGTCGGTAAGGGACTTAAGCAATGTGGGATAGGGATCAGCTTCTTGTTTCATTCAGCATTTCCCTGCAGCGGAATCGAACAGGTATGGTGGAAATTCTGACGACAATGGATTCTTAGCAATTGAGGGTTATGAGTAGTCTCATAAATTGTTAGAACCTTTTCGTATTAATTCATAACCAAAAAGCAAATAGGCATATCCTTTAATAATGAATGTAAAAAATTGCCAGAGTAGAGAGTTTATTTTAATTTAATGTTGTCTATCAAATAAATATAACAGTTAATTTCCGTTCCGTGTATCACTCCTCTTTTGTTAATGTTAATCATGAGGTTCGTTTTAAGAAGAAATATGTTTTATTATGTATACAATGGGCGTGCGTACTTAAATTACGGTACTTAAATAACCAGTACTTCAAGTAATTAATTATATGAATGTCCTTTGTTAGGTCCTTAGGGGACAGCTGTGTCAGGAACTTTGCTACCACTCTGGAAATTATATGGAAAATAAATGGAAATGGTCATTTAATGTAATAATTGTCATGGCCTTCTCAGTCCAATATTTTTTATTTTATTTTTGTTTTGGATAATTTTGACTATGGTCTTTTTAAAAAAAAAATGTTTGTAGAGTATAGCAGCATTGTGCATTTTCGAAGCTCAATTACTCGACTATAATGGGATAGCATACATGCATGATTCACCTCGACTAATGAACAAAGTGTACGAAAACCAATTCCATTTAAGCAGCAGAGCTCGTGAGCCTGTCCCGTGCCAATACGACTCATGAAATTTTTTTTTATTTCTAAACAAGTAACAGGTGTCTTTGCATATCAACCATTATAAATTGCACAGATTTTCCGTTCGTATGTTATTTGTTATTGAGCAATAATTTTGAAGAATAATCTTTGGTTCAATGCCAAATAACCATTGCATAAGACCACGATGTTGCACGTGTGAATATTTTTTATTTTAAGGAAATAATATAACATACTTATATGCATATATATACATGCAGAGCTCTTTATAAATATTAACGACCACAATCAGTCTAGTCTGAAGGAAGAGGCTATTTTCAAACATCCACGCTGTTTTCCTTTGAATGTTGGTCTGTCACTTTGTATGTGCGAGTGTTCTATGATGGCTGTCCATTGCGTAGATAGGCGATTGGATTTCACCCATACTTATATAGAGTGTATTGGCATAGACCTCTCCTGAAAAGTTTAATTCAGAAACCTTTAAGTGGCAGTAAAGAAGCCCTTCTCTATCTTAACTTTTATCTTGCAAGAGCCAAGACTATCAACGCCATGTGGTTTGACAGACAAGGAGCCAACTAGGAGGCTCACTGCCGATAGAGGTAAGCGTTTTACGCACTCGATAAATGAGCTTAGGACCTTGACCTTACTGAATATGAAAAAGAAATCGAGGACTTGGATTACAATAAAACAGGAAGACGTGAAGAAGTTGGGAACTACTGTGAATGGATGAAGCGAAGCAACAGAATAAACTTTCTCTCGCAAAGGATTCGGATTGGCCCGTTAAATAGACTCTGCGTTCGCGTACGGGGAATGGGTTCTCGTTGATCAACCATGCTTGATGTCCTAAAAACTAATACTTTAGAATAAATACCATATGGAGATATGAGCCCAGCAGAGAGGAAGAAAGATGGAAAACGCTGTAAAGGCTGGGCAATGAGTCGTGAGTCCTCAACCTCGTCAAACAAAGAAGGCTCCGTTGGGCGTGTTGTATTGTAAGTATCAACAAAAGTGAGATAGTGATGTTGGAGGTGTTGCACGGAACGAGGAGAGTAAAAAAGTATAGGGTGCGGTGAATGGATTGACAGCTTGACTGCGGATTCGAGGATATTCTGTTCGGCACGCGAGGCTGGAGATTTACAGCAACAGATCTGGGAGGTGGAGGCATCTTAAGGAGGCCCAGCCAGACCTGCTGATGGTTTGTCACGGCGATAAGTAAATCGGTAATAAACTAAAGCTGTTGCCAATCTTGTCACTACCAAGTAAGCCACGTGATACTACGTGTATTACGTCGAAAATAAACATCGACATTATATTGTTGAATGTTGTGTTACGCAAGAAAAACGTCTTTACGTCTTGGACTTGGCAGCTTTTGTCAGCAGCTTTTATAAAAAGCGTTCGAAGGACATCGGCAAGGGAATTTCAAGGATTTAATATCACTTTAGAATCCATAATTTTGGGCATTATGTTCAAGACACATTTTGTATATTTGAACTAAGCTATTTATAAAACAAATAAGAAGTATTTAAAATTGGGAATGGAGAACACCATTAAAAATAACAAAAAAACCCATGAGCAGAAATTAGATACCTGGAATTCTCGCATGGGTGTAGTTTAAAAAAAAAAATATATCATTTTACAAACTCCAGATTGTATTTCTATTCACTTCATTCCTACTTCTAGTTCACATCACGAAATCCCTAGGCTTTCGAATATCTTAAAACGGAAAAAAAAATATTCAGGCTTCAGTTCATTAGCATCAGATTGTAAGTGAAATAATTGATCATACGGTTTCTGGACCCTTCAAGTGTGGACATATAATTGATATGAACTTGAATCACTTGCATATTCTCTCCAAATATTACACAGATTTCAATCGTGATATCTCTCCAAATGTTTTTTATTGAATTACAAGTATATTATAATACTTGTTTACAGGATTAAATACGCGTGGTAACCCCAGAACGATATTTTTCTATAAGATTGGCCTGTTGCAATATAGGTTTTATTATAACTCTGCGATGTATAAGATGCACAGTGTAAGTATAATATCTTGTGGGCTTAGCAATACGGTCAGAGAAAATTATTGACGGTCAAGAATAATCCGGATTGATAAATATTGTATATTTTCCCTATCATGAAGACACATTTTAAATAATAGAAATGATAATTGCAATCATATACAACATGATGCTCACAACTTGTTTAAAAAATCATTGCATTAGTAAGCGCATAAATTATAGTAGTGTTCTTGAATAACTAAACATAAATGCAACTAGCATTTCTAACGTGCCGTTCACTCAATAACAGAAATAAGAGTGATTTATTTATTTTACTACTGATAATATCGAAAGTTGATATTACTGGTGTACCGGCGTTGTTTGTTGGTTGCCGATTTCTCCAACCTGCTGGTGATCTTTAAAAATCGATACATCACCAGATTAGATAATTTCTGATTGCCGATAGAGCAGATGGGGGCTATTCAATTGGGTGCAGGAGTTAATACCCTCAATGTTTTTCGAGAATCAATAGCTCCAACCAAACCATTTGTCTTCCGTTTACCAATAAGTATTTGATAACGGTATCAAAAAAAAAAATAATTAACGCAGTTAAACTTACATGTCATTAGGTTAGGAATAAGATTTAGCTACCCTCTTCCGTTCTGCTCCGAATTGCCAAAACTCTCATTATGGTGACTAAGAGATGACTAAATATTTTTTGACAAGGAGTTGGTGAATTTATGAAGTTTTTGGTGTCCAATTGTGTAAAGTTAATTAACCTAACTCTTTAAATATAAGAAGAATTAAAGAAAAGAATGGCAGACTTAGCCGCTTGTTATCTGTAAATAAAGGTATTTTGAGAACAGCATGTCCTTCAGTATTCCAGGAGTCTATTACAACGGCGTCTCCATGGCGATCAGTAGACCCACCTTTTTTTTTTTCCTCGTTTTATAAAACAATTATTTTTAGTAACTAAACTATTTTCAATTAAATGGTATTTTTTAAATATCTATAAACGAAATAGAGGATGTAGAAAGCAAATCGAACGAAATTTACTGGACCACTTGAGTTCTATGGAACTTACATAGTAAGTGGTACATGATAAAGTCACTGCTCACTTAGTAGGGAAGACCGATTGTCGATTGCCAGGAGCGATTGATATATTACGGTGTACTAACGATTACGTTTTTTGGACTATCGGTGGTTCATGCATATATTTTTTAAGAGTTCCCTTCCGCCCAACGCCCAACGCCCCTCTCACCGATTAAGTTTTACAGTAATCTTAACTTGGAAAAAGATTTAAAATATTAACTTTAAATTTGAAATAAAAAAACTATTAAAAGTTAAACAGGATATTTTGTAAACTGTAATAAAACGCATTTTGTTTACATAAAATAGTAAAACTATGTTTTTAATCAATTCTAGGCAATTTTTAATAAATTAAAGTGTTAATTTAAAGTTTAAATTCAAGCAATTAGATAAACGCCCTTGACATTATTTATGGGAGAAGACAATGCTATTTAAATTTTATTAACTTAATATTTTTTTTGAAAACGAGTATCTTGAGCGTTTCCTCACTGGTTTGTGTTTCTAAGAACCACAGACGAAGCAGTAGCAATATGTTGTTCCAGTTGGCAATTAAGGTTTTTGAAATCCCGTTTTGATATCTCCAAGATGTTTGACGGTCAATCTATTATTATTTTTTTTTTTTTCATAGCCCCTTTAAATTTACAGATAATTATATATAAGGTCAATCTATTGATCGATTCTACGAGGTCGATAGAATCGGGGCAATAGATTGTGCGGGATACTACCGACAATCGGTCATCCCTACTACTCAGAAGTTATTTGTGACTTCATGTTCTGTTTTATCCCCAAGGCTAAGCACCCACTAATGACAGTAATGCAGAAAGAAATTCAAAAAAAGTTTTTCTAGCCAGCAGTAAAAATCACGTACTTAATGTCGTTATGGTCAACTTCAACAGTTTGATTTTTTTTTCCTCAATAGTTTCAGCTATTTTTATAAAAATAAATCATTTTGTATGAAAATTACCTAGAAGACTTATCAAATAAACTGAATTATTTTCAGGCCTGAATGCTACGGATTTTTTTTTTATAACCATTTAATAAAAGATATGGTATGAACGAGAGCATTTATCACAATTACTTAATGCCCAATCAGGCATATTGTAATTTTATCATATTAAAGTAACTAGACAAAGTTATTAGCATAGAGACTACACGTTTAACCACCAAAAGTTTAAAAGTTGTTATTGTTTATTATATATTATATTGTTATTGTTATTATTATATTTTAACCACATATAATAAGAATATTGAAAATTATCAATTAATTAATTTGCATATGGGAAACGGTCAGAAAAAAAAAGATTTAGGAAAACCATATTGGTCACTAAAAATCACATTTAATAGTCTCAAAACAAAAACCCGCTATATCCAATATTCTTTTTAGGAAATCAAAAAAACATAAAAATTCAAAATTTTAGGAATGGAGTATAACATAAGGATTTTTGAACAACTATATGAAAATAATCTGGCCTTTAGTTAGAAAACCCTTTCACCTTTAAAATAAAAAAAACTATTTTGAGATTCAGCGGTTTTATTATTATGATTAAAAACTGATTTCTATTTTCGGCTCTCAAAACTTTATTTTTGGGAAGATGGGAAGAGAATGCTAAATAATTGTGGGCTAGTTTTGTGAACTATGAGATATACATTTAAAGGAAATTTTATATGTATATTGCGGGTACATAACAGTTAAAATTATATCGAACACGAAGTTTGAATGTTATCATCTAAAAGTCAGGTTGGTTTTAGATAAGGGGCCTTTATACACTTTATTCACGTTTACCTTTTTTTAAAAATACTTCTAGTTATTACACATCATCAAAATATAAAAAGCGTGCCTCAGAGTTGTTGTTGAACATCCCATTAAAATTAATGTTGTTTTAAAGTGACTACTGCAATGCACTTAGGTGTTCAGACGAAATTGAATAGTGTAATATGTCTTTACAAATCATCAGATACTATTCATTTGAAACTGAGTAATTTTATTCTTACGTATATTATTAACGCATCTGTTAAGCAGCCATTGAATCCTCGTTTGGAACTCTTTCATCCTTTTATGTACACAGCACTGAACAATTGTTAGGACTGAAATTGTAACTTCCAGGTCCCACAGTCTCGATAATACCTTAATAATAATACCTTACAAGGATAGTCCATTTTTCTGGGGTGTCTGGGAGCACGATGTGTCTGTTTGTTTATTTATAAGCTGTGTCTTCACCCACTCTACTGGACCAAGGAAGGGTGGCTCAAAAAGGGCCTCTTCTTTATCTATATCATAGTTCTCTTTTTTCATTTTCTTTTGTTCCCATTCGGCATTCCTTCTTTCCTTTTCCATTTATTCCATGATTTTTTTTCCCTTTTTCGGTTGTGCATTTAGTACCTGCTTCCCTTTCGGCCCTTCGTTTTCCATCCACTCCCTGCCGTTTCTTTATTTATTTTTTTTTTTTACAAAAACTTGGTAAGCTATGATTAACCTAACATTATTTTCTTTCCTTTAACTCTTATAAGATCACAATGTAAAGCAAATAATGGTTTATACATTTACAACGCAATAAGCTTTGTGGTTTTTAACAACTTCATCACTTTTTTAATTTCCCCTTCACGATCACTCAATAATAGTGCGCAACACACGGCTGATGATTCTGATTTGAAAGAAAATTTAGAAAAATATTTAAAGTTTACACAGAAACAAATATTCTGCCTTGCGAAACACCCGGCTGCCATATATGATTATTATTGTACACATATCATAACGAATTATAAACCTTATTTTTATGAATCACTATTCATAAAAATATGATATGATATTTCCGTGTTCTGATATCTGTGTCAATAAATTAGCACGCACAGATGAAATAAGCCTACCTATTAATCTATTCCGGCTATGTGCTGTTCTACAGTTTTTTTTTTTTAGTTACATTAATACAAAATTCCTTAATCCCTACGCAATATCCTTTGTTTGGTAGAACGTTTTTTCTAGTTCTGAGCTCAAAAGTCTACAACGTACAATCCAATTGACTATACTGAATCATATAACATGCAAAAATTAAAGCCCAGACAAATTCTGTGTCTGATAACCTCCTGATATTTTTTAAGCCATTGTGTAAAACTTCAACTATGACGTTAGCGGTCGCTACAACGGTCATTTGAGGCTCGAAATGGATATGTCAAGAAAGGCAAAAGTAGGTCTTTGTGGTTTGCGGCCGCCCTTAGCTAACCACAATCTTTGAACAAATCCACCAAATCGGAACACTCCTTCACTTTCCATTTAAAATTGAGCTGAGGTTTTTCAATATACGATTAAAAAATATTCTTCAATCTTAATATGGGAAGCAACTCTCTAAAAGACAATTAACAACAAAGCTCCGAACAATATTCTTTGCATCATTAGATAAAGTTCATAAAACCCAAGAAATTATAAATGCAAGGTGGATTTTAATAGAATAAAGTAATCTCGTTAAATTTTGTTTGCAAAATTTTGGCCACCCGTCATTAACAATTTTGAATTGATGTTTCACTTCACGACTCGAAGTTTCTAAAATAAAAGTAACCACAGGAAAAATAATCAATCAAACAATTACCCGTAATTAAAAAAATAAATATTTCCCTAAAAAGATAGTTCCTAAATATTAATACTTATCGTATCTATAAAAGGGCTTTAAGGGACTATAGTTACTGTGTGATACTGGACTTGCAATCAATTCTTAACTATTAAACTATTAACTATTCGATGTAAACAGGAATAATTCTCCATATTTTGTTTACATAACAAACGTAAACCTTTTTCTTTCTGAATGGTTGGGCACAAATAGTGTAACGAAAGTGAATTGAAGACCTTGAGCCATGGGGAAGTTGATTAGCCGGTAGATTTTATAGCCCAATAAGACCTAGGCTGTCGCTCGCTGGCCCAAAGAGAAAGTTTTTCAGATAGAGATCGGTTTATAGTAGTTTTGGAATGTTGAGTATTAATTTGGTGATCATTAGCCATGAATAAGTTCCAGTTTGGTAAATATTGAATAAAGGCCTTATTTAATATAGAAGTACAAACACTCAGTCATTAAAAATCGCTTTTTCAACAAAATATGCAATTAAGTAAAACATTATACCTTATTTCTATACTTGACCTCTACCTCTACAAACTATATTTTTTGTGATTTCCTTTGAAATTCGTTTTGCATTGAGTCCAAAACTAAGGGGGGGGGGTAGGGAACTTTAAACAGCTTCTTAGCTGGGATTTGTGAAACCTTAAAAATTATATATTATCAGAGACGATAACTTTCCGTAATTGTATTTTAATTAAAACCTAAAAAGCATATTTCTTGGTTTTATAAAACATACTTTTTAATTTTCGGGCCAATTAAATTATTTCTATGACCACTATCGCATCAAAACACACCATTTGTTTAGTTTGACTGTGTGGTAACTTGAATAGCTAAACTTGACAAACAATTGTATAAGTTACAACAGCCAAAAGTCTAGTTTCATTCATTTGTATTGAAATGTTGGCTTATCTGCTTGATAAAAACCAGTTAAAACCTGTAAAATCACGAAATAGCGAGTAACGACAGTCAGTCGCAATTATCTCAGCAAGCCACTATCAGTTGTTCAGTGAATTTTGAACTGCGAGTATCTTCTACGAAGGTAAATCATTTTATCCTGTTCCTATCGTTGATCCTGGGAGTAAAGTGCAAGTGATTGTGGTTATTGTGACGGTTTATTGTAATGAAGTTTGCTGTTAATAGAGAGCTGAGCTATCAAGACATCGGACAGTTTCAAATCACCTGTTTAGTCGAAAGGACTTTTCTAGTGGAGTACAAAGGTAAACCAGCAAAGTTCCTGGGGAGCATGATTATTATTATATGATGTATTGAACTTCTATAAAAAAGTTCGTGCCTCCAGGTCCAGTAGAGACTCTATAAGGTTGGAAAAACATTAAGGATTGACATAAAGAGCTTTTATAACGATAATAGGTCATATTATAACATATTGTTAAACAGAACGGCACCACCAATTATTGGTCATTCATAACGCTTAGAGAAAATTATTTTTAAATTAACTTGTGGTATAGTCAATTTTCGTTGTGGTGTGGATACTACCATTATTAATAGTTACTAACCAAAGAGAAAATACAGTGTAATGATCGAGACATGGATTCGGGACCTACCCATTATCCAATCGAGTGTTCTACCAACTGAGCTAGTAAGGTTGGGGATCCACCAATTACTAGGTTTTCAAAATGAATCTCAATGTAAAATTTCGTATCTGGCTCATTCAATTAAATATTTCCCGGTAATAATGCATTGGGAAAACTGTATTTATACTCTACTTACACGGGGATGAAATTCAAAAATGGGCATGCAATTAGATATTTTTTGTCTTTAGATTGTTTTTACTTTCAGAGACTTTTTTTTTTTTCTTTTTTGGTAACGGGGCTGATGAACTAAATTCACAACGAAAAACATTACGTATGGAATGCAATTTCAAGGTATTTTAAAAAAAATTACTAGTCATAAAATACGCTTCCGATGTATAATGTGTTCTTGTTTAGTAATGCTTGATAAACATCAATTTACAAAAAATAAAATATAATACTCTTATAATCTTTTATGCATGATTTATAATGCTGTAACAAGCTATTTATATGCCCATTAATCTGACAACAGATGATAACTATCATATAATAGTTTATAATGTCTGATTTTATTTGCAAGGCATACAATCATTTTAATTCAAATGCACAGAACATATTAAATACAATCATATAACGTAAATTCGGCTTTCACGCTGATATTATCGCATAAAAACTAGCCTAAAACAATGGGATGAATAAAAATACTTAATATAAGCTTGCACTTTTCAAAGGTAGAGTGGTAAGTACTCATGTTTTTGATAAGAAAATTAAATATGAATTTTAATTTCAAGCTACTGTAAATATTTGATCCTAGATTACATAATCTAAGGTCTATGTAAAATATTTCATAACATAGAAGGCTTACACAGAACATAGAAGACATATGGAGTCAATATAGAATCACAGGTGTCGTGTCGAGTTGGGAGTCGTTCCGGTTACAAGGAATATAATGCCTTACTTACGCTATTCATTCGATGGACTTGCATAACTCCTAAGAGGCGTCACCAACCCATCAACAGGTAGGCTGATGGTATGAATGAAATATACACATATTTCGCTGTCTAGGTTCTAAGAGTCTAAACATCATTTTTTCATATTCTGGAATCCATGCACGACAGACGGCAAGTATCGCAGTACCACCATACACAGAAAACAGTACAGAATACACGCAGTAAAGAATGCACAGAAAAAAATATCTAAAAAAACAGGTAATATCTGGAAAAACTCGGCATAAAAATTTCTCATTCAGCCGTCACATATTAAGTGTCCCAACAATACCCCCAAAAGCCATAAACCCCATTCCACTCGAAGACCGATCAAGAGTTTACAAATCATGGTGAGCGTCTAACACTTAATGAAATACAAATACTATTGACTCAGTATGGATGTAGTATAACTACAGATATACTAAAAGATGGAGAAGTCCTTCATGAACAGATCTCGTCTAGGATACGAGAGAAAATGGAGTTTGTCAGAAGATTGCTAAACCGTTTTCCTTTTTCCACTTCAGGTGACAAACTTGTCTGTCTTATTGTCAAGTATTATCAATAACTCTAAAAAGAAGATTGATGGAAAGATCTTGGTTGAATGCCAGTGTGGTTTCAGAAATGGCCTATCAACAACTGGCCAAATATTTTTTATTAGACAGTCTCTGGAATAAAGCTATCAATGTCACAACCTATTTATAGACGTTGAGGAATCTTATGTCTGTACAGGAGGCAAAGGTTGCAAGTGATGAGCAGTTTATGAATAACTAAAAAATATGTCGACTGCGATGATATTAAGGGGAACCGAGTATGGGTAGCGAAAAACTCCAAGACATAGTTTCGGAGGATTTTGACATCGTTAGCAAGAGACGCTCTTCCACTAGTGATTTCGAAAAACAAGAGAAAAGCCGAAAATGGGGGTTCTATATTCAACAGCCTTGACATAGGACGTAGCACGACTGATTGATGACAGCTTGGACTATTCAGGAGTGAAGGAAAAATTTAAAGGAGTTATCAAGTCCCTAGGTCCAAATATTGATACTAAAAGGGTCAAAAGTCTCAAGGCAAAAAAGGATGTATTACGGATTGGGGGCCAACACTATTAAGGATGCGGCACATTTAAGTGAATTGGAGACTTGTTGAAATAAAGCAATGACCTGGATTTCAATTATAATGTACAATCTAGAGACATACACAGCCCTGTGATCCCTTAAATTCATCTACATCCCCGTCACCTCAGTAACCTCAGGTTACTGAGAGTATCGGAGAGATCCCCCACGTTACGTTAACTCCTACAACCACACCACTGCAACGTAAGAGTAGTAGAAAGTGAATTAACGCGGGACCCGGACCCTCAGAATGAAAAGGGAGAAAAATGACCAGTTTTACCTCCGAGTACGATATTTTTTGCAAAAGATCATTCCTTTCAATTCAATGTCCAAGAATGGTTGTAGGGATGCCGAGATTAAACCGGGATGCCCAACCCGATCAAATGATTGTCACATTAGCTCCTTGGTGTCCTGGGATGTAGTCTTAACGATGGAGGATTTGTTGTTGACTACGCAAAGTACTGTGGATAGTTGGCAGGGAAAGCCAAACTAGTAGAGCTGGTAGAAGGTTTTGTGAGTCCAAAAGAGGGAGAAGGTAATACAAATAATAAATAAATCAATACAGGTGGCCGTTGCATATAAAAGGTTAGGAAAACCTATTTGATCACGTGTTGCTAGTCAATAACGGTTGAATTTTCGGGTACGCAATGAACCTAGCGTTCTTTTGCAAGTCAGGCGCTAGTTTAATGTACATTTTATGTTAATACGCCACATACAATCTTTCTGTAATCAATAAATTATAGGGCGGGGGATGGTTTGATACATGCATTTTTTGCCCGGCTGGATAATTTGGGAGGTTACAAGGAGCAAAGTGATGAACGCCTAGTGAAATTGAAAGTGCTGCTACTAATTGCGAGGCTGAGTAAACAATCGATAGGAGACCGACGGACATTGAGACGCTCTCAGTCTGGGTCGCCATGTCAACAGCGCCAGAATACAGGTGTGGTGGAAACCATCACCCCTCTCTTGTCGACCAGCGTATTGAAACTGATATTGATGTAGGTAGACTAAAATTCACATTATTGCACTCACCTAAAAGTGTGATAACAATGAGGAATCGCAAGAAGGATATTTCTCTGATAAGCATTTGTGGAATATCCCCTTAGACTTCTCACATTTCTTAGGCCATATTCAAATGGTACGGAGTGACTGGTTTAGTCTGTCAGCAGGACCACCTACCAGAATCAGAATTGCATATTTACATGTTACGATACTCTTCTAACAAATATCTAAACGATAGGACTGTAAGAGCGAGTTCTCAATTGGTGTCGAACAATGGGCGACTATAGGCTGTGGATAATAAATTATTGCAACATGAAGTGAATGGTAAAGTAAACAATAACCATTCTATTCTCACCAGCACTATTACAATTAGGTATAGAAAGCCCTTGTCTAATATTATGTAGATAAGAAAATATTGAAATGTTAAGATGGTCTCGATTTAAGCTAGAAAACTGCTAACAAGCCAATCTACGTCATGTCCTTCCATCCTTCTATTATTACGAATAAGCAATAATAAGGTATATTAACATTTTTTTTTATTGAAAACGGCATAAAATTCATGTTTTTATCAAACCAACTGAATAGATGTAAACAAAATAATAATGTATTACCTAATCCAAAACACTGCTATACATTTAAACTAATCGAATCGGTAGTTTTAAAAAAGACATTTTCTTTGTGGTGAGTATGTATGTGGACAAATAGACTTCATTGTCAAAATATGATTAATTCAAGTTTACGAGGTAATGGGGAATGGAATCTGCTTACCCAATACCCTATTTATAGAATTTACTATACCTATGACAACATATAAGTGAATGCTAAAGTAAACAATAACCATTCCCACCAGCGCTATTACAATTATATGTAGAGGAGACCTTGTCTAATATTATGTAAATATTTTTTTTTATTGAGTAAATGATAAAACGGTCTCGTTTTAAGCAAGAAAACTGCTAACAAACCACCTACGTCACATCCTTCTAACTCATTTACCGAGCTCAACGTTTATTGGACCCATATAGATTGAAATTCTTATTGACACTAACTGAAAATTATTACAAAATTTTACATTTTTTATTACAAATCGTAATATATCACGTCGAGCATCTACACAACTCGCCTGTAACTCCAGGGACTAAATGTGCAGGTCGAATTAACTTCTATACAAGATAAGTGTACATGTTTGGTAGGCTTTTTTCACCCGTTGAAGATATGGCTATAATCGATTTTGAGTGAATTTAGTCCTTACTGGTGCAAAAAGTGTTGATTTCTATCATTTATGGAATGTTACAAATGTTAAAATTAACGATGGCCTGAAAATAATAATATATTTTTAGACTTACCTACTAGTTCTCCGGAATAACAGATATACTAATATTGGTTAGAAGAATAGTGATTAAAAGGTATACTAGTTCCCAAACTCCGAAGAGAGAAGCTCTACGTTTGTTCAGGAACGATCATTGACGATCGTCTATTGCTGACGTTTCTGCCTCAATGTGCTAATTGCGGTAGTAAAAATGATTCGATCGATCGAATTTAGGGGCACTCTGAATCTGGAAACTTTATAGAACTGTTTATTCGTTCAGCCCTTTTCATTCGTCTAGATGTGGTAGGCTATTTAGCTGGAATGGAACACGGAGAATAAGGAAGAAGTTGGTCAAGGATGTCGTTCATCGAACTAGGAGAGCTGGACGACGAAAGCTAAGGTGGATGAACAGCTGACGTTAGAAGCCTTTTAGGAATCGGAAATTGTAGTGTCTGCACAGAATAGAGCTGAGTAGCGGAGGCTTGTTGAGGTCAAGACCCAACTCGGTTTGTGACACCATGGAGATCGATAGATAGATTTTATTATTATTAAAATATTTATTTAATTTTAAATAATTTTGCCACTTCCTTGATAAATGGATGAGATCGGTGGGCAATCGCTGCAATAATAATGAGGTTGGTCTGTAATGATAAATCTACGTCTTTTAAAATACATAAACATCATGTGATCAAAGTTTTGGATATTTGTACCGTCTAGTTTTTCTAAATTTTTATTGGCTCTTAGAGAGATAAAATGGCAATAACCGTCATTCTAGTTTTTTTTAGAAATTTAGGCTTCTGCTAAATCGGCTTATTTATTTTACTAGAAAGCCTAATACTTCTGAGATAGTTCGGCTCCTGGTGATAAACTCTTTGGTGCGTTTTATATGCACTAAACCTTCCCGGTGTACTCCAGAATTTTTTCTAACAAATATTTATTTTTCAAACATGATTACAACGTGCTCTCTAATTGGGCAATAGATCGAGACTTTACTGAAGCATTAGTTCTGCGGTTGTGGCATATATTGACGCCTGGAAGCCTACTGTTTGAGCGGGCTGTTAAAAGTTATGCAAAGCCATCTTCTCATTTTATATAACTAGTTGATGCATAGATCAGCGGCCTTGCCCTTTTCTTTCTTCAATATAAGTAAGATATTTTTGTTTATCTACTAAAATTTTGTATTATGAAATAAATCGATTTTTTTTAGATATATGTAAGGGATACAGAAACTTTAACAGGGGAGGGTTCGGGACGAGAACTTTCAAGTCACAGCAAATTTCAAATTGTTGAATCCTCTTAGAAGTTGTTCAATGTTTGGTTTCTATATTGGCTCTCAAAACTTTATTTTTCAGAGTGTATTTTTTATTGCGATACTATCTTAAATGATTACCTAACTTTTACAAAAAATCAGACCTTTAAATCTTAACCAACTTCTGATCTGTGGATGCAGGAAGTTTGAAAGTTCTTTCTTGATTGGTTTTTATTAAATACTTTCCTACATTTCTTTAATTTAACCAAAAAATAACAAGAGGGGTTACGTTTTAAATTTCAGACAGATTAGATCATGTTACACCCATGATGTCGCAGTACATATAGACAGACTAAAGAAAATTGCTGTAAACCTGCTTAAAAATAAATCCTTTTCATATAAGTTCAAAAATAAAAGTGAGGTATACAGATCATTCATACAAGAATCGCAACCAAACATTATTGTAGTATGGAAGAGGATCAAACAGGACCTTCCTGTTCCTAATTGAACAATTAAAATACAAGAAACCTATTTTTGTCAACTGAGTGCGCTGCAGCCAAGAGTATGAATGAGTTTTTTTTTGTTTGTCACTAAAGAAAAAAAGGTTGGCTTTGTTTCTCTTCACAAGGAAAGCACTATTCATTTCTTAAACAGATTATAAAACATTTTTATACTTGGCAACAAGCCTGAGCCATCCGTAAATGTCAAAATAATTTAGATTCATTTCAATTGAAATAATATAAAGATTTACCAATATTGGCATAGAGTGTTAATTTTAATGAAAATAAATCACAAATTACTTCTTCTCTACAGTTAAGGTTAAAGAATAAATGAAAACCAATCGGTACCACAAGTATCTGAACAAATAAAATATTTTTGTTTATAAATAAAATAAGTTTATGGTAGATAATAAAATGTCTCTCCGAGTAAAGAAACAGTAACCCAATTAAAAAAAATACTACATTTGAAGACAAATTATCTTCTTCTTCATGAGCAGCAAGAACACACAATTTTTATGAAGCCAATATAATAAGCCAATATTTGCCATTCTCTCTAATAGGCCATCATCAACCATGATCTTCAATACCTTCTTCATCTTGATCCTTTAATCAGCTACCCTGCTATTCAAGGCTTTGATGGTTAAATTAAAATAAGATAAGCACAAGGCATTGAAATTCTCTACACTTATAACCATTACTTCATGTTAATTTATAACACTACACCTCCGAAACAAACAGAATTAATAATTTTTTTATAATAAAAAAAAATTTTATTTGAAAATTGAAACTAATACATTTTATTTTTGAAAACTACAACTATTTATCTCATTATTTTTTAGTATTTATCAAATTAAATATAAATTCTGTAATGGTAGTTGATTATTAGAGGAGATATTCTAAAAATGTACTTATAGTTTAAGAAATGGCATCATCAGCAGAAGTATCAGGAGAAAATATTAATTTTTTATTTTATTTAATGAAAATTTCAGCTTTACAGTTATAAAATGTGTAGTTACCCCAATTTTTCGGAGTTCTCCCAAAAAAGGTCCCCTTCCTGTTGTCATATACAGCATATATTATCTTTTGTTTGAGTGGGATGTTGTAGTCATCCGGTTTCTTGAATCCCCAGGAGTACTCTGGTGGTTGGTGATTCCCCTTGTGCTTGCCAGGCATCCTGACAGAACACCTCACAGCCACAGACTGGCCTCCCCACCCTCCCACAGGGTCCCTTTATGCAAGAGATAAACCACCTCTTCACTCTCATTAGTCCTCATGCTCAGACTTCAGCCAAACCACCTTGGCTGAACCTCGTATCCAATGATAAATTAATACTTCCCTGTGCGTTTATACAAGCAATCTGTTATTATTTATTGACATAAGTAGGATAGGAGTAAAACTCCAAATAGGATTGTAGGCTTTCTTGAAAAAAAATAATTCAAATTCATACCCTTTGGTATCCTTTAAGTATAAATATTTATTATATTTATGTTCCATCAAAATTTAGTCATCATCACAACATTTGGGCAGAACTGTCAAGATTTCCTCACGTAAAGCAATAAAAAAATATGAATTGCTCATTACTAGGTATAGTAAATATAATAATCATAGTAATAAGGAATTACCTATCATTTCCAGTGTGGATAATATTTATTGACAGTTTTTGAATAATTTACAATAAAGTTCATGCAAACTGTTTGATCATATAAAATAAAGTGAATTGGATATTAATAGTTACTATTAATAGTTTCTCATGGTTTTGATCTATTACAGAAGTTAACGTTTTTTAGTAATTTTGCTGAGGATTTTTTATCATGATTGTCAAAATATCAACATAATAAATATTATTTAGACAAGGTTGTTACTTTTAATTATTTTTTGCACGAAACCCTATTATATTTTCAATAAAATATTGATATTTTGTAAACAAGGTCCAACAATGTAAGCATGCTTAAAACAGAGTTGGTTCTGTTATTCAGTAGGTTGAAAACATGTTTTCCATATCTGCATGAGAATTACTTTTATGAATATGTTACTACATTTAATAGTTTTGGTTCCTATTATGGATTATGCAGAGGCAATTTTGAAACAATAAGGTAATGTTTTTTGGATTATACATTTACTGGAACATCATTTACTTGTGTTTTTGGAAAAGACTAATTGTTGCAATTTATTTAAAAAATCAACAAATGCATATTTTTTTAACTAATGGTCCCCTTGTTGCCTTTGGTCATTTGGGCTTGACTCATTTTTATGAACTGCACTATATCGTTCAAAAAGATGAAGAAGATGGTGATACAGAAATTGAAAAGAAACAATAATGTAGATGATTAATAACAATAAATTAATGAGTTTTAGACCAATAAGATTATTAAAAAACACATATTCCTCCAAGTTGAAATTATTTAAAAATATATGTGACATGTAAATAATAATCTTGGTTTGCATGCTTTATGTTGTGAAGTAAACATTTATAAAACTAACCATTAAAACAATTTAAAAGAAACATCAAAAGAAAACATTATTCAGTTTATTTAATTTATATGTAGTTAAAGTAAAGTTATGCACATTTATTTCATATAAGTTTCTTGAATTGTTATTAGGTAAAATATTTTCCAAGGGATCAACTTTTAAATGTTTCTCCTTCGATCTAGGCAATACTTTCTGAGACTAATGGATGGAAAGAAAGCAAATTTCAAAATAAATAAAATTACATGCTAGAATTAAAAAATTGTAAGTTTTTAAGTTCAATAAATATGATGAAAGAAGTTAAACTTAATTTTCTCATGCTATCTAAAATAAGTTTTTTTTAATTTTGGTTTCATGTTACAGGAACATGTTAATCACATGGGTGATTTGCATAATAAAAAAAAAAAAAATGTAATATATTAATTAGAATAGATTTCACTTTAAAATATTGATATAAGTTATAGATAGTTATAAAAATATTTTTGTATTTAAAAAATAAATATAAACAACTAAATAGAGTAACCTTTCGATAACATTCTGTGAAAAGATTTTTTTGAAGAAAATTGATCCATATTGTGGATCCTTCCAATTCCATAATAGAATCAACTTAAATCTAGTCTTTTCTGGATTCAACTTGTTCAATCTCAAGGCCCCCCTCCCCCCTAATAAAAGTTAAGAATGGTGTTACATCTAATTTCTTTACTACTTATTGTACATGTAATTTTAGTAAACTGTATTAAATATTATGTGTCTTTAGTATTTCAACAAAGTACTCTTAACCAAAAGAATCGACAATTGAATGAAATTATGAGATAATATTCAATCATATAACAATTCAAAGATAGTCAACCCAAGTGGTTTATTTAAGTCATGAACGACACCAGGGGCCCAAGCCTTGCAGATAATGTTGATAATTACACCACCTATAACAAGGAAGGTTATTTGAATAAAAAAAACATTATAGTCTATAATAAATTATCACTTAAGTGATAAAAATTATTTTAAACTGATGAATAAATTGATCTGATATGATTAACATAACATAACTAACAGGATTCTAAGCAAAGTTTTATAAGTTCTTGGAGAATTCTAATTAAAGAATTTGATTACTTATTATTTTCTGAAACAGATAATTGAAAATATTCTCTGAAAGATCAAGAATATTGTCACAACTTCATTGATTGAATAAATTCAATAAATTCACTTATATTTGTTTATGTTTGCTAAGTCTTTTTTTTTTTAATAGGACTGTAGCTTCAAGATTTAAAAAAAAATTAAGGGACAAATTCAAGAAATATTTAGGTGACCCTATACTTAAACAGTAGTTGTATTTAAACATAAAGCAGGCTTTACCTGAAGTATTTCAGGAATAAATGAATTTTTAAGGTGTGGAGAGGAGATGCTGGATTAAATTAGAAGTTTATTTACTGTGAGAAACACTGCTAACAATATAGAAAAAACATATCAATTAAAACTAAACTCTTACTTGAAACAACTATTATTTCTCATTGTGTAATTGACAATATTCGTTAGTTTAAGGTTATCATCAGTACTTACGCTGAGGACGCTCAAACTGGACTGCAAAGATTGGATTTAGGTATCCTTTTTGTCCAATGTATGGAAAATAATACCCTGGAAATCCAGGTTGAGGAAGACTCACAGTTGATCCAATAAACTCTTTATCTGCAGGAGTTAAACCCTCACATGAGACCCAAATCGTTTCCCACTTTAAAATAACAAAAAAATGTTTATTATATGTAAATTAAATTTAAAAGAAATATAAGTATTAATTTATTTCAATACTTACCTTTTTCAAGTTAGATGTCATATCTTCTATTTGATATTTCAATGACTGAGGCATACTTTTTGGTAAAGATTTCAAAGAGGAAAAATAACGAGGCTTCTGACCCAAAACCTGAAATATGTTTAATAGATTTATTTTTCAATAGAAATACTTATAAATAGTCCAATGAGGGCCATTACTTAAGCTGATGGTATAATATAGGCATGATGAGAATTAAGATTGTGTTTTCAACCTTCCTTGTTTTTTCCCCATTAAGTTTTGTACCATTCTATATATTATCTGCTGGTTAAGAAACAAAATAATAAATATATGGCAGTTAGGGAGTAGCACGCCTTTTTGTAACTAATGGTTGTTTTGTTATAACAATTCCTTATATACCACCTTGTGGGAATACAAGTAAACCATGGCTTCAGGTTTAGTAATCACAGTTTGTGTGTACTCAATATAAAGTACTAGAGTGAATAAAAATAAATCATAGTAAAATATGAAATAAATCATCTTGAGAAAATGAATAGCATTCTATATGGCCCCCTGGAAGGCATGTTACCATTTTGTGATTCTGAAAACAAATAGCAGAGCTTGTGTCTTAGAATTACAGCAGAGAAACAATGCAGTCACTGATACTTTTAATAAAACAAAAGACACCTTGTTTGTGTTCCCCACATAAGTGTATTTCTATACAAGAGCTGCCAAAATGATTTGTAGATAAAATATAATCATTGCGGGAAGATACTTGTGGTGTCTTTTGCATCGTTGATTACCACCCGCAATCAGCAAAAACACACAATGATATTTTGTAGGAATTATGACTTGACATCAACATGGAATAAGATTGTAACAAGAAGTTTGAAAATGAAATGATGACAGAATCAAAAAACAGGCCATATACAATTAGACATAGCTCCTTACTATTTCCTATAATGCATTGGTGTCATAAAGGTTTTAGTTTATAGTTCATGACAATGATACATTGGATGATATATGAAGGAATTATTATTTGAAGGTTATGAAGGTAGGTATCACATTTTACAATCTTGAATCAAAACCATTACACTTAATTGGAGGACTGGATAAAGCAGACTATAAATTATGGCACAGCTCTTGAAAAAACATTGTGTTAATAGTAAGCAAGTGCTTATGTCTGTGGTTGGTCAAGTGGTTTATAAAAATCTTGCAGCCGACCAATCTGTAAAATATAGTAAAGAAATAGAAAGTTTAGTAAACAGATCATGACCTGTTAGAATGCACTGAAAAGTATTGAGATTAATATGACCTCATAGGATTCCATATTATATTCTAGTACTGTTTTTGACCCGCTTAGAAATCACACACACACACACACAGTATAAGTATTTTCACTGCGCATATCTTCAAGTTGAATTTCACTACCCAAGTCCTAAAAGAATTACTGTGAAGGTACATACCAAATATATTAATGGACATTCTAAGGAACATATCAATTTTCAAGATGCGTTCAGCTGTTTTTTATTTTTTTTCTTACACAGCACTGAGAGAATATTTATTTATCCCAATCTTCTGTTGGACAGGAAAAGGAATGAATTCTGTCTACAGTATAAAAGCAAAGTAATTTGGTAACGTAATTAAGAGTTTAAAAATGTTATAGTAAAATCATTTACGAATTCACTACAATATTAATTTAACTCAAAACTTGATAATAAACAAAATTTTAATTTCACATCCACGAATTCCATAAATGAATTCTTGAGTAAACCTACCCATGAGCAAGCAACATAACTTGTTATTGGGATGAATATTGTTATCTCAAATCCACTCTGAAGTACTTAATGTACTACTTCTATTGCATGTTAATTCTGATGACAGAATTAAGTCTCCCTGAAAATTTCAGTACCTTTAAGTTAAATGGAAGATTTGTCGGAATGAGTGGTGTATCCATGGGGTCCAAACTATTTCCCTATCCCTTTTCTTGTTTGAGGTTTGGTATTAAAATAATTGAAGATTCCACTTCAAGTAAAAAATAATGTGGTGAAACTCAAAAAAAAAAATTCTAGAGTTTTTTTCATTTATAAAAACTTTCAGAAGGTTCTACTGGCAGCTAGTTCTATTTGTGTCATCAGGACTATCAACAATTGCTTAGTGACTCTGAAAACTATAGATTTAACGCTAAAGTTTCATCATTTTGGTCATTTTCTTCACCCCTTCTCATCCTCTATGCACACATGTCCATTTTTATGTATGAAGATTACTGCAAAAAAATTGTTAGTGAGATTATACATTTATGCCCTGCAAATCCCAATCATGGAATATTTTAGAATTACGTAAGCTGGGTATTAGTGAGTCAGTGACAGCGGTATTAGGTATATTACCAAATAGTTGTATTTATACTTATCCTTTATCGAATTATCAATTTCCCCTGATCAGATCACAATATTCACCCCAATAACAAGTTATGTTGCTTGCTCAAGAATTCATTTATGGAATTCTCGGATGTGAAATTGATTATCATATTATTTTCAAAATGTGTGCAATTTTCTTTTTTACAAAGTTTTTTAAAATAAAAATTACTTCAAGTACTTCTTATTTAATTCTTCATATGAAAACCTGCCAGTTGGCACAATAAAATAAACAATTCATAAAAGTTTGGGAGGTTAGCGATCTCAAATTTAGAGCAATGGTTAGTCAAATACGGTTGGGTTACAAAATTGCCATATGTTGTAAAACAACCTACTGAAAAAATCACTAAGCCTGAGCTCTTTTGAACATTTTGGCTTGGGGAAACAAATTGTAAAGAAAATTAAAATAAAAAACAAAGCTTTTCTGAAATCTTTAGCAAAGCTACCTGAAAATAATGTCCTATCCATCACCATGAATTTAGTCAATTCTATGGCCAGGGGGCAATACTATTCCTCTCTTCTTCTTAGTTCTTACCAAGTACTAATCAACAGATTTTAAATAGTTTAAATCACCAAAAATAGAATGTATGTAAAAATTTGAAAATTTTTAAATGCTATAGCAATAGCCTTTAAACAGGGTATAATTTAATTATTTTGTATGTATAACATAGACCAATAGGTATTTTGGTGTCAGAGTATTTGGAGCTGATTTCATATGAATTTGATGCCATGAATTCAAAGATGGCATTAGTTCTTCCCTAGGAGCTCAAAATTTTAAAATATAACATTTTAGTTATATATACATAACACTATCTTAAGTTAAATCCATCGATCAAATAAAAAAACTACAGAATTTTTATTATTATTATATACAAAGATAGAGGAAAAAGTCATCGATGAAACCAACTAGTCATTGAACACTCCTGAAGCTTCTTTTCAGGGACATTCTTGAATGCATTTTGGAGAAGTCCCTTTTTAAACTCCAGTAGTAATTTGCCATCTAGCAGGGTGGTCTGAAAAGTTTCAGACCTAACAAAGATACAAGACGTTTTTTCAGAAATTCTTTTTTTATTTTTCAACATAGTCTCCTTGTAACTCTACACACTTCTCCCATCTCTGTAGCCAGTCCAAATAGTACTCAGCGTTTTTCTCTGCAAAATAATCGTTCACGAAGGTGATTGCCTCTTCATTTGACGAAAATCTCTGTCCTCCGAGCGCAATTTTTAGATGAGGGAACAAAAAGGAGTCGCTTGGGGCTAGATCTGGTGAGTAAGGTGGATGGTCAAGCAGTTCAAACCGTAATTCATGGATTTTCGCCATGGCAACCACTGAGGTGTGAGACGGTGCGTTGTCTTGGTGAAACAAGATTTTCTTTTTCTGCAAATGTGGCCGTTTTTCCGCAAGTTCTGCCTTCAGCTTGTCAAGTAATGATGCGTAGTATGCTCCTGTAATGGTTTTTCCTTTTTGAAGATAATCGATTAAAATAACTCCATGACTATCCCAAAAAACAGTCGCCATCACTTTCCCAGCCGAAAAAACAGTTTTTGCTTTTTTTGGAGCCGGTTCCCCCTTTGCAGTCCACTGTTTGTACTATATTTTTGTTTCGGGTGTATAATGGTGTATTCAAGTTTCATCCACAGTAATTAATCGGCGCCAAAATTGGGATTTATTGCGCCTAAACTGCGCCAACAGAGCGTTGGAAATGTTCATTCGAACACGTTTTTGGCAAACGCGCGGACAGCTTTCTCATCTCTAAATGTTGATTTAATATGTGACAAACACGTTCTTTTGACATGTTCATAACCTCTGCTATCTCTCTCACTTTAATTCGGCGGTCGTCTAGCACCATTTGGTGAACTTTGGCGATGTTTTCGTCGGTGGTTGCAGTTTTTGGACGTCCTGAACGTTCATCGTCTCCCAAGCTCTTACGACCATGTTTAAATTCAGCTGGCCAAAATTTCACTGTGGTAAATGATGGTGCAGAGTCCCCATACACAGAATCCAACTCATCTTTGATTTGCGTAGGCGTATTGCCTTTAAAAAACAAATATTTAATGACAGCTCGATACTCGATTTTGTCCATTTTCATAAAAACACTCACATCGACTCACTCAAACGACTGTTAGACAACAACTGCGCGTCCAAAATAACTGAAACTTTGGTGAGTAAATGTCAACAGATGAACAACGAAATTCACTAGCTTTTATTTACGACTGCTGCTGTCTTCATGTTGAGGTCGGAAACTTTTCAGACCACCCTCCTATGTGCTTATCCCATCTTCCTTGGTAGCGAGCCTCCATAGTTTTAATATCCTGGTGAAATCTTTCATCTTGTTTCCCACTGGTCTCTCCTAAATTTTCAGGAAAACACTCAAAGGGGCTGTGTAAATAGTGCACCTTAATAATCATGTTATGCCCAAGAGATTTGAAACTGTTAAGCATCTCGTTTACCAGTTCAACATAGTTTTCAGCTTTGTGTTTCCACAGAAATTTTCCGACAACTGCAACAAATGTCCAGGCTTTTTGCTCAGCCTCATTCATTTAATTTACAAAAGCAGGGCCCTTAATGAATTGTCTTATTTGTGGGGCATTAATTATTCCTGCTTTAATTTTTTCTGTACTTAACTGAGACATTTTTCTCACTATATATACAAACCATGATCCGTTCTTATCAAGAGCCTTTACAAACTGCTTCATAAGGCTCAGCTTTACATGCAATGGAGGAAAGATGATTTTCTCTCGTTTAAATAATGGGTCGTTAATGACGTTCTTTTCCCCAACGTCCATGTTTTGTCTCTTAGGCCACTCTTTTCTAAACCAGTGGCGGGTTTTGTCTCTGGTATCCCAGAAGCACAAGAACCAAGGATATTTGGTGTGGCCACTAAAAAAAGTTGAGAAAGATCTAAAATATAGCTAAAGTCAGTTATAAAATCCTAGGCCCCCCAAAAATCTTTTTTCTTGTAGGCCTGTGTAATACTAATAATAGTAGTATCAATGTCCATTGTTTTCATATCAAAAATTCAAAATTGAAAGGACATTCAAGAACAGAAAAAAAAATTCTTAGGTGTATCAATAGTTTTGCCACTTACTTACTTATTTTTGGAAGACAATTTATCATTAGTAAATATATTATAAGTGAATGGTTTGTAGCCAAAGGATAGTAGATATAGCTTAAAATAGGGAAAAGAAAAATTAATGGAAAATTTGTATCTGAGTAACAAAATATTAGGGAAAATGTAATGAAAAAATTTTTTTTGTAAATAATAATATAAAAAGAAATTTTAAATGAAGTGTAACATTAATTTAATGCATCATATTATAATTGAATTATTACTAATGCCCTTCTTTTTCTTGTTTTGGATATACTTCATAAAGTTGAAGTAAAATTGATCTTATAATAGCAAATGCAACACTTACACTTTCTAATTCAATGAATAAACAGGGTTTTCCACTTTTATAGCCAAAAAAATTGGATGCAGTACATGGCTTAAAGTCTTCTGTTTTGATCTTACAAACTGACTCGGAAGAGGGATATTTTTCATAACTGCAAGAAACTAAATGCTCTTCTCTTCCTTCAGTTAGTGATGGTGTTCTGTAAACTTTGTCAAATCATTAAAATATTATTTATTAATAATTATTAATGGTGGTATGTAATCACACTATATGTATATGTTTTAATAATTATTAAGTGAACAATTATATGTGGCTGAATTTGTCAAAACTCTTGAATAGGCACCTAGGTTGTTGCGACAGTTTGGTCAGAGGGCTTGACTCTTGTCACTGACTATAACCTTAATAGTTCGTCTAGCTCTCAAATTATCCTAATGAGTTTACAGAAAGTATTCAATGCTTCTTGATTTATGTAGCCAAGATATTTTCTCTGATGAGCCTTCCAGAAACATTCCAATCGAAATATATTTTTTAAAGGGGTAAGAAATAAAATCCAAGTTTTCGCAGTTGTTAGTAATGCATGCTTACAATCACAAGAGAATCTCACTATATATTTGTACACAATAATATAAATGATATCCTGAAAAATCATTGCAAGCTAATTATTAACAGGTGCCTTTTTTATATCATTATCATAGTTTTTGCCCGCAGCTTCTCATACATGAGTTTTGGGATTTTCATGGAACTGTTTTTTTTTTTTTCTAAAGGAATATGAGTTGTTTCTCTACACTCTACAAAATCTAACTTACAGGTTGCCTTTAATTTTTAATTGATGCGTAAACATTTTTTATGACAGTACATATTAAAGATGCCACTTAAGTAAACTCTATTAAATATTATGTGCCTTTAATATTTCAATGAAGTATTCTTGACCGACAGAATCGACAATCGCATGAAAATATGTGTAAAATAATATTCAATTATATAAAAATATAGAGATAGTCAATGCAAGTGGTTTATTCAATTCATGAACAACACCAGGGACCCAACTCTTGCAAATAATGTTAACAATTACACCATTAATAACAAGGAAGGTTATAGGGATAAAAAAAAAAATCATAGTCCCTAATAAATCATTACTTAATTGATAAAAATGATTTTAGACTGGTGAGTGAATTGATCTGCTATGATTGCCATAACATAACTAACTATAGTCACCGTCACAAAATTAGACACTTGGGATAAAGGGGCTACTTGACGCAGTATTGCCACATAAGGGCGGCCAGGGGACTAATCATTAATTTGCTTATTTACTTGACATTATCGAAGTAAAGGTGTCATGTGGATAGAAGAGAAGTAGTGCCCAGAGTGGGAACAAGGCTTGGCATATATTGCGGGCTCTCATGCTTCTAATTTTGTGACGGCAACTATAGATTCTAACCAAAGTTTTATAAATTCTTGGAGAATTCTAATTAAAGAATTTGGTTACGTTTTGTTTTCTGGAACGGATAATTGAAAATATTGACTAAAATGATGACAACAAACATGACTTTCCCAAATAATAAATTCTCAAATAATTGTCTTCTATAATCGTAGTTAATGCATCCTACAGCTCTTTCAGGATTTTAAAAAACATTTTAATTAAAATGGTTCAGTCATGTAAAATGTAAATTAAATTTAGAAGAAACTAATAAGATGAACTGAAACACAAAGTTATATTTCTGTAAAGTATTCATTACTTCATAACTCTCAGAATTTAAAATTATGAAAGCTGGTGTTGTAATAATAATAAAAATATAAGTACAAAAATCTGCAATGATGAGGTAGGAAATAGAGAAAATTTGAATTTGGGTTGTTTAAACTGCACATAATTTTGCTGAATAAAAAACTTCCTTAATTAACATAAATTAGGCAGTAAGCGGGAAGAAATTGGATCATTCTCCAAAATTATTAATTACCTTCCAGAAAATTATCCAATTTATGAGTCCATACATCAGTAGTGGATTGATTATACCAGATCAAAGTACTTTGTGGATCATCAGGGGCAGGATGAACTCTTAATTCTAAAAAAGTTACAGTAAATTTTATACTATAGTTAATTTATTTTTCAATATAAGGGGTAAATTATTTTATTATTAAATATATAATATTATGTATAGTGCATATACTTGGCTCATAGGATATAGGAGGATAGAGCATTACCATAGGAATTAAGATGGTCAGGAAGGCATGAATGGGAATTCTGATAGATTTAGGTGGCTAGATCTTGAATGAATAGGATGTTGAGATCCATCCATGAGGGGTACAGTTGTTGATTTGGCAGGGAGCATTGGCCATCTTGTGAAGAATTCAGAATAACAGGGACTGGATGCAAAGAATATGGGAGGACTTGACACTCCGCCAGACTTCTATTCCGAATGACCAGGTTGGTTGTAATATCATTGTGCAGATCAGTCTCTTGATTTCTATTGTTATTTTAGAACAATTGGCCATGAGGTGAATAAGTAGTTTTAAGTAATTTAATTCAAAAATTGTGAGTAGTCTTTCTTTTATTTCATATTTTTTCTTTGTTTTTCACTGATTTCCTGTAATTAGTAATTTATAGTTAACACTAACAACTATGTACATGTAATGTGCATTTACATTATTTAACATGTAAACCAATAAAATTTACCCTTGTTAATTTATTGGAAGGAGAAAAGAAATAAAGAAAAATATGTATATATATGGTTGTATTACGTAAAGGAAAGAAATTTTCGAAATATATATATTTATTTATATTTACCTTTACTTTTATATTAGGAGCATAAGATTATAATAATGATATAGGGGATGTAAACTACTGAATGAAAAAAACATTAAGGTTATTATTAGAATTCAATAATCAACTTTTTTGTAGAACTGTAATAGATATTTATGTAATTAATAGATTGTTAGGATATCCGCTTAGGCTGATGAACGATAGATGTTAGATTTTTATCTAATTTATTAATTAGATTACAGGTCCTAGTATAATATGGCTGGAGGATGAATGTTAGATGTTGACTAATTAAATCATGATTGAGAAATGTATCAAGGTCTCTAAATCCATGTTCCCTGGATGAATTATTAAACTGGGTGCTCATTGTAAGCCATGAGTTTATATTTGAGTGAATTGTTGTGATATCTCCATGGGGTGATGAACATACTATATATGCCAAACAATCCTCCATTAATACATTTAACATCTTATATAAGTAGTCCATTATCTTTCATCAGCCTGAGCAGACATCTCAAATATCCAATTATACATAAAGTCACCGCTAACAATGAGCTACCAGTTTTGTAATAGATATTATGTATTTATCTGATTTACCATGATAAGATTGAAGAGTTAGCTACTTCTAAGGTTTTTTTTTTTTTTTTTTTTTTTCAGTTTATAATGTTAAAACTTCATTCATTTCATTTTTATAGTTGTTTTTTTACATTCAGAAAACAGGACCCTTAAACCACTCTTTGGTTTTGTATGAAATGGAAACGTTAATGGGACAAATAAGTTTTTGCACTAATCAGCTATTTTTCAAGTATGTTGTTGGTCGTGTAAATCATGCACTAATTTAAAGTATAATCACTTTTTCTCTCCATTTAATTGTTAAAATATTTGTTTAATTGTTTAAAAAGATTAACTATCTACTTACTTATTTGGTCAGCAAATGAAAAAGCCAAAAGGCTGAGAATTATGAGCATGCACTTCATTCTTCACAACTGATGTAAGACTCAGCCAAAACCAAGCAAGGGCAAATTAATCTCCTCCTACAAGGGTTAACAATCATTTCCTGTATTTAGAGAGCCAGATATATGTACAAGATGCTAGCCTATTTCACAATTTAATTTGGTTAATAACTAATCCAGTAGATATACATTTTTTATAAAGCATAAATCATTTAAATTTACAAATGTGTATTTAATTATTTAAGTTGCATTTTTTCAACGCACTGTTTAAGTTCTAGTTATTGACAGTCCCCTGTTTGAGCCAGAGAAGTTAAAGTGAAAGATTGCATTCCATGACCTGAAACAAGAAAAATACTGCCAACCCATAAAAGTAATTAAACTCTAAGTGTTGGCTTATGATTATCTCATATGTATCTATTTGTTTTTAAGAACAAATATACAACCAGGGTCATTAAATTCCTAAGTAAAATCATGTAAAGTATGATAATTTACAGATTTATAAATAAAAATATACCCATTACTTACGAGTCCTTTAAAAAGTCAAATAGTCTCTTAATCAAAGTGGTTTAGCAATTCACTGATGTAGGTCAGAAGTTTTTTATGTTCCCTGCGTAGTTGGTTTCCAAGACAATCTGTGAGGATATATCTGCAGTAGTGGTTATATCAGATGTTCGGCGTGGATGATAAAAGTGTGGTCTATCCTCAGGCAAGTCCCAATTACTTCCCAACGTCTGGACTTAATACCTCCCATTTTTGAGCGACAAGTAGTTTGATCTTCCTCAGTTGGTTGTCTCTTAGATTACTCCACAATATTAGATGGATCAACCAATGACATTGTTTTGCAGCATTTGATTATCTAGACCATTGAACCAAACACAATTATAGAACTTAATCCATCGGAGTTTTTGAAACGGTTTGTGAAAATGTACTCCAAATATCGATGTTCAGCATACAATTTTGTATCTGCGATTTCTAAGGCTATTGATTGGTTTGTGTTTGGACTGTGTATGGTTGATGTTGAAGTAGTTTCAGGACGGGTACTTATTGTTATTTTATAGTTATTACCTTTTCTCTCTTTGTCTGTAAAAAGATACAAAAAATTCAACAACTCAAAAACAAATGGCTTAATCGCTTTGAAATTTGAATTTGCGCGGAAGGCATGAGAAGTTCAGACAGATCGCAGAGAGATAGCGTTGCGAGCGGTAGTAGTTCCAAATACAAAGCTATTTACCCTCCACAAAAAATTCAGAAAGAACTGCGTGGCCATTCTTAACTGTGGACTTGAATATAAATTAATATATTGGTTATGAATCAGCTTAGGTTCATGAAAATAATATGTTAGATTTTTATCATGTTCATTTATAGATTGGTTTTCGATAACTATGTAGGCTGGCACTACAGTCCTCAAAAAAAATTAAAGGATTAGCTTTTCGAATCAACGGGAAAAGACCGCCATTTAAAA
Organism: Acanthosoma haemorrhoidale; assembly: GCA_930367205.1. Classification (NCBI taxonomy): domain Eukaryota; kingdom Metazoa; phylum Arthropoda; class Insecta; order Hemiptera; family Acanthosomatidae; genus Acanthosoma; species Acanthosoma haemorrhoidale. Next base: position 130,831,013 of record OV884011.1, read on the forward strand.
GATGTTTCTTGGAGCACTTCCTGCCAATTTTCAACACGGGGGCAACACAAGTGCCCTCTGCTCTGCACAACGTTGATACAGTATAGGGAGGGACAGAAGTTGTGCAGACGCGGCATCAATTATTGATAATTCCAGCACATTGCATGAGATTAGCACTGTTATGTTTATTGACAGGATAATACTGATAATGATTAATAATAAAGCTTTCATATTTCTAGGTAGGCTATTTTTTTTTTACATCATTCTGTTCAGAGCTCTAAATTTTCAGCACTGTAACCCAAACAAATAAATAATTATTTAACTAAAATTAATTACTGATTATATTTAATCTTAATAATTTAAGTATTTTAAGCGATTATGGTTCGATGTAATGACAAAACTGGTTTTAAAAATGGAATATTCCAGTATTGGGCAAATATTATTAAATATCAAGTAAAGAAATAACGAATTACTTTTTGATATTATTTACAAATAAAAATGGTTATTTGTTACTTGTACTTGTACTGTGAGCAGATAAACTATTATTTATTATTTGAATAGATTTTTACCCGACGAATAAAAGATAACTATCTAATTATTTGGCAAATGAATGACAATCATTCCTTATTTTTCAATAATTTACAGCCAAAGAAAAAACCACAGGCAAGATTGGGTGTCCAACCCGGGAGCTCCTTAATATCTAGCTTGCGTAATTATCCTTTACGAAGAGAGCTACCCTGCCTCGAGTGACGAACTTTCCGAAATGAGTCCTCTTTGGCCAAACTCTCACAAAGATTACGTAACATATCCAATGGGTATTGAGACAAACAGCGGGTACACTGGGTGACCCCTAAGCTAATTTCGTAGAGCTGGTTTGCCAATGTTAAGGCTTTATATGAAAATTTTAGAAATTTAATGTCTCAGAAGTAGAGTCCCTATTAAAAGTTTTGGTTAAAATTATATAATTTAAATACATGACCAGGTATTGGAGCTCACCATTGGGTCAGACGTTTCCCAACAGGGTTTTGCTGCAAACGTCACCATTAACTTTACTCACCCAATATAAGGGAATACAGAGGTAGCTGTTGGCAACACTGATTCTACTGTAAAGGGCTCGATAAAAATATTGAAATAAAATCGGCATATTAATTAATGCGCCTAATCACAATCTATTAAGCAGACAAAACTGTTAATTGAAAATAAATGAAAGTCAAAATTATTTTTAGCTGTAAGAAATAAAAGCAGTCAAATTTATAGTATATATACATATATACACTCAACTGGAAGTGTAAAAACTATAGACGAAGTCTATTTTAAGTAAATCAATGAAATATATTTTAAATTATGGTTCTGTTTAGATTACAATTCCCCCTTTTAATCGCAATTCAGGAATAACAATATTATTTTTTCAACACTGTACAGTTTGGTGAAGAGTGGCAACCTGCTTTTCTTCATCTTCAAGCTGTAACCTCCATAGGAAAATAAAGCTAAATTAAAAACTGTGGTGTTAATACCTATATACAATTAATACCTGGATAATTATTTGTAATAGTGACAAATATTAGAGATAGATACCTCTTAATTTAGTATCAGTTGAGTTATTTTTAAAAGTTTAGTCATGAGTACTGAAGAACATTGTACAATCTATCAAAGGATTCTTAGTGGCCAAACATCACCTGAGAGTATTGTTAACGAATTGATTGACTCCTACAAACGTGATAAGCAGCAAGCTTTAATTAATTTACTGCAATTTTTTTTTGAATCTTCAGGATGTAAGGGAAAAGTAAGAGAAATTAATGATGACTATACAGCTCTAATTAGAAATCTCACAACTGAATTCAATGAAGATGCTAGTGATTACCCTATTTGCCGAATGGCTGTTAAATGGAAGAAGTTTAGGTCAAGGTTTTGTGACTTTATATACCACATTGTTAAGCGATGTCAAAATTGTATTATTTATGATGGTTACTTGATGACCAATCTCACTTCATTGTTGGCCGGCCTTTCAGATTCTCAAGTAAGGGCCTTTCGTCACACATCTACTTTTGCAACCATGAAGTTAATTACTGTTTTAATTAAAGTTTTCATGTCTACATCCTCAAAGCATTCTGTGTCAAGGGAGCAATATATGCATGAAACAAGAAAGTCATCAGAGAGACGAGCGATTGCTAAAATTGAATATCTGTCTTCCTTGATTAAAGAAGAAGAGGAAAATATCGAGACTTTAAATGAACTGATTACATTTTTGTTCAAAGCGGTATTTGTAAATCGGTATAGAGATGTTGTTCCAGCAATAAGAGAAATCTGTATTACTGAAATGGGACTTTGGATGAAAAAAGCTCCAGAAAAGTTTTTAGATGATCTACATCTGAAGTACATCGGTTGGTCCCTTAGTGACAAAGTTGGAAGTGTTAGAATTAAAGCTATTCAAGCCCTTATACCCTTGTATGAAACTGGTAAACATTTATCCAATTTAGAGCTATTTACCCTTAAGTTCAAAGATAGAATTATATCAATGACAAGAGACACAGATACTAATGTCACTGTTGAGACCATTAAATTAGTTCAAGAAATTTTTAACCATTTTGAAACTGTATTTAATGATGATGATATTAAAGAGATACTTAAACTAATATACAGTTCTGTTAGTGATATAGCTCAAACAGCTGGAATATTCTTCACAATGAAGTTTGAATCCAAAATCACAAGTTCTATTTTCTCTGAGCAGAATCCGTCACAATCATACTTAAATGTACTTTTCATTAAACATTTGATGTGGTTCCACTTAGACTGTGGATTGCATAAGCATGCTTCTTATTTAGTTGATTCTTTGATAGAAAATGCCGAAGCCATGAAGGATTGGAAATCCATGACAGACCTACTCCTAGGTAAAGATAAGGGAACAGGACCTCTAACCCTAGATGAAGAAAAGTTATTGGTAGAAATCATAGTATGTTCTATGAGACAGAGTCATACAAGAATTGCTCCCATTGGGCGGGAGGCTAAAAATATTCAATCATTAAAAATGTTGAAACAACCTAAGAATGATGTACAAAAAATAGGAACTTACCTTATAGCTGTACTTGCAAGTTTGTTGCGTAAATATTGTGCTGACTCTGAAGTATTAAGTTATTTGCTTGAAATACCGCAGTATTTTGATTTGAATATTTTGCCATTTTATCCGTCATTTATTGTGAATTTGGAATCTTTACTGTTAGAAATTACTAAAATTGTGAAAATTTATCATGACTCCGATATTTTGGGCAAATGTTGCAAAAATTTAGAAATTCTGTGCACTAAAAATTATAGAATTTCATTAATAACAGAAACTTGTAAGAATATGATTATTGATGACATTGTTAATAATTTCAAGTTATTGTTGAGTGAATGGTCTCAAGTTGTCGATGAAATTAGCGTTGATTTAAAATTTTCATTAACAGACAGTTTATTGAAAATTTCAGTGTTTTATTCAGTGTTCGATCTAGGAAGTTGGGATTTGTGGGATGATGTATTTAATTTTCTTAATGAAGCCATAGCAAGAATACCAGTTCCCGAAGAGTGTGTGAAAAATTGTATTGTAGCATGCTATTATAGTATTCTTTGGGATTTGAAGAATTATGAAAACAAAGTAGAAAATGACATTGAATTCAGTGTGGATTCAAAATTCAAATTGAGGGTTTTCCGTTATATTGATTTGTTAAAAAAATTTATAGACCATCCAATAAGCAATAATATATGCTCTGAGGAGTCTTACAGTATTTTTTGTGATTTGCTTGTTGTTATGAAAAATTGCTTTAAAACCTCAAGATTACCTTCCATTATTTTGGGAAATACTCAGAAAATACTGCAGGCTTTTGTTGAAAGAAGAGTATTCTATAAAACAAAGATAGAGGAATTTGAAGAAGCAATAGGAGACCTTCATAAACGGCGAGTGATGTTGTCTTCATACTGCAAATTGTATTATTTCGGTATTTTGCCAGTATATTTTATATCTCACCTGCTAAAGCATTACATTACATCATACTGCGACTTTGGTGATATTTTAGATACCACCATACTTGGAACAAAAAATATTGATAATACTGACTGTGCTCGAGCCATAATTAGTGCTCTCATTATGATTTTTAAAGAATCAGTTGACAAGATTTATATCGAGAATAGCACATATTTCTTGAAAAATATAGGTGATATCAAAGAGCTTGCGAAAAAGTTATCGTCATTTGTAGTGATTAACAACCAAAAAGAAATGGAATCAGCATATAGACTTCACACAGAAGCTATTTCATTTGCTTTGCGAAACAGCGATATCAGCAGTGATGGAAACTTTGTGGTTTCTCCAAACATATTGTTTTTTGAAATACTGATTGAATTCAGCTATAAATTGTCTCACATGAACAAATGTAATGTTTTGAAATTCCTAAATAATAAATTTAATTTTGACAATGCAATATATTCCAATCAACTTAAACCACTTTTGTTGTATAGAGATAGTCTAATAACTCATAAAAAAGTTAAATATTAGTCTTTATTATGATTTCGCTAATCTGAATTTCATGTTAACTCTGAGTTTTGAAGCAGCAGCTTTATTTATTTTGATTGTATACATGTTAAATACTAAGTCTTTTTCATATGTTATTGTAAACATGGATGTCTAATTTGTTTAATAAATAAATAATTAATTGTAAGTAAAACATCAATAATTTAACACAAAACCCTTTTGTGATTTTACTATCATTAAAAAGAAGGAACAACACGTGAAGGGTACAAAAGCAATATTTTTTTCTTATTCTAGTAATCTATACACCACATTTCAGTAGTTAGTTATTTATCTACAATTATCGTTTTATAAAGAAAAACATACTAGAAAAATTGTAATTAATAGTAAATGAGTAACTTTAATGATTAAGCATTGGACTTTTTTGATAAAATTAAAAGCTTGGGCCACTTAACTTCTGCACTTTCCAAACGTTAGTATGCTATTAGTTAAATAGTTTAATGAGTGTGCCTGTGATCTGTGTCTGGATGTTCAAGGCTCACTACCTCCGGCACCACATTTGGGGGAGGTCAGTCAAAGTAGGTAATCTATATACTTGACCTACAGTTGGAAGAAGCCATCGAATTGAGGCAATTGTATTCGTCAATTACTCTAATAGCAATAATTATAATAGTTTAAATAACCCTTTCTTATTTTTTTTGGAAATGTTTACTTATTTTTTTTAAAGAATGAAAATAATTTGAGAATAAAAAAAGAGATGCATTAAAGATTTTTAAATGCTTATAAAAAAATTCAAGCCATGATGCATTACATATTTAAAGTTTTTGACTTTTAGTAATTATTAACCATTTAAGTGTCAACACCTATTTCAAATCATTAAAAGATATTGATGTCTTTAATTTGATTCCCAACAAATAATAAGAAACCATTTATTTGTCAATTTCTTCTAAGTAATATATTAATAGCTATTAATTTTCATTGAGCTTCTTTTACTTTCACTATCAAACGTTACTGCTGTGCAGATATACCATAATTAATACATTGATTGAGCAAAATTTGCGAACAGAACATCAATGACTGTAATTATACTTAAAAAAAATGATATATTGTTCATCAGGATGTCAAGTTCATTTGGTACACTTCTCCAAATCACAGAAATAACATAATTCTTTTAATAACTAATAATTAATGACAATAATTTTTTGTGGAGATGGTTATGTTATTTTTAAGGATTCCCAATAGCAAACCTGTATGTAACAATTTCATCTCTGAAAACAAAACAATAAATCCCTAAAAAAGCTTGAGGTGATTTATCAAAACCAAAATGGAGATGAGACATGCAAGGATCGGGCTCATCGAAGGGAGGCAGCTACAAGTAGAGCTAGCTTAGGACCTCTATGGTCAATGAAGCCAATCAAAGAAGAAACATGCAGAAAAAAAAAGGATGTTCAAATGTAATGGTGTAAATAAAAATATTTTAAGAAGACACTCTCTTAAGAATTGAAATAGAATGATAATGTCATATATTTGAATAGACTTTTTGTGGATAGATGAAAGTTCTATTCGCTTTTAAGACCTTACTCCGATCTAGTTTAAACAGCTTAAACCATAATCCTGTTGCTCTTAATAATTAAATTAAAAAAAATTTATATCATGAACATGTTTAATCTATTGATTATGTAGAGAGTACTCCAAAACTCACAGATTTTTTTTTGTTACCCAAAAATTATAAACTGAACTAATATGTAGTATTAATTGTTTAAAGCATCATTATTTAAATATGAAATATTAAAAATGTTCAAGACCAAGTAAAGTTGCCTGGTTTTAGAACAGTTCCTTAGAAATAGGATTTGAGTCAGTAAAGTCAAACACTACAAACTATAGTAGTCAATTTCTTTTCCATGAAAAACCTGACCTGATTTTTTGTTTTGTAATTACAAAGCTTATTCACTTCAATTATATTCTAAATATCATGTAGATTTGAGAGTAAATAATTAGCTAATACACACAGATGACATTAGAATGCCAATTAATTTGTGTTTCATTCTATAAAAAGGGGATTAATTAATTAACTATATAAACATAAGGGGGAAGTAATAATAAATATTGATTTTAATGGAATAGTTATACACATACATACAACAAATATACACAACACATATATAAATCTTCTAACAATATGCAATGTTTTGAAATTACAATGTTCTAATAAATTTATGATTTTTAAAAATTAATTGTGATTACTTAAAGGATTTTAATTATTGTTATTAAATGCAAAACTTTTTTTTATTACCCCATTGCATATTTACAGATTTCTATTGAATTCTGTATTCACTAGACTTTTAAGGGGTCTAACTCTTGGCAATAAAAGCAAAGGCTGCAATAGTTCACAAGAACCTGTCTAATAATTTTGCCAATCTTTGAGAAGATTTACAGTTATAAAATTAACTTATCTCTTTTTCTCTCATTTGCCTCAGCTCGTTTAATCTTCATCTGTTGGGCCCAAGTAGTTCACAAAGGACTTAATAAATAACCCTCAACTTCAAATCACAATCTTACATGAGACTGGTGGTGGTAGCTAATTGGAACCATCTGGCACTGTCAATAAGCAGGACATTTTGTTGAAAGGTAACAATTATAAGTAATCATCAATGGTGCATGACTATATACCTTACTCATGCCCATAAACTTAAAAACAGTTGAAATGCAATATAACTGTTTATGGTTAGTGAAAGAGTAAGTCTTCACAATGTTAAGAAGTGCAGTATTGTACTTCTGACATTTCAACTTCCTGCTGGACCAGGCTCATGTGTAATCAAATGACGTTTCATACTACCAGTCTCTTTGGCTCTGTAATCACAATGTGGGCACTTAAAGGGTTTTTCCTTTGTGTGTTTAAACATAAAATGTCGTTTTAATGTTGTAAGTTCTGATGCACTGTAAGAGCACCCAGAGCACTTATGGGGTCTATCCTTAGTGTGCCTGGAGCGTATATGAGATTTCAAATGGCTTATTGATGTTGCTTTGTGTTCACAGTGAGGGCAAGGGTGAGGTCTATCTACTGTGTGCTTTGATAAGATGTGGTGTTTAAGATGAGATGCAAGGAAAGCAGCATATTCACAAAATGTACATTTATAAGGTTTTTCTTTAGAGTGCTTAGAGAGGATATGGGCCTTCAGTATATCTTGCCTATTGCAGCAATAATCACATTGCTCACACTTGAAAGGCTTACTACTGGAGTGTTTGGATATAATGTGCTGTTTAAGTACCCACATCAGCTTTGTACAGAATATACAATGAGGACACTTAAACGGTTTATCGTTTGTGTGAATGTGCATGATGTGACGTTTAAGATTGCCACAAAGAGTTGAAGAATAGTTGCAATATGGACAGTCGAAATTTTTCTCCTTAGTGTGCTTGAGCAGCATGTGCCTCTTGAGATCACCAGCTTGCACCGTTTTGAAATTGCAGTAGTCACATTGAAATGGCTTGTCATTGGTGTGGTTCATCATAACATGGCGCTTCAGAGCCCCCGATTGGGTTGACTTGTAGCTGCACTGAGTACACATGAATGGCTTAGCCTTGATATGTTGAGATTGCACATGAGACCTGAGCGTGCTGCTTTGTGTAGCAGTATACGGGCAGTGAGGGCACATATGTGGTCTACTTCCCTCGTGGACACCCATAAAGTGTGTCCTTAGGTGTTCGATTCGATTTGCCTTATAACAGCACAAATTGCAAGGATATTTTCTGCTGTGATTATTTCTTCTTCGTTTCTTGGTTATTCTTAAGTGGTTTATTTTGATATGTTTTCTTAATTTTCTCAGTATCAGATAACTGTGACCACAATTATAACAGATGTATCTTTTCTGATGTTTACCTTTACCTAAAAATAAGGCAATTTATAAGATTAATAACAATGGTCTTTAGATATTGCATAAAATTAAAATATTTCAAAAAGTAATTACAATATTTTTTTAAGACCTAAAACTAAATTATAATTATTAACAACAAACAGGCCAATTACTACAAGTGTACTGTAAAATAAAGTGGCTTTAATATTTGTAGACTATCTTTCCTTATAAACATTTTCAGTGTTGTTAAATAATATAAATTTGGGAGTATTGGCATTGCCTGTATGGTGAACTAATTGCTCAAATTAACTGATTGAAGTTAGTTATTAAATAATATGATCAATGCCTAGCCATGGGTATCAGGCCATAAATGTTAACTTGTCAATGAAGGATAATTGAATCGTAATAATTAAGTTATTTATGTAACTGCAGTATGAGCCATAATAATGAAAGTAGACATTTTTGAATTTAATCCATAATCTAGCCTCAGTTTTCTTCTGTAATTCTTATTTATATAGATAAAGTGCTCCAGGATTAAAATAGGCAATTTATTTCAAATATGGTATGCTTACTGACCTGCAAACGGCCGAGTAACAGTCTCTTTAGATTTTACCACTAAATAAGATCTAACTTTTACATCGGGTTGTCCTGAAATGAATGATATATACATTTATACATCATTAAACTATTTTTGGCCAATGTTATAAGAAAGTAAATCCTGTAAAGTTCAATACTGATTGTTATTAGTACAGATATCAACAAAATCTTACAATGAAACTTGATTGTATCTATTCTTTGTTTTGTTAGGTAACCATAGACTAATTAGGCACTTTATAATAACTAAAAAAAAAATTAAGTAATGGTAAAGATTTTTTTTTCAATGGGGTCGTTACTCTAGTTTGTATTTCCATTAAAGAGAGAACAGAAAAATAATCTCAAATATACTAGCAATTGAGAAAAACATAACCAAAATGAAGTTAAACATAATAATCGTAAATAGCTTATAAAAGAAATAAGGCTTATAAAGGAAATAACGTAGTAAAATTTAACTTAAATTATAATTTGTTCTTGAGTTACCTGGACAGAAATTGGAAAACATGTATAATAATGCAATAAATGCAGGAAAATATTGTTGAATGCTATCAGCAGCAATGAAATTACTAAGTATTACTATTAAACTATTTGCGATTATATTTTCTGTTAACACGGTAGTCATACTGGTCAGAATTACTTTAAGATAGACCACAGTCAGCTAATTATTCCCTGAAAAATGGATATTTACAAGATATCTAGTTGCATCTCTTTTTAGACAATTAAGGATATCATAAACCTAAAACATTAGTAATAATAATAATTATTAATTAATAATAAAGTAACAAAAAAAATTTTTTAGTAATCATTAGACGATTGTCCTAGGAATTTATCTGCGCAAAGACACCACAGTAAAACAGCTTCGCCAGGAATATTTTGGGGTTTGACTGAAAAAAAGAGTTCATTTTTACCCATATTTCAAGTACCCATTATCAGCATTCAAACTATTTGTATTCATGTGGTTTATATCCTTATTATCTTATCTCAAGTATTAATATACAGATGAACTAGAATCCATGATACATGGTTCAAAAGACAAATTTATATTTGATATAAAATGCAAGTTAATTAAATTTAATCTTAATTTCTGTGCTGACTGCCCTTCTAGTATAAAAAAAAAAGGTGTGGATTTTGGAAATCCTGATTAAAATGATTATCTGTCTTTGGGTTCTACAACAGGCAGTACAAATATGATACGACTGATCTGAAATTGTGTATTCAACAATACCCCATAATAGGCTGTGTATTATTTGGTTTGGATAGAATATCAGGAAATATTTGAAAAGAAATATACATGAATAATATTGAACCCAGGTAACTTGAGTGTGGGCTAGTTTGCACTATGTCATCTCTAAAAACATCTAGCAAACAATGGCAGGGATAACAGATCCTCAATTACAAATTACCTTTCAAAGGAAGATTGAGTTTTTGCTCTCAAGATGTGGATAGGTACATGAAAGGAGAGAAGAGTACTGGGAGTTACAATTAAACAAAGGTCTATGAAGTGTTAGGGAGAAACTTGGGATTTTGGCCACATGCAACAGCAGCAGCACGAGTCACAAATAAGTTGTCCTGTGGCAGCTTCGAATTGGACACAGTACCCTTACTCACTCCTTCCTTCTGTTGAAATCCAAACTGGCAATTCCTGCAAAGAATGCCTAATGGTTCAACATTAAATAATGATAGATAACCAATAATAGACATCCCTTACTACGAAACAAAAAGGAAGTCAATCGGCTTAACAAGCCGTCAGCTTAACATAAAAAAAAGCGATTGGGAACAGTGAAGAATGAGCACAAGCCACATAGAACTTCATGAAAGTGACCTAAATGTACCATCAAAGATGAAATAGTACACCAATGACTCAGCAAAGTAGAGGCATTTAGTAAATTAAAAAAAATATATTACAAAAGTTAGATCAGTCAATTATGAAATAGCAATGTCATTTATATGCCAAGTTTGCTAAGTGTTCTCGATACTATTTCACTCTATAATTTATTTGAACTATCAATAAGGATTTTGAAAGGGAAAGTTGATTTTATGTCAGATGTTAACCTTACATCAAATACTAGAGTTATTAGCAAGTGGAATATTCAAAAACATCATAAGTTTGTTGTTAAGCAGTATCAACAGGGAAAGACTAACTACACTTGGCAATGAGAAAGCCAAGTTTCCCAATAAAGGTCGACAAATGTGTAAGGTAACAATGTATCTTGTGCACTCTTCAAATTCAGTAAATACATCAATACAATCAAAATTACCAATGGATAGTTTGGTGTTGTTTGACATAAGTTTTGATGATGTATATGGAAGATCTTGGTTAATTCCTCCTAACTCATAGTTATGACGTTCTTCGCTATCAGAAGTGTCAGGGGGTTCTATTTTTAACCAGATCATTTCTAGAAAGAAAAAAAACACACAGTTTTTTCAAATTTACACATTCAATAATATAATAGATATTAAAAATTACAGTTAAACATTGTAGCTTACACCTTCACCAATTGCCAATTTGCATAGTACGTTTTGTTGTAGTTTTTCATTAACAAGCTCTCTCAGCTAACAATTCTTGGTTGATTAACAAGACTCTGCACATTAAGCCATCACTTATTTTCTATAGATGCTCTCCCAGAACCCAATGTTTTCCTAATGCAGAATAGAAGAAGGAACCTCCTACCACTTTTCTGGGGGAAAACGACTAAGGTTTTGTACTCCAGTCTGATAAGCAAAACTGAACTCTATCAAATAGAAAAAGGTCCGTCCTGGACTTCGTCAAACAATCGGGGAGATTCAAAGAGTAGCAGTAGCATGGAAGCTGGGTCTAACTAAATACAGGAATACATGGAAAGGCCTTCAGAGCTAATTATTGGACTATTTAAGGTCCTCTCTTACACAATATATCTGTCTACAATGAATTGTAAATTGCACTGAAAGCAACAAAATTACACACAAAACAACTTCGGTTATTTACAGCAGCTGATAGGAAGCAGAATCCGTTTTTGCAGTATCCTATATAATTCAGTTTAGCTTGTTGAGAAATCTGTTCTGTAACAAGTTGCAGTTCCTTGAACTGAGTATTTACATTTCTTAGCAATTAATCCCATTGAATATGCTATTCTATCACAGCTCCCTTATTGTATTTAACTAAAGCATCCTTAAATTTCATTCATTCATTATGAACCTATTTTACCTTTGCTTAAAGCTTTATTTATATGTAATCATGATGATAAAAAAAAATTGTTTCAATAAAAAAATAAACCTGTATTATTGAAAATTGTTAAAATATAATATACATAAAAAATACAATAGGGTAACTTCTGTGTTTAACTAAGCATTTTTACTTGATTAGACTTTTTAACTTTACTATTTTTTTGCAATGTATTGATATGTTTAATCTGAAATCTTACCATTACTGATGTTAATAACACCTTTCACAAATAAAAACTGTGTTTTAGGTTAACTGGTTGAGATCAACGGCAGCTTTTCTTAAACCTTCTCAAATGAAAAGTAGTCACTGAGCCTCCTCAATATTAGTGTTACTGAAGAACTTAGTTTTAAGGCTAAATATGGAACGCCTTTTATGCAGCTTTGGTCTAATCAGTTCTAGAGCGAACGTTTTGAGGTTTGAGGATTTCTAAGTTAACACTTAATAGTGTCAACAAAAATTTCACAAAATTAATGTGAGCGAGAGATCTAATGACCACTCCTGAGCTAACACTTATTGGGAGAATTCTCGTTATAACCATCCTCATCCTATGGGTAGCCACAGGTCTCTAGATTTTGTATTCTGTTAATTGACTTTAGTATGCAGTTCAAGGAACTTTTTATATCCCTTTTCCTCACCCAAAACTGTCCTGTGAAAAACATGTTTCATAATTAAGACAAATTCTAACATGGAGGTATTACTCTATGGTCTCTTATCATGAGGACGGACTTTAGCAACATATGAATCTTATCCTCGGATTTATCCCCAGAATTCCTGGAGACTGTTGCATTCTGTATTGCTAAGATGAATCAAGATGGTTATACAGTTCTTACCTTTGTCAACAATACTTCTTTGGAACCTTCCATAACATTGTCTTATCCACCTAAACTCAACACTGCACCACACCAAAAATAGTTTCCTATTTAAACTTTTACTTGCAACCTAATTATACTTCATATTAATCTCCTAATTTTTAACTGCATGCATACATAATTTGTTAAAGGCATAATGAACCATTTACTATCACAGAAAATAACAACGGCCAAATAGGTCAAAGCCTGCTCCAATATTGCTACCTTTTGTTGTGGGATACACCATACTATTAACACAACTCAGATTTGCCAAATAACCAACATATAAATATTTTCTGTTTTATATTTTTTCATTTAGAATTTTGGGGAAGATAATGTAACCTAAATTAAATTTCAATAAAATGTATGTAATTTAAATGTTTTTCCGGTGGGCTATTTTAAATTTCCATTTGTAATATTCTAAGGGACTATGTCCCAGAATAAAGATATTATTAGTTTAATTCAAAAAGCTGTGCGTAATCACCTCATTTTCAATCTAACTTCTAAATAGCTTTGATTTATGTAAGTAATTTTCCATTCATTAATTAAACTCATCTCACTGGATTAAGGGCTGAGAGTTTATGAGGTTGCCTAACCACTGCAAATCTTAAGGTCTTAAAGTAGATTAAATAAATAAAGAGTATAATAGAAAGTATGTTGACGACATATTATGATCTCATTAAAACATCGAGAAATTCATAATTAAGCAAGGTATGTTACCTGGGTGGAATAAGCCTGAACTAATATCAGTATCCATCTCTTATTAAAAGAAGTTCCTGAAAACATTAAAATACATTAAGCAAAAATTTTATGTTAGAATAGAAATACAATTTCAACAAGATATACATAAAATATAAAATTGTTTTGGGAAGGGGCTCTCAAAAATAAAAATTAATGTTAACCATTTGGCGTGCTGTTCACTACATAACAATAACATTCCCAAATTTATCAAAGGCATTATTCCTTAACATTGAAGCATACTTCCATTGTATCACCCTAATCTCTTCTCGAAAGAAAGGGTTCATAATAGAAAAAAATGTATATTCAGGAACCATGTCTCCCTATGAATTATAATAAGATACAAATATATAAATTTAACTCTATCTAACAAAAAATAGGTGTGCGGAACTTAGTATAAATGCATAGGAGTCAGGAATAATCCATATTGGTGGAATTTAGTAAAATGACATAGCTTCTTAACGAATGAAATTAAACTAGAAAGCTATAAAACGAGTTTTACTCACCTATAAGCCTATATTAAATAAAATAATTGAAATCAACAGATAGACCAAGATAAATCACATAATGACATTAGGAAGTAGCCTAATCATTTGATAAGAAGATAACCAAGAAATGTCAAGATAACAGGTACTACCAAATAGTAATCAAAGGCTCCATTTAAAGCGCGCTACACAACGATTCGTTCAAAGTGAACGATCGAGAGATGTCATTGACAATGAAGTATCATGGGTAGTTGAGGGTTCGTCAGTGAAGTCGCTTAATGAATGCATTGTCGGCTCGACAGATTTTTGGGATGTTATATTGTATTCTTCTCACGTTTTAGTGTTTTCTTAGAGCTGTTTGTCTAATTATTTAAGCCCAGAACCTCTCTACTAAACATCCTCATATGAATCTAACCAATGCATCAGAGTGCTCATAACTATGGTACTGGATTATTTAAACTGAACGAAAAAAAAAAACAGCTGTTATTATCGGGTTTATGAAACTATCTGTTGATTTCTCTTAAAAGAAATAAGAGACTTATTTAATAGAAAACTTTAAAACAATAATTCATTCACGGATATGCAGTCGCTTTCCCCTCAAAATTTAAAAGATTTTTTCAGTACATTTTTCGTCATACTTCAGTTACGAGGTTGTGTGTTTTTTAAAGGTAAACGACGAAAAAGGAAACATACATCCATAGGAACGATAATTACCACTTTCCCAAATTGAAAGTGGAATCTCTCTCTCTTTAGGCTAGGCAATTAAATAAAAGTTAAATTAGAAACCAATTTAATTAAAAAAATGTCATTACCGTCAAAGTTAATAATTACATTTTTCTTTCTTTTTGATCTTAAATTGATTTAAAGATCAAAAAGTTAAAATGTGCCAATGGCCAGGCCCACTCAGGATGCAACTACTTTCAGGTTCAAGAATTCATTTCTCACTGGAGTGAAAGACCTCCCTATAAGCACACTGTTTTTAGTATATTTTAATACTTGGACTTATCGATTAAAGATCGTCCTACTTTTCTGTTTCTGCGATCATATAATATTACTTAAATTATTCCTAAGAGACAGTCCAAACTACCTCCTTGCTCTATATAAAGTTATAAATTATATATATTTTGATTTCTCACCTTCAGTAGCACCCACTGGGCCTTATGCGTTGTCATGTTGATTAAGGATATTTATTTTGCAACAAGTAGTCATAAAAAGGCTCCTTTATGACACAGTCATAGACTGATTGGAAACAGCAATTTGTGAATATCACAGATAACAGATAAGGTTCTTTTACCGATAAAGGCAGGCTATTAGCACGAACAAGGAGTTACCTAGGGAAATCGTCTGATGGTGACTTCTTGATCTTAAATGGCTTCCAGGATTTCCAGGAAGTTTCATTACCTTGTATTGGTGAGACCTATTTACATTAGGTAGAAAATAATTTTCTTTTGGTCATTGATTTGTCAATGTGGTTTCTCTTTCACTTCAGAATCTTGTTTCTCTCGTCAAGTAACATGCCCAGTAATTTTCTATACTGGTCTTTCTTGCATCTCTGAATAAACAGTACCTTTATTCAATATGCTGCGTTTTCTTTTTGGCCCGTTGTTACTTGGTATTCTTCAACAATCCATGAGTATTTCTTGACCCTTTTTCATGCCCAGCACTTCTAGTGTAACTTAGAGCAGGGCCCGTTTATTTGTATTTTGAAACAATTTTTCATATATCTTTTGTTCGTGAAGCATTGTAGTTCCTATTTTTCGCTGCTTTATCACTATTGAAATTGTATCAGAGCTACTGAGAATTAGTCATTAGAATCGATATCAGCTCCTAGATTTACGCCCATTCCTCCTGCTTAATATTATATTTCGATATGCATTAATATTTCTGGGACAATTTGAATTATTGGGTTGGCAAGAAAGTGATTTCAGTTTGCACCAGTAAATAGCGTTATGTTTGTTTCGTTATTCTTTTGTAATTGTTAGAATTTTTTCCTTTTGAGATTTGGTAGTCGATACCTTTAGGTTGCTATAGAAAGAAATTCCGTGTAATTTTTTTTACAACTGTCAGTTTACGGCCAGTTTTAATATGGAGTGCAAAAATAACCATTTTAGAAACATTTTAATTTTTTATTTTCATTAAGGAAAGACAGCGGCTGAGGCTCACAAAGAAATATGTGAAGTTTACGGTGTTGATTGTTTAACAGAACGCATGTGTCAGAATCTGTTTACAAAATTTCGTTCTGGAGATTTTTCACTGAAAGATGACCAACGTTCTGGTTGACCTTCTGAAGTTGTTGATGACAAAATGAAAGCCATAATTGAATCGAATCGTCATATAACTGAGCGAGAGAATGCAAAACATTTAAATGTAGCACACACAACAATTGAAAATCATATGACTTCTTGGACTTGTTAGGAAGCTCAATATTTGGGTTCCGCCACATGTACTAATCTATTGGAGCTTGGTTGGGAAGTGATGTCACATCCCCCATACATCATGATGTCACATCCCCGACCTTGCGCCATTGGATTATTATTTATTTCGAAGTTTACAAAACTTCTAAAATGGTAAAAATTTTAGTAATAATGATGACCTCAAATCGCACTTGGTTGAGTTTTTTGCTGATAAGGATCAGAAGTTCTATGAGCGCGGCGGGATCATGAAGTTACCAGAAAGATGGAAAAGGTCATCGAACAGAATGGAAGATATTCGGATTAAAGCTAATTTTTTGTATAGAAAAAATTGATTTTTATTTCACACTAAAAAACTGAAATTACTTTCTTGCCAACCTCAATAGATCAACCAATATGGCTAAATGGATTCTCTTATTGGAAAGATAGTACTGCCTGTTATGAAACCGAGACCAGTGAGTATTAGTATCCTTGGAAACAGTGAACCTAATTATTCTTTGCTCAACTTTACTTTTGTCACGGCTTTCATTGTGTACCCGATGGGTAGCCTCCTATAGATATAACGGTTCCTACCTTACCCAGGGTAGTGCATACCCAGACTTGAGCTTGCAAGCACGAGGAGCCGATCAATCATACAGTAGATGGTAATGGGGTCTCGTCACAAACTGGCTAATGATGCTCACCTCATCAGAAATAGATCCAAAAAGTATGAATTATGAAATATCCTAGGGCACGAATTACGTTTATCTCCGCTAGTAGTTTGATGCGCGATTACTTATATATTAATATTATGTGGTATCCGCAGATAATATCCTCTATTAATCGTTTCCGGCTTTTATCGTTAAATATTATGTCATGATAAAAAAAAAACATACTTGTACATTCTGTTTTGAATTTGTTATTTTAAAAGAAAATATCCGCCACCTTAAAATGGTTGTTATTGTGGTGTCATTTTTTTCAAAGCTTCTTTAATTTGATCCTACATATGTAAATGTACATATTTATAATAAATTTTATAGATGTCCTATTGGAAACTGAAAATGAAAGATTTTAAACAAGAAATGAATTGCAGAATGGAAGAAAATTTACCATTGGGCTTAGATTTACACCACCACACTAGTGGTTCATACTCCACGACGTAAATCAGGGGACAGGTTGGAGGAATCGTAGTGTATTCTTTGGCCAAGATTGCTATTAGTACCATCGGATTAATGCAGTATAATAGAGTTTTTGCTTAAGAGCTTGTATAGTAGACTAATATCACATCGCAACGTAGTATGCGATGTGGTCTGTTTTTTGATCCATGTTTATGAAAACTAAAGACACTTACAGTTAAACATATATCGTTCACTTGGAAGAAGAGTGCCACAATACGAAAAAGTGGAATTTTACAAGAGAACCGTTTTTTTTTTCAAGGAAATATACGTGAATGGAAGATTTCCAAGCAAATAAAAGGAAAAATATTCGTATTCTTACTCTCGTAATCTTCCTCCAAATGAACGATATACATATAATTTATCTTAAGTATCTTTGCTTTGTACAGATCTATATTTATCTTTTCTGTTATTCTACCTTTATATTACTTTATTTTATCTTTAAGATTTTCGGCATTCCTTATTTTAGATCAAATTTGTATATATTAGTATAAATTAAAATTTATTTTCTTTGATTTTTACCTTCTGTATATATTTCAATCTCCTTGTGTTTTTTTTTCTTATTTCTGTGAATATAATATTTTTCTATGCTTGTCAATGTAGTAAATATTTCTTCTGTAAATAGCTTTGAATAAAAATATTCTGCTTGCTGCTTTAGAACTCAGCCCAGTTATTCTGCCTTGAACTGGCCAGGAATAGTAAAATCTTTTTTTTTTATGGACATGTAAAGTATTAGTTAGTATTTTTTATATATCCCCCTCATTGGAAGACGGCTTAAAGCCTGGTGCTCAACATAATTTCTATTTTATTGAAACTTATTATTTTTTAAATTAAATATTGGTTATAATAGATATTATTGACAACCACTAATAGACGTCGCGGCTTGTGCTAAAACCATAATTAAATATACTTTCCACTCTGACTCCGAATCGAAAAGGTGGTCTTTTGTTTATACGAAAAATACTATGTTCTTCGGAATTAATGTACGGTTGATTCGTCCATCCAAGCGCCCCGTGTTGGTAGTTCCACAACCATTCGACAGTTAAATAATCTTGTTCGAGGATAGTATTTTAAAAAAAATTAGTATGAATAACAATCAAAACACTGGTATATATACAAATATGAATGAATTACAGCACTAGGACCTTCCTTGGCTAAGGATAAAGCACAAGTGTGGGATCTTTGCCGGAGGCAGGTAGCAAAGGGTTAGGAAGGGTTGTAAAAGAACAAAGGAAGGGTAGATCATATGTTTCAACTGACGTACACATTTCAGCTAAAAATGAATATTAAATAACTCTTCCCTTTTTTAGGTCCTGAACTCCTGAGCAGGATAATAGGATTTATGGATGTTGGTGGAGGAGCTTGGTAAACAACTCTGGGGATATCTATTGGGGTAGTTTTTGAACTACAGCCTTTACAATATTTGTGACATATAAAAAATAAGATTGTCACAATGATTACAATAATAATGGATAATATAGAATACATATAATTATATTCATTCGTTATTAAAGATATTAATTCTACTTAATTTAAATTTAATTGAGGTATAGTTGTTATATTATCAATTTGGATTTTAAAGGAGTTATCATATAATTGGGGATACTTATGAGCAACAATATGATTACGAATGGGAGGTGGAATACAGGTGTCTTTAAGATTACAAAACTTTGTTTTTATATAATACAATAAGGCTAGTATTCCTATAGTACCTATAATGCTATAAATTATATAATGTATTGATCTATTGTTAATGTTAGTAGTTGGATTTAACATAATTTGAGTTATATTAGGATCCATTAATTTGGGATTATTATACATTGTTATTTTATAAGGTTGTTGGTACATTGTTTTGTATTCAGAGTCTACAATATGCATGGGTATCTTAGGAAGTTCTGAAAAACATTAGTTATTAGACATATTTACAAGGGGTATAAGAGGTAAGTAAGTAGTATTATGTTTGTTGCAATTGTCTAACTTACGATTGTTAATAATAATATATGAATTTATATCGTAAATATAATTAATATTGGATAGTTTATGTTGAGTATAATTACATTGAACTGTAGAATCTAATAATATAATATTTTGTTTATACATTCATTAAGCAGTAAAGTAGGGTTAGTAAAATAATAGTTATTCATAAGATAGTTACAATATATGTTATAAAGATTATCATTTTTTTTTCTTAGTACTAGTGTTTTTTTTGTATATCAATAGAATAATAAAGATTAGTTTTATTTACAGGAATTGGTATGAGCAAAGAGGTTCTTACATTTGGTTCTGCTAGTGGCAGGTATATAAATACATGGAGTATTTCCTCACGTGTAATACAATGTATTTTGCTCATAAGCCATAATATTTCTGATTTTCTTGGAGCTAATGTTACATTTTTTGTGTATGTCTTAGCATTGAGTCATTTAGTTTGTTATATAAGTTGGTTAAAGTTATATAAATATCTTGAAAAGCTACTTCTTTGCCAATGCTTATCATATTGCCTCTACCCTTATTAAAATTTTCATTTATTAATTTAATATCCATCTTAAAAGTCTCTATAATTTGTTTATTCATGTTTACTATCTGTTCAATATTCGGTATTAAAGTTGTTACGTTTTACTTCACTTATGACATTGTCATAATGTTGTTTGTCCGTAGCGTCCATAGTACCAGTTAGTCAGCTAATAGCCGTTCCTAGTCCATTTATCAATCCACGTCTTTGTCTTCTATTATGATTTCTCAGTAGGCCAATTTTATTCTTGGTGCCATGTATCATATCTACTATCAGATGGTAGGTTTGTTAAGTTATTATAGACTAGAGTATGTTTTTTGTAAATTGGTTAGTTCTGACTATAATAGGCTTATGTTATAAAAGTGGTATGTTTTGAAGTATTTTTCAATTACTTTTACATTGTTTAATGTGTAGTGTACCACTCCGTTAATGTTAGTCAGGTCAGTTACTTTCAGAGAAGTTGTTGCAGTCCATAGAATTGTCCGAATCAGTGCAAGTGTCTTTATTGTTATGTGAAACATATTGGCGATGTGTCAGATATTTCTTGCGAGGTTGTTTAATATTGTTAGCATGCGATTTCTTTATTTCATTTTTATCTCTATATTTTACTACTGGTTTATAAGAATTATCATGCTTTCCATGGGTAGTAGTTTTTATCATTAATTGTTCATTATAAATTGTCGGAATGTCTTTCCGATTTTGGTTTAGTTTTTCTATTCTATCGATCAGCCTTTTATTATTTTTGTCTTTACTAAGTCATTTATTAGGTTTTTATCATCATGATATTTTTGAACATATTGTTCTTTTATTGATTTATTTTGTTGGTTATTTTGTCTAGTTATTCCAAACGGTTTTGAAAAGTTAATAGTCTTTTTTCCCTTTTTTATGATTATTTGGTGTTTTTCTATACTAACTATTTTGTCGTCATTTACTACACAAATTTGCTTATTAAAAGAGCGTTGGGAATGTGCAGTCGCTTCATTAGAACATAAGTCGTCTTGTATTATCTGTTCATCTATTCGTTGGGGAATAAGTTGCTGTAAATCTATAGTTATTGTGTCATATTCTGGACTATCTTTTACTGGGAGTGATTCTATTTCTTCAATGTCCATGCCATCATCACTTAGTCACTCAGTTAGTTTCTTCTTCCTTATTTTGAGTGTATTTGTTTTTTTCTTTTTCTGTTGTTGTTTTATTTTACGAGTATTTTTGTTCTCTTTTTTCTTTTAATTTAATACCGTTTATTATTATTTCATCATTACCACATTTTATTTCGGCTACTACGTTAGTTTTTCCTGTTTTATCCTTAAGTTTAGGTAAGGAATCAGTATGATTTAGCGCATATTCTGGTCGGGGGGTTGGTTCTTTGTCATTGCGCCCGATGTCTAAAAAATGATCAAATTTTTGGGATATCTCATTAATTTGTTCTTTTAATTGTTTGGTTTCTTTGTCCTTATCGTTTTCTGTATAGTGAACGCGATTGCTGCGATAGCTGTTCTCATAGAGACAGTTTGGTTCTCTATTTGTTGTTCGTTTTGAATAATTTCTTGCTGTGGTTTGTTATAGTACTGTCTTTGTTCACGTGGTTTCCATGATTGGTTGTGTCTCTCGTTATTGTCTCGGTTATAGTTTGGTGTATATCGTTGGTAATTTGTTGTGGTTTTTGTTGATAATTTTGTTTTATTTGGTCTTGTCTTTGTTCCCATGTTCTTTTAAAATTGGGATCATAATTATTTTATAGGTAGTTGGGATTTCTTTGTTGTTGGTTATGATATTGTTGTCTTGGTTCATATCTTTCCCAATGATAACTTGGTTGGTATTTGTTTTTTTTTCTCATATTGTTCTCTTCTTTCGTAATGTTTATGAGGGTCAAAGTTTCTCCCTTTATAATTTGATTGTTTGGGTGCGCGTTTTTGAGGTTTATCGTAAATTGTTTCTATAATTTCATCGGTATCTCTTTTTAGAAATTGTTCGATATCTTCAAGCGTTTCGTATTTTACATGAATAAGTTGCGCGTTTAATTCTGGGTATAAATGTCGCTTACAATGGGTAGCTATTTGTAAATCGTATTCAACCATTTTTGCATTTTTTTGTTCCGAAGTAAATTCGTCATTAGTTCTGATTCTAGCACTTAAATCCTCTCGTAGGATCATTAGTCTGTCAATATACGTTAAAGGATGTTCATTGTAATGGGGTTTGGTTTCATAGATTTCACAAATGCTTTTCTCGATGCTTTTAGTGTCTCTAAATTTCTTTTTAATGTCATTAAGTAATTGGCCTATGTAAGTATAAAATTTTTTTACATGATCTCGCTTTTCCTACAAGTTTATTACGGACGTGTGCTAATAATCTTTGATGGTTTCCTATTCTATTTGAATTATTAGCATTGCATGAATATTCGAATACTAAGTTTATACTGTCAATAAAATCTACTAAAGTGTCGGATGACCCATCGAAAGTTGGGATCAAATGAAAATCTGAATCTTTAATTACGTAATTAGTTCCTTCCATTTCTTCTGTTTCTGTAAGGTTTCTTAAAAGGTTAAGTCTGTCAGTTACTGATGTCAGAAATGTGTATAATAATTGTATTTACAAAGTGAATGATGTCTTCAGTGAAGTCCAGTTTTCTTTCTTCCTTCAACTTCCTCAGATATATAACAAATTTCTTTAGGGTATTTATTACCTGGTGAAAATCTATTGAAATAGATCAGTACCCAATATCGGTGAAGTCCTGTCCTGTGGGGTTTCTTTCCAGAGGTATTTGCATCGGTCTTCTCACGCTATTGGAGTGGTCTCACTGTCCGTTGCCAAATGAGGGATCGCTAAATGGTGGACTCCCGTGAATTTACTGAGTATACTGCCAGGTGCCTGTTCGGTGCGCCAGTTAAATAATCTTGTTCGAGGATAGTATTTTAAAAAACTTTAGTATGAATATAACAATCAAAACACTGGCATATATACAAATATGAATGAATTACAGCACTAGGACCTTCCTTGGCTAAGGCTAAAGCATAAGTGTGGGATCTTTGCCGGAGGCAGGTAGCAAAGGGTTAGGAAGGGTTGTAAAAGAACAAAGGAAGGGTAGACCATATGTCTCAACTGAAGTACACATTTCAGCTAAAAATGAATATTATATAACTGACGTAACCTAGCACCCCCTACCCTCAAATGTGGTAAAATAAGCTGTGGTAGATCCAGTTTTAGTTAATACTTGCAGCGAAACGAAGTGTATTCAACCAATTGTGGCAGGACAAATTAGTAAGCAAGAATATTCTAAACTATTCATGTTCGTTATATTTATAAAATATATAAGCAAGAGGGATGATCCAAAGGTGGCCCTAGACATTTCCTACTTTATATGTCGACCCATACAATCAATAAATTAGTTCTTTTCGTGATAACATAATCTGTTGATATCCTTGATCCCTAAGACAACAAATTAAACAATTCATGAAACTTGTTCTTTGATTGATATTTTACAGTCAATATTCCTTTCAGAGAGGGTGGGTTATAATTCAGGCACAGTGCTAATTCTGACTGACCTAAAGTAAGTTGGAACCAACAGTGTAGATATACATAGAGTTTAAGATGCAACATAAAATTGTAAGGCTAATTATATAGTCAAATTCAATTTATTTTTTAGGTTTTGGTTAATTTTAAGGGTATAAGAATTTGTCAAGTGATAAGGGTTGCACAGACCAGGATCCTTGAACTATTAGAAAGCCACTTTTATCGTGGTGTATGTTGACCAGTAAATAGCGAATTGACCATTCAAAAGCAGGGTTCCTTAGTTCGTTCTCAAAGTAATACGTGGTTTACTCTGAGTACAGGTTAGTGTTTTATTTTGGTGATGGAGGTTATCGCTTTTCAGACGTCATAAGGTTATAATCCTCCTTCAATACTTCCTTCCTTAACAGCCCTTCTATCCAGCTGTTACAACAGTTACGAGACTTATCTAGAGCATCCGGCACTGAGGTATGTGAATTAATTATGCAAATTATAACTTTTTTTATTGTAGTATCGTTCAAAATTAACTCCTCAAGTGGCACTTACGCGTAGTAACTACCACTGAGGTCACTGAGGTTTTGAACTTTACACCTGGTTAAAAAGAAGTTTGCATTTATGCATATTCAGAAAGATAGTTTTTCTAAAGGATATTTTCTATATATCAGATTTTTCAAAAAGGAAGCAGATACCGATATAAAGAGAGGAAGTGACAGCAACTCTAGCCAACCTCCTGGATGGACAGCGAGGTAGTAAGTAGCCTGAGTGATAATCGATACATGGTGGTGCTAGTGAGGGCCGCTATCGCAAGAGCGCTCTACTCTGCACCAGCTAGCCAGTAGGTTAAGGCCTGTGCTCGGTCAGGGTCTCGTCCTCAAATTTTCTGCGTACTTCACAAATATTCTCTGTATACATCGCTGCGTTGGCGTATCCTTGAGCGTATTCACTCTATGTCACTGGCAGGTATGTACGTGGACTTCGGGGTTTTCGTATTGACCGCTCTCTCTGTCGTCAGTCACTTTTGATTAGCATAATACCACCTTGTCAGATGAGCTATGCACTTAATTTTAGTAGATAGCTAATGTTATCAAGTAACGTCTTTATTGCAAACGTTATTTGTGGTATTATCCAGTTTAAAGTCAGTGAAGAAATCTCACGGAGAGTAGAATTTATCACTGTATTGTTGTGATGATCTATCAATGATAACAAAACACCGCATGTAACTTGAAAACATTCATGCATGTCAACATATACATATTGATAAAAAACAGGTTCTTTTCTTAATCTTTAACACATGAGAGCTATGGTGTAGTGGTTAACGAACTTTCTTCACAATATAAAGATTTTGGGTTCAAATACCTTAATGGAAAGTGAATTTATTTAATTTGCATGAATGTAGGAGCAACGATCGCGATGGTATAGCCCAGGCGGGCTATAGGCATTGTTGATGAATAGGCATTGGGATTACATAAGGGCGTAAATATAAAAAAAACATAAAATGAGATAAAATTAAATAATGCTATGATAAAAATAAATATTAGGATTTTGTCAAAAAATACTAAAAAAATGAATGGAAAATGGGATGTAAGCAATGGAAGAGTCTCAATATGAATATTTTTGAGCATAACAGTCAATTGCCATGTGAAAATAGGCCAACGTACTCTTTGATAAAATATTACCTAAAAAATAGAGTATTTAATTTTCGGTGAATACCACTGAGGTAAGTTGGATCAAAACAATAGAAATCTTGCTATAATAGTTCTCGAAGTCTGCTGTGGTGTAGAGAGGGGAGGGAGAGACTTACATAACAAGCGCTGGTACATCCAATTAAAATGAATGCCTTCCTGAGTAAAATGTTTTATGCATTGCCATTTCCAACAACCTAAGTAATATATTCGAGAGATGTACGGTGGCTAAGGAAATCATTGGAATTTATTTTGAAATCATTTTTGATAGTAGTTTTATTGGGAATAATAATCATAAGCACTTTTTTTGCTTGCTAAAATAAAACAGTTGATAAAAGTATGTTTTAATTCAATTAAATTTTACTAATTATGTGATGGAAATTGGCTTACGATGAATTTAAAAAAATGTTTGATTTTCATAAATTCATCATGTACGTTTCAATTTCTCTAAATTTTGATAGAAACATTTTAACGAAGCCACATTAAATCTTATTATTTATTTATAAGGAGCGCTTATAACATCGTATATGTGGTATCATAAGGAGCTGTTCTACAACCTAAATCAACAGATGTTACCATTTTAGGTGGATTGCTGTGAAGTATCTGAAGGCTGATTGATGACAATGTATGTAATTATTATTGCACTTATTTTAATGTGAAGAGTGCTAGTTTTATTGGATTAAAAGGGTTAATTTTTTTTATTAGAGAATTTAGTTATTTACCGCCGTGAAATAAAATTGCTGTACTGTTTAGAGGGTTTGAACTCAGATCCTCCACCAACCTTGCCACGAATCAGTCGAATTACTAAAAAATGAATCGTTTGGGAGACAACTCATTTATAAAGGTGTAAAAAGTGAGTTTCTCAAGATCCAGAATAAACTAAAAATTTCAATCTGTTAGTGAGAAAGCTGTGCTCTATTTTGGGCCATTGTAGTCAAAACCAAATAAAAAAACCCAAACGGTCATATGACAAATCCACTCCACTGCCACAGGTCTAATTTAGCATCAAAGCGTTTCCTTACTCATATATAATGTATAGAAACTTTAACTCCTATAATACCTCGTAATCTTGAAGTTTACTTTGAGGAGTATTTATCCATAACCATTAGCATGTATACATGTATGTTTATATGCATATGCTTGCGTTTGAAAAGAATTTCATATATAAAAAATATTTATATTCCTTTGCCTCATTAGGAGATATTCCAGCGTGAGCCCTCAAAGCCTTTTATGCGCACTCATCTGAAAGGAATCCTCATTCGGTATTCATTCAAGCGCCCCTTTATCGGTTCAAAAACAACTCGAAATTTTTTCTACATTTTATCGAGTCTACGTTTCAATATATATATAAAAAAAAACCAAAACCAAAAGGGGACGAATGGGTGTTTTCGGTTCATTATGCACACAAGAAAACCCACACACGAGGGTGAATGTTTGAATCTGTTTATAAAGGATTTATCTGCAAAAAATATGAAAGTAATAGGGGTATTTTTTTTTCTCCTGAAGCCCCATGGATGGCTGTTGCTCTAAGAGAAGCTGCACAGGTAATTTGTTCATTTGGTTTGAGGATTTTTCTGTTAGAATATTAAGACTCCTTCATTCGAGTTTTGATTAATATACATTACAATTCTATAAGAAATCGTCATCATCAGACATGACGATCTTTTCAGTCCAGCCCACTCTCTAAAATAGGATTCTGGGAATATTTTACAAACGAATATTGTGAAGATTTTTTGATATTTCCAGAAATGGATGAAAAACAATTTAAATATTTTTCTGAACGTTTAGATGTCCTCAATTTCGGGAGGGGATACAAATTCTCTCCCTAATGCACTCACTCTAAATAAAAAATCAACTATTCTATCATTGATAAACGCCATGTAAAACTTTATGAAGCGTAATTGGAGCTTCTTCCAAAGTCTAAAAGTAGAAAGAGAGACGATTCACTTTCATATATGGACGGGGTCTCAAGGAAGTCAGGTAAAGTAAGTTTTTATGATTGAGTATGAACAAACGTCATTGTATGATCTGTACAATATAAGTTAATGCGAGGTGAAACGAAGGGAATGAGTAGAAACTATGATAGGTATGTAGGTTATTGTATCATTTGAACTGAATGATTTTTGTTGTTTTTAAATTTCATGAAGTAGTGTTAAAAGGGGCCGTAGATTGGAAACTTTGAGGTTTAGTATTCTAAAATTTTATTGTTCGGATTATATATAATTGGTCGGTTTCCATATTTAATCTTTTAACTTGTCATTGGTATGTAGTGAAGACCTTTTCATTCTGATTATGCATCGGTTTTAGTTTCTTCTAAGTTTACAGTAGGCTGAAAAGTTAGAGTGTTTTAGAAGTAGTGAACAAAAAGTAATTTTGGTCTGCAGTAGATTTGTAGATTAATGTTTTAAGGAGATGCGGAGTAGTGATTCCTTATCCAGTAACACTCATCCTTATAAACCTCTCCGTCACCTACCACGAGGGGGGGGGCTCGTGATCTATTATAAATAGAAAAGTATGTGATTAGGTCTTGACCATCGCCTCTTCTCACGTTCTGAGCGCATGTGGCTCTCATACCTTCTCTCTATTGGGATAGATGGCTGGGGGAGATCCGCTTCATCCGGCCCTTCAACCAGCTTGCTGGGGGAATCACCTCGGGAATGAGAGGGGTTCTCCTGATCCGAATGTGTGTGTACATATTGTATAAATGTGAATTGTACATGAATTTGAATGAATTCTCTCCCACCAATTAATGAAGCTGTACAAGCAAATTGTTATTTTTTCTATAGGGTCTGGAACCCTGCTGAGGTGAAGTCACTTGGCCAGTGAATTATAAAGGAGACGTTTTCTTCCTTCGGTCCGTCCTCCTGGGTCCAGGGTGACAGGATACTCCTACTCAGACCGCATTAATTTTCCACCCTGAAGATGTTCAAATGGAGGCAATTCCTGTTACTTCTTTTGAATATGAGCCAATTATTTTTATTACGCTCTTCACGTTAACGTACTATCACATTTATTTCTCGTGTGTATTAATTATTGATGTTGATACACTAAAACAGTAAATATTGAGTCGTTACTTTGCACAGTTTATTTCAAGAATGAATATACTTATGGAGTATTTGAAGTCTAATATTGTAGCAGCTAATCCTCCAGTGATCACGTACGAATTTCAGATAACATCATCGTCGACAACTAACGCGGGTGTCTTGAAGATTAGTATCCCCAGAATCTAAGCGGTTGGACCTAAACGCTGGCTGCTCATTATGAATGCAATGCCCCTTCCTTTACATTTTCCCGAAAAAATTTCATATAAACATATATTCATTTATATAAAACAAAAATAATCAGATTTTACGAAAGATAGCAGGCTCATTAACTTAAAAGTCTGTTCACATAATAGGCTCATATTTTTATTTATTTTTTCATTTATACACTGAATGGGAGGAGAGAAAATTGCTAACTCCATTATTGTCCTGCATAATGAAAACAAATGGTTTAATAATTGTTCTAGAACGAACAAGTTAAGTACTAATTAATTTCCTTTCATTCAAACATTTTCATTTGGTGAATGAGACTAAAGTCTCAATTCCTTTTTTCCATTAGCTTTCAGAATCATATTTTGAATTAAAGAAAGTCGCAAAATTGGTCGCTTAGTTGATTGTTGATGATAAATGGAAAAAAAATGTCTTTAACTTTAATAATTTTGTTCAGGTTTAATTTTTTAAAGGCAACGTCATAGGGAATTGATTCAGTCCGAAAAAAAGAACAGGTATATTCATTTAAGATCACTTACTGTACGTACACATTGTTTCAACAAATCTGCTTCCATTAAATGCCCTTCATAAAATTTAATTATTGTCAATTGTAATTATTGTTGTTTATAAGATACTGAAAGTTGTTAATTTTTTCAGAGACGATCGCTATTCCTAAACATGATTTATTCGACTGTGCAAGTATCAACCAAAGAGAGAATAACTTGGCAGTATCGTACTATGTTGTAAAATACATTGGAAAAACTTGCTAAAGATTAAGGATTTCGTGTCTAACTTAAACTTTAAATTCGCTGTAAATAAAAGTCATGTGAAACTATGTTGGCAGACACAAATTTTCAAGGTGAGGATGTATTCCTTATTCGCGGTGTTGATTGAGAAAATCTCGTTGGGAAAAAAGTTTTGACCTGGATTCTTTTAACGTAAGTCTACCACAAGTTCAATGTTTTCTAAAATACAAGATCAAACAATTTTCTTTATATTTCATTATTCTCTTAAGTCGATTTATTTAATAAATTTTAAAAAATACTGATCCCATTGGTCCAGTTTCTACACTTGCCACTGATAATTAGGGATTATACTGTATCACTTGTTCGGGTCGAAAACGTCTCCGACTCGAGCATTTAATCTTCTGAATTCCGGAGTAAATTTATGTTTACGATGATCCGTTACGGGACTGACAACTGACTCTTAAGAAAGATTTCCAAAATTTTCAACATGAAGGAAACTGAAATGTTATTTTCTGTTTTGCAAGGGTGTAAAAGAAATTTGACTTCAGAATCGTGTTTAAACCCTCTCAAAAATGCAAAATATTATATTTTAAAGTCAATGTTGCGGATGGATTGAAAACGTTTTTGGACCTCTATATTGTTAATTTTAACTTCTGTTTGACTCACACCGCTGTGTGTGGTTTGGTAAGTATGATGCTCTGCCTGAACAACGGACTCAATTAATTCTTTGGTTAAATACGCTGTGTGCCCCTTAGTCTAAAGTTAGTAATCAACATTATTGTATTTATTTATTTTATAAGATCTTTATTAGTATTATTAATAGAGTAGTAAGAATTCATTCATAATTATGTACGATTTATATTTATACAATACTCGTATATACATAAACATTCTGCCAAGGAGAAATATCAGTTTTACTGAATCATTTTAATGACCATTATTATAGCACATGCAAATTGACAGACGGCCATAGTGAAGTAGAGCCTCTCCCTTCGATATCCGCCAGTTAATCAAAAACGGTCATAAGCAGGTGAATTATGTTAGTCTTCAAAGTTCTTATATTGTGCTTGGTCGGAAGTAATTATTACCCACCCTATCTGGGAGCGACTAAGACCAGAACAGACATACACAGGGAAGGAAACATAAAACAACAAACTGCTAACTCCCTCTTCTTATCTTACAAACACCGAGAGTTGTCAAAAAACTAGGACTTCAAGTGGGTGGAAGAGGGTTTCTAATGGAAGTTTTTTTGACCGCCCACCGTAATTCCCTCACATCAGACCATCCGTTCAAGGTGCCACGACATTGTCTATTAAAACAATTTGTTGGTCTTTACCTGCAAAACCGTAAGCAACTCGTCCACGTCGGTCCGTGTTTAGTCGAAATTCGATTGTTATATGTGCGTATGAGTGGTTAAGTAAGTGATAGACTACGTAGAAAAAGTCGCTAAAAAAGGCTACTTTCATACTTTGAGGTTTGTGGTGCGGGTAATGAGCTGTCTAATTGCGGAGTAAAACAAGTAAGTAGCTCCTTATTTGTAGCGTGGGACTGATGATGAAGAGGACCCAGTATAAATAGACTCAGAATTTTGAAAATCAATGTGATGAAGAGTCGGGTGGAAGTCATCCTCCAGCGAAGAAAGGCGTGGAAGACCAGCAAGACGCCTGCTCTACCGGAAGTCAAGTGAGATGTCTACCGGGAAATACGTGAGTTACAGTGGTGCAGTACAAGAAGAAGATTGAGGAGAGTATAGTGAGGTGATACAGTGTAAACGAAAACTTTAAAACATCATTATGTGGTGTGCCAAAAAGGAATGACTGGGAGCTGATCGGTTGTGAAAATTCTAATAAAGTTGCGATTTGTCCTTAAAAAAAATCAGGTGACACGAAAAATATCTAAGTCCTCTCTCTAATCCTCCTATAAAAAAAATGTTCAATGTTGGAAATTCAAGTTTCGTTCCTTTTGATAGGATTTGTACCATTCCTGTTATATTGCAGATGAAAAAAAAAACTGCTTACTGATCTAAAGTTACAATTATTGTTGGTTGCTATTTACTTGATATTACTCTTGACGATTGCTTACATTCCCTAAATTTAACTATTTATTTTACATAATGAGTGCAAATTTTTGAGTAGGTTTCAATGAAAATTCCTTTATTAGGATTCCGATAAATAAAAAGCTGTTTGTTTACTGGGACAACGCCATTACGTTCTTCAGGAAAGAGCAGAAACAGGCTAGGATAGGAGTTATTAGTTCATACACTTCGGCCACAAACAGATAATAACTGCTTTAAAATGCGCAGTTTGGCTTCAACATGTTTCTTGCCAATGCCATTAAACATAAATTAATTAATTAACAACCCATGACAGTGTTTTGTATACAAGATATGAATTAACTATTACATCACAATTACAACTGCATAACCTAATTGCAGTTATTTGGAATAGAATCTTGTTATAAAGAGTTGAAATTATTTTTAATGCCGTTGGGCCATCAAATTGATCAGTTATGTAAAAATTTCATAATTACAGGTTGAACATGGAACACAAATGTAATTGTTATTTTGCATTATAATATAATACACTTATTATCTAATTACACCTATTAGTGTAGAGGCAACAAAAAAAAAATAAGTAATAATCAGTGCATAAAAAATCAGATTGGTCCGTAAATTAGAACTTTAAGAAATAAAATATTTTATTTAGCATACTCAGATTCAACTAGTTCTTAGCATCACCTTTCAACAATATATTTTTGCAAATATATTTCTATTTCTTCCTCTTATTTCAATTTGGTATTCCAAAGTAGCTAGTGTATACTGTTCACGCTAAGAAAGAAAGAATAAAAAACATTTACATTTGTTAACATCTGAGCATACTATGCTTATCATTCTTTACTTATTAATTAAATGTGTACCCAAAACGAATTAATGTGTTGCTTTTTGCTAAAATAAGGCTAAGTGAAAAGAAAAGTTTTTTTAGGAAAAGAAACAAAAAACTAAGAAGTTTTCTTATAAATTATTCATTAAAATCATGAATGCAACGCACCAGAGCGTCAAAATTGAAATTCAGTTTGATTAATGCATTATTCATAAAAAGATTTCTGTATGGTGTAACAGGATTTGTTTCTCGTATACCATCCTACAAATCTGTAATTAAAATTTTTAATTGTTTAAATCATTAAAACTTAGTTCCAATTGTATTTACTTACTACTCACGAACGCCTGCTTACCAATGCAACGTAACAATGACAGTAAAAACTCATTGACATTGCACAATATTTACTGAGCTACATTCATTACCTATCTATTAACAGACAAAGATCCCCCAGGCAGGCACACGACTGCTTAACAGTCGAAAGACAGCACGAAAGCCGCAGACGCATCAGACATAAGAAGAGAAAACTGGACACGGCCAGAAAGAAAATTTAGAAGGAAGGGAGGGTGTTTCAGGGTAGTGGGCACATTAAGGTTTGTATTTAGGATCTTACTAGTGATATAGATGTGAGAATTTGTAATGTCTCTAATAGAACGGGTGCTGAAGGGATGTGAGTGCGAAAAACCACTGAGCGCATTTTTGCAACGAATATGAGTTTTAATGATCTTAAACATTAAATTTTGTCATAAATAACCGTTCTGTATAAGTTGATAGTTG
Source organism: Acanthosoma haemorrhoidale (assembly GCA_930367205.1). Lineage (NCBI taxonomy): Eukaryota > Metazoa > Arthropoda > Insecta > Hemiptera > Acanthosomatidae > Acanthosoma > Acanthosoma haemorrhoidale. Next base: position 130,864,121 of record OV884011.1, read on the forward strand.
ATAAGGTTTTCTTCAGTTGTTTGGCACATGCGACAATTTGTTGAAAATTTGTAATAATAATATATTGACAATATTAGTTGAATCAAGTTGACGGCCGATGACTGCAACCACCGGTACGTTGCCCATAAACATCATGCAAGATTTTGACCTATCAGTCAGGTATGAAAACAATAGTTTTTCCCCATACTTGTTAATTAAAAGTGATTTAACAACTGTATTTCCTTTTACTTCATCCTCGACTTCAGTTTGTTCAGGCAAAAGTATATCCAATAAAGATACTTCAAATGAGCATTATGATAATTGGTCTTTTGTTTCTTCTATTTATCAGCTTATCAAAACTATTCTGTAGTATTTCTTCAGGAATTTTACTGGAAAGTCGACCTGGTTTCTTAGCAGAGATTCAGGGTAATGGTATGTATTTACGGTAACAATCTAAATTCTCTAGCAAAGAGAAGGTATTTCATAAATACATTTTCGTATAAAGACATATTTTTTCTACTCAACTACCTTCAGCGCCTGCGTTGTAAGGACTTATGGTTGGAGCATTGGATGCGTTTGGCAAAACTCTCCCGAACTGCGAGTAAGTGATTCCACATACATCAGCATTTGGTTTTCTATGGAGAGGTGAGATTTGCTTTTTAGCAGTCTGTATGTACCGAGTCCAGTTCCCAACTCTTAAAAGAGACCAGGGAGACTCTTATGGTCTTTGGGTGAGGGTCTCTCACTAATCACTAAAATTATTTTAACAAATTGAGACTGAAATAATGGTAAAACAAGAATAAAGACATGACAAGAATGGTATGAATCATAAGAGAGAAACTGTTGGATTGAACGTGATTGTAATCAATATTCCACGCACTTGTGGGGATTGTGTGGCGTTGGTCAGTAAGGGGAAGTATGTACGGGCCTTGTACCCATTTTCTGGTTTGGCAAATTTTATATGACAATAAATGCGGGCAATAATAATAGTAATGGATAGACTTTGCGTTATCCTTGATCACGTCCTTCGAGCGCAGAAGTCCTGATCTTCGGGTTTCTATTCCTGACGGTAGTCCGTGTCAGTCCAGCGAATGAGTGATGTGGATAACTTCCGGCCCTGCCGGTGCGTTTGCTTAGTTGTGGGTTTAGATCAAAATCCACGAAATTTCTCAAAGGGTATGACTTGCCGTTGTCCTACGTTAGGGCCATACCTTGATGTGGGGGGGGGTAGCTGATTTGGGCTCACAACTCTCAATTTAATTAAGCACTATTACATCGCAATATAATACATCGAACCGTATAGTTGTCCAAAAGTCTTGGAAGTCTCGTTTGCGCAAAAAATGTATGGACGAATGGTATTCAGATTAACTGATATACCCAATCGACCCCTTGGCTACACCACCGTGTCAATGGCTATTGAGTGACCCCACCGCGGCATGTCATCGGGTTCTGGCTAACACGGTGACTCGATACCAAGGCCGGAGGACACCCTCGATATGGCAGCTCGATAGTGAGAGTGGCTAATCGATTAGGCCGAGGTGAACAACCGTAGAACTGGTACCCGTGACCACAGCTTTTTGTCAACAGGCCCGGGCATCCTGTAGTGTTCTCTCCTCCCTCATCTCAACTCATCATCTGATTTGGTAACACTCCCATGAGCTGAGAACTCACTGCTAATGATAATGATTCACCGAATGCAGAAAACCCCGAGAGTACTTACGAATAAAGAAAACATGCGACTAATCCCGAATCGTGATTGACGGTTATCCGACTTTGTCTAAAAGATCATCGTTGTCACGAATATCTATTCTCATCCTGTCTTTATAATAGTTTATATGTAATGAGTTATAAGTGGTAATCTTCTTAACAATAATAGAGTCGATTCTTATAAAACTTTGTAAAATATACCCTAATCCTCTCCTACCTATCTCAATCAGAGAAGTATCTTAACAATTGACTAGCCAGTGGTATACTCGTATGTGGGGATCATTTGTGGCTCTATTTGTCTCTTTCGTCATTAAAGTCAAAGATATTTTTTAGAGCACCCAAAATTGTAAACTACATCATATTTTCGAATGTGGATATAAACGTAAACATGGGCGTAGGCAGTGAAGGAATTATCCACAGAGAATTTTTATTTCGGGCCGGAGTGTAGGATTCGGTTTCTCAAACTCCTATTAAATGATTGCGAAAAAAATATTTGCAATTTTTGACCGAAAATACTTTTTTGCATTTGTTAAACCAAAATATGTCACTGGAAATTCCCTGTTTATTCAATCCAAAAATTTCTTTCAGTGCAATGCTTCTCACAATTAAGAGTTCCGTTACGACTGCGAAAACAGCCATGTCAATGACAGACTGTATGCCTTTTTGCAATTATAGTGCACTAACGTTCCCAACTCATTATGCGTATTATAATATTATTAATACATCGTGATTTGATACCCTTCTCGGAATGAAAGGAAAATAATATTTCTTAACACATAATATGTATTATTGCGTCCTTAGTAGTGTAGTGACATGTGCTAAAGAAAAAAAAATCCGGATAAATTGTATATACGGATAAATTAAAGTATAGAAAAATAGGTAGCAGATCTGAATTCATCTTGAAAATTTCTGTGAAATCCGTAACATCGGTTTCCTGTTGCTAAAAAAAAATGTTTGTTGTCTAGTCTTTTAATTGTCCTCTTATTAAAAGAGAATACTACTTACTATAATACTTACACACCCATTCAAACTTAGGCCTTTCTGATTTCCATTCTGACCCCTTTATCAACTGGGCTAGTCTAGTGTATTCGCCATGCTAAGAGATTCTGTATTCTCCAACTAGATCTCGTTGAATAGTAGATTGTATTATTTATTTAAAGTTGGCTATATTTTAGGTTCAAATCCAAGCCGTTTACCGTTTCTCTATTGTAACTATAAAAATACTGTATCAAATATGCAAGGAAATATATTCCCATGTAGTTCGAAAGCGAAACAAAGCCATTCTGCTATGTTATTCGGACCGTTATGGACTGGATAGCGGAACCCTCCTCCTTTCACTCACACTTTCAAGTTAGTCTTGAAAAAATATAAAGTTTTCCAAGAAAATGTCTGGCATAACCTCTTCTTCATAGTATAGTCATACCAAAAAACAAAACAAAAAAGTAGTTTGTACAAATAATTATGGTCCCGGAACGCAATACGTATAATCTATTTATGAAAATTTTGAATACTTAAAAGATATTATTAACTGACATTATGGCATCAGACATGCATGCATCTACATAACATAAAAAAATGTTTATGCTACTTAATGATGGAAAAATATTAATTTTTAAATGGTGACCAATAATTGCAAGGTAAGGCAAAAGTACAGTTGATTCTATAAGGTTCTGCACATTGAATAACGGTTATATAAAGAACTCACATCGCGTTACATCTTTGTTCTTCTTCGATGTTTTTGCTACGATTGTTGTCTATATTTGTTCAAACATCACACGGAATCAGGTGCTACTTGTAATAAGTAGGGTTCCGTCTTTTTGACCCCCTTTTCAAATGTTCTATTCGCTGTTTATTTGTTTTTGTAAATTTTTCGAGCTATTCAAGAAATCTGTCAAATAGAGAGTTGTTACACCGAAGCTCCCAGCGCAAGGGTATCTCCAGGACACTATCAGTTTCACTAAAATACTGCTCAGGAACAAATACTGGGGTACTGAACATCTTAAAAGTTGAAAATAGTTTTAGAAATATGAAAAAATGGAAAAGGAGAAGCTTTTCCTCCTCGTATAAGTGGAAAGGAGAATATATATGTAAAAGAAAAAGGATAGATAATATAAAAATAACCTTACAAAATGTTGTATAAAATAAAAAACAAATCGCTAGATTATACAACCCAATTCAAGTATTTTAAAACATTTTTCTTGTAAAAAAAAAATTATTTTTATATTGTCCTTTTGTGGTGCCCTAATGAACTACGCAGTGAAAGCATGCATTTTAATTAATTAGGAATAATCTAGTGATTGCTGTTCAAAAACGTCATTAAATACCAAAAGAAATTGGGAGTTAATATAATCAAACTTAATTCACTATAAAATGTATTTTACATGGCGTATTGAAACTCTAATTGTTAATATAAAACTAATTAATTTATTGTCAATTCATTCAACATTTAAATAATACTGATCAGTATATCTTTAACTAGTATTCGGTACCTTAATTATTGTTGATTGAGAGTTCCTTGATTAGCGGGGTCGTTTGATGTTCCCTTATTCTGTTCATACAAATAACTTTCCTTTGTTGAGTTTCCTGACTGAATGCTTATTATGCTTTTAATATTTCTTCTAAGATCCCACTGACTTCTTATTACCACCTGACTTTAACTTATAACTTTTTTATAGTTTACAAAATGAACTAACCTTTCAACTTGACACGGGAGCCAGCCACGTTCGTTCGGAGATGGACTTGAACTGGTTACTCCTATTCTTCTCGATGTTTTCAGATCTATATCTTGTTATCACCATTATATTGGCCAAAAGAAAGATCACATGTCCACTCATAGATTTGATTGGCCGGGCGTATCCAATGCGTGGCGTGGGTGAAATAGCCAGGGCGTCTACGCTGACCTTCCAGTGTCTTCTGAGAACCTCCAGTCAACTGACCCAGAAACGGTATCCTGCCCATTATCGCCAGGCCTTTTTCATCTCAAATATTCAAACCAGTCCGCTGACAAATTTAAAATTATTATATTTATACTAAACATAATTACTTAAACATTACTTATGTAATTAAACATGATTAGGTAAGATTACTGAAGGTTATTTTAGTTAGTACTTATTTACTTGGATTTTGTAAAACCCAAAATCCAGGACGTCTTAATATGATTTGATTATATGATAATGATATATTACTTTATCGATGGCGAGGTTTAAGGACAGGGCACAGAGGTTACAGTAGTCAGTCTGTTTGGCTTCTCGATATGGGCTGATAGACTGCACGTATATGAAGGTCAGTTTCGTACGGACCCTTGATAAGGACTGATTGATCTCAAGGGATTTATAAACAGTAATGACTTAAGGATCCAAACTGTGTGCTGAGGATACAAGTTATGAAATAAACACGACATCAAAGCATCAGCGAGTGAAATGTATGTATCCCCACACATTTGAAATTGAGAGCTCAACAAACTCTTTTTTGTTTAGTACTAGAAAAAGTCCCAATTTCTCTCCATATAAGATGCAGAACCGGGTGGTAGCATCTTGCAAGGAGCCAATCACAAAACTAGGCCAAGATTCATCCTGAATGTTTAAAATCTGAGGTGCGAGAGGAAACGCATTCGTTTATTTTTCCGTAGGTGTTTCCCCCAACAGTCCGTGAATAAAAAAACAACAACATATTTATGTTTGACCTTTCCAGAAATATACTCTTAGATACAAACTACATTGTAAAATCCTTTTTATGAACCTTGTTAATTACGATAAAAACATACGATGCTTTGGGGTATGTAATCTTGTTACTTTAGAGGAAGACTATTGGGTTAAAACAACATTTATTATATTTTTCTGTAAGCGTGCAACAGCTATTATTTTGCGATTGGCTTGCAGTTATTCAATTATGTATTCAACTAACGCCAGCAAGGGAAGGCAGAAGCCTTTATTAGCCTGGAATAGAAATTCCAATTAATGAAGCAACGGAAAAAAAAAAATTTACATCTGAGGAATACCTGATATCTATCCTTTTCCTCGGATGATAAGGCTTAATTCAATTAAATTCATTGTGTATTTTCACCTCTCAAAACATATAATTAAAACAAGATTTAAAAAGTTTTATTTAAACAATGACCTCTAAATAGCTGTTGTTTTAAAAGTTATTGGCCACATTTATCTTGGCTGTTCTCGTTGTATTTGCCGGTCTTTACAATTTTTTAGTTTAATAAATGATACAATATATTTTTGAGTTCTTAGCAGAGCTGGCTAGAGCTGAATTGATGAAAGGTTAAAAATATTTACTTTTCATCGTCTTATTATTTAATAAAGTTTCGTGAGTTAGTGAGCTGCTGACCCTGAAAACTGCATCGCAGAAGCAGGACGAAGCAGGCCTAGCACCGGCAAAAGAAACAACAGATAAGTTGCTGCCAGTACTAAAAACTGCGGAACAACAAACCCCGTCGCTGGATAGCACGGGCCAGGTAACAACTAATCAATTCTATTCCACAGGGCCACATACCAGTGCAGTTTCACCGGGAAGGGGGTCGGTGCCCCATTCCGATCACTGCACTGGAATAGACAGACCAGCAGGGCTTACCGATGGGTACAGTCGTATGCACGGACATAGGCACGCTACTCCACTGAACATGGAAGTGCATACAGCGGTCCGCAAACGCACCCACCAGGCTTACCCGGCACCAGTGGAATCAGAATCCACCGGATTTGTGCCTGTCCCCAAGAAAAAAGCCGCTAGGTTGGTGCGGCCGAAACCTACCCAGGAAGTGGTCGTAAGCAATAGGTACGACCTACTTCCCAAACCTAAACCTACATCGGGTCCTAGCACACCAGAGAACCACCCTGTGAAAAAACCACCACCGGTCGTCATAACTGTGCCAGAGCCACCCTCTACCACCAGGCGAGGTTGGCGCATATTGGTGTTTCTGCGTACTCTTTTTGGCCCTTTCAAAAGGGGGTCAGGCTGTTTTTCGATAACGAGACTGATCGACAAAAAACAATATCTGCCCTGAAAAAAGAGAACACTCCACACCACACCTATGCCCCAAGAGGTGGCCAAAGGTTAAAAAAGTTTTTAATTATGGGTATCGATGTGAGTGAGGATATGAAAATAATAACAGAAACTTTAAAAACTGCTCCGGGGGTATTGGATGTCTGGCGCCTTCAAAAGACGGACTCCCATAGCACGAAAACCGATATCTCACCAATCTTAGTGACGGTGGCGCTACTACAAAAATAGAGGACCTTCAGAAAATCCGAAGTATCAATTATGCCCTTTTTAGGGTAGTACCCTATATACAGCAAAAGGGCATGCCACAATGTCACAGGTGCCAGGAGTTTGGTCACACTAAAAACCACTGTGGCCAAAAAGTCGTTTGTGTACGTTGCTCGCAAGAACATGCATCAGCTCAATGTGACAAGCCACAAGAAGCAAACTGCTCCAACTGTGGGGGACCTCACGTAGCCTCGTACAGAGCGTGCCCCTACCGTGTAAAGCTACAAGCCGCCGCGGACCAGAAGAAGAAGCAGAAGCAGACGGGGAAAGCACCGCCAGTCCACCAACGCCAGCAGCCTACTAGGAGCAGTAACCAACAGCCGCCCACCACCACACCGAACTTCACAGCAGGAGCGACGTACGCACAAGTCACCTCTGCAACGTCACCAAGACGTGACACCCCTGGCCTTCCACCCTGGTTCTCGATTCTTGAGACCATGATCAGGGAATTTATGTCCGGACTACAGACCGTATTTGCTCAATTGGCACGCCATGGGTAAGTACAAGATGCTTAACTTCAACGTTGACGGTCTGATCGCTATACTCGAAGAAGTGGTGGCGCTAATAGCGATCTCCACACCGGATATTGTCGTGCTAACGGATACGAGAATTGTGAACCAGAACGTAAGGCTACAGGGCTACTCAGTTGTCATCGAACGGACCGATGGCTACGGTGGTGTTATTATGGTGGCTATACGGCACAGCTTACATGGATGAAAGTAGATCCGCCACTGAATACATTTGATGTCAGGCTCCACCACTTGACGGTGAAAATAAATTTAGGGACACCCATTTATCTCACCACCATGTATAAGAGACCGAGGGCGTCTCTCCAAGAGTTCTCAGCTCTTATTAAAGAGTGTGCCAAGAGAAATAACCACTGGGTTGTCGGAGACTTAAATGCGCGGCATACCTTTTGGAATAATGCCACCGCCAACCCAGCGGGGAGAGCCTTGGTAAAGGCGCCCTTTACTGTCGTTCACCCTCAGAACTACACCTTTCGCCATAGAGGTAACAGTGCACAAACCTCCACCCTAGATCTTTTACTCACAAAACAGCCACACAGGATAAACAATTGTGAGACTCTGGACCTAGTAACGACCGACGACCTACCAGTATTGTATTCCATTGACGGTAGAGTTGTGATCCCGCGTCCCACGAAGTACGACTATCGTCGGGCTGACTGGGACCTATATCGATCACAACTTTACCACCAATTGCATACGGTTCCTGTACTCCGCAGTACAGAGGAAGTGGATCGACAGGTAGTTTTCCTGACCGAGGTTATCGTCGATGCAGCTAACACAGCTGTCCCAAAGTTTAGCCCGAAGCCACCCATGCTACAAAAACCACCAGACCATATTCTTCGACTTATTGCATTACGAAATAATTGGAAAAATGACTGGTATAGAACAAGGAATCGTCAGGCCAAGAAAGTTGTAAACTCTCTTACAACACAAATTCGTGGCTTGATGAGAAATTGGAAGACGGCAACGTGGCACGAACGGCTTCATGGCTTACATGGCGATTTCCGTAAGTTTTGGAAGCTCCTAAAGACTACTACCAAGAAGGACTCAGGTGTCCGTCTTCATGACGGAGACACCCTGTACACATCGGAAGAACAGGCTAAAATATTGGCCACAATACAGCCAAATGTCTCCAACACTTCCAGAATGGAATCATGCGGAAAGTGGTCCGACATACCTCGATCGAAAGGTTGAAGAACGCTGACCTGCACCCGTTGCTTGGTGTGCCGTCGGTGGGTGAGTTCATCCGCCGGAGACACATTAAGTTTTTTGACTCGTTGCAGCACCTGACAAATCCAGTTTTTAACACTATGACCCCACCACCCCTCCCGCATCGATGGCAACAGACTGTCGGGGAAAAATTAGGATAAGAATTAGTATGTAAGTTAGTTTTAAGGTTGATCAAAAAGGTGAGCCCCATCACCTTATTAGTCAGTTTAGTCAAGTCACGTATAATGTATATCATTATGCTTGTTTATTCGATTATATAATTTCTATAAAATAACAAAACCTGTATATAATGTAGTAATGCTACAGGAAATACAGAATAATTTGTAAATGGATTCACTCTATAATTGTAAATAATTGTCTGTAAGTTTAAAGGGGCTATGAAGAAAAAAAAAATATATATATTTTTGTTTTGTTTTTTTAGTAAAATTTGTATAGATTCACCTGAGGATCTATAGTTATATATAATTATCTGGAAATTTAAAGGGGCTATGAAAGAAAAAAATATATATATTTTTGTGTGAAACGCTTTGTCTCTTTTGGAAGATTTATAAAAGCGGAAAATATGGGGGAAAAGTAGGGCATATCTATTTACTGAGTGGATTCTCTCCGGGAGCTGTTTCAAGATTCAATGCCTTAACTAGTTTGTTTACATACTTACCTGATGATTAATTTGAAAAAAAATTACTTTGTAATAAAAGACAGTCTATCCATTGACTAACTGGTATTTTGTATTCGATTACTGTCCTTGGCTTGAACCCTACTTCACACAAGTGTTGTTTGACACTAAGGCTAAGTGCACATTGAGATGTAGACGACACTGGCGAGGCAGGAAAAATCTGTATGACGCAGTACGGTAAAAACTGTGTGATGCAGGTGTGAGCGTATATTGAAATGCAGAATCGGGGCACCTGTGCTCCTCTGGTGAAGTAACCGAATGGTTCATTTCAATTTAAGTTCCGAATCTGATTCTGATGCAGAAATTCACATTGAATTATATATAATTTACAAGCTACAAGAGAAAAGAAGAGAAAGGCCAGTTTTGAGGAGTAAGTACGTGAAAAGAAGGAAATCTCATGGAGAATTCGCATAGAATTTTCCGGTGATGCATTTAAGAATTACTTCCGTTCAAACCAAAGACACTATGAAGAAATTCATGACGTCATAAGACCTGCAATACTCTGAGGGAAGCAATGCGCAAATACCAATCGGGACTATAGACTTGGCTGTTTTTTTTTATAGTAACTGTAATTCCAAATTTATTTATTTATTTTTGTCATTGTATATATATTATCAATAAAGAGGTTTTGAAAAAAAAAAAAAAAAAAAAATATAGGATGTGATTTTTGCTGAATGAGTAAAACAAATAAAAACGTACAATATAAAGCAATTTTCCAAATGGTATGCTTTATTTAGCTTTAATTTAAACTCTATGAACAGTGTCATAAAGAGAAGGACGAAATCGCGCGGATTCATTTATTTTCTCCTCCATTTTGCATAATAAACTTAAATAATAGCAGAATATCGAAATTGCATCTCAACCACAAGTGTAGAGCAGTCATGTGACATAGTACTGAGCTGCTTTTCCCAGCTGTAACCTTCAAAACACAAAAACCAGCGCTGTGCTGCCTCGCCGTTATCGCCCCGTCTCAAAGTGTGTCAAGCCAAAGGCTGCATTACCGTTTATGTCGCCGAATACGGGCTTGTTTCCCATTCAGTCGGTTTCGGAACCCATTGAGCTTTGCCACAAGGTATTAGGTATCTGCTGAGGCCACCGCGAATCCGAAAGTATCAAGCAGTTCTTGGCTGTTATCACCTCTGCGGCTGAGTGGGCCTTTCTCCGCTGGTGGTATTATGCAGGCGGCTAAGTGCGTAGGAGCTGCTGCCCTGTCATCTGATTCGTAAGTATTCGCAGGAGTTTTCAGCTTTGAAATTACAGACCTGAGGAACCCCGTTAACAAATGTCTATGAAATAGATCTGAAGAAGGAAAATACTTTGGCTTGTCATTAACATACATGGCTATTGAACAATTTAGACATCATAGACTGATGTTTCCCAACCATAAGTTGGACAATTATGTTCTTAATATTAAACTTATTCACTATTTTCCGATTTTCGTTGGTTTTATTAGAATGAGAAACTATTTTTGACCTTTCCAGAAATATGCTCATAGATGCAAATTTTATTGTATTTCCCCCCCCCCCATAGCTCTCAAAATAAGGGTAAATAAAAGGATAATTTATTTGGATTGAGAAGAGCCTTTCACTAGGGGGAGTCCCAGTCTTGGGTTAAAATAACATTTATTATATATTTCTAATCGTGCTAATTTTGTGATTGGCTTGCAGTTAATAAATTATTTATCCAACTAACGCCAGCAAGGGGAGGCTTCTATTCCAATCAATGAAGCAACAGAAAAAAATCTATTCACATCTGCGGAATACCTGATATATATATGATATAGCCTTTCCCTGGCATAATAACACTGCTTTCTTGCCATTAAATTCATTATATATTTTTACCTCCCAAAAAAATATAAGTAAAACAAATGTTATACTCTGTTTATGTATATGATAGCTTGTTACTTTAGAGGAAGATTAGTTTGTTTTAAGTTTGCGAGTTCCTCGTTTCACTTGTGAACATGAAACTTTAAACATAGATTTAATCTGATGATTTAATGACTTATAAATTAATGCAAAATCAAATAATCATTTTTGAGTCTCATTAATTATTTTAGAATAAAATAATTATTTTCAGTCATATCTTATCGGGTTTCGCATGTCCTAGAATTATTGATTAATAATATGGAATCACTAGACGTAGATGCATGATATTTTGCATGGTAGCTTAATTTAATGAAGTGTTATTAGCTAATGACAAGTTAGTAGCTAATGACAAGCATAGTAGCTTTGACAAGTTACTAAAATGGTTTTTCATGATAAAGACATCGCCTGTTCATACGGAGACAAATAATATCAATAATTAAAGGAACAATAAACGTAACCTATTTAAAATGTTGTAGCTACTGAACTGCACTACATCCGAAATGAGCCATACATTTTATATGTTATTCAAATTTAAAAAAAATTAACACATGTAAATTATTAAAAACGAAATAATATTCTGATCTCATGGCTACTCACCCAATTGATGGTGTCAAAATATATTAAATTTGAAATAATTTATGTAAATATAGAATTTTAAAATAGGTTTGCTGTTTTTTCAATATTCACTGGTTTTATTTAGGAGGTATGGAAGGGACGGGTTTTTTTAGCATACCTATGTTTATCATTTCTCCTTCCTTCTGTAGATGCTGGTGAAACTGGTTTGTTTTTCGTTTACGTTGTTCTTTGCATCTTATGGATAATTTTCTATTTGTTTTACCAAGATAGGATTTATTGCATTCCACGCACTCTATTCTATGATCTATCTTAGCTGGATCGAGTCTTTAATGTAAGAAATTGAGTTACATAAAGTGACTTTACTCTTAAAGGTACACAAATTTTTTTATTCAATACATTCTCTAATTTGTCGGAAATATTTACCAAATATGGAATAGTGCACCAGTTTTTAGTAACTGAAGATGGTGAATAGTATTAAGTCGTTGATAGTAATAGAAAACGTAATTGCTGAGTAAACTGAGTGGAGAGACAGAACAACTGCAAAACTTTATGAACAGAGGACTTACAAAGACCTGAACATACAGACAGACAGAAGCACGGGTGTATCAAGGGTTTCTGGTATAAATACCCAAAAATGAACTATCTTTTCCCGGCGACAGGAGATTAGACTGGCCCTCGGCTCAAGTCCGAAACAATTATCTCCATTAGCAAGGGTCAACCTCGAAAGTATCAGCCAGCTAATGTTGATCCATGCAATGAGGAAACGTCCCCTCCCCATCGACGTCGGTTGGGCTCGCGAGCGTACGTGCCATGGGATGTTTGCGTAACCTCCTCGGCTGCTACTGGCAATTAAACAGCATCAGCCTCCATACAAACTGACAGACACCACGTAGCATTTACTGTTGGCTGGTCCTGACCAGGGTTCAGAGGTCATGGGTCGCGAGAACACGAGTTCCCAACCCCTGACCTTCGCGGTTTCTTATTTTTGTCTTCGCCGGTTGGAGTCTGCGTGTCCTTGCAGCTCACAAGCAGTTAGTTATTCAAGGAACAAAGTGAATCAGTGAGTATTCAAGCCAAGTACTCGTTCTCTGTCATCTTAGATTATTAAATAATTATTTTTTTACTTTATTTGCTTATTCAAAACTGTGACTAGCGTCACGACCAGCGAATATGGCATAAATGTGATAAAATAATATGTATAAAATGAAGCCAAAGGGCATCCAGTAATACCTCTCCTATATTGTTGAAGCTACGTTTGAGGGTATATTATTATCATTAATTTAGAAAATTTCTATTCCAACGTCACGAAGATCTCCTCAATCGTCGTTGAATATTACCAGGTAAGTCAAGGGGAATCAGTCCTTTTATGGGTGGGTTTGTGTGTCTGTGCAGCTTGTGAAAGTTTCTGTATAATGTTCTAATACAGTCGTTAACAGAGCAGTTTTTAGATTGTATTCATTGAAAAGCCCACACTTTTTGGTATTTCACCTTTGGGCTAACAAGGGATGAAACCTTTACATGGGAGGGTTATGACACTGCCCAAATGGGTTTCCTCCAGTAGGCTTGAGGGTTCCTCCCTGCCCGAGGCAGCAACAGTAGTACTAAAAGTTCAGTCAACCATCCTAATATTGACCGAGCTCAACTTTGCTTAACTTGATTTTTTTGAATTGTTCTCTTGCTCACGGCTACAAAATACACGCCATCCTACTGTGCCTTAATCGCACTTGATGTTCATCAAATGTAGTTTGTGAACTTAATTCTATAATTTATATGTTATTTATCCTATTATTTTGTTCTCTGAAATTTGTTTAAGACTGCGATACCCCTCACTCAAAGAGAAGGAAAAAAAAATACTCAAGTGGATATAATTATTAAATATTTCTAGTCAACTATTTTTATTTCTCCATCTCTTTCTGTCATCATTTGTATTGCTGTTATAACTTTATCGTTGACTTATTATGTTTGCTACTTCCTTCACTAATTTATCTTGTTAACTATAATCTTGGTTCCAAAGGGGTGGAGACCCAGACCAATAAATAAACGATTCTATTCTCGATAAAACTGTTGTTTCTGTGGCTTGTTCTTTTCTTAGATTATTTGGAGATCCTATGCACTGCATTTGCAAATATTAGTAGCTTCTTTAAAAATATTGAATTAATATACTTCCTTATACTGATTTTCAGATGTCATCTTGGATAGGAAAATATGTGGACTAGAGGAAAATATAATTTATCCATTAAAAAGTAACCGAAAACTAGCCTGTTATGATAAATATTTTAAGAAATAAGATGGCTGAAGTTCTAGTGATGTCAATGCTAGGTAATTTAACATGCAACTTTTATTTTTAAGCACTATACTATTAATATCATACGATAAGTTTTTTAATTTTTCTAGGGGCTGATAATCTTATCGAAGAAAACTTAAACATACAATTTTTCTAGAATTAGTATACCCGATTTGGTTTGATCTTTACTATTTTGGAAACTCACACATATTCTCTTCTACTTTATATGTCAGATGAAGTATTTTCCTAATAATATTAAACTTTTAACCCACTTGGTTCTTATAAACGATACGTAGTTAAAAATTATTGCACTCCAATGACGATCACAACACTATGTGCTACATATATTGAAGCAATGACCTTAACCACGGAAAATAGTGCATATTACAGTTTAACTAATGGTGATGCAGAATAGCTTCTAATATTAACCGTTTCAAAATATACATAACATACAACAATTTCTTTGAAATAATAACTAATACATGCATAATTTAGCGGATTCATTAAGAACCAGGCGTGATGAAACGTTGAGAGTCCCGCAGGGCTCCGAGGTAGGGCACCCACTGTATATCCGGAGAAATGAAGGGACGATACAAACGTTCGCGGGGCCAACCTTGGCACATAGCCCTTTTACATTGGCCAGGAGATTTATAGAGCTGTGTTAGTTCCGTGAGGCCTCCACGAGATAACCTCGATAACGCACTTTGAGGGGAAATTGTCCTTCCTAGTTGATTGCATAGTAATTGTAAAAATAATCTTATTCAAATCGATAGTTTGTTTCAAAAATTGGTACTCGAAGTATAATTGTTATAGGAATGTTTTTAATCATGTGAATTCAAATCTGATAGATGATAATAAACTAATTTATTTTTTTACTATATTATTAGGATTACAATGGATTTTTTTTGGAAGAACCCGTGATTCTTGAGTAAAAATGTTACCTGGGCTCTACTGTAATTTTGGTTTTCGGAAAAGAACATTTTTTCCGGTCGTTAATTAGTTTCGAATTAATTTTAAACAAAACAAAATTGTTTACAAAGTTTGTTTGAAACTTGTTTTCCTAAACCCAAGGAAGCGAGATATAGGTCATCAAAGTAGCCCAACATTCGTAATGGTAACTTTGCTCCCAAGGGCATCCATCGCATTTTTCCTGCTGACCCTTACATAGCTACCAGTAAATTTGATAATAGTTAAATCAAAAGTAAATATGTCTGGCGTTGATAATTTAGTCCACCTTTGTTAAGGTTTCAGATAGATAAAATAGTTGTAAGGAACAATTAGGAATCAAATCTTACCTTTTATGGATCATTTATTAGTTTTTATACTAATGCTTGACAAATAACTAATACAAATGGTAGTAAACAATGACAATAACATTTTTATTAAAGATAAGAGGAATATCCTAACTTATAATAATGAACATAACCATGATACCGCAAATACATAAAATCTTAACAAAATCCTAACTTTCTAATGAAAATGAACATCTGAAAAGATATGTTATTCCTCAAACAAAAATGTTTAACGAAAACGAAAGAAATTTATGAACATATGGTTTTTAACAATTGAATCTACTCGGCTTTTCTTCCGTAGAGCTGAAGCAGTCTAGCTGTAGATCATGCTCTACTAGAGGGTCGTCTTCGCTGAGATAATTCGTGGAGATCGGTAATCCGATGCCTGGGAGGTATCACCCTGTATCCGACGGTTCTGGTACCCAGTAATCTGCTTCAGTTCTTAAAGGATTCTAATCTCCTTCTGCAAACAGTGGTCCAACGTCCATTTCAACAATAATGAGGTCTCAAATTTGACATCAGAAGTGATAGTATTGGGCTAGTCTTGGTTATGCTGCCGTTGTACGTTGAATTTTCTTAAGGCCTATCTGGCCTTATCTATAAGGCCTTTATTCAGGTTCTCACAACCTCGTCTATTACAACTTAACACCACAAGCATCAACACCAGCTATTGTAATTGAAAATAAGTCAATGGAAACACCACCACTTCCACTGTATGTTACCTTTGTTACTTTAATACTTTCATTCATGACAAATAAAACGGCATCGAAATTCCCCTAGAATAAAATTTTAGGTAGACAACTTAAATTGCTAATGGAAGTATTAGTTACGAGGTTATATACAAGAAAAATGTCTTGTGTTAAAGAATTTCAAGAAACGACGGTTACGGACTCATGGCATTGCGATCATCCGGTATTTTATTCTCCACTGATTTGGCCATTTTTCAGCTTCCTCTTTTAAAAAATCTGTTTTCTGAACTATTCACGGTTATGGTGATTTATACCGGTCGTACGGGCCACGTGACGTTTGCCGATGGCTGACGTGATGGCTGCCGATCTTGGTACATGATGGAAGTAATTTATTTTAAAATACTGTGCCAAGTAGGCTATTCCGTACAAGTTAAAAGCAGATTCCATTTCCGGTAATTTAATCTATCTGGGCAAGTGATCAGGAATAACCACTCTCCGTTGGAGTAGCTTCTAATTTCCCTGGCAACAGCATTGCTGTGGCCACGGCTGTATACTGCGCTAATAAAGAAACACTGATATTGCACCCTTCTGCCGGAAGGCGGTCTTTCATAAATTAGAATCGTCCACCATCTCCCTCCCTCTCTGTATCCCTTTAAAAATTATTATTTTAATTAAAGTGTTCTGGGAGGAGAGAACTTAAAGGTTATTTCTCCCTCTCCACATAGAGCTCTTAAAAAATACAAAACTCCCCCCCCCCCGCCCAACCTCCTAAATACTTTTCTTCTCTTGGTATTTGTAATTGCTACAAACGCAGTACGAACGTGCCCTTTTTGCAATTAAATCTGAACTACTTGTTCTACGGAAGGCATTTTTGTAATTAAACTCTCTGTTTTATGTTTGCTCTCTATTTTATGTTATAATGTAATTGCTAGAGGAATTTCAGATTAATTTTAAACATTAGCTGTAAGTGTTAGGGCGTTCAATTAAATTTGATAATTTTAATAAATTTACATTATTAAATGTAGAACTGTGGAATTAAACTATTCCCGGCAAACACTATATCTGCTATATTGTTTGTGACCTTATACGTACCTTAGGGTCGAGTGTGCCTCCTCTTGTTTTGATGTCTCTCTACATCCAACTTTACTTTCCCCTCTTTTGATGTATTATCTACTTTTTCAAGTTTTCAGGAACACCTAGATCGAATCAAAGGTTCGGCAAACTTGAACTAATTAGGTTACTTTTTATTTGCTCCAGATCTCTCATCATGTCTGTCGGGTTGTCACTAGGAGGTGCCTGATCACCTAGCCCTAGTGACAAGTGCGGATTGTTCGAGCTAATAACCTGGACAATCGTTCCAGGACGGCGTTACTATCAGACTACATTTATGATAGGTATGTGCCCCGACAATGAACTATGTTCAAGAGAAGAGGTACAGAGGTTTCATAAAGAATAAGGCCAGTTTTCAGAGTTCGAGCGGGAGCCCGGCAGCTTCACAGGTACAAGTCGTCAGAGGGTCTTCAAAGAGACTGAAAGACAGGGTGACAAACTCAGAGGCGCTGAGGAGAGAGTAAGAGACTGACGAGGAGTCTAAGAGACTGACTTTCCAGGCCAGTTGCCCGAGCGTAAAGCGTCACCGAGTGAAAGTCGGTGAGGGAACTTAGAGAGTAGAAGACTAAGTGGGCTTACAGGGCAAAACGCCCTGGTTTAAATATTATTTCCCCTTTCTGCCGGAAGGTGGAGACGGTCTGAAAGGGGTATGTTTATGATGGCCAGGTGGCCATCCCCTCTTAGGTTTATGACTGTTTATTGGCTGCTAGATGGTACCCCTTTTAGGTTCTATGGCTGTCGGCCGTCGAACCTCTTACCTGAGCTTTTTTACGACTGCCGGTCCCGCACATGGTTTATTACTAACAACTTACAATGATTTACATACGCTTAGTTCCTGTTATATTACTTTTCTTACAATATGTGTGCACCAAAGTATAGGGTGATTTAACTTATGTAGTTAGCGGTCGCTACATGTCCATTGATGTCACTCATTAACTTTCTGTGCCTCCGTTAAAATTATGGCTACCACTAGGCCTTCTATATCTGGAAAATTTTTATCATATACTACAAAGCATCTATATCATTAGGATGAGATGTGCTTATTTGAAGTGTATATACATTTGAATCCCTTCATTTCCTCCCACGTATCCACATAAATATACGGAAACGTAATTTAATTACTTCGGCTTGGATTGGGCGTAGCACTAACATATGTCTTTGCTTGTCAAATAGCCCAGAATTGCAGAATAAATCAGGTTTCACATTACTTCGTCATAGCCAATCCGTTCCCTCAAACTCAATAACTCAAGTTTGCTTAACTTACAGCTTCAACTTGCATGCTAAAACTGGATCAATTTTGCATGTTCTCCGAGCTTTATATTTGGAAAGTTGTCTCGGGAATATTCTTCATGTCTGGGTAGTTATAATCTGATGTAATAACTTTTCTGAAAACTTGCGTGATGTCATTTGTGAAACGTTTTACCCTAGGAACCGTTAATTTGAAGTTTCTGTCGTGTTCAATTACGCTCGACCAAGTTTCTTATAACAACCTTTCTAAGTCTGTAATACAAAAGAAAAATGGAGCACGCAGTTTCAGCGTTTCTGAAATCCCCTAACCTACCGTAGGGCCAAACACTGTTTATTTAGAAGCTGAGCTTCCGATTAGAGTTGGAAACAAGTTTTGCAATGAAAGGACTGTCATAAAAATCCCTCATTCAGCCGTGCTCAAAAACTTGTTTAATGCCTAACGAGACAATCTGAGGCCCGGTGAAACTCAAGATCGATCCTGTTATGAGTTCTTACAAGGCTAGATAAGATTGTTTTTTACTCATATTAATTACCCACTTCGAGACTAAATAGATATTACTAAGGATAAAATTTATTGCCTTCCTTTGGAATAGAGTTATACAAATCCCTGACCACGAAGTATACCTTTTTCCTACTAAATCGTACGCGAGATGCATCTAATGATTGCTGGCACACCATATTATAATATTTTACCAAGGCTTATTTATTGTCAGCTAGAGCGAGTTAAAAAAAACAACCAAGAAAAAAACATGATAAATCTCGGGTGACTTGGCCGTTCATCCACTAAATAGCGTAACGTTTGTATGTTATAGATCGTATGAGCTGTAACACAAACAGTTATCATGGTTACATAAGTATACGCTCCTTAGCTTGAACTTCTTTTGAGGCGATAAAGCGTTCACCTTTCTTATTGGCGGGCTAAGCACGTGCGGCCTCTAGAGCAGAGTTGCTAAGCATATCTAAGTTGCTAAGCATATATAAATAATAAACGACGTAGAAAGTGAAGAAACAGTACGCAGATGTATTGGATCTACTCGCCTGCCTAGTCATGTTATTTTGGTCACTGAATATTGCTTCTTAATCATCGTAAACAATTGCAATATTAATGAATAAAAACCATTTAGAGCCACTAACTTGGAACACATTGATATTCAAATTTGGTTCTCAAAAATTTTATGTTTTTGGAATATCTTTGAAATTGTTTTTGAATTGCCGTTTTATCGTGTACTTAACCGTTTGCAAAATCTTAAATAGCTTATGAGCTCTGACTTGAAAAAAATGTAGACGTTAGCTTAACGGGCTCTATTTTTTAGTTCACCCGAAAACTAGTAACCATGCTGTTGGTGAATATAAATTTAAAACTCGGATATAGTAAATAATATTGCGACCACTATCTCATAATATACAGACCGACGCTCTTCAAACTCATTAAATATTATACTTGTAACAAATAAATTAATAAAACTACAAAATTTGATACTGTCCAAATATTTTTTTTTATTTTCTATAAATTGAAAATTAGAATTAAGCCGTTTTTTTTTTATAAACCAACTTTTCTATTTATTCTTTTTTAACTAATTAGGCTCATAAAAGAAAAAAGAAATTTTTATTTTCAATGCAAAACACCTTCATAGTTGAACTATGGTCGTGTAAATGACCGCTAAAACGGACCACTAAACTGAAGAGTTACAGCCCATATATATGTACATGTAATTGTTTCTTATAGTTAGTATTTCAGCTAGTTATATAATTTGCCGAAATGGTAGTTTTCGATGACCAAATGGTTTAGTAAATAAAATGAAGTATTTTAGTCGAAAAAAGTGATTGTTATACGATCACCTAGTAATTTTGCAAGGGTATGACTAAGAGACTGCTGCCCGAACGTATTTGAGTACCGATTCTTTACCTACTTACTAACTTAGTTATATACATTTCCGAAAAAGAAAATCTAATTTATAGTTAGCCTAAACGAAAAAAAAAATGGCAAAGCATCTAATCTTTGATTCAACTAGTGTACGTTCAGATTTGGGGGAACTGAGTCGTTGGGTCTACCGATATATATGGTACGTGCCTTAGGAGATGGCAGAAATGATCTGTTCGATACGTGGGGGGTCGACCAATCATGAGACAGCAGAGAGCTGTGCGCGTGAGCATGGACCAATCACATGGCAGAAGCTAGTGGCGTGTGAACACCGGCCAATCACAAGTGAGAAAGAAGAAGCAATCAGACAGAGGGCCCTCCGGACACGGAGCAGTCCGTGACTTGCCGACTAATCAGCCGCCTTTGGCCCGGGTCTGTCGTGTGTGGGGCCCCATCTCCCACTGGGTCTCTATTGGTAAATAGAAATAGAGGCTTGGTCTCCATCTGCATTCTGTTGGTGGTGTTTTAATCCAGATCTGCCTTTAGTAATATAAAAATAATAACACTAACCCTTTAAGAAACACTAAATGTTTTGTCAGCTTTTTATATTCTTTACTTTGGCTTAGTTTACATGAAATATAAAATACGCATGATTCTAAAATTATCTAGCAGAGGAAACCAAGATTCAAGGAATCTCTGAAACTATCCAGATTTGGTTGGATTAATGAAAAGTTGGCAAATTAGATGGTTTAGCCAAGTCAAGAGTTTTCCCCCTTACCGAATTCCAAGAAGAAAGTTATACGACAGACCAAGAGAAAGGCCAAGATTGAGATGGCTAGAGGATTTAAATACATCAGTGACTTGGTGATAGACGATGTGGGGAAGCTGCAGCATTGACTGGACTCGATAAAACTTGTGGGTCTGCTATGAAAATAAGTAAGTTAGGGCAGCATAATTTCTTTCAAGACTTTTTGTAAGTCGGAACACTTGTGACAGATTATTAATCTAGACATCGAGATAATATATTTAATACGGACTACCTTATGATAAAAAAATATTGCTTGATTACCTAATAATTATTTAATTTATGACACTTCATTAGTTTGCTAGGGGCTACTATTATTTTCAGCCTTATTCTGCCAACAATTGGAACTATATTATCGAGGAAAATATCTTGAATCTCGTGCTGTGAACACGATTTTAATGTTTTGTTACTGTGAGTCCTCAGAAGACTGCATATACAGACTCAAAGGTAGGACCCCTACAGTGAGGTTTTCTTAACACATAGACAATATTTGAATACTCTTTGGGATTTTTTAGTTTAACTCCAAGCTTTTTGTCGAATAAACCTAGCGAAAATGAAAAAAAAACAATTTAATTGATTTGTAATTGAGAATATTCACTGTAATGTTCTTCAGATTTTTATGTTATTATGTAAATTGTGCAAACAAAGAACCACCTATAATTTGGGACCGAAGAAAATTAAAATGTCAACTTTTTGGCTCATCTTAACGCGATATTATTGTTTGATCCGTAATAGCCCATCATATAATCGTATCGTACAAGTTTGAGATTATATCATTAATAGTTTGTTTAATTGCGCATGCTCCATGCGGCCTGTATACTGTGTATCACAATTCTGTATCTAATAAGCCTGCAGTATCACAAATTATTAATCTTTTTAAGGTTCATATACTTCCGAGAGCTTTCAAAAGTCTAATTGTTAAATAGAAGGAATTCAAACAAAATATTCCTACTGTAGAAGTAAGTGTTTGGAGCTGGTGGAAATTATATTAACTTATTAGCATAACATTTTCTAATAATTATTGTTTCCACAAATGGATACTAGGTTCTGAAATAAATGTTATTTAGTTCTTGAATTTCGATCCAAAACTCTTTAATTTAACTTTCTTGTACTTTACACAAAAATAAATAAATACCGGATGTTTTTTACTGAATTATCAACTGAGAAAATTTCTTGTTTAGTGTTTGTATGATATTTTTTGCATAGTGATGCAAACTCCAAATACGGATTAGCTACAACCTTGAAACCGTAGGATTACTCGAAAAACCTGGAAGGTCGGATCATCAATTACAAATAGTCACGATAGCTCTCGTGTATATCGCCGACTATTTTTTCTCTATCGGCGCCGTTTCAAAATGCATCGATATAAGCCCAGGCTATAGGTCGAATTTGGGACGATTCCTCGTAGGAAATTTGTCTACTTACTGAGGAAACTGGTGAGAATCTGTTATTGACACAGTAAAAAATTAACGTAAAATTTAATCCTGATGATAAGTTGGCAAATGATGGCCCCACAAAGAAGGGCAGTCTTGGAAGAATCATAAAGACCCCGAGAAACTTGTTTTATTTTTTTTTTGCAGTTCATCAACTAAGAAAAGGTATGTTTTCATATACTGTAGCAGTCAAGTTAACTGTGTCATTAAATGAAAGTCCTGAGTTAATGTTGAGTACGTTACGATTAGTATTACAATCAGAATGCACGAAAAGAATTGTGTGAATGTACGTTTCAAGGTGGTGAATAGTAAAGTTTTTGATTCAATTAATAATCAAGTGAAATTTCGGATTGTATTTAGTGAGAACAGTAAAAGTAGGGTCATTTGAGTATTTAAAGTTTTACTCCTGCTTGGAAATTGTAAGCTACATCATCTACAATTTTCGCAGCACTGAAATGATCCTTGACCCTGCCCCTACCTCCCCCGTGATATTACTATTTTAAATACAAAAAAATTTATCATTCATCGCAGTTTCGAAGTGGTAGGGACATTCTCATGTCTTTTCTTGTTAGAACAAGAAATAATTTGCTGCACCGCAACTCCTTCACAACGGCTTTCATCTTAGTTTGTAAATGTCAGGGATTTCACAATAAACTTAATGATGATCCTTGGCTTTTCGAAACAGACATATTGCACTCTAGCGTGACAGAGATAAATGCTAAACTATATACACATTTTCTTGAGTAAACTCTAACATTCCTAGAGGACATATATCAAGAACGGGCTCATTACCGACTGTAATCTTTCTTTCATCTAAAGAAATTAATCTTTGGCGAGTATTTCTTGAAAACTGTTTTTGTCTCTAGCATATCGTTTCGTTCATGCCTTAATTCCTAACGACTTGAGATAATAGATAGCTCAAAACTTAGTTACTCAACTAACTTTCAAAACTTCTTTAACAATATTTATTCAAAAATCAGCAATCACGTACATAGATTAATTTTTACTGTGAATAAATGAAAAGACTTTTTGATTTTCTTTGGGGGGGAACCCTCATACAAACTCGATTGGTATAATCTTATTAACAATGGAAATGTGCTAAAAATATTTTCGTAAAACAATTGTTTTCACTTACTTATAATTTTTGTGCACCGCATAACAATAAAAGCTGTTCTGCATATAAATATATTTTTCCTCATTTTTTAGTTCTTTGATATGGCATATAATTTAACTATTTGTTTGTATTTTTCAATTTCCTTATTGATCTCTATTTAAGAATAAAGTCTATCCAGTGGTAGGGGCTATCAAGATGGAGCTTGCTAACTTCCGGAATATTTTCACCGATTTTTCCAGACTTATATTCTTGTTCGAATGTTCTCATATTTAGTGAACTGCCTTCTCATCACTTTACTCACACGTTATCAAAACAAAAACGGCATAAAAATATGAAGGTTTAAGTACTCATATGATAATTTATTGCGGAACAGATTGTTCAAATAAATAGGCTCTCTACGCTGTCGAGTTTTTTAAAACAGATTTTTTTCAAAGGATTTTAAGTCCTCATGTTGGCTATCGATTTCACGACCACCCTCACTTAATTCACAGATCTAATAGCTTAAAGAAAAATATATATTCTCGCCTATTGTTTTAATCCGTAGCATCATGACATCAGCCGAAACTTAACAAAATCTTATGTTAGATTATTGATGAAAATAACACACAAAAATGTTTATTTAGTTTAAAGATATACCTATGAAGTTTGAAACCACAGGCCACCTAATGGATTCCATCTGACCAATCTTTCCTTTAATTGAGCAACTTTATCAGTGGTACAGGTAACTAGTTCAGATTTCAAGATGTCTTTGATTATTCTGATTGAAATCTTTATTGAAAAAATTACAATTTGCCTTTTCCAGCATTAATAATTGTGCTGAGAGATCATTCATACCTTATATACAATTCCATTCATACCTATATACAGTCCATTCATACCTATATACATACAGATTCAGCCCAGGAGCCCCCCCGCCCCCGAAGCCAATCCCCCAGCAAGCTGGCGGAAAGGCCGGAAGCAGCGAAGCTCCCCCCGCCCCCTCTCCGGCCGTGGCGCCATCCGGCGCAGGCCACAGAGAGGGCAAGAGAGCCACATACGCTCAGGACATGAGTGGGGATGATGGCCAGTGCCAGGACCCCATGACATAGAATGTCTATTTATAATAGGTCGCGAGGCCACCGCCGTTTTAGGCGTCGAGGAGGATTGTAAGGATGAATGTTACTGGATAAGGAGTCGACCAAAGGATTCGGATGTGCGGAAAGGTTTTGGTGAAATTTGGAAAATCTTGAGGGTATAAGGTCGAGGACAGTTGGTACATGGAGATCTCTGTGAAGGGATGAGTTTTTAATATAAAAGGGTGCGTTGACTATGATTCTGAGGACTTTGGATTGGAATGTTTGGATACGTTTGATGTTCGATGGTTTGGCTGTCCCCCATAACTCTATTCCGTAAGTCCAAATTGGTTTTAATAACTGTTTGTATACGTGGAGTTTGTTTTCTAGTGTGAGGTTAGAGTTTCTGTTCAGTAGTCTGTATAACTCTTTGATTATTAATGCTTTAATAAGTTACCTGGTTCTATCAAAGAAAGATAGGGCGAATAATCATTATATAATGAGATTTTAGATTGGAAGTGATGGTATAATTTAGGTTTAAATGACACCGACTGTTTTCTTCAATACTTCCACACTACTCACTAAACTTTTCAATAGATAAGAACTGTAAATTATTAATCATACCACATTAAATTTATGAACAAACAAGTGTGACGACTACACTTAACAATGTAACAA
Source organism: Acanthosoma haemorrhoidale (assembly GCA_930367205.1). NCBI lineage: Eukaryota > Metazoa > Arthropoda > Insecta > Hemiptera > Acanthosomatidae > Acanthosoma > Acanthosoma haemorrhoidale. The sequence goes on from OV884011.1 coordinate 130,889,518, forward strand.
ACATTCAATGTATGAAAATATTCATAGATACTATATAAATATACATGTGTTGGTTAAAAAAAGAAGGAAATATTTAAAAGCGTGCTACACATTATGGGGTCACTAATATTCCGAGGTGCTCGTATGGGGCCATCGACCTCCATTCTCCCCCATGGACACACTGACACTGTGACAATGAACTGCGATTATTCACTTAGACCTCTCTCCTTACCATGCTATAATAGGATTACATGGAGCCCGGTGTTTACAGGCCTCTGGCCGTCTTGCCCTAGCTATATAATATATTCAGGAGCTTGTTTTCTTATGTGCTCTGCTGAAGCTGAGCTTTACATGAATTTACTTACATCCTGTACCAATACACGAACTACAAATACTTATATATGTACGCAAAATATGCATTAATGTAAATCAAATACGATTATATTTTCTACATCTTATACCTTGCACACTTCCAATTATTAAGTAGTCCAGGGTTATAAAATAGGGAAAGATGAACTTGTTTATAGTGTCTGAAATCAGTTACGAATCTGTGCATGTAAAAATATATGTTTGCGTGACAGAATGGACCAATCAGGAGATCTGGAAATCCAAGAATACTCCACAAGCGTTTCATTCGGGGGCTGCATCCTGACAGACGGTATGTTGGAAGGCCCAGTGCATTCATTCTGGTGTGGACACTGGTAGTGTACAGTCTGTGTCGAGGAAGCCCACCTTCTTGCTATCATAGTCTACTGTTTATAGTTCATTAAATAGTTATTTAAGTTATTCCAACCCGGCTATTTCTGATACTCCATATATACTTCCAGATATATGAATATTAAGTAGTGATATCTCTTTGAAGTTCCTGTTCAGGAAGCCGATTTGAGGTGGCGTGAGAATAGATATTAATTAAAATTCAGGCCCCTGTTTGGGAAGCCGATTTGATGTTATGCTCATTAAGCTCACTATAAAGATTATAAATAATGATCTTATTTATTATTTCAGACATTATTAAGCCTGGAGGATACACGCAAGGGTATTGAATAGTAAGCACACTCAAAAAAGTAATTTAGTAGCATTAAAATTACTTTTTTGTGAAAATAAAATGAATGAGTTATTTGATTCTATACTCTAATATATACACTGCAGTGATGGTTTAGTAGGAAATTATCTATACGCACCTGCTTCTCAATTGTAACCCAAGTTCATTTCTCCAGGTAACATTCGGGGAAACTATCAACTGAAAGAGACTAACACACGTTGGTCCTGTGTGATCGCAAAAGAGAGCTTGACACTATGTTTTCCCTCTGAGAGATAGAATTAGAGAGACAGTATGCCGAGGAGGAGATGACGTTGGTTCCCACTGGGTTTTCTTTTGAAGAAAATTAATCAGAAATTTCTGGGCATTTTCAGGGGTGTGACTTCCTCATAATTAAACGGAATGCCTCGTGTGTGGGTTCCATGTCAGTCTTCTTTCGAGATGGGAGCCTAAATACTGTACTGTCTCGGATAAAGGAAGAGGGATGGAATTGAAAAAAAGATAGTGGACAGGACTTTGAGGTAATTACAGGAGGGTAAAGGAAATGTGGGCACATTTTGCGTCATTAATATTAATCCACTATTGGTTGCACCAATACTCGAGCTTATCAAGGTTTTTTTGAACGTTATGTGATACTGTATCACGGTCTGGGTAGGATGACAGGACTCCAGTGTCACATCTGTAAATGTTGTCAAGAAGTTATTGGGGGTAGAGGGGCCATCAGTGGTGTATAGGTTATTATAGAGTATGGGACCCGGGACACTGCCCAGTGGAACTGCTGGGGACTTTTATGGGATAGTAGTTGGAATAATCTAAGACACAAGACGGAAGAAGTGATTTGAAAAGTAGGAGTGCATGGTTTGAGAAAGTGTCTGTGGCAAATATGTTTTGAGCTTTGTTATTATCAGGCTTCTATACCGTATGCCTTTAAAAAGTGCAATTTGAAACTTTTACTAGCAACTTTTATACAAATATAAGTAAGTATACGTTTTGGTATGATATTTGTTTGGAACATATGTATGTTGGTATTCTTCCTCTTAGGGAGATGCAGGGCCCAAATAGTCGTCGAATTTATTTAAATTAATAGCGCGATATAAAGACTATTAAATATTGAATCTGATGACTTGTTGAGAATATAACTTCTTCTGAAAACTCAATAATTACCTGTTTACGTAAATTTAAGTTAACGTTTGTTGGCTTTCGAATTCAGAAAAAAGGTACTAAGAAACAACACGCATTAAAATTAGAACAAGACTGTTTATTTCAAGTCCATAATCCTGTATATACACATTCGGGATGTTTACATGTAAAAAATGTTTACATCCCAAAGTTCGGGGATTAAGTTTGGATACTAATGCTGCCCGGACCTTAACTTCGGATCGTAAAGATCGTCAACGAAAAACTTGAAGAAAAAGATAAGAGGTTGAATGAAATCACAGATCGAGAGTTGTCACAATTGAGCCTTTTTAATCCTCTCTATATACATTCGGGATGTTTACCTCCCGATGACTTGGGGATTAGGCTGGCTACCTACAATGTCCGAACCTTAACTCCCCCCTGCCAGTTTACGCATATCTCCTCGTAAACTCTAAGGTCCGGCATACGCAGGACACAGCCTGCAATCCCTTACACCACGCTTACGGTCTAATATATCTATAGTCCACAGAGCTCTCTGGCTCGACAATACATAACCAAACAACAGAACACAAATAAAAAAAATAGATTATAAGGAAATAAAATAAGATTAATAATAAGATATAATACATTCGCCCGTGACCCAGCGGCTGCCAGGTGAAAACAAAACAATGGAACTTATCCACAATATAAAGTATGAAAATAAAACTCTTTCTCAGCTTCGCATGTGAAGTATATGATTTCGGATTATTTGCTCCGTATCGGCTCGAGGGCACACCATCTTACGCACATTCAACCCCCCCCCCCCTGTGGTTGGAGTTTCAACTGTTCAATGTGAACGGTTCGCCTCTTCTTTGGGGTGGTCATGCTCTCGATGGTCACGAGATTATGTTCCCGAATTATGATGACCTTAAAGGGCCCCTCATACCGAACCAGTTCCTTACTACGAATTGACATAACCTTTCTGTACACAACGTTCCCAATCGATATTGCACCCATGTGATCCCGCAGCTTCAAATTTGCCCACGCCTGGATTTCTCGTGCATAATCTTATCGTGTACCTTGTTACACATCTTCCCGAGCTGTATGTGGGTGTTTTGGAGCTGTGCCGCGACAAGCTCACCCACCACCGTCTCTGGCCAGTTCCTCGGTCTCACTCGTAATCCGAACAAAATTTCAAAGGGTGCGAACCCCAGCGTGGCGTGTATCGAGTGGTTGTATGCCACCAACACCATGGGCATCGTTACGTTCGCCGACAGGCCTTTATCCACGTGATACACGTGTCGCAGAGCGTGCTGTGTAACCTTTCAATGGTTCCTGCTATTGAAATGCCCGGGGGTATTAAAATGCCATGCCAAATCATATTTTTGCTTTTCGGCTCTCACGGTTGCATTGTCAAACTCCCGTCCCCCGTCCAACAAGATCCTCTCCGGTATGCTGTAGAATTGAAACCATGTGTTGAGGGCTTGTATTATGGCATGTGATAACTTGTCCCCCACCACGTAGGCCATAGCAACATTGCTAAATTGGTCAATGATAGTGGCCCTCTAAAAAAAACCCACCACGTGAAGGTGGACACTTGAATCTCCGTCAATGGTGCGTGTGCCGTGGGTGATTCCTCCTGGCGTCCCTGCGGGGGATGTCTATAATTTTTTGTCTTACTTGCAAAACGCATGCTCCGATCACCTCCTGAATAGTCTGCTGCATTCTCCACCAGAAATAGCGCCTTCATAGAGCTTGTACCGTCTCCTGACAACCGCGGTGGTTGGTTTTCCTTTGGCGATACTCCAGTCTTACCTCGCGTTGCTGCTCGTCGTCACGCAGGGTCTGTACCGTGGAAAGACACTGAATGACCGAGCGATCCAAACCAACAGCTCTTTCTGCCACAGCTTTTTAATTTTGTCTCTCACGGTCGTGTTGTCCACGAATAAATGGGGCGTTTTGCAAGGTTTTGACACGTCCTTCAGAGCTTGACAAATTTGATCTCCCCGAACGCCCGGTGGTGACCACATCGTCGCGATCTGACTCCTACGTACTATGGAGTATTTTCAGAGTACCTAATGTTTGAGTATTCCAAATGATCTGCCTCCACTTATCATTGATGATTCCATCCATCGTCTCCATATTCCGTGGTCTCTCCCCTATAGACTCGTCTGATGGTGGGTCCGCACTCCTGTCACTATCTTCCCGCGTGCTGCTCCTGCCCGCTTCCCCAGGCATCCATTCCTCAATCCACGACGTTGTCTTTCCCTGGCTTATATACGATATCAAGATTGTATTGCGCTAAGAATTCCTTCCACCTCGTTACCCTTGGACTGTTATACGGAGACGTGCTATCTCTGATGATCTCTTGGCACTTGAGATCCTCGATCTCCTTCCTAATCTGTTGTCTAAGCGCTTGCGGATACCACCTCTCCCTCACATATGTCACCCGCTTTACTTTTTATGGGATCTCATGTAGCGTTTTCCCCGTTGCTCCTAGCGTGTCCCCTTCAGTGAAAAAATACCCCTAAACTCGCTTCACAAACTTTTCCTCCAATCCTCCACTCTCTTACCCTCTCCTATTGTCACCGTTTCAACCCTTACGCCCCCCCCCCGGCTTTCCTAGTTTGATCCTCCATTTCTCACCCTCGTTTTCTATGCACGTGCCTACTTTTCCCAGTAAATCATACCCCACTATTATCTGATATTCCCGCGGCATTTGTGAAAATCCTTTAGACGAAACACGTATGGACATTGTCTTGCTATGTTTCCTTCTTCCCCACATTCAAAGCACTTAATGCGAGGGCACTGAGCTACCAGATGGCCCGTCTTTTCACAGCCATGACATTTCCTATCTTCTTTCCGAGGGGCGTACCTCGGCCTCGTCTCTCCCAATCTTATATCTCCCGTCGCTCCCGTTTCTACTAGCAAACGGCGTTTCCCGTCTCTTCCACGCCACTTACGGGGTCCTGTTTCTTCTATATGAGATCCGGCCCCAATCGTTGTCATCTTCGTGCATTTTCACTTCCTCCTCTCTTGTGCTAGCATCAATCATTGCCGGGTGCAATCGAGGAACGAACGCTCATTAGGGAACCCTTCCTTCCTGTCTCCTTCGCTAATTGCACCGTTAACTTCCTAACCACTTGGAAGTTAATGATCGTCAACATAAAACTGGAAGAGAAAGAAAAGTGGTTGAATGAAATCACAGATCGAAAGTTGTCACAAGACTGTTTATTGAGCCTTTTAAAGCCTCTCTATATACATTCGGGATGTTTACATCTCGATGATTTGGGGATTAGGCTGGATACCTACGATGTCCGAAACTTAACTTATATATATTTATTTACTGAATATATTATTGTTTATTTATTAAATAAACTTAATATTTCGAGCTTGTAACTATACCTTTTACATGTGAACCTTTGAAATATAACAAAGTGTTAGCTTCATGCATATTCAAAACTAGCGATGAGTTGCTTTTAAAGGTTTGCAATTGAGGCTTACTAACCCTAAAGTGCTTCTACCTTGCAAACTGGTCGTTTAATATTTAGGGGCTCTAAATATAACATAATTTGACAGGTTTCCTGAAAGTGTTGAAGTCAAATTCAAAGTTATTTAATCGCTGTTAAGGCTTTTATACACATATGCATTTATTTCTTTGTATGCTTCGATGTTGATCTTAAACACTATATGATCTGTATTTAATTAATTGGATATGTTTTTTTACGTACTATCGTTTATGATGAGTTTGAGATCGGATTACAGCATCGTGAAATAGGATAATACGAGATAGGATTGGGATATAAGAGTACCATTACTCAAAAACAAACTTTGCTCACTTAAGTCTTAGTACTGTAGCTATTTTAAGTAAACAAATCTATTTTTTTTAAACCAAATCGTATCTACAAGTACTGACAAAATATACCCGAATGTTTTTTAATAAACATTTATGGGCTGTAACAAATTATCATTGCGTGACTTTAATAATGCATTATGCGCATCCTAGAATACTTAGTGGAGACAGTTGCACCAACTACACAAAGTGACTCATCCTCTGGCTGCAAATTGACAGATAGACACTTTATAGCATCCGTGTCTGCAATTAACTCTTAGCTGCATAAGAAAGACTACACCCGGAGTTAATAGTCTCCTGTTGGTGCATACAAACTATTAGATGACATAATAGTTTCGATGCAAGAGTCTGCAGTAATAGCAACACTAGGAAGTAGATTTAATAATAGACACTGTGTGACTCCGGGTAGTTTCGAAAGGCCATCAGTGACTACACGGCCTGAAGGACAGTGCCATTGCTTAGTGAAGGGGATTTAATCACAGTTATTTTAGTTTACTTTGCTAAATGCAATCAGACATCCAAGTTTCAGTGCATTATATCTATTTATGGTTTTACTTACCATTCATAAAAAAAAAGTAAATATAACATGACAGGTCTGTGCTTAGTGGACTTCTGCTAGGCTGTAAACGAAAAATTATAATAGCAAACGTTTCCTGAAACTAATTACACTGCACTCATCATAACTGAATTTCATCTTGAACAAACTTGAGAAAAAACCTTGACAATCTTGATATACTAGGGACTAAATGTTAGCTCACTGAAACTAAGGTTTATAAAAGTTTACGACAATATTGTTTTGAACATAATTTTAAAACAAACCAATTACTATGGATTAGGCTCACTCATCAGTGGACTCTCACCACTGCACCGTGACATTTTCACCTCTGCCGAGGTCTCCCATACTCCTTAATTCCTTCACCCAACCGTCAAATAGGCCCTCCTGGTAAAAGGATCCGTTCACCCTAAATAAATCTTACTTTATTTTTCCCTTTTCCTAAATTTTTAAAGTTTGAGAGCTAAGAAAAAAAAAAAAGAAAAAATACTAGAGTGAGAAAAAACTATGAAAGCCAAAAACAATTATATTACTGACTACCTGTAATGTGAGGGGTCACATAATTATGTAACGGTTCGCAGACAGATAAACATTACATTTCGAGAGCAGATAATGTGTCTCACCATAGGATTATAAAACTTAAAACTAATCTTACAGACTAACAGAAAAACTAGATAATTATCCTGATCGTCATTACCAGCGTTTGGAGAAGATTGGTTAGTGATGCTTTTCATCCCTTGCAACTTGAAGAACTTGAAATTAATGACAATAAACTCCACTGGTGATTTCATTTCATTTAACATAGCGTGTTATTTTCATTTGATATTTATTATTATTTAAAAATTGTACAGGATTTGAATCTACTGGTTTTCGGTTGGTGGCTGCCTGCTCCCTACGCATTTGACACCACGTTCTGGTAAATATTGCTCAGTTATCAGTTCACAGTTCTTTATTAATGTTTGTGTGTTCATTTTTGATTTGTGCCAACAGTTTACAAGCAGTTTGTACGCCGGCGACCCCTTTCACTTAATTTCTAGTTTATTATTTCATTCCAAAAGCTGCTTTTCAAGCCTTTCATTATCAGCTATAACACACACGTCAAGTTAAGCTTTATTAATTAAATTCATTTGCTCTCCTTATCCGAGCCTACCGGAGAAGTAATAACTTATTTCATTTTCCCGCTTTATATTTTTATATAAAGTTATCTTTAAGATGTTATGGTATAATCAGGAGTTGAATGAGTTTCCAATCTGCGGTATAAAGAATGTATTAATCGATTATGTTCACACTATTAAATTTTTGTTCCATTACTGTTCCTCCATTGAGGTATGCAGCATTGCATTAAAAAAAAATCTCTACATTATTGAAGAGTTATGCCTTAATGTGTCTGAACGAGAGCAGGGTGGTGGCTATAGACCGAAGGACAAATAAGGAGAACCGTCTGGCAAGAACCAGATACTGACTGACCCACAAACCACAAGAGCCAACCACAGACCCCCAGGAATCCAAGGTATGGGATCACGCAGCCTCCGCCTTTGTTAGGATAGAGATAAAAACAATTTTTAAAATTCCTTCCTTTAATTCTATCCGTCCTAGAATTCCCAAGGCCAATGGCGAAATCCACCTAACATATTTAACCATTGAATACGTAAATTAAATATTGTATATGTTAGAAGACAGATTGCCTAAAAGGAGTCGTATATGTGTATTGCTTTCATAATTTGATCAATTTGAGATTTTAAGGATACATTCCAACCTCAAAAAAATGTTAAAAGTTAAAATGAAAACAAATTAAACCTGAAAAACTATAAACAAATTAAGATTGAAAAAAGACCGTGTTTAGGTAACTTGAGAATTTTCATGTTCTGATTTTTTTCGCCGGATTAAGTACATATTGGAGAGGATGGTTCAAAACAGATTTCATGTTCATTACGGCATTGTAATAAATAAGAAAACCCGCACTAAAAGTGTTTTTGAAGTTTAGGTAGTTTAACATCAACTGTTGCTAATAAGTATTTTTTTTAAATCGTTAAATAATTATTTAGTGAGGTCCATTATTATTCATGTTACGATTAAGCGTGAGGTCCTTAATTAGTTAAGGACCTCAAGTGAAGTCGATAATTATTCTTTGACATTACCCCTTTCAGTGGTTTACACTAAAAAAAAAAAATTGTCACCATTATAAATTTGATTGTCAAAAATATAAACCATGAGGCTACTGATCCTCAAATCAACTAGTATATAATAAAATTCAAGCTTCAATTTGGTGCCTATAATTTTTTTACCTCTCGTATGCTTTATGATATAAGATATAGGCTTTTTAGCTTGTCCTTATAATGAATTCAAACTTATCCTTACCTTACCATAAGAAGTTATAATATAATATGTATACTCTTGCGATGATTATTTGATGATTAATATTATGTATTAATAAATATATTAGCTATTGGCTAAATTGTTAACTGGACTAGTTTAAATGTTTGCAACTGATCAGCTCCCAGAAATGCAATAGCCTGAAATTTGAGTAATCATGATGACAAAATCGCTACATCCCCAAAGGTATATATGGAATTACTATCAGCCGTGATATGGACTATTTGCAATAACCAGCTACCGCGAAGTCATTAAGTCAGGGGACAATAGAGTGCAACCGGTTGTAAAGTGCCTCGAATATATCATCCATTGAATAATATACGCCGTTATTAGCCATCCAGCTATAGTCGAACTGAATGTAATTTAAATAGACAATGATAATCCCAAGGACAGGCGCAGATAAATCTTTTGAATCAGGGAATGGCGGTGTAATTGGTTTGTCAAAGAGTTGTTAAATGTGGCGTTTAGTGTATACCTGGTAAACTGAACCTATAAAAATCATTCATTTACTAATGTTTTATTCGGCCTGATTTAATATCAGCTTGTAAAGTTCATTAATTGCAAAGCACGAAGATGGAGGGTGACATATAACTCTTCTATCATAAGATGTTATAAAAAGTTCAAAAACCTTTTTTAAGGTATTAAAAAACTATTAGGTATGTAAAATGTTTCATAATTTAAGATATTTATATCCACTACGAAAGTCATATAATAATTTTTTGAGCACTTAATAGGGCCAGTGCTACTGTTGAAAGCGCTTTTTAACGCACATATTCATTGTGGAACTGTTTATTTTCATTATATTCAAGATTACCCATTAATCTGGGAAATTTCATGAACAAATCCTTAGAATACTATTTTATGTAGTTGTAAATGCGATAGTCGAGCAGTAATTTTCCAATAGGAACTATAACATCTAGGCATTGTTGATTTAATTTGCTTGTCTTAGACTCTGATGCTCTAGCTCATTCTTCTACCGGGTGGTAATCATTAGATAGAAGAATGTTTAGGAAGCAAGGAGGTGGGTACTGAAGGAGAAGTATACGATTCTGATGCCCGAAAAGCACTCAAAAATAAAACAATAAAATATAACTTGTACTGAGAGTACAAACGGATTGCTGGAACGAAGGCCTGAATAACTCTGAACGAAGCCCCAAGCAGCGGGAGGTAGACGCTAGTTATCCAATTACCTCCACGTAAACAAAAAAATAAATATATATGTAAGACAATTATTGAAGGTGGGTTGAATAAACTGAAATCAGTTTCTCTATAAACAAAGTTAGCAATTTTATTCACTATATATTATATTATAACTATTATTAATATTGATTTACACAATCTTACCTGTAAACAAAGAAACGACAATTACTGTTTATAACTATCACTTTTCTATTCACACTCTATTTACAAGTTTTGTTGCTTAATATAACCTTCTCTATATGATAGCTGCTTCATCTGGCGGGGGCCAGTAGAAGCAACGCGGCAAATTCAAATATTCAAATTAAAGAGAGAATACTTTCTTTACATATATATATAAAATGTAAATATACAACCATGTATGATTGTTGCCTAAAAAGTAGTAATAAAAGTCATATGAGCATATTTTATCTTTTAATAAGTAAAAGAACTATTATATATTTCGAAATGGGTATAAATTTATTCCAATATGTATTAATAGCTTCTCCCAATCTCAAAGAAAAACTAAAGTATCTTTAGAATTAGAGAATCAAAAGATATTTATTCGAACTAACAACTGAATAATTTAACTAGATGTTATAGTTCCGTTGGAATCGGCTGGTAGAAAGAAAGGCACGATTGGACAATGCGCGCAGCAAAGCATATATGATAAATATCAATCAGAACTGGAATCATGTGTTGATCACCAGTCATCTATTAGGGTAACCATAGGTTTCATTTATCTACTAATGTAATTGATCTCCTTGAATTAAACACAAATATCCTGTTATACGTGTGACTGGAGATCAGGTGAAATATCTACGGAATGAAAATGAATTGTCGTCGAAACAGTGTCTTGACTATAAAAGTTACAGAACGCTGAAGTCCAGGAGTGAACAACGCCGTCGACCAGAAGAGGAGCGAGAAATTTGATGCCGTCAGTCTCTTTTGCTGATGTAGCTCGGAACAGAGAGCAGTCTTAGGCACTGCCCACTCCTCGTCTGCAAGTTCCTTCCATAGCATTCCGTTCATCCTGGGAACCAGCAAACCCAATCCTATCCTCGACCACCCATCTCGCATATTCCTCCACCTTCAAGCTCTTCAGATCTCACTAGCCTATTAACATCATTTCTTACAGAATTAAAAACCTTAATTACCCCTCTCATTTCCTACTTACAAATCTTGTCTCCTAACTTATCCCCGATAAACAAAACCCATAAGTGGATCCTTCCGACTCCTTATTTATTCTCCTTTGACATGCGAATGGTGTTCGCACCCACACTAACGAACTGACAGCACTACTCCCCGACAAGAACATCTACGTAGCTCTCATTACTGAAACAAGACTTACGAGTAAACGATCATTTACGGTTCGACAGTACCATACTTACCGAACTGATAACCCAGATGGGAGAGCACATGTACGTAACGCTGTCACTGTTCATAACTCCATATCCCATCACATAGTTCCTTTGGGTGTGCTACCAAAGGATTTCCTTCAGTCCAATTCAGTGTCAATCAGCACCTTCACTTTCCTCCTTCTAGCATCAATGTAATGCCCTCCCAATAAATCCAATTCCGATTCCCAATTTATCTCCTTTCTAGACTCCATCGGACATCGTTTCTTTGTGGGTGGGGACTTTAGTGCAAAGCACCAACACTGGGGGTCAAGATCCACAAATACACGAGGACGTGCTTTGCTGTCTGCACTAACACGGAAACATTGCTCCACTATCACTCCTGACACAGCCAATAGGTGGCCATCTGATCCCAACCGAAATCCTGATCTCCTTGACTTCTTTTTTTACAATAGTTTAGGAACACTAAACTATGCACTCACGCGCCTCGATGACCTCTCCTCTGATCATAGTCCTTTATTATTAACCATTTCCCTAGGACCAATTCACAAACTGCCTCCTCCTTCATTTATTAGGGGCCCAGTTGACTGGGACCACTTCCGCCAGCTTCTTAGAGAGTCCGTAAACCTTAAATTGTCCCTGAAAACATCCCAAGACCTAGACAATGCAGTGCATTCTTTCACTACTCTGGTCCAGAGGTCGGTTTGGGAGGCATCGTCACCCCACCATAATCCAAAAATTCACAATCAAAATCGTTTATCTCAGCATCCTAAAGACCTAATCCAAACCAAATGCCGCTTCAGAACAGTGTGGCAAAGATCCCGGCATCCTGCCGATCGCCGCTCGTACAATCAGTACTGCCGATTGGTAAAGCGGCGATTGGCATCCTTCCGTTCCGATTCCTTCAATTCCTACCTCTCCTCTCTGTCTACCAGGGATAACTCCTTGTGGAATGTATCTAAAAATAAAATATCATCCTGTTTCACACCCACTCCGTCGTGATGATGGGTCCTGGGTGGCTTCAAATAAGGGTAGGTTGGAAGAATTCGCTCTGCATCTTTCCCATACATTCACACCTTACCTTTCGCATCAAAAGCATAATCATAGAACTTCCTCATGTCCACCAAAAGCCGTTAACCCCTCTGAGGTCAAATACCTTCTGAAAAACGTACCTTACTGAAAATTCGCTGGATATGATCTTCTTACTCCTAAAATTAGCAACAACTTCTTCCAAAAGCAATAATCTTCCTAACCTACATTTATAATAGCATTATTCAAACGACGTACTTTCCTCTCCCCTGAAAACATTCCATTATTGTCCTATTCGCCAAAACTGGTAAATCACCCAATGACGCCTCATCGTACCGTCCAATTAGCCTACTCCCAACCCTCTCAAAAATATTTGAAAAAGTCCTATGAAAACGTCTACTTCCAATTGTTGAATCCAAAAACCTTTTTCCTACACAAACTAGTTTGGTTTCCGTCAACAACATTCCACTGCTCAACAAGGCCTTCGCGTTGTTGATCAAATTTTCTTAGCCCTTGAAATGAATCAGTATTGAACTGCTGCCTTTCTGGACATAGCTCAAGCTTTTGACATCGTTTTGCACGCAGGTTTGCTTTAGAGGCTCAACAAATATTTACCACAGACCCTTCCCCTAATCATACACTCCTCCCTTTCAAACCGCTTATTCCAAGTCCGCTTTGGCTTAGAATATTTTAATTACTATCCCATAAACGCAGGAGTTCCACAGGGCAGCGTCCCGGGTCCCATCCTCTATTACATATACACCACTGATGTCCCCTCTACCCCTAATACCTTCTTAGCCACATTTGCAGACGACACTGTAGTCTTGTCATTCCAGCCAGACCCCGATATAGCATCCCATAACCTTTAAAAACACCTTAATGAGATCGATTATTGGTTCAACCAATGGTGGATCAAAGTTAATGAGACAGAATGTTCCCACATTAGCTTCACCCTCTGCCGTAAATCTTGTCCACTAGTTATTTTAATTCCATTCCTCTCCCTATATCCGAGATAGTACGGTACTAAGGCTTCCATCTCGATAAATGGCTGACCTTGAACCCACATACGAGAGTAAAAAGACAAGAACTAAACAGACGCTTTGGAAAACTTTACAGACTACTTTAAAGGGCATCCCATCTCTCAATAGAAAAGAAATTACTAATCTACAAAGTTATACTTAAGCCAATCTGGACGTACGGAATAGAGGTATTGCAGACAGTGAAAAAGTCGAACATCGAGCGTATCCATCAAAAGTCCTGAGAACAATAGTAAATGTCCCTTATTACTTCAGCAACAAAACCCTTCATAACCATTTCAATATATATTACGTTACATTCTTGAACTCATCCCTCCCAAGTTCACGAAATTCCATAGTAACCTATCCAACCACTCTAATCCCGTAGCACAGTCAGTGCACTTTATCACTCATTCCTATAAACCTCCTTGGAGACTGAAACAGCAGTGGCCTTGTGACCTACTATGACTATAAATGCTTTAAGTAAACTAACTGTAAAATTATCCAAAAATTAGAATTGTGAACAGATAGAATAGATTTATACAATACACCTATATTTACGCGCATCACAAGTAATGTTGTTCAAAGAAAATTTATGTCAAGTCAAATTTTATAAAAAAATACAATTAAGTTCTAACGAGATTCAAGGTTGCCATGCATCAATTTTACGCCGGTATACTAGTTTGAATTATAACATTATATATTGCATGAGAAGTATAGTAGCTGTAGCTACAAATATAATGTACAATGCATGTCGTCTGAGGAGAGAGCCATGAAGGAAAGATTTACTTCGAGAAAAAAAGATATGCTACTAAGTAAAGCTTTTACCAACCTTACTGACTTTAAGCACTGGCATAAATCCATCCTTTACTATCCCCTCCGTTTTCTCTATCGCCTATGTCTTCAGTAGCTCTCGGGACGTGTCTTCAATATTGGCTAAAGCAGAAAACGAACTCTGCAGCCCTCCATTATGTGGAATGATAGGAAAGGAGTTGTGGTTGGGAACACCCCAACCCAACCCTCTTAGGTATCGTAAGGGAATCGCTCTTTCAAGTATCACCATACAAAATACAAATGACATTCCAAGACAAGAAAAAGACTGATTAATTTTTAATCAGTCTTTTTCTTGTCTTGGAATGTCAACAACAACGCGAACGCCTTAGATATCATAATAAGTATTATTCTCCTCACAGCTGGTTCGTCAGAGACTGCAATAGATAAATAGATTAACACTCAGATAGATAATATACTAATAAATAGATAATATAGAATATTATGTAAAAAGCATTGCATTTTAAGTAAGACGATTCAGTTCTGTAGCATATTTGTATATGACAATGGAATGGGATGTAGGGAATTAACTTATGAAATCAAACTCCAAGAAATCAAATGCAAATTAAAGCCATTAACCTTATCATTTTTAGTCATTCCCTTAGAGATGTAAAAGAATTCTATGAACCTGACTAGAACAAATAAGGATGGGACATACACGACTGACCCGTTCACATTTATTTGAAGAACATGAACCTACCCAAAGAAAATAATGTAACACGACGACGATTACTTACACATTGCCTATTTCACGAAGTTAGTAACTTACAATATCTCGTGGCCTAGTATTTTATACGCACATGTGTAATAAGATATAAACTAGGGATCAGATAGAAGACCCAGTTAGCAGACAATAGAAGGAGACCAATCATCCCATTGAAGCAATGATTCCTTCTCTCAGACCGACATCCCGCGATTTCTTTGTTGTTGTCAGCCCAAGCGCTACATGTGTCGTCTAGAATTCTATCTTAATCTAGTGAATTTGATCTAGCAACTTTGATGGAAAATAAATAAACTATACGAGATCATATATATATATATATATATATATATATATATATATATATATATATATATATATATATATATATATATATATATATATATATTCAAAGCCCCAAGCAGCGGAAGGCAGGTGCTAGTTATATATATATTATTGTATATAAGTAATATATACAAGGCACCTGCCATCCACTGCTTGGGGCTTTGAAGAAAGTTATTCAGACCTTCCAGCATTACGTCTGTACCCTCAGTACAAGTTAAACGTTAACGTTTTATTTTTTATTTCTTGTGGACATCAGAATCGTATTATATTCCTCCTTCGGTACTCACCTCCTTGTTTCCTCAACATTCGTCAAACTAATTATTACCACCAGATAGAAGAATGGGCTAGAGCATATATATTGGGGGGGGGGGGGGTTGGGTAGAATAACACTACACGACTGCTAGATATCAACTGCTTTATTATCATTTCACCTCGTATATATAGAGCTGTCTTCCTCGACTTAATAGCTACACGGGTCGTGTTGTTGTTCATGGTTTCCATAGGCTTACCGACAGATAATTCCCTCCCTCCAGTTCCTTTGGAGGAAGGATTTCTTAGAACAACAACAAAACCAAAACAAAAAGTATAGTAATATCTAAGCGATAAGGTTACAAAGTCTTAGAACACAGAGCTAGAAACGGAAAGAGATAACAAAGTGTTGGCACACAGAGCTACAACAGAAATGCTCTAGCCCTCAGTAAAAAAAAATGAGTAAAAAAGTGGTATATACAAAGTTGCAATGAGCGGGTTCTCCTTTATTGTACAATAGCTTGGAAACACAATAACGATACAACAATGACAAAAAAAAAAAAAATTGGAACGTCGTGGCGTGTCCGGCTGAGCACCGGCCGTTTGGCCCGCGACGAGACATTAGCGGCGGCACGCGGAGTTCTTAGAGGTGGACTGTACGCGTCCGAAAGGGAAAGTTAACATCCCTGATGGTGAACAGATTATTTTCCCTGATGGTTATGATTTTATACGATGCCTCATATCGCGCGGCAGTTTTAGTCCTGGTTGTAATCAATCGCCAATAGACAATAGTCCCCAACGTCAATGGGCCCGTGCTATAGATTCCAGGCTGGCTATTTGACTTATCCACCCCGGTCTGCTTTCGGCGTATTAGCCTAACGCGGTAGGGGCGTAGTACCCGCAGTTCGTGTTGTAAAGGCCTCCTCTGTCCTACCACCGTTGACCCACCCAACCGGGGATATCCACACCGCTTCCTGGATGGGTGTTTGTTGGCAACCACCGCGTTTGGCATCGCATCTTAGGGTTCAAGATGACGGCCGAGTATGAGCAATCTGAGGTGCTCCCCAAAGTGTTGTGGAGACGTTCCACCGCGGCTCTACCATTGATATGACGGGGGTATTCAAGCGCCAGGTGATGCCTAATTCCTTACTCTGGTCGTGGATGAGAGAATTGGCGAATTCCCTGCCACAATCCATTACCTCCCATACAGCCCAGGGGGTTTTCGCTTCGACCGGGTAGTCCATCGCAATTTTGCGGAATGTGTCGACCGCTGTTAGCAATGACAGCCACTTGTTGGAATAGATATCAAGTTGGACGGACCGTAGGGGGTTCGGCGCAGTGTCCGTGACTACTTGTGCTGCCACGGGGGGTTGACCGTCATACTTTGCCTGCTGGCATACCGTGTATGTACGCCCTGGGTATTCATCGCTTTTACCCTCATCATCGTGAGCTTCTGGCATAGTTCCCACCCTTCTAATATCTGGTCCCTCTACGAGATTTAATACAGGCTGCTTCAACACTCCTCCTTCAGTCATCTTCTCTCTTTTGCGTATTTTTATATAGATAGGGCTTCAAAAGTACTGACCACGTAGGGTCGATAAAGATAAAGTTTCCTCTCAAAAATAAGAAAGGATTTCAGAGCCCAATTAAATTTTAAAATACTGCTCAATGTACAATAATGTTGGAGCACAAATTTAGCATAGGATAAGTATCGATTTGGCTTTTGTACAAATGCCACAATGGAACACATGACACTTCACAGTAAAAATAAAAAGAGGGCTTCAAAAGTTCTGACCACGTAGGGTCAATAAAGATAATGTATCCTCTTAAGAATAAGAAAGGATTTCAGAACCTAATTGAATTAATATACAGATCAATGTACAATAATGTAGAAACACAAAATTAGCATAGGATAAATTTGACCTTTGTACAAGTGCATACAATATACTTCACACTTCACAATAAAAAGAAAAGAAACACTTCATAGGTATTGACCACGTGGGCTACAAAAGTGATGAGTCCTCTCAAAAGAGAGGGTCATGGAACGCAAATAAGTCAAACATTCTTATGGTCAATAAAGACAATGTTTCCTCTCAAATAAGAAAAAAAAAGGATTACAGAACCTAATTAAATTTAAATGCAGTTCAAAGTACAATAATGTAGGAACACAAAATTAGCATAGGATAAAGTATCCATTAGACCTTTGTACAAGTGCATACAATATAAATCACTCCTCACAATAGCGATACAAAAAAAAAATTGACTTCATAAGTGCTGACCACTTAGGGTCAATAGAGACAATGTTTACTCTCTGGTATAAGAACAGATTCAGAACACAATTAAATTTAAAATCCAGATCAATGTACAATAATGCAGGAACACAGAATCAATAGGATAAATGAATCCATTTGACCTTGGTACAGGTGAATACAATATACATCATATGCAATGTGCTGATCACTTAGGGTCAATAAATTCAATGTTTCCAATCAAGATAATAAAGGATTACAGAACATAATCAAATTTTCAAATACAGTTCACTGTACAATAATGCAGGAACATAGAATTAGCATTGGATAAATGTATCAATTTTACCTTTGTGCAAGTTCACACAGTACACATTACACTTCACAATAAGAAGAAAAAAAATTGGTATCATAAATTTCGACCACTTGGGCCAACAAAATTAAATGAGTCCCGTCAGAAAAAAAAAAGGATTACAAAATGCAAATAAATTCAAAATGTCGACCCACACCCAAAAACGGAGGAAAACAGAATCAGCATCAAACAGATATCTGATAACTCGTGCATCAGAAGAAACAATCCTGTTTAGGGATGATCATCTTCAGTTCGCTGAATAGAAGAGCCACCTGCGGCGATACCTCTCCTCCACGACGTGTAGTTCATACAGGAACCGCGCAATACACGAATGGTCATCCATCCCAGGGCTCTAGAGCTAATTCCCATCTTCCTAAGGGCAGCTGCGGATTTCGGGCACCAAACTCCCTTATAGTTCATGATGATCGGTACGACACTACAGTGTACTGGTAGGACACCCAAAGCGGACGCCGCTAATCTATAGATAGAGTCCCTCCCATACCTCCTCTTCTTCGCGACTGCTGCTGCTGCAAATCCCCCAGCGCTGGATATGATTGTTACATCGAATACATACAGCTGATCATCTGAGGCAGCGACAATATCCGGTCGGTGCAGTCCAGCAGGTGACTTAAGGGTTGGCTCATGCAAACATTTAAAACCCTTCAACCTCAGAGAAGAAAGGAGATCTTTTACAATCGCGTGATGTCTCATAATTGTTTGTCTTCTAACCAGGGTGCAATGGTTTACCACATGGGCGGCACTCTCAGGTACGTTACACCCGGCTCGACATAGTGGTAGCGTGGGTCGTCTCCCTCTTGAGAGTCGCACAGCAGTCGGGAGTGCACCAGCTCTCAGTCTAACGAATTGAGTCCATTCACGCCCAGTCACCGAGGCGGCCGCTCTAACCACCCACGCCGTAGAAGCAGGTTCGTCGATAGCCATCGCCAGATCCTTACCATCGTAATGCGTCGTGAGGCGCTGCGAGTCCGCAAAGGCAGGTCTGGGCGGGAGTACCCCAGTTGGGAAGTCATATAAAAAGTTTCTTAAAGAATCATCCATCCCCAGATCCTCAAGTTCGTCATCCAAGGCCAAGAATCTCTTTTCCCTAAGATACGGAATGAATTTACAAAGCCTAGGAACACCTAAACCCCCAGATTTAACCGGTGCATGAATAAAGGCTGTAAGCGTGTCATGTGGCAAACGAAGCCACCTCCTTACATAATTTCTAATCAAAACATCACCTGCAGCAAGGATCAGTCGCTTTGTCACACCAAACGTTAGCCTATGGTAAAAGCGCGGAAGAAAAAAGGTCTTTAACAGCTCCAACTTCTGTTGCGGCTTCAATGGTGCTCTACATATGTTCTCAAGGCCAGGTCTCAGATCAACATCATTGCGAATCAAGCCAGATGGGCCAAATGTAACACCCAGGTAATCAAATTCGTCAGTCACGGACAGTGGAACTATCCACTCTTCATCAACTTGATAAACGTAGCCTGGCTCGCATTTTGTCAACTTTTTCTTCGCTGCTGCGATAAGAGTGAGGGTCCTCGACTTATCCACACTAACCAACAAGCCGCACTCACTTAGTCGTTTAACAACAGAATTTATCTGGGCCTGAAGCCCTCCGGGAGTAGTAGCCAGCAGGATCAAATCATCAGCATATGCCATAGCTCCAAATCTCGGACGACTCCCCGATATCTTGAAACCAATTGCCGAATTCGCCTCCCCAATCACATGATCCATAACTAGGTTGAACAATATAGATGAAAGCGGATCACCCTGCCTGACTCCCCGCCCAGGCTTGATCCTCTCAGAAAGGACTCCATTGGATGTTATATACGAGACTCCATTACTGTAGATATAATCAATGTAATCGCGCATCTCGATTGGGATCCCTCTCTCCCTGAGGATATGGTGAATAGCTGGATGGCTTACGCTATCAAATGCTTTCCTGACGTCCAGGACAGCCATGCAAAGACTTCGACTTTTCCTCATGGCACAGTGCAGGATCGAGTCCAGCAGGAAGACGTTCGCCGCGACGCCATCAAATCCTCTCCTAAATCCATTTTGCTCCGGAACATGGCTTACGATTCCCTCCAACCTCGCGGCAAGAACACGGTGCAGATGACGGACTATTGCTGAAGCCACCGAGATAGGTCTGTAGTCACCCGGTAATCTTGCATTTGGGGTCTTGGGGATCATTGTGATCCTAGCTTCTAGCAAATTGCGGGGGACACGTCCCTCAAATATCAACAGGTTTAGGATGACAGCTCTAACCTTCCACGGAAGGGACCTCCATACAGATGGGGAAACCCTGTCCAGACCCGGAGCCGATTGAGCAGATGGACACATCGCTACCGCCTCATTCTTGGTAATCGGACACCAAACATCAACACCCTCGGGAACCACCCGACCATTGACAGCCGAAACCGGACAAGCCTCCGATGTCTCTTCAAGGACTGGGGCCCAATACGAAAAGAGCTCATCATTAGTGAGCAGGTCACCACGCCGTCACGGTCCAAAATCCGAGAAGCCGCTGCAGAGCGATTAACGCACCATAGTCTCTGGATCTCCCGATAGGAACGCCTCCTAGATCCACTCCCTCGTCGCCCGATGCCAC
This sequence comes from Acanthosoma haemorrhoidale, assembly GCA_930367205.1. Lineage (NCBI taxonomy): Eukaryota > Metazoa > Arthropoda > Insecta > Hemiptera > Acanthosomatidae > Acanthosoma > Acanthosoma haemorrhoidale. Next base: position 130,910,353 of record OV884011.1, read on the forward strand.
CAGAAGACTCAGTATCCGCAACAATCAATGCACGTGGAGTTACTCCCGCAGCAAGATGAGTACTCACCCATTCAGTCAAGGAGGCTTCATCAGCTCGCCCAGTCAGTACCTCTTCCACAATAACAACCAGCCGATCAATACAGAGCGTAGTGGGACCATCAGTGATACTGGCACAAAGTGAGCGAAGCTCCTGGGCAATATCGTCACGTCGAAATCGAGCCGGGCGATCAACAAAAACGTGAGGCGGGGCATCAACGGCCGCAGACGCCAGATCGTGCATAAAACGCTGATATATAGGCTTGGCTCTAACTCCTTTGATAGCATCAAAGGATCTTGACGGGAACACTTCATTCAATCTTCTGCCCACGTGATCGACTATTCCCGCAGTGCGCATCCTGAATTCCTCCCTGGCGAGCAGAACAATCTCTTCAACGTCCCATTTACGCTTAACTGAAGGCAAAAAAATTTGAGCATTCCAATGCACCGGATGGATTCTCTTCATGTGCTGCCCAAGACCGCAACGCGACGCGAAAGAACGGGGACAGACATGACACTTCCAATCAAGGAGCTCATCCATGGTAATCTGTTCTTTCCACCACCATTCTAAAGGATTTCTGGAAGGTCAAGCACCTGGCCTGATCGTCGATAGCATGATCATGCGGCTTCCCAGCAAACCGACACGGAGGACACCTCGCCGGCAAACTCACATGAGGACAGGCTGCATATATATGCCCACTTTCACCACAATGCCTGCAGTGCTCCTCGCGTTTACAATGCATCTTCATGTGCCCATAATCCTGACACTTCCAGCACCTTGTGACACCTACAAAGTCTTTCACCCTGCAATAGCTCCATTCGATGAAGACCCTGCCCTTAGAAAGAACAAGGTCTCTCACCGCGGGGTCAACTCGAAGGACCACACTCCTGGTCTCAGAGTCTCTTCTTCCAAACTGGTGCGAGACCGATCCCCACAAATCTCCCTCAAAAGCCGCATCACACGCAAAGTTCTGCGTCTTCAAGCTGGTCAAACACTGCTCCGCATCAACCGATCTAGGAACATCAAATAAGACTATCCTCGGTTTCACCTTGCCAACCACCTTCGCCACAAGGCCAGCCCTCGCCAAAGCTTCAGACTCTAGAACACTTGAGACCACATCACCAGAAGCTAAATTCACAGTCTTACCTCTAGATCTAACACCAACAACTTGCCATCCAGGCTCCGCAGGCCTTACCACCTCCTTAAGTGCCGTCTTTATAAGGTCAGCGGACTCAAGCCCTACCACATCTGGGCGCGGCTTCACTTCAACCATCCTGAATTCATTAGCCGGACGAGCGGGGGCAGACACAATGTCAGCAAAAGTCCTTCCCGGAATCGGAACACTCGGCCTCGGTGGAGAGGCCCGAACTCCAACCACCTCTCTGGGGATCTTAACAACTGCATCCTTAACGCTCTTCAGTTCATTCTTAATCTCACTAACAGTACTAATCAAAACCTGGCATGAGTCGATTGAGCTCTCCAATTCGGTGACCCTCTTCTGCAGCTTAACTATGCATGCCGCCATGTTCATACATAAAGTTGGGTACTTATCAACAATATCAATGAGAGTCTTCATTGAGGTCTTGGACAACTTTTCATACTTAACCAGATTATCAGCGACTGACTCCTTAATGTGCTTGACATCCCTCAGGAACTCAAACGCTAGCTCTGGACAATCAAGGTTGCCCTCGCTGATCAAAAATCTTGCCAAAAGCTCACTTACCGGATCAATCATCGGAGACTCGGACTCGGCAATATCACTTACAGGGTCAGACATTGCAGAAATCGAGCTGGATCTCGGCCTGAGTCCAGCTGGCAGTCTCGGCCTGGCGAATTTGTCACTCATTCAATCCAGAATCACCACAAACCGACTTTAACTTTAAATCTCGAGTAGACGGAGAGGGTCTAGACCACCGTTTCTTGCTGGGATGATACGTCCTCAGTCCCCTTTGTCACCTGCAGAAAAAACGAACCAAATCGGCCGACGCGATCCGGAGATACCGGGGAGATAATCCCCTTACCGGAAAAAAGTTCAGTCCACGGATCTACTAAAAGGAGGTTACCGGGAACAGCAAGATCGGTACAAATGGTAAGCACTGTCTGCCCGAACTCCAAAAAGTCCAAAAAAACACTACTTCACCGGTCACCGAAAAACACGTCCGCACCGTCAACGGCCGAAAACCGAGTGCGACCAAAAAAAGGGCGTGGCCAAAAAAAAGGTGGGGGACGAGCGGTACTCGAATGGGGCAGCGAGCCCAAGGGCACTCGCGAACAAATCGGGACTAAAAATATTAACAGCGGCTGTTAATAAGATAATCGGATTATCGAAGCAGCACGACATAGGTCCGACCTCCACGAAAGCTCGGAGAAGACTGAAACTAAAAAAGTTAAAAAAGTTGATACCCGCACTCTTTAACTCTCTCTCCACGGTTCCCGGGTTTAGGCCGACATTAATGCGATATATTTATCGAACGAAAAACTCAATAAAAAATAAAAAAGGTCGGTAATAAGAGCAGTTAGAAAGTTGTCACAATACTGCTTTATTCACTCCAATAATCCTCTATACGAGTGTTCGGGATGTAAACATATGTACATCTATTCATATGTTTGGGGATTAAGGCTGGACACTAGCGGTGCTCGGGCTTAACTTAGACAGTAAAAAATATTTTTCAAGTACAATGGACGTAATTCAAGAGTTAGGGTATGTTAACAGCTAAGAAAATTTTATAAGTAGTGGAGTTCTTTATAAGAATATTAAATTTTATGATTTGCCAATGGAAACTGATTATTATTACGAATTATCCCCAGCAACAAACGGATTAATAGCAGATGTTAAAGGCTTCAGTTCCCTCCATTCACGCATTAACATATTTAAGAGAAATCTGTACGTAAAATCTTGAAATATTAACAACGGATTTCCTTCATACAATTAACTATTCTTTTTATATACACAATAAGGATGGTATGTGGAAAATAGCGACTATGTGTTCCCCACTTTTACGGCTTCTCCCAAGCTGAAAAACAACGCGGCACTTGCTGACTTGACGCGAATGAATTTATTTTATAAATGTTCTATCATGCAAATAACTGGTTAGAGTGTTTAATCATTAATTGAGAATACCAAATAAATTCTTTTTTTTTACCTATCTGCCACGATGTACCTTTGTTGAACGAAAGGTGGGCAACATGGTCAATCCTTATCAAACATATTTTCTATTCGTTTTTACTCATTTCCAAAGTATTGTACATATTCATTAAGGGCTGGATGTGTTATGATGCTAGTGCGGTCAGCCGGCGTCATGATACCCTTCGGAGCGTAGCTTCTTTACACCTATATAGCCTAGGCCCTAGCTAAACATTCCAGAATATGTACCTTATTTCTTAATGAGATTACTCCCTTTCCATGACATTGAAAAAATCAACTCCAATATGCAGTTCCTGGCTTAGCAGAAAGGTGCATCAAACCAGTATAGCAGACAACTTTGATGGAACACCCTGTATCAGGGTAACATGTCATATTCGATTTAGTGCATCACGGATGCATTAGTGTCAAAGCAACTAGATAGATGATCTGGGCAAATTTCGCATATCGGTAATAATGTAAAATTTAGTCCACACACTGTCGGGTCGTCACGAGGGGGGTGCCTGGTCACCCTAGCCCTGGTGACAAGTGAGGATTGTTTGAGTTTATAACCTGGACAATCGTCTCATGACGGCGTTACTATCTGACTCCATTTTTGATAGGTATGTGCCCCGACAATGCACTATGTTCAAGAGAAGATGTACAGAGGTTTTTATATAAAGAATTAGTCAAGTTTTCAGAGTTCGAGCGGAAGCCACGCGTCAACGAGTAGAGGTCACGAGAGACTGATTTACAGGGGGCTAGGAGCCCGCCTTAAGAAACCCTCCCCAGCCTTGTCTACTGGGGGAGGCTGGGCTGGCAAGGAATGCTTAGGCCTGCGGGTGGTTCCCACATGTGATGAGGTACCCGCGACCGACGCCTAATTACCCGGCCAGCCCTGTCCCCTGGGAGAGGCTGCAAAAGGGTTGCTTAGTACCTGCGGTTACCCTCATATAGTGAGGTACCTGCGACTGACAGCTGGTGACCCCTCTCGTGGGACTGTTTGGCCCCCGCCTTTTTTATTGCTTCCCACATTTATACAATGATTTATATTTGTTCGTGTTATTTACGTTTGTCTATAATACATTTAGTTCATGTTACTAACTAATGTTACTACGTTTGCTTACAATATATACACAATAGAGTATAGGGTGATTTATCTTATGTAGTTAGCGGTCGCTACACACACTATCGGGCTTGTTGGGTACCATTTAAATATAAAATTATCTAAATATATTTGTATATGTTTTTGTGTATTCGATTGATAACCTTAAGTATTCGACAGAGTAATTAATAATAATAAGAAAAAAAATTGGTTGGAATAGTCGTTAATATATTATATGATATATTATATTATATCACGTAACAACGCTTGGGTATTTCGTTTTTCCTTCACCTTTCAATATCTTTAAATCGACATTCTACTGATGAATGTGGACGATACTGTATGATATTTTATTATTAGTTCAAGCTATATTATTTTTATGTTTTTTTAAAAATAAATCTATACATACATCTATCCAACACTTGTGTCGATCTTAAACTGGATGAGTAATAATTATGCCCTGTACTAACGTCGATATTTATCCTTCCTATAATATATCATAGATCACTTATCTTCTACAATCATGAATGAGTTGCAGAATGACTACAGAACAGGTTTATCATTCCAATTACTAAATTATTATTTTTTATGTACGCCTTTATGAAATTTCCGTCCTGCAGGTTTTTCATGTACCAGTAGTATGGTGATTTGTATTCACCGACCATTTAGGTGTCTCACGCTACACCGAAAAAAAGCTGTCTACTAATCCTGAATGAAGATTTCGAGTATAAGACAATGAATGAAAATTAATAAGTAATTAAAATAATCAAAGCAACATCTAATGTGTAATGACGAAAAAAAGTATACTCTCCGATCAACTAGCTAGCTTTACAAAGGTGCAAGCAAAATGACCACATTTCAACAGCAAGGTTGAAGTCAGGTAAGCACTTTGGAGAGACAGGGTGAAGAGTTTCAACAGCGCAAAAACACAACATGACGGTCTTATATTGGCCCCTTAATTGCTACGCCAAGCCTTGTATCAGCAGAGCAAGTTCTGAACTGTAAGAAAAAAAATAATTTTGTAAAAAATCAAGCATTTTGGATTGTGATGCTACAGAATGAGGATAACATTATTCTGTATAGAAAAGGTCCGAAGTTCTCCAATAGTTAAAAAAACTTGTTTGGTACCGCACTAATACATGCTGACTCTTCAAACTGGCTTGTACCTAAAGCATATAGAAGGTGAATCTAGAATGTGAGGAATCAGCAACCTTTACAGAGACACTTGTTATTTCATCCGGCAATTCATCGGAGGCATAAAGAAATAGCGTTGCGTAAACGCGATTTTCTCAGCAGGAGTTGGACGATGAGATGATGTGGGGGGGGGGGGGAGTTATTCTGCCGCACGGCCTTTCCAGCTTCCTTACTTGTCTCTAATGAGATCTTTGGAATTTGCATAGGAAAGCAACCAAAAGCCGACCTCGGAGTATCACCAGTTCACACTAACCTAATAAGGAAGCTCTGCCACCGGTGATAGCATCAACCACTGGGATATTTTTAAAAAACAAGTACATTTAATGGACTTATAAAAAAAAAAATTAAAAAAAGGCCTGAAGAGATGGTCGTTGAGTTATCGTAAAGATCACTTAACAAAGCTTTTAGTTAAGAAGCTAATTTAAAACAGGCAGGAGGCAACTGACCGATACAAAAATTATCCAATTTATTTAAAATTTTAAAGGCACACATATATGTATAGGAAGTATACTATAAATGAAAATGTTATTTGATTTGGTTGACGGTTAAATAACGAAGAACAACTTTACCAAATCCTTATTTGTGATAAAATTATAATCTGCCTTGTTGGGCAATAAGTAATTGTAATAAATGTTCTCATTCATACCATATTTACTATTTTCATTCACTCGCTCGTTGATACAGTATTTAAAAACAGCAAAGAGACCTCCCAAATTCACATGGTGGAGTCTTGGGAAGTCCCCCACGCTCCTCCGTCAGACGCGTCGCTGGATTCGAGCCAGTGGAGGATGACCAAGGAATCATAGGCGCTCAGGACTAAAAAGGAAGAACAACTAAAATCTCTGATTTCTTTCTTCGGTCTTCTTTATAGGTTATGAATATTTCGAGAAATTAAGTTCAGTTCATAATTAATGTAGAAAACGAAATTTCAATTAAATATTTAATGACATAAAAAAATAGGTTAGGCTACCGATACTTGGAGAAACTAGTTTTGGGGTATATGTATATTATTATGAATAGGGAATTCATTGAGCTAATATTTTAACTGACTGAAAAAAACTCCAATATTAAGCTTTTTTGTTCTGAAAGTCTGTACATAGAAATAACCTAAAATTGATGTAGGCGTGTATTTACGCCTTTGTTGTCGCATGGGCCAAAATCTTCCAGACTGGGATGTCGGTTGGCTCCTGCCCAGCGCCTGATAAGATGTAGGCACTTGTAGCCAAGCCAAACCTTATCTTCTGCCCTTTCTGACCTTTATAGATTAATGAAAAAAAATTTCTGTTTAAAGTGTCTAAGAATCAAATGAATCACATTTTTGATGGCTTGGTTAGTATTTGAAAATATCTTACAATTATTGTTGTTAGGGCTGCTAAACATGCTTTAGACAACGGAACCGATTTGTATTTATGGGACCCGCCTGCTCAGTTTACTTTAAAATTCTACCATTAAAAAATGGTATCAATATTTTAGAAAAATTCTATAAACAGACTATATAGTTAGAGCGTACATGTTGATAGTTATTTGATATGGAGGAATATTTGTATTCATTGTATTAAATGTAGTGTTTAATATGTATTAAACTAAGCATACATTCACAAATATAAGGCTCACAAGTGACCTCGACAAAGGATTAAACCATGCCAATTTGAGGTTATTTTTTAATTATATATATGTTCATAGGATGAGTTTGTGTATAATGGTTGGACTGATAGTTGTGTAGCATTTGAAGATGACAGACTTAGGTTGTTAAATGCTCTTGCCAATTAAAGAAATGCATTTGAAAAGAACGGAACATAGATGATATTTAAAACCTAAATTGAAACATATAATTTATGTTAAATGAAGTTAACGCGTTTTTGGATTTGTTTATACTTTTTTTCTGTAAATAAACGCCATAAATATATATCTCCAACTAAAACAGAGAAAGAGGATGGGTGGTGTCAATATAATCTGCAAAGAGAAGGTGGAAACAAAGAGCACAATAGTGGATTGATGTAGTGGTCCGTGAGGCTGTCAGGACTGCCGCTGCCTGCCTGTCCGTCTGTCTGTTACAGGCCGTTTCACGTCTGCACAAGCACGGTACACTGCAGTACTTCAGTCCTTAGAACTTTTTATTTAAATTATTTTCTGAATAAAAATTTATATTTACTGCAATGAAGATAATATTAATAACCAAGAGTGATTACTTTTGTTTTTGTAGACTTCCTGCATTGCATACTAGCACTTTTTTTATTGTTTGTATACAGGAAATAAATTGATTTGAACATCATGAATCCCTTCATAGAGTTAAATTAAGTTAATAATTAATCGCTTTATACATCAGTCCGCCCTAAATGCTGTTCAACATCCCTTTCATTCATAAAGAGTCCATGAATATTTTACATTTAGAAATGGTACAACCTAAACAACATAAAGAGACTTAACTTTATTGATAGAAAATGTCCGGTCTACAAATATAAAAGAAACGGGAATCGCCATGGATAAATCATTGGGAAAACAGAAAGGACTAAGGTAAGTGACACAGAGATAATTTCTAAGAGAAAAGTAATCTGATGGGGGATCATAAACCACATGAAGTTCTACTAAGACCCGTTACTCTTAGCTATACAGGAAAAGCCATAAACCATAAACCATAAACATTGGTATAAATCCCTTGAGATCGAAATCTGGATTATTTTTCAAACTGGCATGTTCGACTTGCTATGTTATGCTTCTAAGGTGTTAACTGTCTTCCTCGTAGGATCCAAGATGGCTTTTCACGGCCAGAGATAATTAGGCCGTGTTACCTCTCCCTGACCATCTCACCAGTACATCAACATCCAGTATACCGAAGACATCACCAGTATTGTTTAGGTATGTATATGTAACAACAGGGAGATGTGGTAACAGAGATAGACGGATCGGGATCCAGGGAATGTTTTGAATAACTGAGATAACTGTTAACTGAATTGTAAGTAGCAGAGTACGATAGCGAGAAGAAGAATTACCTTGACACAGTCTGTACTTCGAATTAAAAGAAATAGAAATTAGAATTAGTCCTTCCAACAACAAGTCAAGTTTTAGGGTGCTCCACTAGATAACGCATTGGAGGCGGACTCTTGCATATCCGTCTCTGCTGATCGGTCCAGTCTGCCACGGCCACAAATATACATCTATATAACAAGCGTGCAATCATGTAGACCAGGTATGGGCAACCTTTGACATGTTATGGGCCAAACTTTAGTGTGCAAATACGTTCGCGGGCCGCGTTTAAAAGTAGTGCATTTTAAAGTAGTGTTCATAATTTTTAGCGATAGATATCAGTCAGCCATGAAATAATACGACAATGTTATTACAACACAATTTATTAAAATAACAAAATGAAATGAAAAAATAGGTACCTACAGCATTAAATTAAATCGTTAAATTTAGAATTGTTACAAACTACGAAAGTTAAATAGCGACACCGAAATCAATGAGACACTTGAGCTTGAATTTGGGAAACTAATTCATCGATGTTTGGATTAATTCCACTGGTACAAAGACGTAAAGAATTTTCCAAATTATCGTCAGTCAGCCTTGTACGATGTTTTGATTTATTAACTTTCATCAATGAAAAGAACTGTTCGCATTTATAAGTACTGCCAAACGCACAAATCAATCTTCTTGCAAATTTTCTAAGCTGCGGAAAATGGTCTTCTTCGAGGTATTTTTTGTAGAAATCGCACAACTCCACGTCTTCAAATTTAGATTTTAGGAGTGAGTTTTCTTGAATCTCGATCAACTCCATTTGCAAGTGTATTGGAGCATTTTGTACATTACTTTTTGTTGGAGTAGCAAATAAATTGAAACAGTCTTCCATGTGTTTGAAATCGCTAAATCTGATCGAAAATTGCTCCGACAGTAACTTGAGTTCTTCAGCATATTGAGCGTAAGCAATATTTTCATACGCAGAGAGCGTGGTGAAATGGTAACTGTTACCAGACAGCATATGTGCCTCCCACAAGCGGATTTTGTTCTGAAACGCTTTCAAATGGCTGTACAAATCATTTACTAACTGTCCTTGTTTTTGAAGTTTCAAATTTAAATCATTCAAATGGCCTGTAAGGTCGACAAGAAATGCTAAGTCACATATCCATTTTGCGTCACTCAATTCAGATAGTGGTTTATCTTTTATTTGCATAAATTCTGCTATCTCATTTCTAAGCTCGTAAAACCGTTTCAGCATTTTCCCTTTGCTTAGCCATCTGACTTCACAATAATATGTTACGTCGTCATACTCGGCTGATATTTCATCCAAAAACGCCTTGAACTGACGATGGTTAAGCCCTCGGGATCGAATAAAATTGATGGTTTTTACTACCACATTCATAACATTCTGGAGTCGAATGGACTTAGAACACAAGTTCTGTTGGTGGATAATGCAATGAAGGACTATCAAACCATCTTTTTGCACATTTAATTCAGTTGCTTTTTCATTCAAAATTCCGATGAAACCTTTACGTAAGCCGACCATAGAAGGTGCACCATCTGTGCATACTCCAACTAATTTCGACCATGGCAAGCCAAAACTTGTGAATACCTTTTGAACTTCATTAAAAATGTCCTCTCCTGTAGTGGTTCCTTTTAGCGGCTGTAAAGCAAGCAATTCCTCAGTAATAGTGAATTCTTTATCAACACCTCGAATAAATATAGCCAGTTGAGCTATGTCAGACAAATCGGTGCTCTCGTCTAATGCTATGGAAAATGATTCAATACCAGTCATACGGCCAGTCAATGTTGTTTTTATATCATTAGCCATCATTTCTATACGTCGTACAACGGTTCGTCTTGACAAACTAATTTTTTCAAATTCATTTTTCTTTTCAGGACACAAAACACTGCAAACTTCTGACATACACTCCTTGATAAATTCTCCTTCGGCAAATGGTTTCAATGACTTTGCCAATTTTGAACTAACTATAAAACTAGCTTTCACAACATTATCAAGTTGTGTTCTTTGTCTATGAAATATTTGCTGCTGTTTTTCCAAATTTGCGGTAAGTTTCTGGATTTTGTCTTTTCTTATTTGTCCTGTCAGTGAGAGCAGCGTAGGATGCTTAGTTGAGTAATGCCTCTTTATATTGAATTCTTTCATCACCGAAATGGATTCATTACACATCAAACAAATAGGCTTACCATTGTGCAAGATAAAGAAGAATTCTTCAGTCCATTTTTCTTGAAACTGGCGACCCTCTGCATCTACTTTTCGTTTCCTTCCACCAGACATCATTTTCATTTACTTATCGTTCGATAAACTTAATAAGAAAATAGGTATAATTAGTAAGCACTCAAGATGCACACAAAGTCACAAAGCAAACTTATCACCACGGTAGCTCGAATAGGACTGAACTAAGTTCCGGCCATCCACCCGCTTATATAGGCAAAATGAAGGAATGATCTAGAATCGTCTAGTGTAGAACAATACAATTGCGAAGCAATAATCCTTTGTTGCGCCGCCAGTGTGGCGGCAAACATCAATGGCTTTGAACTTTGATGTTTGCCGCCTCACTCTTTGATGATCACCGCCACTCGGCTTGCTCGCTCACTTGATTCCATGAGTATGAGTAAGTAGTGTATTTTTTTTTTTTAAATTGGGTTTTTCAAAATGTCTCGCGGGCCGGATCAAATCTTACAGCGGGCCGGCTGTTGCCCACATACGATGTAGACAATCGGTGACTGTTCCTTGACCGAATGAATCTAAATCCTTTTTATTCGGGTTCGGGCAAATATTCATAAACATTTCAAGTCAATTTTGGACATATCCAAGTGGAATAGAACTGGATGTAACAAATAGAGCAGAGTGATCGCCATTTAAAAGCTAAATTTAGGACATTTGGAGATTGGATGCCGAGAAGTCATGGTTTTTGGGGGCCATTATATATGTAAGTGGGGCTATTGCCTGAAAATGTAAGAAGCTGTTTCCTCTCCTCTGGAAACATTCCATTATTGTCCTATTGGCCAAACCCGGTAAACCACCCAATGACGCCTTATCTTATCGTCCAATTAGCCTACTCCCTATCCTCTCAAAAATATTTGAGAAACTCCTACTATAACGTCTACTTATTGCCTATTGTTGAATCCAAAAACCTTTTTCCCACACACCAGTTTGGTTTCCGCCAACGACATTCCACTGCTCAACAAGGCCTTCGCGTTGTTGATCACATCTCCTGAGCCCTTGAAACCAAACAGTATTGCACTGCTGCCTTTCTTGACATAGCTCAAGCTTTTGACAGGGTTTGGCATGCAGGTTTGCTCTACAAGCTCAAAAGATATTTACCACAGACCCTAATCCTACAGTCCTATTTTTCAAACAGCTTCTTCCAAGTCCGCTGTGGCTTAGAATACTCTAACTACTATCCCATAAATGCAGAAGTTCCACAGGGCAGTTTCCTGGGCCCCATCCTCTATAACCTATACACCGCTGATGTCCCCTCTACTCACAATACCTTCTTGGCCACATTTACAGATGACACTGCAGTCTTGTCATCCCACCCAGACCCCGAAATAGCATCCCATAACCTTCAAAAACACCTTGACGAGATCGAGTATTGGTGTAATCAATGGTGGATCAAAGTTAATAAAGCAAAATGTTCCCACATTACCTTCACCCTTTGTCGCAAGACTTGTCCACTAGTTTATTTTAATTCTATTCCTCTCCCTGTATTCGAGACACTACGGTACTTAGGCTTCCACCTCGACAAACGACTGACCTGGAACCCACATACGAGACTAAAAAGACAAGAACTAAACAGAGGCTTTGGACAACTGTACAGATTACTTCAAAGGACATCCCATCTCTCAATAAAAAATAAACTATTAATCTACAAAGTTATACTTAAACCAATCTGGACATTTACGGAATAGAGCTATGGGGGACAGCAAAAAAGTCGAACATCAAGCGTATCCAATCCTTTCAATCAAAAGTCCTGAGAACAATAGTAAATGCCCGTTATTATGTCAGCAACAAAACCCTTTATAACGACCTTAATATACCCTACATTCTAGAACTCATCCCTTCCAAGTTTATGAAATTCCACAGTAGCCCTTCCAACCACCCTGATCCAGTAGCACAGTCATTGCACTGCGCCACTTATCCCTATAATCCTCCTTGGAGACTGAAACGGCAGTGGCCTCGTGACCTGCTATAAACGCGTGACAGTGGGAGTCCTGGCAATGACCAGTTACCTCCAATCATGTCCTGAGCGTCTGTGGCTCTCGCGCTCTTGGTCAGCCTCCACTGGCTAGTATCTGATGACGCGGCTGACGGAGGAGCGTGGGGGACTACCCAAGACTCCGCTTTCTTTTCGCATGTGGGTTTGGGAGGTCTCTGGGCTGTCTGTAAGTATTGTATGAATGAGCGAGTGAATGATGAATTGTAAATATGGTATGAATGAGAGCATTTATCTTAATTACTTATTGCCTTATAAAAGGCAGATTGTAATTATAGCACAATAAAGAGTATGTAATAATTAAAAAAAATAAAAATTGAATTATGTGGCATATTTGTATGCGGACGTAAAGCCAGAAATATGGCTGGCTTAAATAAATTAAAAATAAATGATTATAATGTTGAGTATAAAATCATCAGCAGTAGACAGACAGCTGTCTACCAAAACAATCGCAATAGGGTCAGCCGGGGATTGAACCTAGGTTTTATTTGTTGGTAAGTACTCTAACCAGTAGAAGACGTTAACTTATATAATATTTTATATATAATTTATTTAATACGTGTTAATGTAAAACGCCAATGATGCAAATTTACTTGGGTCTAAGGAACTTATTACTGCAATTTGTCTCTTAACGCGTGGAATATTTAAAGCTTATTTAAATTTTCTAGCTACTGGCTGAGAATCGTTATCTATGCTCTTGCGAACTATGAACAAAACTTTAGACAAAACAAAGGAAAAGATAAAATCCGTTGTTAGTATTACAATTTTAAATAAGTGTACAGTTTGTGAAATTCTATAATACATTCTTCGTTGTATTTTTACACTTGCGAAAACCTTAAGTTTTGTTGCTGAGCTCACTGTTGTTTTAATTGCCCAGGGCACTAAACAAGTCCATCTCTTACAGGTACTATAGCACCTGTTGTATTTATGTATGTTCCTTGGTTTTATGATGTTTATCCTCAGGTATTCGGAACACTGGACAGTAGGAGGTTAAAGCGAAAGAATAAAAAAAAACATAGTAAATTTAGGCAATAGATTTTCTTTACATCTGAGTTGAATAAATTTTATTAAGTAAGGATCAACTGAATTAATTTTAAAACTATACCATAGGCCAGCATATGTCTTCGTGACTCATTCATTTATAAGAAAAGCAAGTCAAAGAAAGACTAGTAGCCCAAATCTAATGACTTTACATTGAAGTAGGAAATATTGTATGAATGAGTGAGTGAATGATGAATTGTAAATATGGTATGATTGAGAGCATTTATTTTAATTGCTTATTGCCTTATAAAAGGCAGATTGTAATTATAGCACAATGTAATAATTGAAAAAAAAAAAATTGAATTATGTGGCATATTTGTATGCAGACGTAAAGCCAGAAATATGGCTGGCTAAAATAAATGGTTATAATTTTAATGATTTTATAACAGTTCTCATCTAAATTATATTTATAAGATATTAGATGCAGCATGCTATAAAATATTAACAATATTCCAATTCTATTGTTCAGTGATATTTATATGGGAAAAGTTCTGACGGTGATGTTTATAACGAGTAACAGTAATATGTGAAGACGGTGATGGAAATAACCGAGGTAACGCAGTCTTTCCCCCTTTAAAAAAAAGAGGATCTCAGATACATAACGGGGAAAATGTAGATATGAGTATATGAGTTACTAAAAGAAAGGATTTTCATTAGATGGAGCAAGGCTTTTATCTTTCTGAAAATTATAGTTGCTCTAGTCTGAAGAGGGAAGAAAAAATGATCGATCGTTCCTAAGGACGCAAAGCAAATTTGTTTTTCAAATTTGGAGTCCTCTCTCCGTCTTTAACAAAGTCATTCTCTGGTCTGACCTAACCAGGCCTTTTGATCTTTTGATTCCGTCTCCACCACTGACAGGGCAGCTAGACTTTATTTATACTTTGTAACAGTCTTTGACGGCGTATCCTACCTTAGTTGGGAACTTCGATGATCAACCCAGCATCTCAGTCATGAACATCTTACCTAGTAGTCTGTAGTATAGCATCAATTAGTATTAGAATTATTATCATAACTATTATTTTCAGCAAGATTGCATAGTAATTCAATGATTATACAAAATAGTATTGTGAATATGATAATTGGAAGTGTCGACTGTTAAATTGGCCAGTGGCCACTGGTTTTATATTTTGCCGGTCTCTCTATCACGTAGAGCAGATAAATCTCTCTTCTTCTTCCATCTTGTCTTCTGGGGAGAAATCCATTATGCCACCGAGTACAATAATTGTTTTCTTTGTGAATGGGGGATTTTAATTCTTGGGACTGAGAAAGCGTATATTAAATGGCAGGTAATGCTTACCTATCGTCGATTTTATTAAAATTTTATAATTGGAAATTGATCAAGGTGTAATTGGTATAATTCCTCTTTCCTGGAGAGCAGAAACGTTAGGTTGTATGAACATCCTTGTCACTGCTTTTGTTATGATTGCTTTAGACGTTTTTTTCTTTGGGAATCACAGAACAAAAAGTAACAATTTACTTAGGTGCTACATTGTAAAAACCAAAATGACTGTATTACATAACTCTGCTGCCTGTTGACTAGGTGAAAAGCGGTTTGGTTTTGGCAACTGTTTGGAATTTTAGGTAGTACTCCTGCTTTATGATATATAATATAAATAAAATAATCTGTTGGATCCCGAATCACTTGATAAAACATTTTGATCCTAAAATGAAAACTACTCATATCGATTTGCTTAAAAAGTTCCCAACAAATTATTAATACCTTGTTCGCCCATGTTTTTTGTTTGTGTGCATTGCGATTGTGACATATGTCCTATGATTAAAATTGTCAATGTGTTGTCATTTTTGAAAAAAAATATATTACTTTTTATTTCATCATTTTGCATTTTATTTGAATTTGGGGCATGAATACTTTTAATCTGTGTACAATGTTTTAAGAAAAGTTTTAGCTGTTTGGCCTTTTATCTGTAATTATAAATATATGTTCTTGTTCTTGATTATGGTTTGCTATTTTTTTAAATTTCCATCCCAGTCCGCTAATGGTTGCATATCATTACATTAGGGTCGTTTATTTTGACAAGTCTGGCGGAAGGCGGCACTGGTAAGAAGGTACTAGCAATGATTACAGTTAAATCACGGCAGCTACCACAATGACGGAGAGTAACCACGGTGAATCATTGTGGCTGAAAGTGGTTACCACTGATTGGTGAACATGATTACAGCACGGCACTGCGTGTGGGGTCAGGCCCTGGCCTTCCCACTGCTTTTATCTACAATTGTATCTGGATTATCATATTTTAATAATCATGACTATTTCTGGAGTTTTTCGTATGGAGTATTTGTTAAGAGATAACCTATGAATTTAAAAAAAACTTGTTTGCGTAAAATTTTGACCATTACCAGTTACCTGGTTACTCGTTTACCTCAAATAAAAGCTGTTATTAGCCATGTGCCCATAGAATTCTTGGTGACTTTCCAAAGGAACAACTACCGTTTAGTTGTGAATGAAAATAAGGAATGGTTTCATTTGATAACCTTAGCTTTAGTCTATGGTTAATAGTTTTGTCTCGGATTTATGTATCCACTACTCTACCACATTCTATCTATTTTTTACTAATTCTATTGTATATGAATAAATAAGGTTGTCGGGCTTAGATAACTGAGTATCCCTAAAGTGGGGAGGTGACGCCCGCCGCGAGCTAGGGTCGTTGCAACCTCTTAGCCGCCGTCCGGCGAGTGCCAAGAAAGATAAAAGGCAGGCGGACCTGAGGTCTTTCACCCTGGCTGCCGGCCTAGTCGGCGGGTAGCCTAATTTGTTTTGATCTGACTCCAAAGATCTTAGAAGGTGTCCCCCCCCACAGTGCACTATGTTATGTGCACTGCTTTCGCTAATGGCTTAGCGGTGTACAATAGCAGCATGAACACCAAAGTAGCTCTTAGACAGGCTGAAGTAGCCTGTAACCAGATCAGTGAGAGATTGGAGAGATTCAATATCTTTGTAAACGAGGGTTAGAGTGACTACGTAATTTTCTCTTTCCAAAAGGGAAAAAGTCCACTGCCTACTACTTACACTGTAGGAACGCAGCAAAACTCACCAGCCAACAACCTAGTATATCTGGGGATTAAAACGGACAGACACCTCCATTTTAGTAACCATTTTGTGTGGAAGTTGAAGCAAACTCTTACCGGCTTACGCACTTATTGACATCTCCCAATCTATCACTGCGTCTAAAGCTATTGATCTACAAGAGTGTACTCAGGCCTACTTTGCTGTATGGTGCACCGCTTTTTCGTCATCTGACGTATACGACAGCTCGGCGACTCCAACATTCCAAAACGGTATGATGAAAGTGGTCAGAGGTACTTCATTCGAGCAGCGGAGCAACAGTGAACTTCACGAGATCTTTGACTTGCCTACGGAGGATGAATCCATCCAACGTAGACATATCAAATTTTTCGACTCCCTACAGTACTTGACAAACCCGGTGTTTAACACGATAACCCCCGCTCCGTTCCCCTATCGATGGCAGGACGCTGTCGCGGCAGGAACGCCTTAGTCTTAGGTTCTAGTTTTTGGTTTTAGTTTGTAGTTCCATCATTTTAATCTGAAGGTGAGCCCCATCACCTAGTCCTGTACCCAGTGATTTGTGATTTTAACTTCAAACAGAAAATTGATATTTAAATTCTACCCTCCTTCGAATGCATCTGCGTATGCAGTAAGAGGAGAAATCCGTAAATCAAAAATTTGTAAATAGTAAAACATATTGTCAATAAAGGGGTTTTGAAAAAAAAACCGGTCATTTATTCAAACTAAGGCTCACCTCTGGACTGGTACTTGCAGCTGCACTGATGTTTCAAGATTTGGCCATCGCATTTATGAAAACGTCAGCATCTCTCTTTCCTAACCTCGCTATGTTTTATTGTCAGACCCCACACCTTCCTAGTGGGATTCTCTGCTCTCGTCTCTCTAAAACTAGCACCTCCTTGGAAGGGATCTCTTCCTTGCGGACAACGGTCTCCAGGGGCCCTAAGAACTTTAGTAGTGTCTTCCCTAAAGATCCTGTCTGCTTCTCTCCGGTGCCCACTAGTTTTTGGGATCTGGATGGTTTTCGCCTACCCTTAGATACCGAGTGCGAGTTCTTGGTCATCCCATGACCACACAAACTACCTATAATTCCTACTTCATACCTCTTCTCCTGAACCTAATGCACTGTCGGGGCACATACCTATCAGATATGGAATCAGATAGTTCAGTATTAATACCCGTCATGAAGCAATTTTCCAGGTTATAGCACATTCAACCCTCTCTTCGTCACTAGGACTAGGGTACACTAGGCCCCTCTCGTGACGAACCGACAATGGTATTAATAATCAGTTCATTGTTACCTAATGTTGCTGGTCTTGGTGGAAATTTTAGTTTATTTTAAATGGAGCTTTTTGAATACATAAACGATGGTTAGATATGTATAAAATGTTTGACATTTTAGGTGATTCTCCTGTAATAGATGAGTGAACCTATTACCTAAGGCGAGTAAGGGCTACTTTCGACGATTGGTACGGTTGGATCAACTCCCATGTTTGCTATTTTGTTGAACTTCGGCGAATTGGCTGTGATTTCATCCCACATAGTCTGCCATCGTTCAGCTATTACTTCTTTCGATAAACTTGCATGCACTGATAATGTAAGAACAGCTATACTTTTTCCCTGAGGGAGAGTTTCACTGACTGCTCTATCACCAACTGGTTTAAAATTCTTTAAATTATTTGTGGTTCTGTTCTAAAGTTTTGAGTTCCAATCATGATTTCATAGTGTGCAGTTGGCTTTGAAGTTTTGGTAGACTATATAATTGATTTCTTCCTAGTATATTTGGTGGTTTCTGAAGATTGATGACATTTAATCCAGCATTCAATCCAGCGCATGAAGGTACCGTATGATATATCGTGATGATCACGTCACACTTACAGAATTATACACTTTTCAAAGTTAGTTTTTCTCCTTTCTTGTTGTTAACCCGCTGGATGCATTTTCTGTTTAGTACTTTGATTAAATGCCATTACTTTTGTTTTTTGTTTATATACCAATGATATTGGAGTGCAGTATGTTTTTGTTATGGAGGTCAATAGGAGTGTCAACCCAGGAGAGGACAAATAGATAAATGTA
The DNA here is from genome assembly GCA_930367205.1 of Acanthosoma haemorrhoidale. Taxonomy (NCBI): domain Eukaryota; kingdom Metazoa; phylum Arthropoda; class Insecta; order Hemiptera; family Acanthosomatidae; genus Acanthosoma; species Acanthosoma haemorrhoidale. Next base: position 130,929,163 of record OV884011.1, read on the forward strand.
TATGGTAAGATGATTTTGTTACTAACACCGATCCTTACGGTAGTACATGCATTCATTCCTTAATGTGACTCCACTTAAATGTCGATAGCTTAAATAAGGTGACATAGTTGTTATTCCATTGAGGAGATAATCGATTAAGTATTGAAATAGTAGTAACGAATTTTCCAAGGTTTTATATCCGATTATAAACCCTTAAGGTATACTAATAAAAAACAATAAAAAATTGCTTTCCCAGACAAATTGCGGCAATATATCACTGGTGAAATATGCGGCCGTGATCTAGTGAGATATAGATTGCTCCATCTCTATTGGTTGGCTAGGTGTGATCTATGTAATTGATTGGTTCAAATCAGCCGTGATGGAGGGCCCTGCAGTGTACAGTTCTGATAGCGGCCAATCGGGTGTGGGCGTTCATGGTGGAGGGGGAGTTTCTAGCTAATAGGACTGCGTCAGTGGTGCCAATGTCACTCTTTAGTGGGTTTAAGTCTGTTTGAACATGCGTTAATTAATTAATTACGATTTGTAGTATTAATATTAAATTCTCATACATCGTACGTGTACTAGAAAATGTCGATAAACCAAAAAAATCATATCATCATCCCACCTCTTGTTATTGTTAAAACACATTTCTCTTTATATATTTACAGTATTTATATTGTTATTATAGTTCTTTTAATAATAGGTATTACCGAAAGGGCGATATAGAATAAATGGACGTGAAAACGGGACTTCTCTCAATCAAACATTTCTTCGTCAACATCTCCTTTTTCCAGGTCCTACATGGTGGCCTCTTCTTCTTTGTGCTTGGAGATTCCACTCCATGCTTCGTCATATTTTTCTGTGGGTATGAACCCACCGGCATTGCCATATCTTTTTTCCTTATGAAGACACTGTATGTATGAACTTCACACTACTGGCAGCTTAATAATGCACCATTCCTGAATATTCCAAGCCATTGACTATGACGGAAAGACAGTTATTAATGAACTTTTTGGGCATTCAAGAGTCATGTTTAATATTCTTCTGGGCTTTAAAAATTAGACAAGACTGATTTAACATTATTGTTCTCGTTTTCTCTAGTATCTTAGCTGACATCCTGACTAGCCAAAGTGACGTATTAACAGCTTCTTGTCCTAGTGGCAATATCATCATAAGTCCCTCGATCGTAATCCCAGGCTGCATAATTGATTACCTTCTCAATAGAGTTTCATTGGTAAGCTAATTATCATGCTGTAAAGCTATGGGTGGCTATGCTATTTAGAAAATTTAATTTACAAATACTCATAATTTATTTAAAAATATATGGTGGTGAAAATAATAATTTCATCAAAGTGTGAATATAATAAAATTTCTTTTAGTTGATTTGAACGATCGATGTGAAGGTATGAGTGAGAATATTCATTTTGTAATTAATTTTTTTTACAGAGTGACACCATCGATATCAAAGGTTCATGTTTATGCATACTTTACAAACGAGAAATTCCGGTTTTGTTTTTGTCACAATTTCAAGTTACCGTGAGTATCGCAAAATGTTTTAGCGTTACATACAATGCAAATTTTTCAATGGACAAAAAGGATCATTTTATACCATTCATAAAAGTTTCATCATTTATTTTATAGTCCTTTATGTTCTAACGCTTGTAGAATAGCACAGCGTCCGGGGTTGAACCACATCTGATCAACTTTAAATTTCATTTTATTCTTGTGAGCATTCGTTTTTCTTTTTTGGACCTGTCCTCGAAAAATATTTCATGACCTTCATATTCTATTGATTTAAGTAGTGATATATGACTTAACCAACGTATCTGTGATTCCGTTGTAGACGCAAAAAAATTACTACCATTGGCTAAAAACACAACAAATAAGTATAAAAAATTATTATTATTATCATGATACATTATATACACATATATACATTATACACACATATTATATACATTATATATTGCGTATGCAACCTATACCACAAGATTAGATGTAAGTAGTACCACACAGAAGTTTGAAGTCGTCATTTTGTGAAATTGTGATAAATATGGAAAATGTTGTGCAACTTTAAAAAAGCTTTATCTCAGTTAGTCTTGGCTCCGGGAAAATATCTTAACTTATTATAATAAAATATCATATCAACGATTAAGCGGAAAAAAGTTATTTTCAAAAAAAAAAAAAAAATTAGTGGATTTTTGACTACGAAATATTGTTCAGTGGGGGGGGGGGGTGGAGGCCAAGAACTCATATTCTTCCTACTACTACTATCTATACGAAAAAATAAATCCTGTTACCAGACCTTTGGCAAGTATATGCCCATGCAGTTATTCAGTTATGAGACTGAAGTAGGACCGCGATAGATGATACTTTGTAGGCGATAATGGGATATGGAATTTTGGGAGATGATTGGGATATGTCTATTTGTTTATGTTGTGTGGTTATGTGAGTTAGTTCCGTTTGACATTTGACAAGCAATTTCAGGAAGAGGGGGATCCTTCTTTGATTGCTATGGTAGATGGTTCTTTTTTAAACAATTTTTTTAATTTCCCTTTAATTAACTTTAATTAATTTCCCCCTTTCTTTTTTGAACGGAAAAGCGACTAAATTTGACTAACAAATTGTTCATATTTAGCCCAATTCAGCTACCAGATTCTGAAAACAACATATTATCTTCTTTTCTTCCATTAATAAGTCTCTTTGATGTATTACCAGGAGACCAATCCTGCGTGTTTGCCCTACGACTGGATGTTTGATTCACGTTAGAAATTTTTTATTATCGGCATTGGAAGGTTTTTTCTCTTTGGTTTTTGTTTGGTAGCCCGTTTGTGTTTGCACGAAGCTTTTGTGCATTCGGTAACAAACTGTATGTGCTGCTGATATAATTCTCTTTGCGGTGATTAACCCAATAGGCCCGACAAATCCTCTAAATCCGTTTAAATATTAATAATTTTTAAAAAAACTGCCTGAGAAATGAACGTTTGTTGATACCTTCGATTTTCAGTGTCAATAATGCTCAATAAGAGTCATATATTATAACGGGCTTTGATATGTAGTGATTTTTGTTTTGTTTTTGTTATAATTTTTTTAAATAATATATTTTTGCTTTTTCTTACCCCTCGTTTCATTGGTTTTCTTTCTCAAAAATAACTTTTCTCGTGCCTTTACGGTATAAATACTCGTACTAAGCCACACTAGGAGATTTTGGATGTAATCTAAAGGTGTTTCTTATTTTTATGTTTACGATTACAACAATGGTTTTTCAAAAATATCTCAGTTTAGGTATAATTTTTGCACCATCTAATAAAAGTAACGATTATAGCACCTTCTATTATCGATATTCTATTGATTTGATTTAATTAATACTAGTATATTGGAAACATTATTCCCTTGCTTCGGCTATGCAAATTTGGTTCACTTTGTTTGGAATCGCTACGATCCTTTAGGAAATAATAAGAAACATTAGATTTTGCTTTAAATCTTTGTTGCTTAGCAAAAGTTTAAGTTCTTGTCTTTGAAATTCTTCAGTAGTCCAGAACACTAAATTTTGATTAATAAAATACTGGACAGTTCTATTTGTGTGAAATTTAAAAATGTATTCACTACTACAAAATATTTAGCGGGGAAATTAGTTTCTTTGAGTTTCGTCTGGAATATTCTTTTCCTATTTGAAATCGATTAGTATATGTTGATACCGTACGAAGAACTGACTAATGATATAGAGGGGATTGTTATGTTTCAAAGCAAATCATAACTTCGGTCTAAGCGACTGTGCCAAGTAATATATGCTACATTTATATTACATTCATGGTCGACTGTTTACGCGGGGAGGTTTAATCCACATACCGCTCCACTGAGGAACTGGCAAGTGCCATGTAGAACGTGGCTGATTACAGCTATTCATCCAAGCCATTTGAGCAAATAGTGTTGGCCCAACACTGATTACGGCTTATTACATATTTGTGCGGTCCGCTAAGGTGTTGATTCAGACCAGTGTTTGACTTTGTAGTAATTACGTTAGGGGAGGCACGTTTACATTTGCCAGTATTTCGGTAACTTAAACAGTATACGCGCCCTACTTCGTGACATTCTTTACAATTTGCATCAATTGGCAGCGAAGGATAGCTTTAGTATTTCAGTTTAATATTTATTTCGTTTAGTTTTATTACTTCAACCTACCCTTTTCCGTCATTAGTGGGGCCAATGTATTATGTCAATAGTATGTCTTTGCATGTATGTATAAGTTAAGGAATCTTATTATACATTGCAATATAATATAAAATAAGTTAGGAATTATTGTTAGTAAGCCACAGTTAGGATATTCTGGGAATTAAGGAGATGAGTATTAAATAAGGTTAAGAACCTTGAGGTATCTGAAAACCATACCCTAATATCATAATAATATTCAACTTGCACTGAGAGAACACAACGTATTTCTTTGATGGCTGTCTGAATAACTCTCGAAATAGTCTCCCTATTGTATGGGAGGCGATACAGAGGTCGGAGGATAAAGTAACATGTATATGACTGTAGCCTACACACTATATGTTGGATATTCCACTGTAAAGATATTTGTTTTTCTTCTGGATAGTTATTTATTATTTTTATTAAATCTGTATGCTGTAAATTTATGATTAATATTTATATATATTAATCATCTAGGACAGAAGTGAATCGTGTTAGTAAGCATCTTATCTTCATAAGATTATACCTGTTATAGAATGGGATAAAATATCGCATTGGGTTTGCTGGAATAGGAATATGTCATTTGATGAATAAATGCAATGTTTGCCTTTTCCGTCATGACCACCAGTGACGTTTTAGAAATGTGACTGCGAACGATGATAATTTGACCAGGTGACCATAAATGTATTTTTATTGCGATTGCTTAAGATATATAAACTCATTTATAAAAGGTTTACTTACCCCACTTCGTCTATATCTCATATATATTTTTTTTAGATATGTATAAGCTATGACTATCTCTTGACTAGCCCTTCACCAATCGTAGAAGGTCACTTCACTTGCAATAAACTAGTCGCCCAGGCTATTATTTATTCATGTATACAATTTTTATTGTGAGAAGGATGATGGTTTGACGGATTCGTGGATCGAACAGTAGATTAACATACGATAAGAAAATCAAAGACCGTAAATTGTTTGCGTGATTGACATGAAATCTGCCAGTGACTTGAGAAGCTAAGAGATACTCTCGCCAGTAGACAGCTGAACGAATGCAGGCCGCCTGAGATAAATCCTCGCTGAGATATAGCCGATGAGATATCACAAAGAGAGAGATCTTTTCGAGGCCGTTCCATCGCCTACATATAGATTGCTTCATCTCGGCCCCTCTCTGTCGGGTATACATCAGGGCACTACATTCGGCAGTTTTGTGTCTCAAAAGGGCAGCATTCCTAACATCGGTAGTCCATCTTAGGGCACTTTTTCTTTTGAACTTACTGTGTATGGTCTGAAAGAAAAAGGTTTTTTTTTAGTGACTTTGTAAGGGAGGAATGAGAGGAGAGATGAGCTATAGAAGTAAAAACGTAATTTCTGTTAACCAGGATCCTTTGAAGCCAACATTGCTTCATTCCCTGTCCTTAAAATTTACTTTATACAATTTTATACAAGCCGAAGCAGAGGGGAGAGGTTTTAAACAGGCGATAGGTATTCCTTGTCCATCTATGCCTTTCAAATGGATTCAACCGATTACAGTGTTTCACAACATTTAAAAATATGGGGTTTACGTTTTTGCATGATAATGGGAACTACGAAAAAGAAAAAAAGAGATTTGAAAATTTTTAAGGCTCAAGAAGATATATATCAATCAATGGCCAACTTAAAGACTCAGTTGGTAAAGCAAAACATTTTTAGAGCCAGAAATAAAATTGTGTTTAACTTCCGTCAATATTTCTGGAGTGTTTGGTTTATTTTGTTTCCAGATTCTAGCTAATTAAATTGTTTTTTTATCTTGTAGACTGATTACTATAGTAAACCATCATACACATCGCATTTTTAACTATTTATCCAGGCACTCCAATTTCTCATAAAACAAACTCCACCCGCAATCTTAAAAGCTGAATGCTCAGCTTGTCTCACCCTATATTTTCACCCACAAAAAAATAAGGCTCAGCACTCTACTAACGAGGAGCTAATTATTAAATCCATAGATTTTATAATCCCACGCCCAACCAATACAAGGCCCAATCCTTAACCCATAAAAATCTACCAGTTGTTATAGCTCTCTTACCTGAATACCCGCTATGTCTGACCAAATGAAAAACAAACCTTCAACTAGGCCTACAAACCAATAATAAATTAAATATTTTTTTCCAGTCTCAAAGAGTCTGTTCCGTCCAGTTTTCTTACACATTGTGTTTATAAAACTGCTATTTTTACTCACTATTTCTATTCGACCTATTTTAGCCGATCTAAACAATACATTTATAAACGGTTTAATGAACATAAAAGACACGCCATCGCAAAAGAATAGACAGTTCAGCCGTTGCAAAAATTTCGCTTAAAGATAGCCACTAATTTAACATCTCCAACACTCCAATCATCGACAAACCGCGACTGTAATCATAAACACTACATATCAATCCATACAAAATTAAGAACTAAATTCCGTTAATTATGAAACTGTTTTCCGAACAAGATACGCGTCAAAAGTGCCATTGCGAAAATAAAATTGTTTACTCACAGTGTTGTTAGTTTTTTACCTCCCCCCCCCGCCCCATCTGTCCCATCCGGATCTTTAGCCCTTTTTTTTTTGGCACACTCCTACCAAAAAACCCTTTGACCCGTATTATTATCATTTCTTCAAAATAGTTAAAGCTTTTAATATCTCACATCATCTCACCCTAGTTAGGTAAATTAGACAAATTCCATCAATTATCATGCTGTCGAATTATTGAAATTATATTTGTTCTACGTGCAGCTATTTTAATCAACCCAAATTTCCTCTAAATGACTTCCACCTTACTTGTAACATCTCTATTTATTTATCTATCTAACATCTATACTATTGGTCCATTATTAATTATTAAATACTTTCATAAATAACATGAACTAAATGTATTACAGGCAAAATGTAAATAACATGAACAAATATAAATCATTGTAAATGTGTTCAGCAATAAAAGATGGGGGCCAAGCAAGTAACACGAGAAGGGTCACCAGCTGTCAGTCATAAACATAAACAACCCTTTTGCAGCCTCTACCCTCCAGGGGTCGGGTAATCAGGCGGCGGTCGCGGTTCATCACCACATGTGTGGAAACCCAACCGCCGGCCTAGGCCCTTGCAGCCCTCCCAGAGAGGGTACTTAAGCCAGGGCTCCTGGCCCTGTTAATTAGTCTCTCGTGACCTTTACTCGTTGATGCTTGGTTTGCGCTCGAACTCTGAAAACTTGACTAATTCTTTATGACAAACCTCTATACCTCTTCTCTTGAACATAGTGCATTGTCGAGGCACATACCTATCAAAAATGGAGTCAGATAGTAAAGCCGTCATGAAACGATTCTCCAGGTTATAAACTCGAACAATCCGCCTTTGTCACCAGGGCTAGGGTGATCAGGCACCCCTCTAGTGACGTCCCGACAACGTTATTTTACTGTTCAGTAACATCCCACACACATATTATTCCCAGAAGCGTTCACATCTAGCGGGAACTTCTCAATACCGAGTAAGTGGGGGAATATTTGGACATAGATATACTTCAAATCCTTTTCTCAAACTTCTGATATTTGGTAGAAGTTGAGAAATTATGAAACGTAGTTTTGAATCGGGTGTGGAATGAATGGAAACAAGGCTGAAGGCCTTATTGATTGAACTTATTCAAGCTGATTAGGAAGTATCAAATGTAAAAGTCTAAAGCTCAAGATGGAGTTTTCTATGTCTATGGTGGAATTGGAGTGAGGCAGTAGGACCCCAAAGTGAAGCTAGTGCTTGAACATCCGTCATAGATCTCAAAACCATTTCTTCTGTTAAGCCCTTACACAATAATTCTAAAGCTAAATAAAGCCCTACTGAATTATTGAAATTATTCAGTTCAACTTGCAAAGACTCCATTCACGGTTTACTCAGAGAAAACGACAAGGTAGCCAACGATTATACGTATATAAAAGTATTGTGTAGAATAGCCTATTTAACAGTAAATAATATAATTTATGGGACATAAGACGTTTAATAACAAACTAAATTACATTCTACAACAATTAATTCATAAGAAAATAAACCAGCTCATATGCAAATCACTGTATCCATAATGTGCTTAAATTGTATAATATAAAAGGCCTTTGTTACATAAACTAATTTAACCTCACGAAAATTTCAATCTTTCAATTGAGAAAGCAAAAAACTAGAATTTTTCAATAAATAAGACTTGCATGTTAATTTTGCTTATTCATTCATGTTTATTCTTGCATTTTAATTGGGACAACATGTGTATTTAGAACATTTTAGTTAATATTTTATAGATGTGTAATTTTTTATTTATCTTATGAATGTTACAGCTCAAACTCTACACTGCACCACCCTAATAATATGAAAGGATATTCATCTTAATGATTTGTGATATTTTCTAGGCGTATCGTCTGTTTTCGCGGAAAAGCTAATATAATACACGGAGATCGGTTGACTCAAGGTTTTCCGCGTTCAGAATAGGAGATCTTTGGTCCTTGACGGGAATGTTTGAGACTATGCCGGCACAGGGAAGATAATCACTTTATATTATAATAATTATTTTAATGGCGTTTTATAACTTTGTTGGGTCATTTAACAGCGCATTATATAGATGTACATAATTAATCATTTGATGAATAATGATGTACTTGAAAAGACCTTTAGGAAAAAGAAAAAAATCTACAAACCACTACAAAAACAGAAAATTCGTGACTTCCTGAAGTGCTAACGTGACCGAAGTCTTTATTTTGTTCATTCCAGTATATAATTAGAAGTAGAGTTCTCCTAGTTCGTTGTGATGGAGGTGTACTTGTATGATTTTATCATTTTTTAGGGGCTGCTTTCCTCAATATGGCTCCATGGTTCCGGAAATGGAGCCGGGTAGCCAGGGTGGTGACCATTCAAGCGGAGCCCATTGAGTAGCCTTGGTTGACACAACTACATAATCCACCTCACAATAAGTCCAGCAGACTATTTATCCTTAACTAGCACCAAACCTTTTCATCCCTACGGGTTGTAAAGTACAGATTTAGGCTTTATCTTGAAGCATGCACGGGAAATTAACTTAAATTGTGTGGCTGTTCCACAATAAGGGCAGTAAAAATGCTTTAGTCTGACCCGAGGTATAAATGCTATGACGCCCTTGTTTACGCTGTCTTTAGCCAAAGTTAAAACTACAAGAAGTTTTAGATTTAAAATTCTTTTACTTACATTTTTGAAGCACTCTGAACTGTTCAGAATCTTTTTAAGATAATAAATCCCATTTTATCCTATTGTAGCTCCTTAGTAGTAACGTAATAAAAAATAAAGTCTGTTATGGAAATTACTAGTTTTAATAGTTTTTATTAAGCGAGAGATGCATTTGGTCCAATTAATCCTGCTAATTTTTTACCATTATAAATCAGGATTGTATATGATAGAGATTCATAAGGCATTATCATTGTTGGTTTGTGCATCTTTGGGATATTTTTAAACTAATATGTTTTTTTTAAATTATTTTAGTTTTGATATAACTATACTCATTGTACATAATGATTCTCTCCAAAACTAATTTACAACGTAGTATTCAACACTAATAATGTCATATATACCATTTGTTATAAAATAATTGCTTACTAATTAATTAATAATTACTTCTTTTTTTTTTTTGTAAAAATAATCAGCCTTACCTTGTTCACAGAGATCCAGTTACATCTGTAACACACACGTGTTAGCATCGAGGTACTGGAAGGATTTACCATGTGAACATTGGTAGATTGTAATGATGTGTCTATGTTAGGTGATTTACATGGATTTGATCCTCCGATCGTATCTCGTTCCCTATACAACTCTAACTGTAACCACAGTTGGACTGGAGTGTCTCTTGTCCTTATACTTCTCGTGCTCACATCGGTGGGCTTCCCAAATGAGTTTAAATATACTTGAAATGACTTCAAGGTTTCACGCCGAAATAAATTTCAAAGTCATATAACGATGGAAGAATAAAATACAATCTGTTGGCACATGAACTTCAATTGCTCAACTTCAATAAAATATTATCTCTAGAAAATGAATAAATGAAAAAAAACAACGTGAAAATTCTCAATATAAACACATTAAAAGGGACAGCATAAGATAAAGCCCTATTAACAGGTAGACCTGAGATCTACCAGTAGAGATGACTTGCGAACAGCCCTGTTAAGGAAATCTTTCCATTCCAGGCGTTCTTACTGGAAACCCCAGGATCGGTTCAGAGAATACTAATAAAGAGGGAAAAGATTGTTATCACTGGAGTGAAGATGTTCCATAGTTCTCGCTTCATTTGACTTTACCCTCGGCTGGAATATCCGATCTGCTTTGTAGGGATTTTTTCTCTTTGCTCTAGTCATCCCGTCTGCTTAACTGCTGCCTTTCATTTCCCTTTCCATCTTTTTGTACCTTAGGCTTCTTTTTTTTTCAGCCTTTTTTTTTCCTTTCAATTAGATTTCTTCTCCGTTAGCTGTTCCTATTTTAATAAACGTCCGTTCCTTTTCAGTGTAGCGGGTTACGGCCCTCCTCTCCTTCCCCCGTCCTTTAACGAATAATATTACAACCAGTCTTCCTTTATATTTGGGATCCTTGCCTAACATTATTAAAGTGATGGATTACTTCATTTAGCCTTCTCCGCTTTGAAGTGGATAAGAATACTACCGCTATTTTTGAATCTACAAAATTAAATTCTCTGAGAAAAATATGAGAGAGAGGCAGTTCATTTTATTTTATTCCTATAAAAAATTACAAACTTATTATATTCTAGAAACCCACAAAGGAAATATTAGTAAATGTAAGAGCCAGAGGTACAGAAATAAAATAAGATTACTCAGCCTCAACCGATTTCAATTGTCTGAATGTTTAAAATTCGTAATAAATGAAGGGAGTTCTGCGCATGCGCTATTATGTACAAACACCTCTTTGTTTCGTTCTTCATATTAACATCTTATACTACTGTTTATAGACCGCAATTCAGCTCTAAAATTGTCTCAGCAGGCAACTTACGTGGGCTGGTCACGAGGGAGCCCTCAAGAAGTGAGTGAATAACTTGATATATTTATTTAGGAGTGTAATGGGCGATATCATACCGAGAAGTCGGCTTAACGGACGACCCTTGCCTCTGCCGAATTACAGACAACATCAAGGAATAGTCGGCTAGGTGGCTCCATCAGCCGAGAGCCACGACCGGCGCCTCTGCCCTGGAATTCGTGAGTTCGAATCCCCCCCTACTTTTTATTAATATTAAAATTAATTTTAATATTTATAACATGATAAAATGCGATTTTATCAGTAGTTGATGTCGCAAAATAATGAAAAATATAAAGGTCTCTAGGGCCAACTCCGACACCATCGCCTTTTAAGCGAAAATCAAGACGTTTAAATAGGAACGTAAAAATAACCTCATCTGCAGCTAGCTCGATGGAAGAGATCTCGCCCCAGGCCAGCACATCCAAAAAAGAAACCGTCGAAGAGTCCCCTTTCTTCACGCCTAACAGCTTTGAGGCGTTGAAAAATATTCAAGCTGAGTACATGGAAGTTATCAAAACACGTACGCTGCCCAAGCCGCCTGCAATATTCGTCCGCAATATAAGAAACTTTAAATTGATATGCTCTCAAATGAGTAAAATTGTAGGTACGGGAAAATATACGTGCCTCAATCGGTCTCGGGACACTAAAATCTCTCCGGACACTCCCGATACATATCGGGCCATTATCAAATATTTGGAAGAAACCAATGCCGACTTCCATACATATCAACTAAAACAAGAATGATCGCTATGAGTAGTGATCAGAAATCGGCATTCGACCAAACCAGCTGATGAAATTGAAGACGATCTCCCAGCTCTCGGATTCAAAGTTCGCCAAATAACGAACGTTTTACGCGAGGACCGGCAAAAAGAGGAATGAGTCAAAACGGCGATACCTTTGTTCTTTGTAGATCTCGAGCAAACACCTGGGGTGGAGAAAATATACGACTTAACACACCTGTATTACACTAGAATACAGGTCGAAAAACCGTTCCCCAAACGCGACGTCGTCCAGTGCTATAACTGCCAGGCATATGGGCACACAAAATGGTACTGCCACCACCTTCCCAGGTGTGTAAAGTGCAGAGGGCAGCACAAAAGTGAATTGTGCAAACAGCCCCTGAAATCGACTGCAATATGCGTTCTTTGCAATCAAGGCCACCCGGCCAACTATAAGCTGCGAAGCTTATAGAATTCTGAAGTCCAGGAGTAAACTACTGTGAACAGTGGTCGGCTTGGGAAGCATCGTCAGTTAAATCTTGATAAGACCAGAAGGAGTTTTTAAAAAGATTTATTTGAACTTTACAAACATACAACTACAATTAATAATAAATGTCAGAGTGACGGGCCTAGTAACAGTACAGAAGGAAGTGGACGTGAGAGGATAAGAGGAATGATATATAGGAGCTGAGACTTGATAAGGATAGCTGACGAAGTGTTGATCTTGCAGGTGTTGCAGCTGGCAGATGGCCTCTCTATCTCCTCCGTTGTTTAAGATTCTTAGTCCTCTAAGAATACTAAGAAATGAGATTGATAGCGGCAGGTGCATGAGGGCTGTTATCTTGTTGAAGAATTCTGAGAACGTTTGGATGATTTGGCTGATATATTACTGTTGGTGTAGGGTTTCGTAAGGAATTGGTAGTTTTACATTTTTTAAGGTAGTAGAGGATTACAATTATAATAGCGGCCCCTATAATTAAATAAAAATAAAAATAAGTATAGGATTGATTAAATATAAGTGGTTCTAAAACTATGTCTGTTATATTTAGGTTTTCTATTTCGCTTATATTTGCGATTACATCTATATCTATTTTATTGTACAATTTGTTTATGGTGGAGTCTATTATATGTCTTGAAATTTTGGGGAGTTCTCTATAACAATCATTTTGGTCTAGGGTGAGTAAGCTAACGGGTGGTAGGTATACAGTATCATTAGTAAGGCAATTGTCTAATTTGGAGAGGTTAGTGGTTATAAAACTGTTCATATTATCTATATATCTAATGTTAGTATTGGCTAATTTATATTTGCATGCATTCATCGTTCCAGATGAAATAATATTATTTATACAAGTATTATTTAAAATAAAAAGGTTTTTACAGTAATATTCATTGTTTAAAAATGTACAATTTGTTGTATATAACATATTAAATTTTTTTATTATAATAGTTTCGTCTATATCTAAAGTCACGTATTGTTTGTTAATTTTTACAGGCGAAGGTATGAGTAAATAAGTCTTTATATTTAAATTTGCCTTAGGAAGGTCTACAAAGATATGGAGTGTTTTATTATGAGTAGTGCAGTGAATTTTACTCATTATCCACAGAATTTCAGGATTCCTAGAAGCTAGATTTACATTTTGGTTTATGTCATGTAGTATTTGGGACATTAATGATGAGTGTGTGATGCCAATTTTGCATAGTTCCAGTGTTAATGTAAGTTCATCTATTTTGTTGTGTAGGTGTGTCAGAATTATGTACATGTCAAAGAATGTCATTTCCTTGTTTATCTTCATTATGTTGTCTTGTTCTGTTTTAAAATTGTTATTAATTAATTGAATGTCCTTTTGAAAGTTTTTAATTACGTGTTTATTAAGTTTTATGTCTTGTTCTATGTTGTGTTCTATATTATAGTTGTTCCGTCCTAACTCATTTATTACTTCGTCATAATGTGATTTGTCATCAGCTGTCATGGTGCCAGTAAGCCAGCTGAGAGCTGTTCCAAGTCCGTTTATTAGTCCTCTCTTAGTTCGTTTGTTGTGTGATTTTAATAGGTTTAATTTGTTTTGTGTTTGTATGATAAGGTTTTTGATTATAGGGTATGTCGGTAGGTCCCTATAAGATGGTACATTGTTCTGTATATTGTTTAGTTCCTTGTCAAGTAAGCTAATGTCATAAAAATGGTATGTCCTGTAGTAATTTTCTATTACCTTTGCGTTCTTTATAGTGTAATGTAGGACTCCGGGGTTATCACTTATATCAGTCACTGTCATAGTATATGTCAATGTCCATAGAAGTGTCTGGATTAGTACTGTCCGAGTAGGATCCATCTTCTCCTTCTGAAACAGTAATGTTTGGTCTCGGTCTCAAGTGTTGTTTACGTGGTCTTTTGATTCTATTAACGTGTGCTTTGTTTGTTTCGTTTCTGTCTTTGTACAATAGTACGGGTCTGTAGGGATCATTGTATTTGCGGTGATGGGTTGTTCTTATGAATATTTGGTCATCATTTATTTCGGGTGGATTTTCGCGATTTTTATTTAGTGTTTCTGTCCTATTTTCTTTTTCGTTTATAATTTTGTTTCTAGTTATTTCGTGTATTATGTTTTTTTCGTCATGATATTTTTGTACGTATTGTTCTTTTATTTCTATTTGTTGGTCAGGTCTTTTTGTTATTCCGAATGTTATTTCGTCTGGTGTCATATTTAGTTTAGAGTTTAAAGTATTGTTATATGCTATTGTTGCTAGCATTAGTCTGTTAGTTAATGATTTGTTCGTTAAGTCTTTGTAATTGAGTGTTCGTAATAGTTCTATTAGTGTACTGTGTGCTCTATTAAGTAGTCCTAGTGAGTTGGGATTTCCTGGGGTCGTATAGATTGGTTCAATTTCATTTGTCTGCAAAAAATTTAATACTAGGTTGTTTTTGTATTCTTTTCCATTATCCATTTTCATTGATGTTGGTGTGGGATAGTATGTCAAGTAAAGTTTAATAGTGTCACAGATGTTGATTCCTGTCACAGCAGATATTATGTGTGTAAATAGTTTTTTGGAAAATGTGTCGATTATTGTCACGATGTATTTTTTGTCGAAATGTAGTGTATCTATCATCAAGTCTTCAAATGGTTTGTTTGGTGTTGGTGTTACCATGTATTTTGCTTTTATGGGATTTCGTTCGTATTTAGTCTTTTTGCATGTCGTACATTTGTTAATGAAGTCGTTTATTGTTTCTTTCATCAGTGGGAAGTAGTACAGTTTTCTCAGTTTGTCATAAGTCTCAATAGTTCCTCTGTGGGATGTCTTTCCTATGTGATAGTTGTTTATTGTTTCTATTTGTTCGTCTTTGTCCGTGATGTCGGTTACAAAATTTTTGTATCTTTTTAATTTTACAGTCTGGTATGAGTCTTGTATCAGTTTTGAAAATTCTTTGAACATTTCATCGTACCATGGTTGAAGTAATGGGATATTTGGTTCGCAGTATATTCCGTATGTGATTTTCGGTCTAATTACTTGTTCTATTAGTGTTTGTAAGTCATTTACGTCATCAAGTATAATTTCATGTCTATGTTTATTAAATGGTTTAGTGAATTTTATTTCTTTTGGACCTTTTTTTACGATTATTTGGTATTTTTCAATATTTATGTTTTTGTCATTGTCTACAATCCAAACTTGTTCATTGGATGATTGTAGTCCGTTTATTAGTCCTCTCTTAGTTCGTTTGTTGTGTGATTTTAATAGGTTTAATTTGTTTTGTGTTTGTATGATAAGGTTTTTGATTATAGGGTATGTCGGTAGGTCCCTATAAGATGGTACATTGTTCTGTATATTGTTTAGTTCCTTGTCAAGTAAGCTAATGTCATAAAAATGGTATGTCCTGTAGTAATTTTCTATTACCTTTGCGTTCTTTATAGTGTAATGTAGGACTCCGGGGTTATCACTTATATCAGTCACTGTCATAGTATATGTCAATGTCCATAGAAGTGTCTGGATTAGTACTGTCCGAGTAGGATCCATCTTCTCCTTCTGAAACAGTAATGTTTGGTCTCGGTCTCAAGTGTTGTTTACGTGGTCTTTTGATTCTATTAACGTGTGCTTTGTTTGTTTCGTTTCTGTCTTTGTACAATAGTACGGGTCTGTAGGGATCATTGTATTTGCGGTGATGGGTTGTTCTTATGAATATTTGGTCATCATTTATTTCGGGTGGATTTTCGCGATTTTTATTTAGTGTTTCTGTCCTATTTTCTTTTTCGTTTATAATTTTGTTTCTAGTTATTTCGTGTATTATGTTTTTTTCGTCATGATATTTTTGTACGTATTGTTCTTTTATTTCTATTTGTTGGTCAGGTCTTTTTGTTATTCCGAATGTTATTTCGTCTGGTGTCATATTTAGTTTAGAGTTTAAAGTATTGTTATATGCTATTGTTGCTAGCATTAGTCTGTTAGTTAATGATTTGTTCGTTAAGTCTTTGTAATTGAGTGTTCGTAATAGTTCTATTAGTGTACTGTGTGCTCTATTAAGTAGTCCTAGTGAGTTGGGATTTCCTGGGGTCGTATAGATTGGTTCAATTTCATTTGTCTGCAAAAAATTTAATACTAGGTTGTTTTTGTATTCTTTTCCATTATCCATTTTCATTGATGTTGGTGTGGGATAGTATGTCAAGTAAAGTTTAATAGTGTCACAGATGTTGATTCCTGTCACAGCAGATATTATGTGTGTAAATAGTTTTTTGGAAAATGTGTCGATTATTGTCACGATGTATTTTTTGTCGAAATGTAGTGTATCTATCATCAAGTCTTCAAATGGTTTGTTTGGTGTTGGTGTTACCATGTATTTTGCTTTTATGGGATTTCGTTCGTATTTAGTCTTTTTGCATGTCGTACATTTGTTAATGAAGTCGTTTATTGTTTCTTTCATCAGTGGGAAGTAGTACAGTTTTCTCAGTTTGTCATAAGTCTCAATAGTTCCTCTGTGGGATGTCTTTCCTATGTGATAGTTGTTTATTGTTTCTATTTGTTCGTCTTTGTCCGTGATGTCGGTTACAAAATTTTTGTATCTTTTTAATTTTACAGTCTGGTATGAGTCTTGTATCAGTTTTGAAAATTCTTTGAACATTTCATCGTACCATGGTTGAAGTAATGGGATATTTGGTTCGCAGTATATTCCGTATGTGATTTTCGGTCTAATTACTTGTTCTATTAGTGTTTGTAAGTCATTTACGTCATCAAGTATAATTTCATGTCTATGTTTATTAAATGGTTTAGTGAATTTTATTTCTTTTGGACCTTTTTTTACGATTATTTGGTATTTTTCAATATTTATGTTTTTGTCATTGTCTACAATCCAAACTTGTTCATTGGATGATTGTAGTCCGTTTATTAGTCCTCTCTTAGTTCGTTTGTTGTGTGATTTTAATAGGTTTAATTTGTTTTGTGTTTGTATGATAAGGTTTTTGATTATAGGGTATGTCGGTAGGTCCCTATAAGATGGTACATTGTTCTGTATATTGTTTAGTTCCTTGTCAAGTAAGCTAATGTCATAAAAATGGTATGTCCTGTAGTAATTTTCTATTACCTTTGCGTTCTTTATAGTGTAATGTAGGACTCCGGGGTTATCACTTATATCAGTCACTGTCATAGTATATGTCAATGTCCATAGAAGTGTCTGGATTAGTACTGTCCGAGTAGGATCCATCTTCTCCTTCTGAAACAGTAATGTTTGGTCTCGGTCTCAAGTGTTGTTTACGTGGTCTTTTGATTCTATTAACGTGTGCTTTGTTTGTTTCGTTTCTGTCTTTGTACAATAGTACGGGTCTGTAGGGATCATTGTATTTGCGGTGATGGGTTGTTCTTATGAATATTTGGTCATCATTTATTTCGGGTGGATTTTCGCGATTTTTATTTAGTGTTTCTGTCCTATTTTCTTTTTCGTTTATAATTTTGTTTCTAGTTATTTCGTGTATTATGTTTTTTTCGTCATGATATTTTTGTACGTATTGTTCTTTTATTTCTATTTGTTGGTCAGGTCTTTTTGTTATTCCGAATGTTATTTCGTCTGGTGTCATATTTAGTTTAGAGTTTAAAGTATTGTTATATGCTATTGTTGCTAGCATTAGTCTGTTAGTTAATGATTTGTTCGTTAAGTCTTTGTAATTGAGTGTTCGTAATAGTTCTATTAGTGTACTGTGTGCTCTATTAAGTAGTCCTAGTGAGTTGGGATTTCCTGGGGTCGTATAGATTGGTTCAATTTCATTTGTCTGCAAAAAATTTAATACTAGGTTGTTTTTGTATTCTTTTCCATTATCCATTTTCATTGATGTTGGTGTGGGATAGTATGTCAAGTAAAGTTTAATAGTGTCACAGATGTTGATTCCTGTCACAGCAGATATTATGTGTGTAAATAGTTTTTTGGAAAATGTGTCGATTATTGTCACGATGTATTTTTTGTCGAAATGTAGTGTATCTATCATCAAGTCTTCAAATGGTTTGTTTGGTGTTGGTGTTACCATGTATTTTGCTTTTATGGGATTTCGTTCGTATTTAGTCTTTTTGCATGTCGTACATTTGTTAATGAAGTCGTTTATTGTTTCTTTCATCAGTGGGAAGTAGTACAGTTTTCTCAGTTTGTCATAAGTCTCAATAGTTCCTCTGTGGGATGTCTTTCCTATGTGATAGTTGTTTATTGTTTCTATTTGTTCGTCTTTGTCCGTGATGTCGGTTACAAAATTTTTGTATCTTTTTAATTTTACAGTCTGGTATGAGTCTTGTATCAGTTTTGAAAATTCTTTGAACATTTCATCGTACCATGGTTGAAGTAATGGGATATTTGGTTCGCAGTATATTCCGTATGTGATTTTCGGTCTAATTACTTGTTCTATTAGTGTTTGTAAGTCATTTACGTCATCAAGTATAATTTCATGTCTATGTTTATTAAATGGTTTAGTGAATTTTATTTCTTTTGGACCTTTTTTTACGATTATTTGGTATTTTTCAATATTTATGTTTTTGTCATTGTCTACAATCCAAACTTGTTCATTGGATGATTGTAGTCCGTTTATTAGTCCTCTCTTAGTTCGTTTGTTGTGTGATTTTAATAGGTTTAATTTGTTTTGTGTTTGTATGATAAGGTTTTTGATTATAGGGTATGTCGGTAGGTCCCTATAAGATGGTACATTGTTCTGTATATTGTTTAGTTCCTTGTCAAGTAAGCTAATGTCATAAAAATGGTATGTCCTGTAGTAATTTTCTATTACCTTTGCGTTCTTTATAGTGTAATGTAGGACTCCGGGGTTATCACTTATATCAGTCACTGTCATAGTATATGTCAATGTCCATAGAAGTGTCTGGATTAGTACTGTCCGAGTAGGATCCATCTTCTCCTTCTGAAACAGTAATGTTTGGTCTCGGTCTCAAGTGTTGTTTACGTGGTCTTTTGATTCTATTAACGTGTGCTTTGTTTGTTTCGTTTCTGTCTTTGTACAATAGTACGGGTCTGTAGGGATCATTGTATTTGCGGTGATGGGTTGTTCTTATGAATATTTGGTCATCATTTATTTCGGGTGGATTTTCGCGATTTTTATTTAGTGTTTCTGTCCTATTTTCTTTTTCGTTTATAATTTTGTTTCTAGTTATTTCGTGTATTATGTTTTTTTCGTCATGATATTTTTGTACGTATTGTTCTTTTATTTCTATTTGTTGGTCAGGTCTTTTTGTTATTCCGAATGTTATTTCGTCTGGTGTCATATTTAGTTTAGAGTTTAAAGTATTGTTATATGCTATTGTTGCTAGCATTAGTCTGTTAGTTAATGATTTGTTCGTTAAGTCTTTGTAATTGAGTGTTCGTAATAGTTCTATTAGTGTACTGTGTGCTCTATTAAGTAGTCCTAGTGAGTTGGGATTTCCTGGGGTCGTATAGATTGGTTCAATTTCATTTGTCTGCAAAAAATTTAATACTAGGTTGTTTTTGTATTCTTTTCCATTATCCATTTTCATTGATGTTGGTGTGGGATAGTATGTCAAGTAAAGTTTAATAGTGTCACAGATGTTGATTCCTGTCACAGCAGATATTATGTGTGTAAATAGTTTTTTGGAAAATGTGTCGATTATTGTCACGATGTATTTTTTGTCGAAATGTAGTGTATCTATCATCAAGTCTTCAAATGGTTTGTTTGGTGTTGGTGTTACCATGTATTTTGCTTTTATGGGATTTCGTTCGTATTTAGTCTTTTTGCATGTCGTACATTTGTTAATGAAGTCGTTTATTGTTTCTTTCATCAGTGGGAAGTAGTACAGTTTTCTCAGTTTGTCATAAGTCTCAATAGTTCCTCTGTGGGATGTCTTTCCTATGTGATAGTTGTTTATTGTTTCTATTTGTTCGTCTTTGTCCGTGATGTCGGTTACAAAATTTTTGTATCTTTTTAATTTTACAGTCTGGTATGAGTCTTGTATCAGTTTTGAAAATTCTTTGAACATTTCATCGTACCATGGTTGAAGTAATGGGATATTTGGTTCGCAGTATATTCCGTATGTGATTTTCGGTCTAATTACTTGTTCTATTAGTGTTTGTAAGTCATTTACGTCATCAAGTATAATTTCATGTCTATGTTTATTAAATGGTTTAGTGAATTTTATTTCTTTTGGACCTTTTTTTACGATTATTTGGTATTTTTCAATATTTATGTTTTTGTCATTGTCTACAATCCAAACTTGTTCATTGGATGATTGTTGTGAATGTATAGTCGCTCTACAAGTACTAAGTCTGTCTAATTCTATTTGGTCTAAGTCATTGAGTTCATTAAGTATTTCGTCTAGTGCTTGAGTATTGTCTATTGGTTGGTCAATTATGTTGTCTATATTGTCTTCTTCTGTTATGTGATTTAAAGGTAAATTTTCATTTTGTCGCGAAAGTAAGTCAGCTACTTTATTCGTTTTTCCGTCAATGTGAGTAACGTCAAATTCGAATTCCTGAAGTTTCCACACCCATTTCATAATGCGTGTGTTACCGTTCTTCATTGTATATATCCACTTTAGTGGTTTATGGTCAGTCAGTAGTTGGAATTTCGTACCGTACAAGTATGGTTTGAAATGGTGTGTCGACCAAACAATTGCTAATAGTTCTTTCTCTATCGTTGAGTAATTTATCTCGGGAGGCTGTAGCACTCGTGAGGCGAACGCTACAGGGTGTTCTGTTCCGTCTTTATCTTTCTGAGAAAGTACCGAGCCGATGGCCTTGTCGCTTGCGTCTGTCGTTAAGTAAAAAGTTCGATTCCAGTCAGGGTAGGCTAGTATCGGGGAGTTAGTCATGAGAGTTTTTAATGTGTCACAGGCCTCTTTGATTTCTTTTGTCTCGTATGTTTTAGTCTGTAGGGATTTTGATATGGGTTTGGTTATCTTCGCGTAATTTTTTATAAATTTTCGATAATATCCGGTCATTCCAAGGAATTGTCTGGTTGTATTTTCACTATTTGGATATGGTAATTTTGTAATTGCTTCTACTTTTTTTGGGTTAGTTTTTAGTCCGTCGGGGGTAACTATGTATCCTAAGAAGGGGATTTCATTTTTGAAGAATTCTGTCTTGTCTAGTTGAATGGAAAGTGCGTGTTCTTTTAGTTTTCTAAATATGTTTTCAAGGTGTTCTAAATGTTCCTGTATTGTGTTAGAGTATATGATTATGTCGTCTATGTAAATCATGGCGTTTGGGATATTTGCTATCATCATGTTCATAGCTCTTTGAAATGTCGGTGGGGCGTTACAAAGTCCGTAGGGCATTCGTAAGTATTCGTAATGTCCGTCTTCTGTACTAAACGCTGTCTTGGCAATGGAATCAGGATCCATTTCAATTTGGTGGAATCCGGATGCCAAATCAATGGTCGAAAATATTTTTGCGTTTTGTAACTTGTTTAGTAAGTCTTCAATGTTAGGTAGTGGGTATTTGTCATTGATTGTCATGTCGTTAAGTTTTCGATAGTCTATAACCATCCTGACTTTCTTTTGTCCGGATGCGTCCATTTTCTTGGGGACTATCCATACTGGGGAATTGTAGGGGGAGTTACTTTTACGTATTATGTTGTTTTTCAGTAAGTTTGTCACTTCGTTATTTATTTGTTCTTTAAATTGTACAGGGTATCGGTAATTACGTGTGTAGCATGGATTTTCGTTTTTTGTCACGATTTTGTGTTTTAGTAAGTTAGTCGCTCTTAATTGTTCATTGTCTGTTTTTAGTATTTCTCCATAATTGCTTATTAGATTTACTAATTGGTCAGTTGTGTTATCGTCAATATGGTCTGTTCGAATTAATTGTTTAATTGTTTGTTTGTCATCAATATAGTATAGTTCGTTCTTTTCTTTTGATTTATTATTATTATTAAGTTTATTGTTATTATTAATTTTATTATTTTTATTATTTTCCGGGTATGTTTGGTCCCTTTTGTTTTCGTTTATTTCCGGGTATGTTTGGTCCCTTTTATTTTTGTTTATTTCCGGGTATGTTTGGTCCCTTTTATTTTTGTTTATTTCCGGGTATGTTTGGTCCCTTTTATTTTTTAATTTATTATTACTATTATTATTATTATTATTACTATTATTATTATTATTATTACTATTATTATTACTATTGTTATTGTCTACTAAAGTTTCGTTTTCTAATTTAAATTTTATTTTATTTATTATTATTTCATTATTTTGACAGTTAATTTTTATGTTTAAATTTCGCATTGTCTCGTATCCTAATAAAATGTTGAATTTATCACTAAACGGGTATACTAAAAATTTTGCCTTCGCAGAAATTCCAATCAGGGGATAAAGATCTATTAGAGCACTCTGAGTTCCCTCGGCTCTCCCTGTAGGGGTTTTCATCACGAAGTCTTCCGAAATGATTTTAGTTCTTTCGGGTAAAGAACATGGGTGAATATAATTTTTTGATGATCCCGTGTCAATCAGCCAAGTCTTGCCAGTAAAATCTTTTAGTTTCGGTAAAGTGTCCGTATGGTTTAATTGGTATTCTGGTCGGGTGGTTTGTGATCGCTTGGTCCTGGTTCTAAAAAATGGTCATATTTTGTTTCGAGTGATTGTAATTGGTCCTGTAATTCTTGTATGTATAAGTCTTTGTCTTCTAGTTCGGTATGGTGTACGCGGTTACTGACTGTCCGCATTGAAACTGTTTGTTGTTGTTGTGGTATTGCAGGTAAAGCTAGTTGTTGTTTATTGAAGTATTGGTTTTGTTCTCGTGGTTGCCACGGCTGATTGTATCGTGCATTAGGATCACGAGAATAATTAAAATTGTTCGGTTTGTCTGAATTATATTGGGGTTTGTTGTAATGGCGTTCGTTATTGGGAAAGGTTTGTGGTTGTTGGTACTGATTTGATTGTTCGCGTTTTCGCTCATAGTAATAAGGGTCAAAATTTTTGCCTTTATAACCGGTGCTAGGTGGTGTTTGTGTTTGTCTTGGGGCATATTGTTGTGATTTCGAGTTTTGTTGTTGTGGTCTGCTGTGAGAGCGTTCTCCGTAAGAACGTTCTATTATTCTCACAGCGACTGTCTTAAGTGCCCTTTTTAAGTCCCTTAAGTTTGTGTAGTCCGTGTGGTTTAGGAAAAATTCTAAATCTTTGTCAAATTGTTTCATACAGTGATGTGTTATTTGTCTGTCGTATATTTTTAGTTCGGTTAATTTTTGTTCGTCATTTAATCTATCGTCCGTAAATACTCGTCCTTCTAGTTCGTCTCGAAGGAGTAATACTCTGTCTACATAGTTTACGGGGTGTTCATTCTTGTATGGTCTGATTTGTAAAATTTCGTCCATTGACTGTAGTGTCGACTTGTCATCGCGGAATTGATTTTTTAATTCTTGAATTAATTCTTGTAACGTGTTATAATTTCGTAATCCGCAATGTTCTGCCGGTCCTACAAGTTTGTTAGTGGCGTGTCCAAGTAATTGTTTTGTATTGTATTCACAGTGTGGGTTGTCTATTGTGCATATGTTATTGGCCACGAAATTTATTTTATTTATGAATTTAATCAAGTGGCTTGGGTTTCCGTCAAATTCAGGTATTAGTTTTAAGTCTGTGGTTGAGATAATGTGGTTGTTAGTAGCCATATTTTCGTCTAATTCGGGGATGTTTCGGATAAGGTATAGTCTGTCTGTTAATGGCATGTAAAATGTGTACAAAGTTATAATTACCAATTGATGTCTTCTGTTGTGTGAAGTCCTCTTCTTCTTCTCCTCTGGCGTCTCGTAGATAGTTAACAAATGAGTGGTCAGAGCCTCGGTGATGTGTATTAAAATACACCAGCTGATGTCTTGGGTCTTGCCTAGCCAAACGGCGGTGATCGCGGAATGGGGAGATTCTTCCAAAGTCTCAAAGTCGCTGCCAAGGTCCCTGTTCGGGCGCCAGTTAAATCTTGATAAGACCAGAAGGAGTTTTTAAAAAGATTTATTTGAACTTTACAAACATACAACTACAATTAATAATAAATGTCAGAGTGACGGGCCTAGTAACAGTACAGAAGGAAGTGGACGTGAGAGGATAAGAGGAATGATATATAGGAGCTGAGACTTGATAAGGATAGCTGACGAAGTGTTGATCTTGCAGGTGTTGCAGCTGGCAGATGGCCTCTCTATCTGTCGCCCCACCATCATCCAAAAATCAACAATAAAACTCCTTTACATCAGCATCTCAAAGACCTAATCCAATACAAACGCCACTCCAGAACAGTGTGGCAAAGGTCCCGAAATCCTGCTGATCGTCGCTCATACAACCAGTACGGCAGATCGGTAAAGCGGCAATTGGCATCCTTCCGTTCCGATTCTTTTAATTCCAATCTCTCCTCTCTGTCTACCAGGGATAACTGTCTGTGCAATGTAACTAAAAAAATCCTAAAATATCATCCTGTTTCACACCCACTTCGTCGTGATGAGGGCTCCTGGGTGGCTTCGGATGGGATAGGTCGGAGGAATTCGCTCCACATCTTTCCCATACTTTCATACTTTCCCATACTTTTGAAGATTTCCTCACTTCACCTATCCCTCTCTCACTTCCACCAAAAGCCGTTAACCCCTCTGAGGTAAAATACCTTCTGAAAAACTTACCTTACCGAAAATCCCCTGGATATGATCTGATTACTCCTTAAATTCTTAAACAACTCCCTCCTAAAGACATTATCTTCCTAATCTATATTTATAATTGCATTATCCGAACTATGCACTTTCCTCTCCTCCGAAAACATTTTATTATTGTCCTATTCGCCAAATCACCCAATGACACATCATCTTACCGCCCAATTAGCTTATTCCCTTGGACCCTTAGGATAGGGATCCTCTCAAAAATATTTAAAAAGTCCTATTAAAACATCTACTTCCAATTGTTAAATCCAAAAACCTTTTCTACACACCGATTTGGTTTCCGTCAACGACATTCCACTACTCAACAAGGCCTTCGCGTTGTTCATCAAATATCCTCAGCCCAACAAAACAGTATTGCACTGCTGCCTTTCTTGATATAGCTCGATGACGTTTTGACGGGGTCTGGCATGCAGGTTTCCTTTTACCAGCTCAAAAGATATTTACCGCAGACCCTTTTCCTAATCATACACTAATTCTAATTACTATCCCATAAAAGCAGTTCCACACAGCAGTGTCCTGGGTATATGTCCTCTATAACCTATACACCGCCGATGTCCCCTCTACCCCCCAATACCTTCTTGGCCACATTTGCTGATGACAACTTGATGAGATCGAGCATTGGTGCATCCAATGGCAAATTAAAGTTAATGAAGAAAAATGATTCCACATTACCTTTACCCTCTGCATAATCTTGTACACTAGTTTCTTTTAATTCCATTCCTCTGTATCTGACATCTCGACAAACGACTGACCTGGAACCCACATACGAGGCTAAAAAGACAAGAACTAAACAGAAGTTTTGGACAACTGTACAGACTGCTTCAAAGGACGTCCCATCTCTCAATTGAAAACAAATTACTAATTTACAAAGTTATACTCAAGCCAATCTAGACATATGAAATAAAGCTATGGGGGACAGCAAAAAAGTCGAACAT
This sequence comes from Acanthosoma haemorrhoidale, assembly GCA_930367205.1. Taxonomy (NCBI): domain Eukaryota; kingdom Metazoa; phylum Arthropoda; class Insecta; order Hemiptera; family Acanthosomatidae; genus Acanthosoma; species Acanthosoma haemorrhoidale. The sequence goes on from OV884011.1 coordinate 130,955,126, forward strand.
CAAGCGTATCCAATCCTTTCAAACAAAAGTCCTGAGAAGATTCTCGAACTCATCCCTTCCAAGTTCATGAAATTCCATAGTAACCTATCCAACCACCCTAATCCTCTAGCACAGTCATTGCCCTGCACCACTCATCCCTATAATCCTCCTCGGAGACTAAAACGACAGTGGCCGCGTGACCTGCTTTAAATGCGTAACAGTGGGAGTCCTGGCAATGGCCAGTTTCTCCAATCAAGTCCTGAGCGTATGTGGCTCTCACGCTCTTGGTCGCTCTTCCGCTGGCTCCTATCCAGTGATGCGGCTGACGGAAGATCGTGTGGGACTTCCCAAGACTCCGCTTCCTCTCTCACATGCGAGGGAGGTGACAATCATGGATTTGGGAGATCTCTGGGCTGTTACACTGTATTAAAATTGAAAATATGGTATGACATGAGAACATTTATCGAGAAATTAGATGAAGACATATTAAAACTTATTTATTGTGATAAAATTACAATCTGCCTTATTTGACAACAAGTAATTTTGATAAATGTTTTCATGTTATACCATATTTTCAATTTTCATTCACAAAGCTCATTCGTACAGTATAACATCCCAGAGACCTTCCAAATCCACATAGTTGTCACATCCATCGCGTGCGAAAGAGGAATTAGAGTCTTGGGAAGATCCCCATGCTCCTACGTCAGCCTCATTAACGGGTACGTATTCTCTTGAAAGCTGGCAAAGAGCGTGAGGCCCACAGACGCTCAGTCTCTTAGTAGTAAAATTGTTTAATCACCCACCGTTTCAATAATAATAGTGATATATAAAGTAGGGAAGTAACTTTACTTTATAAAATTTATAAAGCAGAGTTACTACAAGTTAAAGCATATAATAATAATTACCTACAAAATACTTAATGTCGGACTTTTACTAAGTTTATATCTTTATAAAGCAAGTTATTATCTTTATAAAACTACTTAATGTGGTTAAATTAGTCTTTTTGTTTGTACATTGCATACATAGAAGCAGTCCGATGAAATTACATTTAATCAAATAAATTATTAACCCCTAAGGTTGATGATATATTATAATTTCGCATACTACATATCTAGCTCAATTTTTGTAAGACACAGGTTTTCATACCATCATTATCGAATTTATGTTTACTTTATTTATCATATCTAATTTCTAAATGTTCTTCTTGGCAAGTTGTATTATGTTGCACTATATAACCTCACTTACGTAAGGTAAACTAAACCCTCACACATAAGGCAATACAAATAGTATATTTTCTGAAATTTAAATTGTCACTGGGAATGTTATGAAAACCCAATGAAAATGTTTTTAAAACCCTTACCGCCCACTATGAGTGCTGGAACGCCTACTAGTTTGCGGTAGGGACCAGGGTGATTGCAACTGCCTACAGCGCTAAAACAAATTAGTCAATGAGTCAAACATAATGATTACACTGTCCACTTAAAGTAAAATTGATTTATAATATATTTTCCAAAACCAAGTAAAGTAATTATTTGAAAATCACAGAGCACAAGTATTTTAGGATGTGTTTTATTTTAAGGGGATTTACTAAGTGCTCCAGAATTATTAATAAGATATTCTCGACGAGTTTATTTTGTGAAATTCAAAAACTGTTCATTTTAATATATTGATGGTCAACATCAACGTCGTTGATTTTAAAGCGACATAGAGATAATTGATGTACATGGTCAAATATTATTTATATTACCCTAAACCTCAGTTATACTTCCTGAGTTTGCAGCCAGCAAGGACTTGACTAGAGAATGAAAAATTAAAGGCACCTTCCTTTTTTGAAGATTTTGTCTTAATATCAAAAATAAATGGATATCCATTTCATTGTTACTCTTGTTATTTCATAATTAAAGTATACATTATGAACCGGAGAAGGAAAAGTTTCCACGTTCGTATCTCATCAGAAGGCTATCTCGTACTGCAAGATGGGAACGGAATCTATCTATCTATTACAGTTTGTGTGCAGGGCGATTTGGGAGTTAAGAAACGGGATTGCAAAATCACTCTCATGCAATCAGAATGCACTTCGGTTTAGTTCGGTTCTGTATTCGGGACAGAGGCCCTTATTTGACAATGACTGATGTCCTTAAATCTGTATTGGTATTTACAAAATTACAATCGTGCAACGTTCATCGTCAGATCGTGATTTACGATAAGACAAGTATACATTATTTAGATGAAATAAAATAAAATGATATGAGTACGTTCAAATTATTTAGTGTTTCATTGACCTCTACGTTTTTTAATTTTGTATTTCTGAGCTGATTAGTTAATAAATTATAAATTTAATTGTATCTATGGAAATTTATAGACGAAACTTACGGCTTATAAACTTTTCTATTTATCTAGGTCTTACTCTAAAAAATGATGGCATTCATTCTGAACGCTGGTTAGTATAAAGGAAGAAAAGAAGAAAGTGAAAATTCAATATTGAGAGATCAATGCATACGAATTAATTTTTCAGAACTCCTTGTTACAATTTACAATCTTGAAGATAACATAGATTCTAATAATTTTGAATCTATTTACGATAATGAGCAATCGTAGATTCAAAATGTTCTGTAGCATACCTTCATTTTTCAAATATTATTACGGTAAAAGGTTAGAATGATAGGTCCATGAAACATTTTTGTATACTAGAAAACTGTGTTGGGGCATATGGATCGTTAAAACTAAAAACTAAAACCTAAAACAAAACAAAACCAAAACTTAATCTAATTTTTCTGGAGAGTCTATTGTCATCAGTTATATAATGCTAAGAATATTGTAATCCTAATATTATATATAAGGCTAAAAGCACCTTCTAGTGTATACCTGCCTCGGGACTATTTACTTATTTTTTAAGTAAGCGACCGCATCCCTTCCAATTCCTGAAACAACCCTTCTCATATTCACATATGTCTCAGCTTGAGTTGCAGTTCACACTTGTCGCTCAGACACGAGTCCCTAAACACCCCTCCGACCCAGTAGTATGTAGTAACATAACTCTTAATATTTGTATATAGCAGTGTTTTGCTTGTACTTCATAATAAAGCTTTTCTTTCTTTTCTTTTAAAATACTCTCCTTTACAAAGATTATTCAACTGGCGCACCGAACAGGCACCTGGCAGTATACTCAGTAACTTCACGGTAGTCCATCACTTAGAGATCCCTCATTTGGCAATGGACAGTGAGACCACTCCAATAGCGTGAAAAGGCCGATGAAATACCTCTGGAAAGATACCCCACAGGACAGGACTTCACCGATATTGGGTACTGATCTATTTCAATAGATTTTCACCAGGTAATACCCTAAAGAAATTCGTTATATATCTGAGGAAGTTAAAGGAAGAAGAAAGCTTGTTTACATTGAAGACATCATTCACTTGGGACCTGAGAACTTCAAGTCAGAAGAGAAGACGGTTCGTCATCAAGCTCAGAAGATCCGAAGAAATATTCTCTGCATCTGTGAGTAATTCTTTGTTAACCACGTAAAATGAAAATTATCTTTTCCATTAAAAGCAAGAATTTTAAATAGCAATAATAATCAGTAGAATACGCTGTTTAAAAATACAGAGATTTTTCTCATGTTTAATATTGAGTTTTTTGTTAAAATAGGTGTATTTTTTTATAAATCGTGTTTAATACCATTGATTTAATTTTGTTTCTACACACATTATTTGTATCGATAGGCAGATCTAAATATTGGATATTTGAGACCCATTTAATAGTTTCGTTTTTAATTTGGTACTAGCCGATTTCAGGGAATTATTAACTAGGATTTTCCAACGGAAGAAGTATTTAATTATTTTGTTTAATACTATTCCTATGTATTCGACTAGCTCATTGTATTGATTTCTATTATTGACTCTTAAACATTGAGTTTTGGAAATATCCTTTAGTTTAATTTTGCACCATTTATTTACAATTCCTCTTTAATCATAAAGACAAATAAATAAAATAGTTACGCTAGACTAAAATTGCAAGAAATCACTTTGACGGACGAGTGTTTTCAAAGTCAAAAGTAACCAGTACGTCAGAGAAATCTTTTCTACGCGAATTTAGGGAAACCAAAGGTTCTATTATTACCACCGTACTGTAGAAGGCAGATCACTACGTGAAATATAAATTGGTAACAAAGAAGCCTAGAACCTTAGGAACAATCAGCGAAGACATAGGGAATTACCATCGCGGAGTTGTAACTACCTTTGGCCCTTAAGAACGGCTGACTCGGAACTGTTGCGGTCGTGGAGTTGTAATTACAGAACGGGCTAGGCCACTATTGTTATTGTTTCTATTGTTGTCGTGAAGATGTAAGATTGGGTGAATTAGCATAGGCTTAAAAAGCCGAGCTTATGTTCACGATCCTTTTTCTATTGGTCGAATACAAAAGATCTCCAAACCACAGACAAAACGGAGCATTAATTAACATATAATTTAACCCACGCCCTTAGTGCTACAAAGCAACTACCGATCCCATAGCATAGTATTAGAAGATACATATGAGAATATAATTAATTACCTTAAGGCAATTTTGTAATAGATCTGTTAGGGTTTTGCAATATTGGTCATAAAATTATCATCAAACCCCTAAAAATAATACTTGATAAATCTATCTAGAAAGTAATATTTGTTCCATTTTTGGATTAGTTGTATACATCTTATAAAAACGGAATGTTTGTGGAACAATGCTCAACTTGAAAAATGTTGGTTCCCTATCGCTTAAATAATTGGATGTCTTAAAAATGTATGGAATTAAGACATCAATTTCTTTTTTTCTAATAGCTAAGGACATGCTGAAGACGGTATTGCCAAAGCGAAAGATATTCCTATCGAGTATTGACTACAAACAGACCGAACATATATCATTGCGACCATTCATCAGGAATTCATAGAAATAACTGATTAAATGTAAAACATGGTATTTGCTAGTTTTATCGCAAATATATCAAAACTGGTTCTTAAAGCTTAAATATTGTAGGGGGGGGGTAAGCATTAAAAAAAAGTTACAAATAATAACCTCAACCGACGATGATACCGACATTCTTTTCGAAAATAAATAAAAACATACAAGAAAGAACATACGGTATGTGAGATATATTTTTTAATTTTTTGAAACAGATTGCATCAAAATCCAGTACGAATTGTTTTAAAAAGTTGCTTAGTACTAAGGCACGACGCAGGAAAGTCCTCGATTCCCTCCTGATTTGCTGTTTAAGCGTCCTGCCATCGATAGGGGAACGGAGCGGGGGTTATCGTGTTAAACACCGGGTTTGTCAAGTACTGTAGGGAGTCGAAAAATTTGATATGTCTACGTTGGGTGAATTCATCCACCGTAAGAAAGTCAAAGATCTCGTGAAGTTCACTATTGTTCCGCTGCTCGAATAAAGTATTTCTGACCACTTTCATCTATATACCGTTTAGAAATTGTTGGAGTCGCCGAGCTGTCGGATATGTCAGATGACGAAAAAGCGGTGCACCATACAGCAGAGTAGGCCTGAGTATGCTCTTGTAGATCAATAGCTTCAGACGCAGTGATAGATTCGGGGAAGTCAATAAATGCGTAAGCCGGTAAGAGTTTGCTTCAACTTCCACACAAAATGGTTACTAAAATGGAGGTGTCTGTCCGTTTTAATCCCCAGATATACTAGGTTGTTGGCTGGTGAGTTTTGCTGCGTTCCTACTGTGTAAGTAGTAGGCAGCGGACTTTTTCCCTTTTGGAAAGAGAAAATTACGCAGTCATAAGAAAAATGTCTCTGTCCTCTCTGTATATACAAATTCAGGAAGTTGGAATGAAAGGGAGGGAATTCAAGGGGGGGGGGTAAGTTAAGTCAAGAAGAAAACAGATATTGGAGACCAACATTTCTCTATGCCCAGCTAGTTCCTATATAAATACATATGATAACAATGGACTAACAAAACGTTTCGGGTAAAACACTGTAGCTTAATTTACTTTGTAACACGTGCTGAAGCATTTCTTCATGAGTTATACGTCAGACAGGTGGGTAGTTAGGTCCTGGAAGCCTGACAACCAAAGAACGGTAGGTTACGATGTGGCTGGGGCCGGATGGGATCACGATTTGGAATCCGCCTTGATTTAAGGCGGACAATTCATGAAAATTGTCCTCATCAAGGTATTTCCATTACTTGCCTACCCGAAATTAGAAATTTTAGGATGGAACGCTAATCCACTGAATTAAATATACCATTTTAAAGAAGTCATAAGAGAGAAGCGTTTAAATGCGCATACAGTCTATTTTAAAGCTGTATGAAAACATTTCCAACTTCTTAATTGTTTCAGCCGCTAATAACAGCTAAACCACACATTTGACTAGGTCTAATCGAGTTACTCGAAGTCCTATAAAATCTCAGCGGAGGTCTAACAGTGGCTTAGAGAGACGGCATAAGTGCAGTACTGACAATCAGAAGGCACTTAGAGGCTAAGAGGGCCAGATGTCCTGACTGCATCAATGTTAACAAGCCCATCTTCTGAGTGCTCTACCGGCCAGTATCCACGGCCTGCTTTTATGACCACTCTCAGTGGTAATATTAAAGTGGGGAGTGGGGAACTGAAATGCAACCTTATTCAGCGAAACTGAACTTAGAGAACGGTTAGAGCCGAGAACAGCTTTAACATACCATTAATTTATTTAACTACCTCAATTCACGTATTAAGAATGCATAACAGTTGCAACAATCATCCCACCTATAAAACTCAACTGGGATTATATCCTTTTGCAACAATTCCTATTCTAAACAAAAACTACAATCATGTCTACAAAATTCTCAAGTTTGATAGCTATAAATTATATTTTATATGTTTTATTAATAATATTCAATGACCTAATTCATTTCAGTCAGTTATTCCGATTTTTCATTATTAAATAAATACATTTTTCTAATATTAGTAAATTTATATGAAGTATTAAATGTAACAACCATTACACAATTAAAATTACATTAAACATAACTTAATATTTTTTTTTTGTGGAAATTAAAATGTTTCGCTCCTGCAGGCTAGGATATTTCTTGATAGTAATCCATAATTAGTTAATAATCCTAATTTGCAGCCTGCTCCGCTGCGAAATCTGAATGTTATTTTGAATCATATTTTAATTATAATTATAGTAGAGGTTAGATACCAATATCCCTTCTTTCATCTTTGAACTGCTGCTTTACAACCTTTACATCAGCCTTAACAGTTATATAAAGTTAACCCTTTTTTATTTTCATTCATTAAAATTTTATTATTAATTTTTATTCATCAGGTCTGCAATTCTGAGCCTATTAAAAACTGCAATTTCTCCATTTTAATTTTTAAATCAGAATGGTTCATGATTAGTCGATAGTATTACATTTAATAACGATAAAATTCCCCCAAAACAATCACTGAAAATAATCACTAATGCCATAAATATTAAGGTTGGCTATATAACAACATTATTTTTTTGTGATTTCACAAAACATTTTTAAAAATAAGAATATTTTTTCTTGGATCTAATTCCTTATTGCTTCTTGTTTCAGTCAAACACTACTAAATCGTACCAACAACAAAAAATCACATATTCAATGTGCAAACACATGGTTGCATATTGACGTCGACGGTAGATAATAGTAGTAATCATAAATTTGCGAACTGTCATGCGTCTTAAGACTAACAGCTAATTTGCGGCGATGGTGTAATGCGCAGTACGTGTACGGCAGAATCCTAGGGAACGAGGAATGATTGGGATGATATCACTTTTTTGGGGGAAATTTCCTTCATTAAGGAGCAACCTTGACATTTTTCAGTCGAGCTACAGACCCTCGGGCTCCCTAATGTAGGACAGATGTCGTAGCGACTCGGTGAAAGTCGGTTGCTAAAGGTCGTCCTGAAGGCGTCCGCGGCTTAAGCTCATTCACCGTTGTAACTAATTGTGCAGAGTGATTCCCCAATGCATCTCTATGTAAGTTAATAATGTGTTCTGTGCTCGAAAAATAGCTTATACCCGTTCAAAACACGGGGAGAAAACTATACAAACTAGTAATCCACGGATCTTAAGTTGAACATATGGATATGGGGTTGAACTGCTTCCCTTGGGAACTTCTCTTAGGAAAATCGATCTAGGTCCACTCACATTGGTGAGGATGATTGAGGAGCTACTTAATATCAGTACAATAATCTCATACTATTTGAAGAAATAAATTATAGTCTTTGTGTATAGCAAAATAAATAGGATAATTTGATCTATCAGTGTGTCGTTACATCATTCAATTGTTTTATCTATAACCGAATGAAACAACTCTTGACATCTTTATCGAATATTTTTACATTTCTTCAATCGGTGGACGACGCGCAGATTATAATAAATAATTATTACTCCTGGGATTTTTTTATGAGTGGAAAAAATCCTTTTAATGGATGGAACGAGGTTCATTTGTATTGGTACTAACTCCGAAATAATACAGGCCGGTTTACAAATATACACCAAACTATGCGCCAAAACGTGTAACGCTAGGACGTATTCCATTTATTTTAGGTGCCTATATTGAGACGCTCTGGATTTTAGATTTTCCAAAATCCAAGTAAACAAAAAATAACTAAGAGTACCTTCTGTAATCTTAGCTAATCATGTTAATTCACGTTTGAATCTGTCAGGGAGCTGGTTTGAATGTTGAAGTTGAGAAAAGCGTGGTGATCATGGGAAGGATATTGTTTCCCGATTAGTTGACTGGAGGTTCTCAGAAGACGCTGGAAAGATCGGTGCAGACGCCCTGGCTATTTCATTCACGTCACGCACCAAATGACAACGCCCGGCCAATCAAAGCCCGGAGTGGACATTTCTTTTGGCCGATAGAATGGGGTTAAGAAGATACAGCTCTGAAATTATCGAGAAGAGTAGAAATTGGGTGGTCCATTATTATCCCCGAACGATGGAGGCTGGCTCCTGGGTTATTTTTTTAAGTATAAGAAAGTTAGAAAAGTTAAAGTTAGGTGGTAATAAGATGTCAGTGTGATCCTAGAAGAAATATTAAAAGCATAATAAGGTTCAGTCAAGAAACTCAACAAAGGAAAATTATTTGTATGGACAGAATGCGGGAACTTCAAACGACCCTGGTACTCAAGGAACTCTCAATGAACAATAATGAAGGTGCCGAATACTAGTTAAAAGACATAGTGATCAGTATTATTTAAACAGAAAGTTGTCATTCCTTCAGAATTCAATAGGCAGTAATGATTAATGATAATGAGCTCAATTAAATTAATTTGTATAACAATAGTTTATTCAATTATTTTCTAGGAAATAAGTTCATTTCTTTCATATTAACTAATTAGATTTTCAATAAGTTAAGTACAATGAATTTTATAATGAATTAAGTTTGATCATATTAACCATTCCCAATTTCTATCGGTATTTAATAAAGGTTTGTTTTAAACAACAATCACTGGATCATTGTATTAACTAGTCATTTATAAAAATAAAATCAAACAATTTCCACTATTATTATTGGGGGCCGCTTCAATTATTATTATCATTACTATTAAAAATAGCCTAGTAGCTGACGACCATTGTACTTATTGACGCCCTGCCTACTCATCAGGAAACGAGGTACATTAAAATATATAAATTCAGGTTATTAATTCAAAACTAATTTTCAAACTCATATCGTCCGATGAGCATCTGAAGGTGAATAACTCGAGCCCCAGTCGGCGGTATCTGGTGGCTTAGCGGTTAGCTCAGTATCTGAGACTGCTCACATCTGCGATCGTCTAATGCAGCAACTTTAATGAACATTAACTTAGGAAGCTTTACTTCTCTGTCTCACTGTTTGAAATTGCCTTGCCATTCCTAATAGTTATTTGATGTGTGAAATAACACATATGTCCTTTAATGAAACTCGAGCCTTCATGAGATTTAATACTCGTTAATACTTTCCTAAACGATATTAGGAGCAAGTTATTATACGTTTACAATATTGCCATCTTTCCAAATATAGGAATGAAGAAGCAGACATTTACCATTATTTAGAGAATGACAACTCTTCACTTTCCTTTGATTAGTGGGGAAGATACCATTTGTATAATGTATGTATGGTTTATAAAACTTTATTGAGTATTTATCAACAGTGCAATGACAAAGATGCCAAAAGTATACCACAATATACACAGTATTACTGACACAGTATGCGTGTAAAATAAATAATATATAAATAATTTTTAAATTTTAAAATAATTTAAAAAAATAAATATATTTTGTGGTATTTTGTTTTATTTTTCTAATATTATATTTTATATTATTTTATATAATATTTTATCACAATAAAGAAGTTTCAGTATCAGAAATATAACATGTAAGATATGGGTTCATCATATGAGGAGTTCGTATAAACTAATTATATTATTACTTTAAACTATAATGAAAACAATAAATGTTCAAGATGTCATACACACACTTGTAACATATGTTTATCTATACACAAGAACTACTGATCAGAATGCCGATTCGAAGTGCTAAAAACTAACAAGAAACCATTAGCAACTGTACGATATTAAATCACTTAGTGATCAAAAAAATTAATAAACACACATAGTAATGTCACTACCATATGAATATTAATAATAATTTAGTTTATCTAAGTGAAAAGTTATAATTATTAAATATATATTCTCAGAACTTACTGTTAAGTGAGTTCGTTTGTCAGATGATTTATTGTTTGTCTATTAAAAAAAAAAGTGATTTCATACACACAATAAAAAATCCACCTAGTTAAAAACAATCCCGTTAAAATTTACAGCTTAAACTTAATGAGTAATTAATTCTGTGAACAAATCATAGTTTTATTGTCCGACTCATTTAAGTTCTGCTTTCTGGTTCCGTGAACTAAGCAGCTCTTAGCGTAGAAAATCGTAGCATGAATTTTCAGAAAGTGGTTATTAATGCTTAAGGTAAAAACCTAGCGAAATATTACCTATTTTGCACAGTTCTTAGCTGACCAGTCCAAAATTGTTTTCCATCAGATTCCGTTCTTCTACCAGACATTTGATTTTATAAGAGATAAAATCGCACTAAAGCTATCTGATATTTCTCATATGGAACGACATATCATTTATTATGCATATATAAAGTGAAAATAGTCAGGGACCATCATCACGTGAAAGTATAAAGTTCAGAAAGTTGAAGTGAAAGTAATAAATCATATATATAAATATATAATAATGGAATTAAAGTTAGCATTAAACTGGCAAGTTGTGAGGAGACTCTCCTAGATGATATATTACATACAGATCTATATAACACTGTCGGTCTTCGTTAGTTATGGTTGATTATTGAAGTAGACATAAGTTTTAATTCATGAAAAAAATATTTTATAGATTTAAAATATATAAAAAAAACTACTAAAGGAAAAAATAAAAATGCTTGTTTAGTTCCTACAATTTTTCAGCAGGTAACTTCGCTGGATTTGATGCTTTACAACGAAGAAGTCAACTGATAATCCTCAGCTCACTTATACAACTTAAGGGTACTAGGCTTTGTACAAAATCCTAGTACCTGGGTAGAGTAGGTATTTTATTTAGCTATAACATAAACATACATGTGTAGTAATTAAAGCTAAGTAATCTTGTGAAGACACATGTATCAACCCTCAGTTGATTGATGTGACAATGATCATAATAGTGCACATATTTTTTGTAAAAATAAAACCTTATTGGATGATTACCAAATGCCGATGGGTGGATTTAGCTATTCCTGGATAATATTGCAATTACATCGATTATTCTAGGTTCCTTCAATGTTATGTGTACTATATTTAATTATTAACCATAATAGCCTATTATCCATCGCAGTATAACGAAGAGTGACGTCCACTACAATATGTAAAATGTTAATTTTTGTTTATGATAATTTTAGGAGTACATAACACTGAAACGGGAAACTAAAATGGCGATAGCACTCTGGGAGTCGACAAAAACTGACTTTTTAAAATAAATATTATTCCTAATCCTACAGTCCTACTTTTCAAACCGCTTCTTCCAAGTCCGTTGTGGTCTAGAATATTCTAACTACTATCCCATAAAAGCAGGAGCTCCACAGGGCAGCGTCCTGGGTCCCATCCTCTATAATCTATAACCGCTGATGTCCCCTCTACCACCAATACCTTCTTGGCAACATTTGCAGATGGCACTGCAGTCCTGTCAACCCATTCAGACCCTGATATAGCATCCCAAAACTTTCAAAAACACCTTTGATGAGCTCGAGTATTGGTGCAACCAATGGCGAATCAAAGTCAATGAAGCAAAATGTTCCCACACAACCTTTACCCTCCCACATCCCATCCCATCTCTCAATAGATAATAAACTACTTATTTACAAAGTTATACTTAAGCCAATCTGGACATACGGAATAGAGCTATGGGGGACAGCAAAAAAGTCGAACATCAAGATCATCCAATTCTGCCAATCAAAAGTCCTGAGAACAATAGTAAATGCCCCTTATTACGTCAGCAACAAACCCCTTCATAATGTTCTGAATATACCCTACATTATTTAACTCATCCCTTCCATGTTCATGAGATTCCATAGTAACCTATCCAACCACCCTTATCCCCTAGCACAGTCATTGCACTTCACCACTTATCCCTATAATCCTCCTCGGAGACTTAAACGGCAGTAGCCTCGTGACCTGCTATAAATAAGTGACAGTGGGAGTCCTGGCAATGGCCAGTTTCTCTAATCATGCCCTAAGCGTCTGTGGCTCTCTCGCGCTCTTAGTCAGCCTCCGCTGTCTCTTATCCAGTGACGCGTCTGACGTAAGAGCGTGGGAGACTTCCCAAGACTCCGCTTCCTCCTTCGCACGCGAGGGAGGTGACAACCATATGGACTTGGGGGGGTCTCTGTGGTGTTTGTATATATATATAGTATGAATGAGCAGGTGAATGAAAATTGTAAATTGGTATAAATGATATCATTTATCACAATTAATTATAGCCTAATCAGGCAGATTGTAATTTTATCATAATAAAGTTGTTGAAAGTCTAAAAAAATAAATAAATATTACATACATTTGGTGTTATTTGAGCAGTGATGACCGATAACAGTTTTCCCCCACTGGAAATCCTGATTTCTAAGCTCACACAAATTTAACAAGCTTTTATCATGAAGATCGGGGCTTAAAGGCATAAATTAATCGGGAGATTACACACAGAAATACAAAAATCTGGGCATGCAACCTTTTAAACGCGATCGATTGCGATCGCATTATATATGAGTTTAATTTGAATGCTTGTGGCAATAGGGGTAGGAAGTAAACTAGTTAGCATCTAAATGAGAATATTGTGTTTATTCTATGTAATTTTTCTAAAGCAATATACGTGATTATTTTTCTACTTGTGCATTTAAAATATCCATAACATAGAGTTATGAGAGAGTAAACATTTATCAGGTGGAAAACATTACCCGAGAGTGACGTAGGGAGTCATAACAAGACACAAACAGGCTACTGTGTACGTGATAAGTACAACACGTGGCATATTGTGAGGGGTAAGGGCGCTATGCACAGGCAAATGAAAAAAAGTACACCGAGGCCAACTTTTTCTATGAATTATGTAATAAAGACCCACAGATAAGTGCTTTTTCCCTCGTATCGTAGCAAAAACCAAGAAAGGGAATTCTATTCGTGACAAATCATTTCCTCTGGGATTGTCTCAACTCACCAGTTTAATGTTAAAATCAAGAGCCCTATTTTATTATTATATGTGTATATTATATTATTTATTACTTTTACGTGATAAGGTTATACCCTGAAAAACATATGTATTTAGACTTAAACACTCGTATTATTGGCTATTAGTTTGTCAACAAACAAACTTGTAAATTGTAAATGTGTAATGAATGAGAACATTTATGACCATTACTTATTGCCCAATAAGGCAGGTTGTAATTTATCAAAAAAAAATTCAATTATTGATTTAGTTTAAAGTGTAAATGTTAACAATTCATTTTATTTTCAGAGCAGTCCATCAATAGTTGTATCATTGTATTGACTTATAAAACGTTATTTACAAAAATTAGTCTGCAAATGAAAAAAAAGGCATTGGAATGACCTTTGTCTACTATAAAGGTTGGCCTAGCTGTAGTAGAAGATTGCTCAAAATTGAAAGTTGTAGACGATTATAGTTCATTTTTGCTCCCTTCTATTTGTGTTGAGATAGGTGGCAATGGGATGAATAAATTTGGTAACCCGTGAGGAGCCAGGACGATTGCAGGGAATTTTTCGTGAAGCATTTGAAGTCTTGTCTTGAAAAACTTGCTAATTGAAATGGGAATAATTGTCAATATGCATGAGGGTTAATTTTAACTAGTGAGCACTTGATAGGTCAATTTTTCTATGAGTATATGCAACTACAAATTGTCTGTTTGATAAAAAACAGAACCGTAGATTATCTCACAAACGAGTTCAATTAACAATTATTTTTACAAAATAGTTTATTTACATTTTGATTTTAACGTCTCGTAATATTTATGATCTGCTTTGAGCTCACTAAGCATCGTTTCCTGGGAAGCCTATAACATAACGTTGGATGGCAGTTAACTTTACAATTGGACATAACCTAAACCGTGAAAGACGAGATTAGGGTGGCTGGCATGTGGGCGCAGGAGTCGCGGAACGGGTGAAGGTATTTACCGTCACTTCCGTTTCCCGTCACATACCGCGTCAGCGCGAAGGGAAACTGAAAAAGAAGACAAAAACAAACAAAATTTGAGAACAAAAGAAACACGGCTTCCTTTCCCATGGGATGGCATCTTGAGAATGTTTCACCTTTACTAAAATTTAAGTTACTGTTCAGTAAAAGCAACGCATGTATATGGATAACCAACCTGACATACTCTAGACTAACCGTCAGTAATAATTTTAAACTAGATTTTGGTCATATTGGATATTTTTTAAACAGACATCTGGTCAAGTTATTTACTCGTAACTAGCAATAAGTTGTAAACAAATAAATTTCTTCTTTTAACAAAGTGCCAATTTATTTTTTTTTAAATTAAATATTTTTATATTAAATTACTGGTTTAATTTAATGGATTTTTTAGCCCAAACTTATTTATAATCTTTTGATTAAATTTGTTTTAATTGATTTGATTAAATTAATTACGATTTTAGCCCTTAACCGTGAAACGGCGAATAGTCTAACTAAAAAAAATATAGTTTCACTGTTTTTACATAATTTCATAGTTTTAAAGGTTCCTTCAGAAATATTAAAGTGCAATCATAAATTTAAAAATATGAAAAAATTTACTTTACAACAAGTGTTTGTATGACACCTTCAAAATTTACTAATTTATTTATAGTTTTCTGTAAGAATAGAACTAGTTTATACAAATTCCTCATATGACGAACCCAATCTTATTTGATATATTAGAAAAATAAAACAAAATAATAGTTTATTTTACACCCATACTGTGTATATTGTATAATTTAGGCATCTATTATGCATAAATCTGCAGTGCATATTGCACTGTTGATAAATATTCAATAAAGTTTTATAAATCATACTTTTAGCCTTCTGGTAGTTTCCCATTAATGAACAAAAAGTGAAGAGTTGCCTTTCTCTAAATAAGAGGGGGTGTCCGGCTTCTTTATTCCTTTAATGGGAAAGATGACTTTTTTGTGAACGAGTAATAACTTGCTCCTAATATCATTGGACCACTCATTTAGGAATGTTTCAACGAATAGTTAATCACACGAAGGCTCCAGTTTCATTAAAGGATATATGTGCCAAATACATTTCTGGTGTATATATCTACTAACTACTAGGGACGGAAAGGCAATATATAGTTGTCTGAGATCTTTGCAATGACTCTCTCGAATTGAATCTCTTGGTTGGTTATTCAATGAGTACACAGGAAATTCCCCTGTATGTTTTCTAGCTTCCTTCCAGATTGATATTAGGAGGGAAAACACCTTTTTTCTGGGAAATAGTTCTTCGTTAATGGGTGCTTGGCCTAGCTATCCATAGACTCCTTGGACATTTCAACACTGCCTTTACCTTGAGCCATAAGTTATACAACTTTATATTCATCTCAAGAGATTACTTGCTAGTTTTGGCAATCTAGGATGAGAATCATTTTTCTATGTATTATATATCATATATTTCATCTCAGAATGTTTCTCACATGATTAAAAGTGATGTATTATTGGTTTCTATGTAATAGTAGTAAATGTGCCAATCTGCTAAAATAGCCGCGTTTTGCTGTGAACCGTTTGAGGGATAACGGAAAAAAAATGTTACAGGACACATTACATTGCTTCTATAGAAATTTTTCTGAGTTGAAAATAAATTGAACTCATGGCTAATATCATAGTATGTTGTGTGAACAGAGCCAAACATATGTCGGGTGTTTGGAGAGTCAGGTGGAGGGGAGAGGATGTTGTATCTCTTCTACCCTTATCTGGGGAGCTCCAGGATTCAGAAGATGCGTTTCATCGTGCAGTTTTGAATTATCTAATTTCAAAACCTCAATTTTAGCTGTTCACCTCCATAGATCATTACATTTACACTTTCGTTTTACTAGAATAGTATCAAACTAATGCTCGAGTGAATTTCCTTTGCACTCGTTCGGTAATGCATCAAACTGCTGCCAATGTTATTTTTAAATAATGCGACCAGAGAACGGTAAAAGAAACAATTGCACAATCGACTGAAACGAAGTTACAGCACATCTCATTGCCAACAAAGTAGAACACCGCATACAGAACTGTGCATTCATTTCGTCTTTTATCGATTTTGTCTATCATAAAACTTTTACAAACAAGACCCTTTCTCAAAAAACTGCACAAGTGACCTTACCGTATTTGCAAGAAGGCCTTTGGTCGAGAAGTTTGGAATGAGCTGAGTACCATGAAGAATTAATTACCATTACACGGTTTCGAAGAGATATTGACTATTTCAACGAATTTAATTGTTCAATTTAACTACGGAACTATTTAAGAAAATAAATTCTTTGGTCTCAACAATGTGCTACATAAATAATATATTTATGATAGAAGTAGTAAGGACACTCCTTAGTTGATCCCATCCTTAGTGTTAGAATCTAAAAGGAAGTGAAAGTTAATTCTCACCGAAAGTTTGTGGGAATGAAAACGTAATAGAATTTTGAAGAAGAGGACTTTACAAAGAAGTATTAAGTGCCCCTGCGGACCATATAGCCAGGGATTGTGAATGACGATACCGCCCGGCTAAAGGGATTCTCGTGTCTAGAAATAAATCATTTGTGCCTGAATTGTACAGTGTTTGAAGTATACCGTTGTGTGTCAATTATCTTTTTATTAGAGAGAGAAGAATTTTCAAGATTTGATTAAGTCATTAAAAATGTTTACAATACTCAAAGTGATAGGTTGATACAAGTTTGATTAATCAACCAACCACTAAATAACCGGAACTAACTTTTTATTTATTATTAATATCTTGGTGATTTCTGATCTTTTATATTATGATTTTTATGATAAGTGCTTTGTCGTATGATTTAAAGGACATCGAGGTTATATTTCTCATAAGTTACATAACCACTAAAACGGTAATGTTTATTTTGTTTGTAAAATATGAAAATCCATTTTGACTTATTCTAGTAAGTTTTTGTACCACAGATTTGTAAAATGGTTTTTGTTTTAACACAGTTACGATTTAATTTAATATGGATTTACTATTTTAAAACTTTAATTTTTTTGCATTAATGTTACTAATTCCATATATATAACAATGGATTAATCGAAATCTAAAATACAATACATTTCCATAGGTGTATTGTCATTCTGTTTTAAATCTTTCTGATCTTATTATTCATTAAATTAATCTATGTAAATGTTTATTTTTTCTGAATGAGTCCTGAGGCTGCCTGAGTATACGAAACGTCGACTAAGGATGGTATATCAATAAAAAAAATATATTGGGAGAGAAACCAAGATTTTTTTCTATCATTTAAATACTAACATTTTATGATTGTTTATACATATTTAAGTCCTTATGCATGGGGGAGGGGTATACCCCGGGAGCCTCCCAATTCTAATGTATTTGATTGATTGGTTGGATGTTCCCAAGGAAGTAGGTCTTTGATGAATCCTTGCCAACTCTCTCTCTGTCACTGTCCAGAAGCGCAAGTTCTGAACATTTCACTCTATGGTGGGATAGTGCAACTACTAATCAAGAAAAGGAAATAAATTAACTTCCTATTCATGAATCCAAACCAAGAAAGCTCTTATTGTGAATTATTATTTATTCATATTTTGGAAAACAACCAAGTAAACTAAAAACTGCATGCTGAGATTTGAGCCGTGTGTCGGGCACGCCCGCCGAGGAAGGTCTCGTCGACCTAACAACTGCCCGGCGGGCGTCAGAAGAAGATAATAAAAAAACCTGTAGCCTCTTACCTTTGCTGACGGCCTAGTCGGTAGCCTGGTTAATTTGTGTTTGCTTATTGATCTGACTTCATAAGATCTTAATTAACATTTCCAGAAGTTGTGCCCCGACAGTGCATTTTCAGGAGAAGAGGTACAGACTATGTTTTATGGGTAGTTTACGTGGTCTTGGAATGACCACGAGTTCACATTTGATGGTAGACGAAAACCGTCTGGATCCTAAAGGAGAGCGCGAACAGGAAAGAGGCAGACTGGATCGCTGCCGGAGACACTACTAGGTACATTGTGTAGGGCCCCATAACACGTCATCTGCATGGAAGGGGTCTCTTCCAAGGATATGCTAGTTTAGTGAGTATAAGCGAGGAAACTCCACTAAGAAGCCACTGCATATGGTTAGGAACAAATCCACCGTAGGCAATTCAAAGTGTTCATGCTGTCCACGATTTTTGCATTGCTGGAATGAAGTATGTCGTATCACTTTCATGACAATCCCTTTTTGAGATCTCTGGCGTCACCGCAGTCAGATGACTAAAAAGCGGTGCACCGTAATGCAGAGCTGGCCTAAGTACGATCTTGTATACGATTAGCTTGAGGTGCATTGATAGATTAGGGTATGCCCAGGAAGTGTGTGAGACTTCATGCGTACTTGTTTCAGTTTCAGTCAGTCTTTCTGACGTTCACTGTAATGTAGAGCTTCCCCAATTTATTGCTGATTTCGCCTGTTCAGGAGCTCTCTTGGCGTTCATCCTGCTACTGCACACTACGATGTAGGCGAAAGCAGCAAAAGTAGGTAGTATTTTTATACTGGGCTCCTATGGTTACAGACGTCTGCTCTTTGAAAAGTCTCAGGAGACCGCACGGCTCCTTGAGGCACTTCACAGATCAGAGACACAGCATTGGTTTGGCTATCACCTACCCAGCAACCGAAGCGATCGGTATTTCAGGAAGCTGGGCAGTCATAATTGTGGAGAGCTACTCCGGGCATGCAGGTTGCTAGGGATGCAGGAGTGCTCTGGTGGAATTATTTCGTTGCCCCCACGGTAGTCTTTGAAATAATTTAAAATACAATTATATTTCCTATGTGTGATAATTAGCTGATCAGGTGGCAGTGGGTAGGGTAATCTCCGTTTCTAGCTGGCTTGAGTACAAGTACAAGATGGCTTGTTTGAAGGTGTCAAGAATGTACAGCAACCTGATACAAGAATTGTACGCTGATCACTCTCATCGGTATCTGTTTCAGCAGAGTCATTTCTATCCAGTCATTCCTTGGTGCTTACTTTCCTTCACACCGACGAAGTCTCAATGCAAACATTCGGAATGACTGTCTTCTATAGGTAGGTAGATTGTTGCGCGCAGCTAATGAAAGGCAGTCTTTCTCCAATCTCATAGTGAGCGCTCTTGGTCTCGGGATCGTGAAATAGTCCCATTATACCGATGCCATAAGTTTATTGACACTTAAAAAGATGGAAAAATAGGCATGTGTTTTCTGGTCCGTGAAAAGGGTAACTTTTATTTGTCCGTGGTGAAGTTGGTACAACACATTGTATACCCAATATTGACTTCAGCGACATAATCAACACACCAATACAGGAATATATACAAAAAGGAAACATGAACCATCCTCATATTAAACAATTATTTATGTACCGATACCTGCTCATGTATAAAGCATCACAGGTAGTGTTTTCTTAAAGTAACTCTAATAGTTTAGTTGTTAAATATTTTCTATGTTCAATCTATTGTCATATTAGGATGGAGTATTTTCTTCACAGTATATTTTGACTCATAAATAAATACGATACCCACGCATAATTATAAGTTATATTATTATAAGATATTCAATAATAACCATATTGCATTATTTACAGGGATGGATATTATTATGATATTACCTCCCTTAAGAACGATTTTGACAAATTGTCTAGAAAGCAATTAACATGAGTAGTTATAAACAATGTTATGCCAGTTTTTATTTACCAATCTGAAAATACGGCTGGAACAATATAGCAGACATAATTTATGTTTTTACGTGGATTTAGGGCTTTCTATTAAATTCGAATTTTTAAATCATAAGTAATCGAACATCTCACGTGGGTAGGAAATAAGCGACGGTATAGGAAATATGTCTACTATATTTCATCAACACCTTTTCCTCGCAGCAGAACCTTAGGGATAAGGGCGTCACTTGCAGGTGCCACATTCTTTCGTTCATATATATCACATGAGCTGGCTATTATTTACTTTTTCCTTCTTCCTAACAGGGAACATATTTAATGGTCCATGAATAAACATTTAATATACATATTAATTCTCGTTTAAACAAACATTGTTATTAATCCTTCATTCAATATCTACGCAATGCTGATACATGTACGATTGCGGAGGAACAACAGGCAAGTGATTAACATCTTCAGTGCACCGACCTCTACCCCACCATTACATCTTTGGTGAATATTCATTGGCTGGTTCGAAGCAGGACGGGCTTGTATTGCTTCGGTTGCATGTTCTTTAGGCGTGATAGCTGTGTGAGAGCTCTAGTGATTTCAATAGTGATAAATAATTTATTAGCTTACGTAGAACTAGCTTCGATTAGTGATGTCTTTCTGATGGAAATATGTCAGCACAGCTGTGGTCAACAAAAAACAACAATACATCACATAGGGGAGAGAAAGCATAATAATAATAAAACACTAAAAAATATAACTCAAAAATTTTTTAAGATATTAAAGCAAAGGCAAAAAAGTATTAAAAATAGTAGTAATAAAATTTAATAGTTAAATATTAGAGGTTACTGTTTAGCAAGTGTCTGTCATAGCGGTACGGAGTAGTTTTATGAGGACTTTTGTCAATATCATTAAAGTAAAGTTTTTTTTTCCGATGGCGGGCCGGTTGTGGAGTGTATTTTATAAGAAGGATATTTTTGATTTCGTGTCAAGTCAATCTGTATCCATCCTTTTATCAGCTCCTCTGCTCCTAAGCCTAAGGAAATGACAATTTATTTGCCAAAAATATTGGGGATATTTTTCCCATTTGTCCAATCAACCTGAAAATAAGAGATCATTTTCAGAAAGTTTAGGTCGACGGTCTCTCGGAAAATTATTTGAAACGGTTTTTCCTTTTGAACGTCTAACGCATGCTGTTAAGACAACTCCTCACTGAAACGGATTTTCATAAAATGGCCCCCTCCTCTGTGTTACAAGGTAGAAGACAGGGAAGAAGTTGGCCAACTTTGCGAAGGACAGGGGCTCAAGTGAAGCCAATTTAAAGTTGAGGCCGCAACTTGACGGCTCTAGAATGAGCTAAGGCCCGAGTTAGCTTTCACAAGACAGTCTCATCCTTGTTCCCAGCTATCGCTACCAGCGCTAAATGCGTTTCTTCAAGGTCTGGGTATGAACACTTAGGACTTGAGAAGAAACTTATAAGGCATAGTAGGTTTTCCTTCTATTAAAGACGTGCATTTCAGAGAATATATGTATCACCATACTCTACCTTTATTGCTGACCAAGAATGAAATGATTTACTATGAAATAAGTGGGGGAAATTGTATTCCGTCGATATGTCTGTGTGTTCTACTGCATAGCAACAGTCAATAACATTATCAGGTCAAACATATGTTACATGTGCCAATAAGTCGCCCATGTTCAGATTTACTTCATATTATATTCATTCCTAATCTACGTGTGATACAAGTTTATACTTTATATCCTAGATTAAGCTGTATTTTATTAGGAAATATGTGAAAAAAAAAATAATGAAAAAGTAAGTCATTTGGACTTTCAAAGAAGTACTGCATAAAGAAACAAATAAGAAGATTTTTTTAAGAAATATACTTCACTTATACTTTTAAACTTGTGCAAACTTCGTTTTTACTAAAAATTGAACAAAAAATACAATACATCTAATTGAATCCAAAAAGTTTTAATCGGTACAAATTCAATGAGATATTTTTTAAACATTTTTTTTTTCCATAGCTCTCAAACTTATAAAAATAGGATGTGGAAAATTATTTTGGATTGATGGGTGCCTTTCAGTAAGGGGAGTCCCATTTGAACGATGTATGAGAAGGATATGGGGTAGGGATGCCTAAAGGAGGCGGGTCCGTTCGGGAAGGTAGTGAGAGTCTACCTATGGTGGAGCCTAGGGGTACTAGGCATCGGTTTGTAGTCGGCCAGGTCATACCTGGCCCCGCCCCTGAAGGGGGTTTATCCGCAAACATGAAACTATTAAACATTGTTTTTTTTTCCAGTATTAATGTCACTTTAACATTTTTTTTTTTTTTTTTTTTTTTTTTTCTTAGCTCTCAAACTTATAAATATAGGATGTTGGAAAAATAAAGGAAAATTATTTTGGGCTAATGAGTGCCTTTCACTAAGGGGAGTCCCCCATTTAAAGGATGTATGAGAAGGATATAGAATGTGGAATGCCTAAAGGAGGCGGGTGGAATCAGGAAGGTAGTGAGAGTCTACCGAGGGTGGTTTAAGTAAAGACTTAAACATTTTTTTTTTTTTTTTCCTTAGCTCTCAAACTTATAAAAATAGGATGTGGGAAAAATAAAGGAAAATTATTTTGGGCTAATGAGTGCCTTTCACTAAGGGGAGTCCCCCATTTGAAGGATGTATGAGAAGGATATAGGGTGTGGAATGCCTAAAGGAGGCGGGTGGAATCAGGAAGGTAGTGAGCTTAAACATTTTACTATTACCTCTTGATATTAATTCATTTGTAGGGAATATGTAGCTGCACTATGATTGCAATAGTCGGGTTTAGATCCCAGTCTAAATGGTACATTTAATTTAAATCCTTAACTGATAATTTATCCGCTGGATTATTATCATCAACGCATACAGCATGAAATGGAAATCATACGCGCTCTTTGAAAATCATAAAATCTGTTATAGAAAACTACGGGATCATTATGTAGACAAAAGTAACAGGTTCCAAGTGCCGCAAGACTTCCGATTAAGCTGCCCGTCTCGATACTAGTGCGGTGTCATCTTCATCTCATCAGGAACGGTCAAGACGTCTTTGTTCTCTGGGTTCTTTGTCTTCCTGACGGCTTAATCGGAGCCTTGTGGCCACTGTGACGGCAGGATATCGGTGACTGTTTCTTGTTCCTTCAAGGAGGAGTTAGAACAGCGTTCCTCACTGCTAATGTTATTTAAATTATTGATAGTCTGGTACCGTTACGAAGTATTTGTTTTAAGGAATGAAATACCTACTGTCTCTTTGTAGCTTCATTGATTTCTACCCTAACGATTTCGACGGATTATGCCGTCATTCTCAAAGGTTTGAGTTGCAACATGAAATAAACCACTCACAAATTGAAGTATAGCTCTTATTTATTCAATAGAGTACTATTGGTACTAATAAGGCTATTAAAGACACTTACACAAAAAAGACACCTGAACGAGTGTTAGTATGATAGAAACGATTTATTCATTGATAATAAGGAAAAAAGTAAATTTTAATTTTTACGATTTTTTAAAAATGGGTTTGTTTTTATTCATTTTAAAACGTCATTAGTAGGACATTGGGCTTCCTCTGGTTCGAATTAAAGATTCACATCATTGTTTTATACTCCGTATAAGGCTCAAAATGTAATGTTAGGGCAAAGAAGCCCGTTCCTCAATTAATGCATCTGCATGCTCATAAAAGTTATCTGCAAGTGTAACTGGCATCGGAGTTTACCCAAAACATCAATCGGATTCATGTCGGTTGAAACAGAGGGTGATTTCTTGTTCCTCTGAATAACACTAAACCACCCTTTCTTTCTGATGTCGAGCATTGTCATCAACAAGAATGAAATCATCCCCGATTTCTTTTAATAAAGAGACGATAGCAGGGCTTATGACATTGTCCAGGTATGTTTTTGCCGTCACGTACTCAATCCTGAACAATATCAGCTGAGTTATTCGATTATTGGATATCCCTGCCCAGGCCACTATTGAACTTCCTCCATAAGCCCGTACTGGTTCAGTCATACATGCTGTAAATCTGTGATTTTGCACTCTCCACGCTCTAAAACCTCGATCATGACGATGAAGAACAAATTTCGGTTAGTCCGTAAATAAACAACGGTCCCAGTCCTCATCAGCCAAAGCAACATTTTCAAGAGCACGTTGTCTCCTTAAGTACTCGTTGGACAACAAACCTACTCGTTGGTCTTCTTACCTCAATCAAACTTCATGGAGGCGGTTTCTAACTGCTTAATATGAAATGTGGAGCCCGGTTGCGCCCTCAGAAGCGCTTTGCAGTTGTCGAGCTGTTGGACCTCGTGGCCTAAGGTCTGGATTTTCAAATATCAGCCCTGATGAAGGGTAGTTTCTCAAACTCCTTCATGAGTGTACGGAGTACCTGTTCTCTGGTATGGTGACCATACTTTCCGATAACTATGTGAGAACATCCAAGTCTATGGCCAACATCACGCTGAGAATGGCCTATAATAGATCCAAAACCCCCTCGCTAGTAGTCAACACTAAGATTTCGTAAAGGAATTTCAAAAAAACTGTCTAGTGCACAGGATAAATGAGTACTGATAGGGAAAAACGAATATTGATTTCTTTTGGTGATTACATCTCAATTACATAAACCAAATTAATTCGTTTTGTTTTATTTTTCATTACACCACGTAGAGTTTAATATTAAGGTAAATATGGTGGATAAGTTGCAAAAATAGTTTATTTTAACCTGAAAAATGAAAATAAATAATATCTTAATTATTGTGAGTGTCCCACTTCAATTTCTGAGCAGTATACAAAATGTTATATGTATACAAATGTCACATGTTAAAACCTGTTATAATAATTAAAACCTAATATCTAAATTAAACCATATAATACTAAAAATAAATATATAGCTAAAATCAGCGGACCAGTCACAAATATTTGGATAAATTGGAGCCTACTATGATTTTTAAAGAGAAGATCTGGTATAAATAAAAGGCATAACGTACAGTTACATTTTATACTAATCTATTAAGGATTTCAATTAAATTTACTATTAATTTTGTGGACCAATATCCAATTCAAAAATATATTGCCTTTTTGCGAAATATTCCATTGAATCATTCCGGGCTTTGAATGGACTTTCTAATTTCACTAAACAAGAAAAGTTAGTAGAGGATGGTAAATTCCGGGAAGTTATGATTTAATTTGTCGGCTCATTGAGTCTTGTGTTGTTGAGTCTTGGAAGCCCTATTGAAAAAGTTCCTGAACTGATCTTGCTTTTTTTAACAGGAGAGGTTTTTCCACCGCAGCGAAATGATTTTTTTTTTTTTTTTTTTTTTCTAAGCTCTAGTTAGAATTTCAGGATGAGGGAGAAATATAAAATATTTAGGGTGATCGGATCCTTGTACTAGGAGGACCTGCTTGAAGGTGGTGTGAGAGGAGTAAGGAGTGTGGGAATCCTCGGTGGAGGTTGATTGTTACGGTACAGTGGTGAGAGTCCACTGGTGGCTGCGAAATGATTGAAAATATCAACAGTTAATAATAAAAATTCAATATACAAATATAACGAGAAACAAAAAGCATTTTCTATTTCATTATATACTGGTTGTTGCTTTTGACATTGGTCATACGGATTTTGAGATTTTCACTCAGCCGTTTTGAATAAATTTTTGTCTTCAGACTTCACAAAGAATATTTTAATGGCGCGAAAATGTGGTAGGGGTAAGTTGTGTTTATTGTATATACCGTTGTTACCACGAAGAATCTAAAAAATAATTTTAAGTGTATGACATCTTTATTATTTATAATAATTAAGTTTGGTATGAATGAAATTATCATACTTAGTATTGTATTTTTCCTTGAATAGACTATTATATATATATAATCAGCGAATGAGCTTATTATCCTTGTAAAAAAAAAAAAAACTTGACTAGACTATTCGAAATTTGTAAAATTTTTCAGGAATACGATCGATTTTTGAGTTGCAGATTAATGGATGTCTTATGATTCGATATTTTATTTTGTTTGCTTACATATTAACATTTTAGTTTGAAATCTGCTTTTTCGTTGGATTAAACTAACAAAAATAGACCAGATCAAGGCATAACTCGGCTATTTGACTCCATTATTGATAATTTATTGCCTTTAAATATATAAAATACATGTGAATTTATATAAATGCACTTGGCTACTGCAAGCGACGACCAACTGACTTAAAATTAACGAAGGCGGTTTACACTATTGAAACCTGTACTGAATAATAGATAAAAAGAAATATTAAACAGGACTCGATCATAAAATAAACAAAGGCATATATGAGAAGTGAAGATTAGCTTACGCTAGAAATTTGAGTCCAATTTATGTCGAATTAATCAATTTGTTCTTTGCCTTTTTAGAAAAGTTTTCTCTCTTTAATTGATGGAAATACAGATACCTTTTATTACTCTTTACGAAAACCTCTTTTATTACTGGGCACCATTTAAACGTACTCTGATTAATTGCTCTATCATACCGATTTTTCTGTCTATCTCCTATTTACCATAAAATTTTAGCAGTGAACATTTCTACACGGTGGAAAAAAAATTGCTAATTTTTGGTTTTGATCTATTTTTCAATTTGTGGAACTGATAAACTGATATTTACAGTCACAAATTTTTTGCAACGATGCCGGCTGTGACTTGTTTTTTTAAGTTCTAGGGTATTTTATTTTCTCCACTTTTGAATATACAACATTTTACACCAACAAACACCGATGATATTGCACATTATATAAGATATCACTATTATTATAATAACCCCTAACATCGCTGTAATTTTTGTTTACTTTAATTATTTTATATTGTATATATAAATTGTATTTATGTAAATTTTATATATATTTTTTTTTATTTTAGGCTGACAGAGTACTGTAAGAGTGGAGCAATGTTGCGGCTCTTTTGATGGGCTAGTAATCTTTCGAAACCGGTTTCTGTCTTAGAGTTAGGACACATCTTCACAGGACTCTTTGGTGAGGTTATATCTTCAAAATATTATCAGCTTATATCCCACCATCAAAACTACGTTGCTGCTTCTGTGAGGGGCATCTCTGCTGCTGTTAACTGAAATGGATAAACTGGGTAAGTGAAGCTTATGCTTTATTTTCACTTAAGACACGTTTTATCTTATGTTAGCCTTTAGGAGTCATAACATAGATAATACTATGTCAAGCTCTTGACTGAGGTTATTCAATGAGATCTCTTTTCTTCCGATTGAAGTTCAGTATATTTTTGACAGTCCGGTTAACGTTAGTGGTCGTTTTTCTGAAACCTAATGCAACATGGAAGTGGGGCGAAATAGTCATTTCTACCTACCATGATTATATGAAAATCAGCTGAACACTGTCAGATATTCAACGTAAAAATATTCAGCTCACCTATTTGCACTTTCAGCACTATACAGATAGGAGTGCTAAACAAATGTCGAACATATTAATAAAAATACAATTGTGAAGTCTACAATACAAATCGTTTGCATAATGTTAGAAACTATTTCAATAGGATTTTGGATATTTCTTAGCTATTATTATTTTAAAGGTGAATTTTAGCTTTTGAGGTGGCTCAAAATGTTTGGCTTTTTTATCAAAAATACTGAGTAGTACCTTACCTCTGAATAATTATTTAGGATAAAAGTAGATCCAATAAGTATCTCTAGATGTTGCTTCACTAAATCACTATATTCGTTAGTTCTTATATTTCAAAATTAAAGTTTAGTAGATGATTTACATGAACAAATTTTACTAAGTAAAAAAACAAATCTTTTTAATAATGAGAAAAATATGGTGAGACTATTTGATGCTAATAGATGTGAATCTGATACACAACTTGTCTTTACGATTCATTTTACATAAATACTAAGGATGTTTAAAACAGTATGATAACTAATACTGTGAAAAAGGTATATCGTGTAAAATTCTTTGATATTTTTGTTGATAATAATCCGTTTATCCGTGATAAATGGATATATATAGCAATTCTGTATTCTCACATGTGTTAGATTATCTAGCCCCCAATACTGTTCCAGCCTTGAAAACATGTACACATGTTCACACTGAGATACGACTATGGCTAATTGCACCCTTCCTCAGCTTTGTATGATACAAGGCCGCCGATTCGCGGATCCACAAGTACCACGCTCTTGAGCCGGTGAGATCCATCAGATACGGACTAAGTGAAGGTCCCTTATCTCCTACATTGTGAAGATGTATGCAAATTACTTGAGTTATTAGCATTACCGTGAGCACCTCGTAACGAAACCCAAAGTCACCATTGCATCCTCTCTGCCTTGGAATATTATCGAGAAGCTTCGATAGTTTGCACAGTCTGCAGTGTTTGTCCTTTTGCTTGGTAGACTGTTTGTGTACTTGTTTGTTCTACTATTGCTCTTCATTATTCCAATCTCTCAAGATAATATTGGTTACCGATATCCAGCCTCTATATTCATGTTCCATGAAGTTAAATGTTTTCATTACAAACATTTTTATTACTTACATTACATTTTATTCTACCTAAAATAAAAATAAAATTTTATCAAAGATAACCTGGAGTTATCTGATATCTGGACAGTAGTTCTTTCAACTTAGATCCAATCTAAATAAATCATAACTTCCCACAAGTTATTTATTCCATATTTATTAAGACACTTTTTGCATTCTATACTACTCAGAATAACTAAATATGAATAAATAACTTTTATGAAGACAATAATAGAACATTATTTTACTAAATCTAAACCCACTACCAGCAATTAAACCATAATTTGCTTCTTGTCTCGAACGACAGCCACGATATGCATACCTGATCTCTTTAGCGAATCTCTGAAAACATCAAAATGCATATAATAAAACATAATTTTCTAATTTTTTTTTTCCAAGAAGACCATAGATGAACAGTGCATAATATAATGGTTTTTAAATCACAACTTATGATTGTTAATTTATTGAAAGTTATATTACAATATAAATACATTTTTGTCGGAAAGAACAATTTCTTGCTGTATCCCCTGCAAAATTGGAAGTGAAAGTATTGGGTTGGAAAGGAATGCAATTAGTGTAGAGTGAATAAAGGAATGGGATTAGGAACCTACCAAACTACTTTTGTCATCAAAGTCATGAAATAAAGTCCCAAATTTCAGACATAGAAAATACAAGGTTTGTATTTATTACTGTATAATTAACAGCGGATTAAGTAATTAATTATTAAGTGGAGTAATTAAGGGATCACAAAGCACATATCAACTACAGAAGTTTTAATTCTTTATTTCATGCAGAAAGATATCACTCAGAAGTTGACAGATTTTATATGATTGCGAAGCTACTATTTAAATTACATAGTTTTATAATTATATCTTATTGCACAACTTGTACATCGCTCAAAGCGTCTTAAAGCTAATATTATTCACAAAGGTGAGAATCTACACCCAGTGTTTTACATCCTCTGAAAAATATATCAATATTTCAATCAGAAAAATACTTATTATAAACACATAACCACTTTAAATTATGAATATTATGAAAACTGAATATGTTTACAAAAGTTGAATTCTTTTTTTAGAATTTAGAAACTATATTTACCTAAAGAACAGAAGAAATATCGGGATTAAATTAAGGACAACCTGAGTACATCAAGCGCTTTCAAAAGCGAAACACACATCCAGCTGCATCAGATCTGCCTGTTAGTGATAAATTTCACGAGATATTTATGTACCTCACTTATCAGACAACATCGATCGCGGAAATCCCTGATACACGACCCTGGGACGGGACGGGACGGAAGGAGATATAACTGTCAGCACAAGGGATGGTTCGGAGTTGATGGAGCCGCTCCACGGAACCTATTACGCACTCACAGCAGTTTGGAACAGCTCCAGCATGGATTGCATAATGGCTCCGGTCGGAGCTGTTTCTCCGCAGTTCACTTAGACCTGGCTCCAACCCCCCCCCCCCTTGGCCAGTTAAATCCTGCTGGAGCTGGAGCGGATCCGGAGACGTTAAAATATTCGTTAGTGTATTAGCTCCAGGACGAGGACTCGTTTCCCCCTTCTAGTTCCCTACAGTTGGAACTCTTGAAAGTTGCCTCCTCGCCCGTATTTGTACTGCGTTTGATTTGACTCGACACCCCAACTTGGCTCAGTATTTGATTATCTTTACTGAGGAAATTCCTTTTATTTTATTTTTTAATATTTCACTATCTTTCAAATGCCTTAAAATAATAATATTTAAAATAAAATTTACTTATTGTATGTTTGCCAACAAACATTCTTCTTTTCCTAAAAAAAAATTTACAATATTTAAAAATTTTGCTGGGTAAACCAATAAAAGTTAGGGAAGTTATAAAGTTGATAAAAGGATAAAGGGTTTTAAAACCTTCACATATTTATTCCAATTATTGTTTAAAGTCAAATGTTTTAGTCGATTTAAAAAAAAAGTTTTGTTTGTCGGTTATGCTGATTCCAGTGGATGTTGTTAAAAATATTGGTTGGTTTTTAAATAAAAAGCCTTCTACCATCAATATATATATTTTTTTTGAAATGTTTCAGGGTACATTTTTTATATATAAAATATTATTGTGATTCTAATGAATTCCAGAATCGATTAAAAAAGTATTATTTAAAAAAATAAATAAAATAAAGTAAAATCACATATTTTAATGTTGGAATTCATAGCTGACTAAAACATTGCTGGCATTATCTGATATAACAATCATAATTTTGTATTCGATATTACAAAAGTCCATGATTTCTTTCATTTCCCAACTAAAATTTTCACTCCTATAGTCACCTTTCATAACATTACAGAATGATGGAGCGCTTTTAAACTCCCCTTAATGTACGAAATTGGCTGACAAAGATAAATACGAATCATTTTAATCGGATTCCAGGTGGTAAAACAGAGTTTTTGATTTTATGTATTGTTTGTTTTATCTTGGATGAGCGTTGCTCATACAAAGTCGGTAATTGTTTTTAAAATATTGCCCCAATAATGCCCATGAAAGGGTTATAAAAATAAATTAAAGACTATTTCATATTTAAGTATAAAAAGTAGAAAGGATAAAAGTTTTAAAAATCTATTTGTTATTATCGATTCCGATATAATTTTTCAATAATATTATTATTAAATTATGACAGCAAATCGTCGCTGGATTGATGGTCGTCCGGTTTTGATATACGCTCCTAGGGGTTTGATTTCAGTACGCAAAAGATGACGAGGAACGAGAACTAGCGAGGAGTAAGTTAATCCGTTGATTTGAAACTCGGAACAGTTTGGAGCTGGAACGCTTAAACAAACCTGATACACTGGCTGGAACGGTTAGAGCTGATTGGTTATTTTACTGTTCCATAACATGCCTAGTCAGCACCACTGAAATATTGTGCTTAAAAGTTCCAGGTAATGTATAGATAAGACATCGTTTATTGTTGTTTAGTTATGCATCATTCTTTAGTAAGCTTAAGAGCTATGCTTTAGGGTCAACGAACAGTGGTTTTTAGTGTGGCCAAACTACTGGCACCTGTGGCATTGTGCCATGTCTTTTTACTGTATAAAGGGGACTACCCTAAAAAGGACTTAATTGATACTCCGAATTCACAGTTATGACGACCGGTGGGGTTTATTTCACAGGGTGGTTGTCTTATGTGCTGGAAGCCGCTGTAGGTTTGGTTTTGGGAAGCAGGTGGTATCTATTACTAACGACCATTCCTGGGTAGGTTTCGGCCGCACCGCCCTAGTGGCTTTTTTCACAAATTTGGTGGATTCAGATTCGACTGGTGCCGGGGAAGCCTGGCGGTCGCGTTTGTGGACCGCTGTATGTACCTGGATATTCAGTGGAGTAGCGTGCTTATACCCGTGCATACGACTGTACTCCTCGGTAAGCCCTGCTGGTCTGTCTATTCCCGTGCAGTGATTGGAATGGGGCAACGACCCCCTTCCCGGCACTGGTATGTGTCCCTGTGGAATAGAATTGATTAGTTGTTACCTGGCCCGTGCTGTCCAGTGATGGGGTTAGTTGTCCCGAAATTTTTAGTACTGGCAGGGACTTATCTGTTGTTTCTTTTGCCGGTGCTAGGCTGCTTCGTCCTGCTTCTGCGGTGCAGTTTTCAGGGTCAGCAACTAAATAACTCACGAAACTGTTTGATAATAAGACGATGAAAAGTAGATGGTATTTACCTTTCATTAACCATATGATTACTTCAGCTTCCTGTGTCCTTGAGAAACTAAGTTCACAAAACAAATCATATGAACAAGCAACAAACAATTGAACGAGAAATAAACCGAACAATTGTGACCTACTGTTCACTTGTATGCTGTCTATTTTTGTTATGGTATAAAACAGATTATTAATATCAATTATTAGCCAAAGAGAAAGTATGATATAAGCAGTTATTATTGGTGTTGTTTTGTTGAGTGTATACAAGGGAGATCTTGTTTTCAAATCCCAATACGTATTTTATCTTTGCTGGAAACTGCTAATAATTTTCGTTTTATTTTAGTGAATATGACCGCCTCCTCTAGTCGTATCATTTACTAGTTAATTTATTCTGGCTTTGTAAATAATATATGCTGTCTAAATACATAAATATTGTTTGTAATATTTATTTTCGACAAATAAAACTCAATCATTTGCTACAAATAACTTTTTTTACATACATTATATATTATGCATAATTTTAATATTTAATAAACGCACTTTTCATAGAGCTATAATATATACTAAACACATCTGTGTAAGGTTTAATGTTTTATTAATTGATAAAATAAATTTTCATAAAAGAGTAGTTAAATGTTAATAGATACAATTAATTAACGTACTGCAGTGTACATGAATACATTCTACATTCATATAATCCCCTAATTATTGTATGAATCTTCAATGTAGTCGATACTGATGAATAGACCCAGGATGTAGGTTCTGATCTTTTTTGCTTTTCTCCAAAATTAAAGATTATGAACTCGAAAACTCAAAAAAAAAAATGAAAAAGGTAGTTGAATTAAGCACGCATGAAAGTTGTCATAAGACTGTTTTATTCTCAGTATTTTTTTTTTTTTTTTTTTTTAGTTAGTTAAATTCCTTTATTGTGCTAAAATTACAATCTGCCTTTTATTTTTATTAATTGTATTAATCCTCTATATATGTACAATCGGGATGTTTATATCCCGATAATTGGGGATTAAGGCTGTATATTGGTGCTGTCCGGATCATAACCATTAATATATATCCGTACATTATAAAAGCTTGTGAAATGGAAATAATCACTATTATATCAAAAATTTTGAAAGTGCAAAAATAGAAAAATAAATGAAATTCACACACTTTCGTCGTGGGATTGGTGAGAATCCTCAGCGTTAAACCATCATCGAAGGCGAAAATAGTACTTGAAATGGGAAGTGAATGAGTAGGAAAGACGCTTTAAGAATTGTAATCAAGAAGAATGCTTTCGAAAGACCAGTCCATCTTCAGCAGCTGTAATCAGTAAATTACCTGCGTCGGATCCCATTATCTGCACCTGGATACACATTAAAGTAATGTACTCCTAAGCAGTTAAATAGAGTAGCGACTACATAAAACGGAAGAGGTGTTAATCAAAAGATGAAAGTTACATAAGAACAATGCTTGCAATTAAATAATTTCTATCGCAATCCATAGAACTATCAAAAAAATACAATAACATAGTATTTTTTAAGCAATTAAATATGAAAAGTAGGATAAACACTCAACAAGGATTAAATGTTGGAGCTACATTATAGGCAATTTTTTTCCGGAAAATCTTTTGGTGCTTCTGATGGCAATTGGACAAAATCATAATTTTTTGAATCACTACTCAAATGTCCACTTTTTTGAACCACCTAATATTGCTTGTTTAGGTGACAACCACGTATATTTTCTTCTTAACTTTTTTAACTTGATGTACCTGAGAGAGGGGGATGGTAGTCCCAACGAGATTAATAACACGACTGACTTACAAGGTCCCCAACTTTAAAGGTGGGTGCCAACATTACCGCATACCAGGCAAACATTCAGTGCAAGATAAAATAATTGACGCTAATCACCTAATTACTTCCCAAAACGACTATAACTATAAATAGTAGAGCTCGAACAGTACTAAGGAAAGGTTTTTTTACATAATTTTATTTCATGTATTTCTCAACTAGTGCATAAAGTGCTTAACTAATCATGCAACGTAAAAATACCCTCAACCATTCCCTTTTCGTTTTATTTCCTAAAAAAGGTTTAGAAAAATTATCGGAGTCTATTATTGTTTAGTATAACTGTGTACATAAGTTAGACGTTCCTCACTCTTTCTCTCTGACATGTAACGTCGATTTCATTGAACAAATACCAAGAAGCAATAATGGAAGTATTAGCAAAAACATGGATAAATTCTTGTAAGCTAACTGATATTTTAAGCCCTTTCACTATAAAAATAGGAATGTTTTGTACATAAATATCAAAGTTATTATTTTTCTTCAATGTTAAAATAAATGAATGACAGAAACATAAAAAGCAAAGTTTAATGGTTTCTTAAAAAGATGTAGCAGGCATTGATAATCCACGTGAACTCATTTATTTATTACGGTTTTATACTTAAGTTATCCTTAGCTAGCCATACCAGGCATTCATGAGTAATATTACTGTATGTAGCGACCGCTAACTTCATAAGATAAATAACCCTATACTCTATTGTGTATATATTGTAAGCAAACGTAAATAACATGAACTAAATGTATTATAGACCTATATACTAAAAAAACAAATTATGACCCCCAATGAGATGTGTGGGGGGCCGAGGACACTGGAGCCAAACTACTTAAGGCTTCCCCATCGGAAGCTTTAACTGCTCTACATGTACAATTCTGCGCTTCCCGGGTTCACGGACACTTTGGTTGGTCACTAAATTGGGTTTCTGAATCGCGATCGCCATGAAGGGTCCCTCCTAACGACTCATAAGGGCAATTCTTTAGACCAACTGGAGCCGATCCTTCGATACACGGTGGTGCCTATCGTGACGCGTCCTTCTATCGGTTTGACGCCCGCATTCTCCCTGACCACCCTCCTAGTCTTTTCGGCTGTAATCTTCGCGTAGACTTTCCCCCGCAGTTTTCCCAACGCCACGCGGTTGTTGGCGACCTGTGCTGACGTTTCATCTCCCACCACCGTTCTACTAGTGTCTCGGCGATTGGAACCACCTCCTCAGCGCTCCTAACACTGCCTCCGAAGACTTTTCCCACACGGGGTATACCATGGCCATTTTGCTGAATAGGTCAACCACCGTGACCCACTTGTGTCCCTTCCAGGTAAAGGTGGCCACTTGAAAGCCAGTTAGTGGTGTTTGCGCCGTGGGGGTCTCAACTTGTAGCCCTATTGGTGGGAGCCTAGCATATTTCGTATGGTGGCAGACCTCGCATGCCCCTAGTGTCTCCTGAATCTTCTTCCGCATCACCATCGAGAAATACTTGCGCTTCAACGCCTGAGCCGTCTCGTGTTCCCCCCGGTAATTGGTTTTGGCCTCATGGTACGGCAGCGTTATCTCCTTCTGAGTTGTCTCGAGCCGCACAAATATTCGATCCACCCCAATGTGTTCCGTCCACCACAGCCGCCTGATCTTATCCCAAATGGTCGTGTTTCCCAGGTACAAATAGTGAGTCTTCCCTGGTTTGGAAGTATCCTTGATTGCACGACCAATTTAGTCATTTTTCACCCCTGGCGACGACCATATGGTCGTGTTGTTGGATTTTCGATAGCTAACCCACGCTATCTTTATGGGCCCCGAGGTCTTCGTCTTCCAGACTATCTCGCGGTGCTTATCGTTTAAGATTTCTTCGCGCTCCTCCATGTCCGCAGGTCTGCCATCTGTCGAGCTCCCTCCTCCTGCCGACCGTTCCTTCTCAGCAGATTCATGTTGGCTGCCTTCCCTCTCCGGCGTCCATCCGCAAGAACTGCCGTACGTTCCTGGATGATTCCCCCTGATCTTCTTCTAGTGCGTTGACTGTCATCGCCCGGGACAGCCAGTCCACCACAACATTCTCTTTACCGGGCTTATATACAAGCTCCAAGTTATATTGTCCGAGGAACTCTTTCCACCGAGTGACCCTCGCCGACGATTCCTTCAGTTTACCACCCCACTGTAGCGGTTGGTGGTCTGTGTGCACCCGGAACCTTCTCCCGAACACATAGGGTCAGAAGTGATCGATCGCCCAGACTATCCCAAGTAACTCGCGTTCCAGCGCGCTATACTGACTTTCCGCCTCTGTGAGGCGCCTACTGGCGTACGCTACTGGACGGTCCCCTATGCCCCCCGCCTGTGACAGAGGCATATTCACTGGCATCCGTCGTTATTGTGAATTCCTTTGTAAATCAGGAAAAGCCAGTAGCGGATGTTTTTGTAGTCGTCCCATGCACTTTTGAAAGTTCGCCTCTATGTCGGGGGTGACGACTACCTTTTCCCCCTTTTTGAGGAGGTGGAGAGGTACTAGGTATGCTGCTATTTCTGGGACGAATCGCCTGTAGTAGTTTAGTGTTCCCATCAAACACCGTATCCCTTTTACGTCAGACGGAACCGCCATCTTCTGGATTGCTGCCACCTTCCCGGCATCTGGTTAGACTCCTTCTTTGGATATCGTGTGCCCTAAAAAACTGATGACCTCCTGACCTAGATGGGGCTTTTCCTCCGTTAATTACAGGCCAAATATTCGCGCTCGGTCAAAAACCGTCCTCAAGTGATCTACATATTGGGCCTCGGTCACGCTGAGAGGTCGTCCGTGTATATCTGGCAAACGGACTCATCTACTCCACGTAGCAACTCATCGATGAGCCTTTGGAATGTTAGTGGCGTAGCTTCATCTGGCTCCAAACCCTTTTCGATATGATTGACGCGGAGATGATCCCCAGGGTACTGTGGAGACGCTCAATTCCGCCCCTGCTCTTTCGGTGTCCCGGGGTGTTGACATGCCATCTAACATCCAGCAACTTCATCTGCTCTCTTATGTCGGCGTTGTCCAATTCCCTGCCACCATCTGATGCTATTCAATCGGGGACACCATAAAATAGAAACCACCTGCGCAGTGCTCCTAATACGGCCTCTGACGACTTTTCGCGGACGGGGATTTATGCCATGGCCACCTTACTGAATAGATCAACGACGGTTACCCACTTGTGGCCCTTACAAATAAACGTATCTGTTTGCAGGTCTGTCAGGGGTGTCTGTGCCGTGGGGGGTCTCTCTTTGCGGTCCCATCGGTAGGTGTCGATCGTACTTCGTGCGATGACAGATCTCGGAAGCTCCTATCGTCTCCTGGATGGCTTTGCGCATTCCCCACCAGAAATACCTGCGCTTCAATGCCTGTGCTGTTTCCTGCTCCCAACGCGTATTCGCTAGCACCCGTTGTAATTGCGAACTTCTTATTAAAATCGGGAAATGCCAACACCGGGTGTTCCTGAAAACGGCTCATGCACTTTCGGATGTTCCCCTCTATATCGGGAGTGATGATCACCTTCCGTCCCTTTTTAAGGAGATCTTTGAGAGGGACTAGATACGCCACCAGTTCGGGGACAAATCTTCTATAGAAATTTAGCGTTCCTAGAAGGCGTCGGATTCCATTGACATAGGACGGGACCGCCATCTTTTGAATAGCTGCTATCTTCCCAGCATCTGGTCGCACTCCCTCCTTGGAGATTGTGTGTCCCAAGAAGGTAATAACTTCCTGGCCTAACCGGGACTTTTCCTCTCACAATTTTAATCCGATTGCCTCACTCGGTTGAACACAGTTTTCAGGTACACTTCGTGTTGGGCCTCATCCGCGCTAAATACTAGGAGGTCGTCCATATAAATTTGGCACATGGACTCATCGATACCCCTGAGTAACTCGTCCATAAGTCTCTGGAACGTGATAGGTGCGTTTTTGAGACCGAATGGCATTCATATGAATTCATAATGCCCTCGTTCGAAGGCGAAGGCTGTTTTGTGGCGATCCTTTGGGTCCATCTGTATTTGGCGGTACCCCGCTTTGAGGTCTAACGTGCTCAAGATCCACGCCCCACTCAGTCGGTCTAAGATGTCATCGAATCGGGGGATCGGGTATTTCTCGTCCACTGTGTTGTTGTTGAGTCACCTATAGTCAACGACAACTCTATATTTTTCGGGTCCCCCGTCTTCCGCACTCTTCTTCTTGACTGCCCACAAAGGTCTATTGTACGGTGACGTGCTGTTCTTAATGATCCCCTGCCTTTTCAAGTCGTCCAGCTCTACTTTGATATGGTGCCTCAAAGCTTGCGGGTATCGGCGCTCCTTCACGTAACTTACTATCTCCCGTTTGAGCGGGATTTCATGCACTGTTCTACCTACCCGTGACCCCCAATCTCTCGCCTTCTCTAAAGAGTATATTCGCATATTCCCTTCGGAGCTCATCTCTCCAGTCCTGCGCTCGCCTAATTGCTCCTATCCGCGCTCCGCCGTCTTTGCATACGTCACTCCCTCGTTTCGAGCACCTATATCTCTTCCCTCCTATACGAATGTCCCATCTTTTCGTTCCTCACCCTTGCCTTCACTAGCAGGTCACATCCGATTATCCCCCCGTATTCCTTGGGTATTTTTCCCACTATATGAACTCTGAGTTCCCTCCGCCTTGACCCCATCTTTCTAGACCTATTACCGTTTCCTCTTCTACTTTACAGGGCCCCCCCCCCCGGGTATCCAAGCTACAAGAACATACCTGTATTTGGGGTATCCTCACTCCCACACACATGCTCTCCAGGGTCTCCCGACACATTATCGTGTAAGCACTCCCGGTATCCACCAGGCACTGCACTCCGCACGCTACTTGAATAATTGGCAGACCCCTGTATGTACCGCTCACGCTATTACTTATTAGTACGTGGTCGCCTCGCCTCTGCCACTCTTTTCAGATCTCTCGTTCGTTCCTCGCTTCAGCTGCCTGTCGTCGACCACTTCTTTTAACACTTCTGCTCCCCCAGCCCGCTCCGCTTCCTGGTTCCTCCCTCTCATTGTCTGTATCAGACATTTCAGAGGTTTCTGACGCCTCTGACTGCGGTCTCTCCCTCTTCCGCACCCTCTGAGCGTTTACGTCCATTGTCTCTGGTCGATTTCCATTTCTTCGACGGCTCATGTATGGGCACTGCTTGGCTACGTGCCCCTCCGTGCCACACTCGAAACACCTGGTGACTGGGCACTGTGCTGCCAAGTGTCCTATTTTCCCGCACTCGTAGCATTTTCTATCCTCGCGTCTCCTGGGACGGCCTGCATTTGCTCGGTTCTTGTCTCCCACCACCGTTGCCTCTCTTCCACCGTACCCCATCTCCTTTCTCCTCCAGGCGACCGTTGTGGTTTTGAGCCTTCTGTAAGATACCCTCTTCGGTTGTCCATCTTCTCCCTCCGAACGCTTTCTTTAACCGTTCTTTTACGGTACTCCATAGGGTTTCTTCGTCAGCCTGAATCATATTGAGGATGCTTCGCTTCACCCTACACACGAGCGCTGCTCTCAGCGACTCAGCGTCTCCTTCGGTGATAAGGTCTTCCGCTCGTTTTCCTTCTATTCTCGTCATCAGCCTGTCACCTCCCTTTAGGAAGTGGTTTAGTTCCCCGGTTTCTCCTGCAAATCTCTCCGGATCGGAGATCGATTTTCTCACATCTTGAGCGGTAATTGCCTGAATTTTCATCCAGGCCATAGTATTGGCATCAGCGGCTTCCATAGTTGTCTGGGGGAGCTGTGGTATAACCCCTGCTGCGTTGAGCACCCATAGTCTTAGTACACCCTCCGGCATTCCCGTAATAGAAGAGAACAAAAAAAAAAGGAGAGAAAAAAAAAACCGAGAGACGACATAAGAGATAGGAAAAAAACGATAGCTTCCCGGGTTTCGGCACCAGTTATTTGCCACCGGGTATAATGTGATAAAGAGAAGGAAAACGGGAACGAAAGACTAACTCCAGTTCTTTAAATAGACTGCCTTCATTTCTCTTTGTAATCCGACATATATGGGATCATGGGATGTTTACGTCCCATATATATCTCCTATACCAGTCACCTCCCTTCCTATCCTGATGGACCAGATCCCCTCTCTGCACCTTGCCTTTGCTCCTGATTATAAGCCTTCTTAACCTATCCCCTCGTATTCCCATGGCATCTTTTCCACCACAAGTATCGTCATTTTCTTTTCTTTACCCGACCATCTGGCCAACCCCATCGCTATTTCGCCTTCAACTTTACAAGGCCCTCCCAGGGTAGTTTACACTCGCATGGTTGGATCTGCGACCACAGTGCATAATTTTCTCGCCACCGTTCTGCTGAGGATAGTACAGGACACTGTGTGTAAGCCAGACACCACACCCCTCTCACCACTCCAATAATGGGTATACCTCCGTAATATCCACTCACACTATAATTTGTTAACATGTGCTCACCCGTCTGCCCACCCGCTCCTCAGGCCAACGCTTGCTTTTTTCTTCCCACGTCCGCGCTCTGCCGCCTGCCCCTTCCGCGGTCCATGCTCTCCTCTCCTCGTTCACCTCCGCTGATCCCGGGTTCCTCCTCTTCTTCCTCCGTCTCTGAGGCTCCCGACGTTTTCGATGATTCAGAGGGGGTCCTGTTTCTCCCCTACACCCCCTGTGCATTTACTTCCATAGGTTCCGGCCGATACCTCTCCGCTCTACGGTAAAGGTACGGACACTGCCTGGCTAGGTGCCCTTCCTTCCCATATTCGTAGCATTTCGTGCGCGGGCACTGCGCCACTAGGTGTCCGTCTCACCCACATCCGTGACATCTTTGTCCCTTCCTCCGGTTCTAGGTATTCCATGGCCTTGCCTCCTACCTTCTGCCATCGTCCTTTTTCTTTCCACATGCGGCGGCTCCCTTCTTTTCCATATTTGCTGCAGCTTTCTAGGTCTACGGTATGCCACCTTGGACCAATCTTTCTCCTCCACTAATAAAAGGCACCGGCTTGCCTTTCTCTTCACCGGCGCTAGAATCTGTTTTATCTTGGGTGCATTCCACGAACGATCGGTCCCCCGGTAAGTTATTTCGCTTACCCGTCTCCATGGCTAGCTGTACTTTTAGAATGGTCGACAAGAAAGCCATCCTAGCTTCTACTTCCACCAGGTTTATCGTTTCTTTCAAATTTTTGGTAATATTGTTGAACCGTGTCAACAGTTCCCAGGCGTATTGGCCTTTCGTTAGAGCCGGATGTCGCGTTTCCCGAAACATTTGAAAGATATCCTTTTCCGGTGTTCATCGGCCTCCTCCGTAATCCTTACTCAATCGTTTATTCACCACGGTCCATGGGGTTTCCTCATCTGCCTGTATTTTGTTCAATACGTTTCTTTTTATACGATACACCAGGTCTGCTTTTATTGATTTCACATCCCCTGGGTCTAGTAGGCCTTCGTTTTTCTTCGCTTCTACTCTCTCCATAATTCTATCACCCCCTTTAATGAAGTGATTTAACTCACCCAGCTCTCCAGAGAATTTCTCCAGGTTGAATATCGTCCTTCTCAGGTATTGCGACGTCGCGGCTCGCACCTTCATGCAGGCGAGGGAGTTTGCATGAACTTCGGGCAACGTTTCGCTTGTTAACGGAGGCGGCACTTCGAAGGCTGCTGGCCGTAACTCCACCATTTTTCGAGATTAAATGGATGAAGAAAGAAAAAAAAAACGAAAAGGGAGTAAGAAGCAGAAAGTAAAGCAAAAGCGAAAATAAAAATTGGTTGCCACACGTTTTGTTTTATCCGAACACTCGTTAGCTCTCGTATTTCGGCACCAGTTATCGTCTCCTGGCTGCAGACAATAAAAAAACAGAGAATAAGGATGGTAATATTACACACAGGTAAGATTGTTAACTGCTTTATTATGGTCTCACCCTCTATCTTTATACAGGCTTTGTTTACATTAGGCCCTGTGGTATTAGGCTTAACATTGTCTTGCCACTAGCCATAACATATACATATGCATTTAAAAATGATAAAAAAACAAACCCATAATTAAAAATTGCGAGTTATCAATTAAAAATACATCTTTCACCGACTTATGAAAGTAAATAGTCAGAACTAAAAAAATCTATAGTTTAAAACTGTCATTCTAAAATACTTTTTTAATATTAAGAGAATAATTTATAATTTATCAAAAAGGTAAAATTTCGTATTGAAGAATAATTTGTGAATTATAAATATTAATACCTCATTCATGCAATATACAAAAACACTCGTTCCAGCAAATATCGATTCTTAAGTCCTACTTAAGTCTCCCAGTATGGGCACTGGGTGTTTCGGAGAAACAAATGTCCTATTTTAGAACAGAATAAAATTATTAGGTACGGTCAGTTTTTTATAATATTTTATAGTTATATTAAACCGTGAAAGGTAACAGTTTTGCATTGAACCGCGACTTTTTAAGATTAAAACCATATAACGAGTGAGCAGCGCTCCCAGTTGATGCCATACTCTAAATAACTAAGAATAACTATAAATGAATAAGAAATAAATAAATTATAATCTACTGCAAACAAAATAGGAACGAACAAGACTTACTAGAGTGAAAAAAAAGACAAGAGCAACACAAAAGTGCATTTCATCTCACTTGCTAACAATTCAAGTGACAAAAGCATATATAATAAAAGGTTGCCTACTTTATAATTCTTGTATACACAGTAGGTGCCAGTTTTGGTAAATTATATTTAAAAAACAATAATAATAACCCAAATTCTTGAGACTAAAATTCCCCAAACCAGAACGGCAGAGACAGACAACATGATGAACTGTACGTGGAGAGATGGTGCTATGCCCCTCCGTCGCGTGCTGGCACTGCCAGCCTCCAGCCTGCTCATATCGATCTCACATACCTAACAGGCGCTTATCCCTGCTTTACTTAGCATCTCAGGTATTTATACTCTCTCACCTTCTGCCTCCTTGTTCTTCTTATTTTTATTTCCTCACAGACTTTTCTTCTGTTCTTTTTCAGAGCATTATTGCCTATGGTGGGGACATACACTTTGTTGACAGATTTTCGATACAATGTCATTTATTATTGACATTTTTATATCAATTTCAATGGTTACTACTTACACATAAGCCTAACTATGGGTCATTTGGGACGATGCCCACTACGACTGTTGATTCTGGAATGTGTTCCAACAACCACGTGGAGAAAACAAAAAAACAAAATTAAAGTAACTAGAATAGAACAATGATTCTGCTTGACGTTATTGTTGAGCAGTTATTGTCTAGCAAGCGGCTACGTTGGCCCATTCACCACGGTCATAATCAACTGGTAAATTGATCGTAGTGTTAAAAATATTAACTAGGAGCTTCTCTCTTCTTTGCAAGTGAACATTTCTGTATACATTTGTTTTTGATGAAACGAGGCATCTAAAGAGTGCTGAACTAAAAAATCATCACTGAATTGATATTGTAAAATTTTCTTCAAGATTATCTCTTCGAGATAATACATTTTCGGCCTATCTTCATGCCAGGATGTTTAGGAGATGAGAAAGCGTATGTACTTTTAGTGGGCGTATTTTCATGTAATGTGCCTAGCTATTGTGATAATCCACTATAAGACAAGTCACAATAACTACCTTTAAATAACACAGAGTAAAATCTAGTCTAACGCCGTAAAAATAAGCAACAACCAAAATTATTTTCATACAGCAGCAAGAATAGATCTTGTTCCTATAAATATTAAATTTCCCATGTTTGTTGGTAAAAGTACAGGCGAGGTGAAAGTTAATTAATATCGGATAACTGGGTTAGTTCATTAGGAGTTGTTCTTCATTAATCCCTGTTCCCTTCGTTAGTGCCTTTGTTATTCATTAGCACCCTTAGTGGATATCTTTCCAGTGCAATTAAATTGCTATTCTATTCGGAGAGAGGTTTGGCAACGGGAGGAAGGGTGTTTAAAGCCTTAGGATTTATTGCTCACTGAGAAATTAGGAGGTTTAGTTACCTTAAGCCGGCTTTAGGATTCAGACCGATTTGGTCATGAAATCTGTGTTATAGTTTGATATTACTGGTCATTGTTTGTTATTATGATATAGACAATTATTATTTTCATTACGTTTCTGATGCAGTCAAGTATGCAAAGTTCATTCCGATCATGAAGTGTTTCCATAAAGACGTCCATAAAGGCTTGTTGTTAATTAAGTCATTCAGCCACATCTATTTTGTTTTTATTTAATCTGATTGG
Organism: Acanthosoma haemorrhoidale; assembly: GCA_930367205.1. NCBI lineage: Eukaryota > Metazoa > Arthropoda > Insecta > Hemiptera > Acanthosomatidae > Acanthosoma > Acanthosoma haemorrhoidale. The sequence goes on from OV884011.1 coordinate 130,999,688, forward strand.
CATGTCCAGTCTTTATACTTATGACATTATAGACAAATCATACTCTCCATTCTAAAGTTAACGTTAATGATTCAGGTGAATTGTTAGGAAAAAAAATCAGAATGGACATGAAGCAGTCAATACTCAAGGACTACAATAATAAGCAGCAGAATAGGTTTGTTTTCTGGTTGACATAATTTGTCTTTCGTAAGCTGTACAGGTAATATATTTAAAAAGTATAAATCAGAGATCGTATTCAGTGAATCAATAGATACCTACTGTTATTAAAACTAATAACACATAATTTTGAACCGAAACGTAATGCAGGAAAAGAAAAAAAAATAGAAAAATATATTTTTTATATTGGTAGCCCTGTAAAATAAACTTTCCTATTATCAGTAGATTAGATTACTATTTATTTTCCTTGACCAAGTCAGGAATAGGGTTAATGATTTATTGAGTTGATCCTGCCGATGACATCAGGGTAGGTTGAGAAGATTCCAGCATTTAAAATGGCCGATTAAGTGGTCAAGTGCTTTATGTTCTTGCCCGAGAATAAGAATTTCTCAGCTTATGATCCGATTCCTTAACTTTTATGAAAGTTTGATGTTTCTTCGAGAGGAGTCTCTATTCTTGGCCTCGAGTCATTCAAAGTTTCCCAGCGGAAGTTTTATCCTTAGAACATTTTCATTTCACTGTCCCTGTCCGTTTGATGGCCATTCAATAATCATAATATATTGAGTCAAATTATTACTTTAACGGTTTTATGATCTTTTTTAAAGAGTTCAAGATCAAGACTTATGTTGTAGTTCGTTTATATGTCCGACTAAGCTAGTAACAATAATAGTAGCAATCGAAGTTCTGAAAGAAAGGTTCTTTTTTTTTTTTTAACTTAACAAATTCCTTTTTTGTGCTAAAATTACAATCTGCCTATAGTATAGCAATATTTAGTGGTTTGCTGTAACTTCTGTAAAATCTACTGTATATATAGGTGATGATATGTTTCATTGATATTTGACTTCTTTGAGCAATCAAGTTTTTGCACTATATGCTGATCGAAATGGTCAATTACAGTTTGCACGGTCTATGTATAGTCACTTCGGTTCAACATTTCAAATTTATTTCGTGCCTTATTAAACAATGAGCTGCTCTTGCCTTACGTAGGAGACAAATAATCTTGTGCCCATTTGATTTCGTATACTATATTACATACAACCAGAAATTTAATTTTCTATTATTAGAACTATTTCTACGGAATTCGTCCTAATAATATTAAAGTAACGAAATAAATATTGTGACTTGTATTATTAATAGGCGTGATGTATTCCGGTGGTAACTCTTACAGGTCGCTTCCACCCTTTCTTTGGCTGGGCAATAATGCCCTATCAGGGAGCCCCCCAGAGCCCCTGCTGTTTCTCCAAATTTCCTAATGGGGGGGGGGGGGGATAGTCGTAATGGATGTTTGCTCGGCTGCACTGTTGATACACCTTGGTGAAATGTTCGTACAGGATATTTTCTGCTCAACAGCTTCCTAGTCAACTGCCTTAACGTGTAACTGTCATATGTTGAAGATCTGCAAGACCATGAGTACTTTTACCTCAGTACTTTAGTTACTACTTTAATTTCCAACTCCAATTACTACACAAACCAGATCAAGATCCACGTGGTCTTTTTTAATAATGACTCTAGCAGGCCTGCAAAAATAAGTTTTGAGGTTCACCATCTCTTGGGGTTTCCTTTTCAAAACCAGACACATCTATAACTTACAGACATTTTAATTGGAAGTTTTGTTAATGATCCGAAGGTATACAAAATAATATTACCGAATGTATACAATCATTCATTAAATCAAATAGTGATATATTATATACATAAAATATATAGTCTATAATCATGAATAGGGTATGAATTTCATAATTTCATAACGCGAGATTAGTAAATTAGTTATTTTGTTTCATATTTGTCCGGACTTCAGTGAAACATAGTTATGAAATTCATGTCATTAATAACACGATTTCTTTAAAAAACATTTCAAATATAAGCCCCAGGTCTGTCAAGCTAATTTATTTATTTAATTATTAATGTCTTTCCTAAAAAAAAAAAATTAAATAGCTAAAATATTGAGCAAATAAGCTATAGGCAAATCTTTGGCTTACATACTGTAATTTGAGTTTTACTGTAATTAACAAATGCCAGAAAAAAACTTTATATCTCAACTAAATTCTGAGCGGTATCCTGGAAAATGTCAAAACATGTAAGAACGAGTCCAACTTATTTGCATATTTTATTTCAATTTATTGTTTATTTGTCAAAACATATTTCTAGCCAAAAAAAATCAGCGTAATTCGTGGTTTTGTTATTCAAGCATTGAATATCTTAAAACATTTTTACGTTCTCTAACAAGGATTGTTATAGGCAAGGAAGCTATTTCAATAAAATAAAGTTTTTAAGTCTACCATGGTAAGAGTTAATAATATTTTCTTCAATCCTGTTTGTTATCTGAGTTAAGGAAAGTGCTACGGACCATGTTCTGTTATTCCTCTCAGGATCGACGAAACCACAACGAATCCTCACTTTGTCGGAATGTTTAACCAGTTACTGAAATTCTATTTTATTCAGACTAAAGATCGCATAACACTTAGCATTCTAATGGATAATTGTTTTTTCTTTGAATACCTGTGTAATCGTTTAATATGTAATAATGGCTTAAAAAGATGAACGAAAAGCGATAGCTAAAGAATATGAGATTGTTTTTTTATCCTTTCTTTGCTTTACTGAGTAATGACAGAGAAAGAAACAGTGAAGTGAAAAAGCTATTTCCCGCTATTGCTTTCAAAACTAATTCCTCAACCACTGTGGAGTAGGTCATTTGCTCAAGTGTTTATGCAGGTTAGAGTGTTAAACTTTTTTAATTCTCCACCGGCTTCCTGAGATCGAGCTCTCGAGAAAATATTTCTAAAGCCGGATAAGGATCCGCATTATAAATAAATTTAGGACAATTACCAAGGAATGTGTTTATTTTTGTTGGTCTCTGCACTGGAGATTATATTTATTGGACTTTTTTTCTTTTTTTTATTCATAAGATTCATGATGAATTAGGCCTCACTTGACATGAAATATATCTATAGACAACCAATCAGGTCAAAGATTATTTTTTTTTCATACTTTTTTCCATTGCCTTGTCCGAAGCTAGTCTATTATTTCTCCTGTCATCTAGATCTTTTATAAGTTTTCTTGGGGAGTATTAGGTATTGCATTGTGATCTTGTAAAGCAATGCACAGTGGAAGCTAGTATAAGACGATTAGGAGTCCCAGAATAGAAGAAGTATATGAGAAATAGATTTATATTCTTATTGAAATAAATAAATGATTAATTATACGATTTACCACATAATATAAACGCAAAATCATACAATATAAAACATTGATATATTATTGCATCACCTTGATGAGGATTAAAGAAGAGGTGCGACGATGTGATATCGAAACGAGCCGGTTAATGTAGCGTACGAAGTGCACGCACGGTATAGAGTGACAGTACTCACCCAAGACCCGTTTCTAAGTCGTGATGTGGCTTAACGACATGTACTTTAACTTGTGGTAGATAAGTGACAAATTAAACACCACCCCCTAATTGATTGCTAACTATATAACTATTCTATAAATCATTTGTTTCTCCGTGGCATATTATAGACACTCAAACTACTGTTTCTCTTACAACTGTGCAAATATTCCCAGCTTAATCTACTGATTAGAAACGTGCACATTTAGTTACTTTCCACGTTTCTGCACACAATGTAGATTAGTTTCCACAAGCGCATTCGGCTGCAATTATCAAGTGCTATATTACCTTCGGCACTACAGTCATGTGTTTCAGAAAGATTTTTTTTTCTTTTTTTAATAGCTAATGTCAAGCGTTTGTGTTTAACAATACACACTGTGAAAGAGCGACAACCAACAAAATTCTTCTGTAATAATTATTAGTGATTACATTTTAATATAATTATAAGTAGAGTTTTTTTAATTTTTTGTTATCCATTTGAAGAAAGTTTCCTTTTCACAAAAAAGTCTTCAGGACCCCAGATCTTACTGTTGTGCGGGAGTGTATATCTGCAGCGCCGCCACTTAACAACCAATCCGAACTTAAAAAAAACTTAAAAAACTAAGAGTATCTTAACTATCCTTGGCTGAATAACGTTTATTTTTATGTGCCCTGTATATAAATATGAACATTAACTATTGGCACTGTTCATCTTCTTATACACTAAGACAAATAAATAAAAATAAAATGCAAATTATACAAAATAATGAAACAATAAATTGATTTTATAAGCAATGACCAAGTAAATAAATAAAATCAAAATAAAATAACAATAATGAAATACAAATGATTAAATATATTTTATGAACATCTTATTCTTCATTGTTCATAACTTGTTTCGTCCATAGTTTCTCTCTTTAATTTTTGTTAACCACTAAAGTAGTGATATAAGACTTTCTCTCATTACACTAAGGTGATTGTATCGAAAAGTACACGCAGGTGCGCTACGTTTCTATGCTGGTGCTATCCGATGGTCTCGTCTCTGCATAAAGTGAGTATACATGTTACTTAAAGTTTATATAATACAGTGAAGTTTTCAGTATTTCCTTGAATATATTATTATTATTCAACAACCTCTCCACAATGTTCGATGAAGGTAATACATGGAATATTGAATGATTTTTGTTAAGTTCTCCATTGTTCTTCAGCGAGTATCCTGTCCATCTTTTCCACCGCTTTCCATCTTGAACACGGTGGTCTATTGTAAGTAGATATATGTGTAAGTCATGGGGTCTTGGCACTGGCCATCATCCCCACTCATGCTCAGTGGGGAGTGTTTCTATACATTTAGCCCTCTATCTGGTCTTCACCACGTGGCAAAATGGTTGGAGAGGGAGACGGGGGAGTTCCACTACTTCCACCAGCTAGCCGTGGCGAAATGGGAGTGGGGCTTCTGGCTAAAATGTGGTTACATTTATGTTTGATGTGTACACAGGTACGAACGAATTCTTGCATCCCAATTAATAATGCTGTACTAGCAAATCTTTTTATTTTAAATGAAATACAAATATTTATAATAGGAAATTATATAAATTAGATACAGGTTTACTCCTTTGCGTAAGTTAAACGGTTATTGAAACATTCAACGTATGCTTTATATTTGAATATCTTGTCGTCATATCACGAAGTGTTTTAACAACAAACCTAATTGCATTATTTTAAAATATCAATCGGTTCGTACTGATGTAATGACAGGGCCAGCACCGCCCTCTGAATCACTTGTATTAGTTATCCGGTTGTGTCCAGGGCAGCCCTGGAAGAGATGAGGACGTGCTTTGGTTTGGAGAGCATCCTACCCTTAGCTCTTCCAAGATGCATGAAGGTTCGATAGGGCAGCATTTTCCAACCTATGTCTGGTTAATTTATTGGAAGAGGTGGATAGAAGGGTCGGGTAGGGAGGCCCTAACTGTAAATAACTGGATATTATCTCCTCCCCTTGTGTCCAGATCTATCGGTTTTATAAACACTACTCTTACTAAATAATCGTTTGTGTTTGGTCTCACATAGAGTTACAGTAACTGGCTTATACAGGATAGATAAAATATCAGGGATATATTCCAGACAATTTATTTCCGTCTGCTGTCCTATGAAATAGAAAAGATAGCTTCTTGTCAGAAAGACAACACTACCTGTAATAGCCACTCGGGTGCTATTTTTTTTTACAACAGTAGTAGTGGGGGGGAGTACTTATTTTATAATTTTTTTAGGGGACTGGTAACATTGAAATGTATACTCTCTGAGTCATTAAGAGTTATATGTGATTAAAAGTAAAATATTGGGCTTAATATTTCAGTTCAAATTGTGAATTACCAAGTAACTCTAAAATCACGCCTGTAAAGGAGAGCAATTTAAATATTTTCAATAGTAAGAGTTTAAGCAATCCCGAGGTATATCTATAGCCTGAGTCTTTCGTGAAGTGTGGATGTTGATGTTGTGCTATCTGTTTCCTCAAGATGACCCATTTTCATGAAACTTAACTTCTCGTGAACAAATTGGAATATGGATTAGAAATGTAATATACTCAACTAATATTAGTAAAATGGTCCAGAATATCATTCTTCTCCCACTAATTCCGTTGTGTTTATGCTGGCCAACCTTTCCGTCTTAATTCAAGATAGTCGTTGTGTAGGTCCATCCAGTAGGACCTTGTTGTAGGTTGTAGCGATGTGGTCGGTTCGGTGACTTCTTGACTTAACACTTGGTAGTGGCTTAATACTTTACCTCCTGATATTTTGACCTGCCACAGAATTAAGATTTTGATAGCTCTGGAGTCAGGAACTAAAATTTAGTCGGCGTGAGAACGCAATTGCCTCGACCTAGCCATTGTTTTCTCGCAAATTCGTTTCTGAATGGACGAGATTATGAATTCATGCCTCTAAATGCAAATTTGTTAATTGTGCTCTGTTAGGTCCATATTCAATTGTAATTATGTTATGTTAATTACAGTCGAGTTAATTATTGTAATATTAATTAGTGAATTAGGAAATTTTGCTCGTGATCCATTTAGCTTATTAGTAGATGGTGTAACCTAATCCAAATCGACTAATGGGTAGCTTATGCTGCAACTTTGGCATTATTTAGCAATTACTATGTATTTCATTTAACACCGTCTGTTGGTGAACTGTTATATATTCGAGTTACAGTGGCAAGGATGTTTTTATGAATTATGAAGCAGTAATTGAATAGAGTACCAACAAATGATACGTCCTTTTTGTTTTTGAGAACCGAAGTAGTTAGGGTGAATTAAATTCAAATAATTTGACTGGCTTCTGATATGGTACTATCATATTTTGCAATAGAAAGAGTGATGTGTAGTGATTGCTAATAATAGCTTAAAAAAAGGTCTATGCAGCCTACCAAGTAAAGTAAAACCATATTTAATTTGTATTAATATACAAATATTAAGGATTTTGTTCAGCCTATAAGAATGTTCTATAGGATAATTCTTCCATTTTTAGTATATGTCTTTCTTATGGGAAAAACATAGTTTTATATTAAGTCTGAATCTGTATTATGTATCCATGTATTAGGCATTAGTATTTAGTTTCTAATAGATTCATATTAGGCAGCCTGACAATCTTAGGTATTAATTTTTGCTACCTTAAGGGAAGGGTACGGAATAAATAAGTATTGTGCACTTCGTTCAACTTTCTGGCGATTTTGAATTTCCTTCCTCCCGCGGGACGCGAATCCGTTCTATACTGGATCGGTTAGCACAGACTCTGCATAGTTCAAGTAAAATGAGCATTTGAAACCATGCTTTGAGTCGGATGCGAAGCGACCCGAGAAAGCTCCCTAATGACCCTGAGACTTATGCAACAGTGGGAGAAAGTGCACTGGGGTCGGGACTCCATGAACCTTCATCTTCAACTTAGAGAGTGTTCCGTTCGCAGCAGCGGATGTGAGCGAACTGTTCGGTGCCTCAGCCTTTGATCGATTGTATCGTCTCTAATCTATTGTAATATTCTGCGTGGATGAATTAGTTAAGGGAAGAGTTATCCCGCAGCTCAGGTGCTGGTGAATGGGCGGCTTTTATGATCAGAACCTGATGTAGTACTCTATACCGTAACAGCCTATGTAATTGTGATCAAACGAAGTTATCAAAGAATAGTTTGTAACCAACCAAAATCAGGATTACTAGCTTCATGATTTATCTTTTTCAATTGTATACATCTTTAATGAGCTAAATTAGATTCTCGAAGAGATAACAACAAATGTAGAATGCTCTCCGTTCTAGCCACAAGAAGCTAACATATCTGACAGCATAAGAGTAAGATACAACATTAAAATTTAACTTTTTATTTTCTTGTTCTGTGAATTTAATTATGAGATACTAAAAAATAGTAGTGGAGCCCCGAAAATGCTTGTATCGGTAACAAATAAATTTGGGGTAGAACACAGAAAGTTCGACAGGCTGCTAACGTAATTATATTTACGTTGTATTCTATTGAATCAATCTAGAATGATATTGCTTGTTCGATGTTAGCACATTCAAACAATCTGATGCTATATACATTATTGGAATATTTGAGCTTAGGAAACGCAGAGTTGGCCGACGTGAAATATGGCTTATTTATCCCTGGGAGGCTTTCGGTTTTAATGGATTTCAATTTAATCTATCCACTCTCACTGGTGCCAATGAATAATTCAGATTCAGACTTTTCCTTTCATTCGCTAAGCAGTTGTATTGATTGTAAGGAACCGGATATGACATTTGGTTTTTGGCCGAGACATTAAAGCCGAAGACAGGACAACATAATTCTCATTCCAGCAGTAGATTCGAGTAACGTGCAGAACGTCCTACAAAGCAATCAACCTACAAGGTACCTAAATCTAGTTTATCTAAGTGGTCTATAAACGTAAATCTAGTTATGCTTAGGGTCATTTCTATGCCGTTAGGCCATGACTGCTACGGTTACGAATACTTGATCTGTAATTGAGGGGAAAAAACAAACGAATGTGATTTATCTCTTCCATCATAGCAATACTGTATTACTCATCTTCATGTTGAGGTCGGAAACTTTTCAGACCACCTGTGTGCATAAAAGTGGCCATAAATAGCATAGTTAGCAGCAAGTTTGAAGAGCTCGCCAATTTTTCAACCAAGTTTGTTTTTTCGGCCCTTATTGCACTTAGTCAAACTAGGGGGACACCGTAAGAATAACCACAAGTGCCACGGATTAAAGTGATGTATATGAAAACCCGCACATACTCAAAATTTTAAATTGATTTATTAAACACACGAGATTTACGAGCAAATTCTAACGCCAAATGCCATTTGTAATCTTAGCGTGATTTCTGAACTACGATATGCTGGAGGTTTTATTCAAACGAACCGGTAACTACTCGATGATTAAACAATACAATAATTTATGAGTAAATGTAATAAATTTACGAACAGTATTTACAGAGTACTATTTGAAACCTTCAAAATTAAGTATAAAACCAAGTGATACTCGTTAAAATATAAAGTCAGATGCATTAGGATAAGCTTAAATTCAAGTAACTAAGAACATTAAGTTTACTTGAAGAAAAGGCAGAACCTTTTCTGTGTGAATAGGAGCCATATCAACCACCAGAAGAGATTTCGTCGTCGGAGTTCCCCGAGGGTCGGTGCTGGAACCCCTACTCTTCAACATCTACACCGCGCACATAGTAGGAGCATCATACTCCAATTGTGAGGTAGCGGCCTATGCGGACGATACAGGGGTATACAGCACCAACCTCAACCTAGCGAAAGCTCTAAAGGCTGCAGAGGGCGCCAGTCAGTTAATCACAGACAGGATACGAGCTGTCCATATTCAGGTGAACCCGGCTAAAACTCAAGGGATCGTCTTCTCCTTTCAACATGGAAAAAGGAAGCGTTCAACCAGCTTCACCATAGACGGGACTGAATGCAAACTTTCCAACAGCATGCTACCTCGGCATCAACCTAGGCAGACACATGACGTTCTACACACACCTGCAAAAGAAGTTTAAAAGAGTACGTAGGACTTACTACTCTCTCCAGCATCTCATCACAAGCCCGGCTATATCCCTCCGGCTGAAACTGTTAATATATAAGAGCGTCCTGAGGCCAGCTCTACTGTTTGGGACACCACTCTTCCGATTCCTACACAGTAGCACAATAACTCGACTCCAGAGCTTCCAGAACAAAATCCTGCGCACGGCACTACGGCATACCCCTTTTCGTGATATAAAGGCTCCCGACATCCACGAAAAGTTCGAAGTCCCCACCATCACCAAAGCCATCCAAAGAAGACACATCAAGTTCTTTGACTTGATGAAACATAGCCAAAACCCTCTATTCCGAGACATGACACCCGCACCGCTACCGGCAAGATGGCAACTCACAAGATCTGGTAAAGCAGACCAAATGGTGGACATCATGGCGCTTGGCCTACCAACAACAATTCTGGGCCCAGCCACCAGTGGACTCTCACCACTGTACGGCAACTATCAACCTCTACCAAGGCTTCCCACACTCCTTAATTCCCTCACACTACCTTCAAGCAGGTACTCCTAGTACAAGGATCCACTCAACCCAAATATTCCTTTTTTTCCCTCATCCTTAATCTTATAATTAGAGTGCTAAGAAAAAGAACAAAAAAAAAAAAACAAACCTTAAGTTTACTTATATAGTAGTTCTGAGAACATTTTTTTTATTTTATACTTCTATTGATTTATTTCTAAAAAAAAAGTCCATCATTTTATATTCTCGTGTTACTAGCTACCGACAGGTGACATTCTTTTCCAACACCAATTAATAAAACAAAAGTGATATTTTAAATCACAGGTTAAGGAGTGTGTATGACGCTGAAAAGTCATGCAAACGGTAGATCCGTACATTTCGTGCCCTAGAAACATAAGCGTGACCGGGAATTGGCTCGATATAACACTAACGAGATTCGGGCCATATCAGCACAAGAAATAACTTTAATTATGAATACTTTGATCTGTAATTGAGGGGAAAAACAAACGAATGTGATTTATCTCTTCCATCATAGCAATACTGTATTACTACAATCAGCAGCATGACCTGTTTGAAAACATTACGTCGTACTTTCTCTTCGCTCACCACACATTCGAAATAAAAGGTATTTCTTGAGCCTTTACACTGTGTCAGATGAAAAGAGTATTTCTAACTGGACATGACCAGCGTATTCAAGGAACATTAAACAATGGCTGTTGTATAAGTGACGATTTGATTTCTTGTGAAGAGTAGTGTTTAAAATGAATTCGTAATGTTCTGAGGTTGCCAATTATAAAACTAATTTACTACTAATTACTTAGTTCTTAATATTTATTCAACCTTTTCTTATTTATTCAAGTAGGTCCTTAGTTTCACGAAACTCTCAAGAAAAAAGGGGTAACCCGGGAAGGAATTGAACCGACGATGGCCTCCACCAAATACAGAGCCCTTTAAATCGGAATTATCAACTGAAGTTTAGTTCAAGGGGGAGCTTGGTCCCAATCGTAAAGCCTAATAGTACCAATAGTGATTCAAGTCGCTACAACAGCTAGTTTATCCAAGGATCAGTAGCCCCAAAATTCGCTTCTTTATTGTTTCATATGTTTTTAAACGTTATATAGCGTCGATTGCGACGAACAGCAAATTCGCATAACACTAAGCTCTTAGAAAGGGTAAGTAGTGTAAAAACAGTAGACTGTATATATCCTAGTCACTCAGAATGGAATACACATAAAAAAAGTTGTAATCAGTTAGAACGGCATTAAATACGCGATATATATTCTGGCTCTTCTTTGGGTGAGTGCTTTGAAATCCCATTTTATGCATTACCGGTTTTCCTAAGCCCTTGAGAGAAAACCATATGTTTAAATCTTTAATCGCTTCTAGCTGTGACTTGAAAAAACGTAACAGTTAATAGAACGTTTTTACGATCGGTGTCGTGACGGATACAGACTGATCGGCAGGAGATGGTTGCCCTGTACCTATTCGATAGTAAAACCATATAGGGTTAGCTTTCAAATAATTTGAGCTGCCCAGAAATACAACATTAGCATTCTGGTGCTTCTGCAATCAAAGAATGAGTTCCCTGGCAGCTCCACATACCACAGACAGTACACTGTAGCAGCCTAAGTACATAAACTCGTCATGAACTCTAGAAAACCCGAACCGACTTACAGCTAGATTACAACTAAGTTATTTACCAGGTGAGTCCAAGGACAACTCTGTCAAAGTCGACTTATCAGTGGCGATTCCTTGAAAGTCGGAACGAAGTTTCTGTACAACTACCCTCTAGGTTACGTACATATAGCTAAGAAATGATTCAAAACATGATTGCATTAGACAATGACGAGTGTCTTCCAATATTCTGCAGGCTCCTAATTATATCAAGTCATCACTAAAAAAAAACTATCAATTTATTTTCAATTATTCATATTGATTCTACTGTTTTATTACCAATATAGAGAGCAAGTGAATGTTAGAATTAGACTATTCTGTCCTCGACGGTTGTTAAGTTCATCAACTGGTAATGGTTGATGGACTTAGTTTCGGTTCCGTTTACTTTACTTCGGCTCAATAGTTTCCAAAGTACAAACAACTAGCCGTATTTATCACTTTTGCAAGCTATTTCCGTTCCTAGCCACATCTGTTAGCACCGCATGCACATAATGTAATTGTTAGGTCCCTGTTGTGTAGAGCACAGTACGATACCAACGGCTGGGTTTTTACGACCGCATTTAAATTTTTACTGGTCGCTGCAGAAATATTACGTCCCCCTTCCGGTTCAAAGTGGCCTCTAAAGGAATAAAAAAGGATTTTATTGAAAATGAAAAAAAAAGATGCATGACTAGCGTGTAAATTTAGATTAATGGTGTCAAGAACACGGAGTCTGTGTAAAGTTAAACAATAATTCATCTTATGCCAGGTCATAGCTCGTGAAAGAGTTTACACTCAATTTTGTAGAAATTGCTTTGGTAGTGTTTCCCACCCCTACCTTAAACCCCTCTCCTAATTTATGTTTTCGGTCTCAGACTTCTTCAGATGTTATGCTTAAGTTTTTTTTTATCCATGACTTGATATAATTAAGAGCTTGGAAAATATTGTAAAACGCTCCCATTGCCTAAAGCAATCATTATTATTTTGAATAAATTTTTAGCAATATGTACATAGGGTCAGTTGTATAGAAACATCGTTCTAACTCTCAAGAAATCACTTGAAATAACTTGGTTGTAATCTAGCTAGGAGTCGGTTTGGGTTTTCTTGAGGGCATGTTGAGTTTCTGCACGTATACGCCTAATGCTCCTACAGCGTATTGTCTCTGGTATTTCGAGCTGACAGGGAACTCATTAAAAATGCACCTGAATGTTTGTCTGGGCACTTTAGTTTATTTGAACGCTAACCATATAAGTTCAAAGAGATAAGTAAATAATCTTCACTATTTAATGGTCGATTTTTATATTCTAGTAGAAGAAAGGGTACATAAGTACCAAGAAATTATGCTGTCCAAGGTCGTTTATATACGAGTTTATAATTTTAAGCTGTGTGCTCAACATGTCGGTTGAGTTAAATGGTACTTGTTACCTGCCTGACCACGACGAAAAACAATAATTTAAACTTTTTTCAATGACAAATAAGTTAGAACATAATTAGACGAAATACGTCTAGTGAGAACCAATGTTATATAATAATTCATGTCTAGACTAAGGCGCTGGATTTAAATTCAATGAAAATGATCGCTTATTTTGATCCGTTTAGAAAGTCAAAATTCACTTTGAAACAAGGTCCTACTAATATATCACCATCTCTCCAAAAGACCTGCCGAGTGTCTGATTGAAGAGACCAAATCAACTATATTGAGAGCCCGGGGAAGATACTTCTGTAATAAAAGACTTAATCCTGACAACAGGTGTTTCTCAGCGCAAACACATTGAGACTCCTCTGGTACGAGCCGTATCTCAGCCGCCGTGATATTTGTCTTTGATTATTGGTCCTGGGGGAGTTATCTACTGTAAGGGGGGAAATTCGTGAGTGCACTCGTTGCTTAGATTCCAACTCAAGGATCTCGTGTGGTGTGGTTAAAACGTAGCCACATAACAACATGAAGGTTTGTGTCCCTTGAGTAGTGGCTTTGTTCGCACTGGAAATTAGGTAATGTAGAAATAGATCCAAGTGTCTTTTTGTTTGTTATTAATTAGAATATTTATTTTAAGAACACAGTTATTATTTGCTAATAAATACAGTTTAATTATCAAGTGCAAATTAATGCGTCACATAATGTGTATAATGCGAAGGCGGTCCTAAAAATGATCTGATCATACTAAAATACTAGATTTAATTAATAGATTAAGCTTTGAGAGACTGCAACAGATATGAATCATGAAAGTAGTGGGCTTAAAAGTGGTTACGGGCATTCGATCGCCTCGATCCACCACACAAACCGTCGATTTTTTTTACTTTCGAAGACCATTGAGTTATCTCTTTTCATCTTATTTCTTTTTATATATATAATAATACAAACTCAGATTGGTTAATGATTGGTACAACACTATTCTAATCAGTGCTACTGAAGGCGAAATAGTGTCTCATTTCACCTTGTACTCAACCCAGCATGTGATTGTTTTATGAAAAAAAAAATTTCATCGCGAAAACCAGTATTGGGTCGGCAAAGAGGTCTATAGCCACTTAATGACGAGACAGTCGTACGTGCGCAAGTGGAGTTCATCAAGAACTCTTTCATTCCAGGACACAATGAGCTCTTGTGCGGCTGCTGCAAAGGAGGCGGAGGAGGGAACTCTGAAAGGGCCAAATTCAATTCCCGCCCAGCATCAGGCACCTATTACTCCTACAAATTCAATTTTTTACTCTTCAAAGGTAGCTATAAAAAAAAAAAAAAATGGTTGAAATTTTAGCAAGCCAAATTTAATTTCCTATTATCTTATCTTATCGTTCGCGTTCTATCTCGCTTTTCCTTTGATGGGAATTTCAAGAGTTCTATGTGTCCTTTGTATTTTCCACCTTTTTCTTTTCTTTATAAAGGTATTTTCCTTTCCGATCCAGGATCAAAGGGCTAATAAAAGTCCCTTTAAAACCCTTGAGGAATAAGTAAATATTTTTTGAATACTGCCATCCTCTCCTAAGAGAGTCCTAAAAGAGCTACCAATATATATTCTTCTTCAACGGGGGGTTGAAGACGTCAGAACTTAGTCAATCAGAAGCCACATTTTTTGCTCCATCTTACTTTTTTGACTGGTGGTTATTTTTTTTCCCTTTTTCTTTTTGGTTAATTAGTTTTCTTTCGCAACTGCTCATTTCCGAAAGTTTCTCACTCCCTCTTTAAAATCAATGTTCCCATCCCCTCACTTTCCTGACTTTCCCCTTCATTCTAATTTTAACTTTGGTTCTTCTGCCGTATTAGTCCGTCAAATATTTTCCAAGCTCAAATGGTTGAATTTTTTCTTCATGATATGTATCTGTTGGTAGACGTGGTAGCTCTTCATTCACAATTTGAAAGCTGATCTTTAGTGGACTTGGAAGTCATCCCCAGCTAGAGCTAAGGCACTACAGCGGATACATCAATATGTCTCTATATTTTAGGTAACCATGAACCGTGATATATTTTCTTGATAGACGTCACATGGTGTTAGGGTCAGCAAAAATATGTTTTGCATTTTTCGTTTCCTATCAAAGTATTTACTTTCAATTACCAAATCAAATTGATGTAAAAGAAGATACTCGCCTTGAATGAATTCACTTCTGAAAAACCAGCCTAAGCTGCCTTCTTCTCCTCTGCAATGTTTAGATTTCTGCAGCATCGACACTTTCAGCTTGAGCTGGAGAAGCTCTTACAACACTTATTTCTCACGGTCTTCTCATTGTTCTCTCTAATTGTTAAATCCACTTAGGCTGTAAATTATTTTGAGGTCTTTTGTCATCCATCTTATTTCAAAAGATAATTTGTTTATTCATCCAAGACACAAAAGGGGAAAGATAAATAACGGTACTGGCACACGCAAACTTGGATTTTTCTAATTTTCAATTACTTTTTGTTACTTACAACGTTTCTCCAGTGTTGTTAAATCAAAAGAAATGGAAGAAAAAACATGAAATAACACCACTAGGTGGAGTCTCTAGCCGTTTTGTGGTAGGGGATTTTAAAATTGTAATAAATAAATAAAAAATGTCTAAATTAGAGAGACCAATAAATTAAAATTCCTAGAAAAATTCATATAAAAAATATATATTTGAATCTAAGTATGATTCGGTGGTTAGTTGGAAGCGGGGACATGTTTATTTAGCCATACATTTGGATTAAATATATATATATACATCCATAAAAAAATGATATTGCTAAAACGAATTTAATCTACCTAATTTAAATTATTATAAATGCTTGAAAATATCATAATTATTACTAAACAGCAGTTTTAATTATTAAAAAAATTTTTAGATTATAATTGGGGCATTTGGTTTTAAAACCGATTACATCTTTTTCAGGATAGATCAAAAGCCATTCCATTTTTGAGAAAATCAATACACAAAGAAAATATATACAATTAAAAGATATTATCTGAGATTAAAGCTTGTAAAAATATTTTAAAAAAAAATTTGGAATGAAAAAAATCGTGTAACCAGTTTTTAAACCAAACGCTCTAATTGATCTAAACAAGCTGAGGCTGCTAAAAAAAAGTGTTCTAATTGGGACAAATTATAGGCCCACTGATATTCCTATCATATACTATTATTCACACTTAATATGTGGCCTCAACACTACTCCCTGCAGAAAATTCCTCCTTCTTTTACGGGTGTGACTATTTATGTTCATCTTTTTTTTCATAATGTCAGAACATTAAATCGTAATTATCGTAAATTCTGTGAATAGTTTGTTGGGAACTGGGCTTAGGTTGATGGGATTTCATGAAATTTATAGGCAGAGTTTTAACATAGTACGTATGCTATCATCAGGTATATTTAAATATACATATAAACACACAAAAACAATAATATTAAATAAATATGCACCGAGTCGCTTTCAGTGAACCTTACACGATCAGTGTCAATGCCATTATCTGTAAGCCTTCTTTATATTTCAACTTTATTCAACGATCATTTTGAATGGCATTACTTTTCATCAGTAGGTGGAAAAGTAATGACGGAGTAATGATGAATGGCTTATGAAGATAATGACATTACAGATAATGACATTATCACTGATCGTATAAGGCCCGCTCAAAAGTGTAGTAAAATATACTATGTCGATTAAATTTAATTTTTTCTGTCTATTAAATCTTTAACTGATTTAATCAGGGGTACCAATGAGCTCACCGTACTCGAGATGAGCTCGTAATGTTTTTTATCGCTGAGACATAATAATTACGATCATATAAGCAAGGGGAACATTAAATTTTTTTTCTAAATTAAAAAAAAAAAAAAAACTAATAACGAAACCTATACCAGTGAGCATTAAAGCTAGAACTTTGTGCTTGGCCGATCCCACCAGGTGTTGCAAGACCCACTTTAACAAGCCCAAGCCTGCCTAAAACTCCCTACTTTTCCTGGAGACCCCATTCGGAAAACATTTACGCACACGCTGGTACCGTTTCAAGCCGTCCGAATGTTCCGTGGAGTGAAGATTTTTTATGGTAACTTCTCCTTTTTCATTAGCCCTGTTATTTATCGCAGGGCTACGGCTTAGGGAGGTGGGGGGGGGGAGAAAAAGGGTGATGGGAGGAGGGGGTTGAGAAGATGGGGTAAAATAAATAAGGGAATTTTCTCATTTCCCCAGTCGGTTGGTAGCATTGCGACGTTTGTCAACAGTATACGAGGGTATCATAGCGTCATTTGTTATCTCGGCCCCCAAATAGCACGAACTGTTTAAGGCTGATGGTGGAAGAGTGAATGGTAACTGCATGAACCTCACATCAAATATTGGCCTCGCCAATTACGTTTTGATTATTTTACCAATGTTTTTTACTAACGAAATTTTAGTTAAATAGATTATGAATTAAATTTTCATGGTTTTTTTTATTTGATTATGATCATGATAGACGTACAAATTGAAGCAACAGTGTTTGATGGTCCGGTGCAGGATAGGTGCTGCGCGACCTTTTAAAATACTTTATTTTCAGGTTTATTATTATTATTATTATCCACCTTCGATGACATTGGCCATTTGGGGTATACAAGGGTGACTGACTAATGTGTCCATTTTTAACTTCGATGACCCCTATTGAAGTGGGCGTATGAAAAGGGAGTATCTATAGGTAGACGACTGCCTATTCTGTGTCCTTTTCTGAAAACCATGGAACCGGAATTTTTTATCGTGGAGAGTTGGGAATCAAAACCATATCGCTGGCTTGTGAGTAAGGCACTTAATGCTCCAATCACTTAGATTTCTTAAGTTTGGAGGCATGATGAGCCACCACATGGAAAATAAAGAAGCGCTATAAATAAATCAATATTATTACTTATATAAGTACTCCATTATAAAAAGGAAAAATGTATATATACTTTTTAGGGTTTAAGATTAATTTATTCCAAATAATTACAAAAATCATGTTTTGCTACTTAATATGGACTGCACTTAAAAAAGATAAACAAAACTGCAGCGAGGTCATCTCAATCCAAGTGTGATCATCCCCTCAATAAGAATCAGAAAATTCTTGATTTAAATGGTATATTACAGTTGCTGGTTTTGGACTAACTAATTAATTAATCAATATACCCACTTATTTTATGGGGAGCAAGCGTTTTGTATTGTGCAACATTTCTATAAGTAATACATGGTAACAATTTATGTTCAAGTAAACGGTGAAACTTTATATGCGCTTACGCTCGTGAACACAGCTAAAAATCACGATCAATTTTTGTCTAAAATAATTCTCTTTGTTTTGTTTAAAATTTACATTATATTTGTGATATAATTGGCAGACGCCAGAGCGGCTCTAAACTATAACCAAAATTAGCACTTAACCAATAATAATAAAAAACATCTCCTTATTTACATGTAAGAAAATAATAAAACAAAAACCTACAACTGATATAAAATAAACATATTACTACCGGATTGTGAAATGGAATAATTATAAAAAACTTTATTGTCTTTTCACAGTTAATAACCTCTTCTTTATTGTAATAGCGCTTTCAACAGCTCTAAGCTGTCATCTTCAGTTGTATCCAATTGGTTATGTGGGATATATAACTCATCTAAAACAATAGTATATTTTTATCTATTTAACCCGGGGGCTGCTACATCAACGCTTCTTAGTTTACGACACTTGTCGATTGATTGTTTCGGATGAGTTTTATATTCCACATAACCAATTGAAGAAAACTGAAGATGACATCTTAGAGCTATCGAAAGCACTATTACAATAAAATAAATGATATAAAAATGATAAAATCAGTTAAAATTATCTTTTTTATCAAAAACTTATTAATAATTTAAAATATTGAATAAATTAATTATTTAAACGGTATAAAACCTAAGATACATTAACTTTTTGCTATTCGAGAGGAGATCAAATAGTGGTAGCCAACATTTTTAGTCACGTGACTTCCCCATGTGGCCCCATAACCAGTTTTTAGATCCTTACATTTTACCACGTAACTCGATTAATGCAATTGCGGAAAACTGTCATGGTAAAGACATTCCTAAAAATTCATGGGATCACATACCGGGAATATTGGACTGGATGAGGCACGAAAACGGGGAACTTCAGGCAATCATCAGCTGTCACAGGTACGTGACTGCAATGCAACAGCTCTTGATAACTTTAGTTTCCACAATGAGGGAGTGAATGGTTTCCTAGTTCATTTTTACATGTCATAACCACTATGCCTTTTAATGTGTATCTTGTGGGCACTTAAACAGATTTATGCATGTAGTATAATATACTGTCATGTACGTGTAGTATTTGAGATTGAGGTGCTATTTTTTTTTCTTATGAGACATTTTAACTAAGGGCCATGGCACACATAATTGAAATTTGAAGTTTGTTTTTTTTGGGAGGGGGGCCGTTTCAAGCTCGATCTGTAAGTCTATGAAAAAGTTTTTCTAAACTTATAACGGCTATTTAAAAATAGCTAAAAATATAAAAATAGATTATGTTTTTCTATAATCGTATTCTGAACTAAATTTCTTCCAGATATATAATTTCGAAAGTTTTCTGCCTTTTATTTTTGTATTATGACTTTTTAATAAAAAATGGAAATTTTTTGCTTTTATTTCATTAGATAAACATATGTTTTCTGATTAATTTGTTCATATGAGATCTCAAAACTGCTTATTTATTTGCTGCTTGAATGCTAATTAGATAATATACTATTTCATATCCAAAATAATCTCAATTCAACTAAATAAAAGCTAACCCAGCAATGTTTAAAAAAATAATAATGTAAATTTTGGAAACCGAAAATTAATTATAAGATATAACAATTTAAATATTATATAATATTCTGAGCAAATAAAATCATACAAACCCATCACACTTTTGATGGACTCGTTCTGGCTGCAAAAGGGATTTTATTGTAGTTTTTGTAATAATTGCCACTAAACCCTTGTAATATAATTTGACATCCTCCATAATATAATCGGAAAATGTTTATTTTTCATTTACAAGCATATGATTAATAACTGACCCATCATTAGCTTTAATGAAATTTATTCAGTTTTTAGCATCTTTGGGGTATCAAGTTGCGTGCAAGATACCACCTTTTTTTGAAAAAAATACTAATACACAGTTTATGCCAGTTTCCAAGGCTTTACGTAATCATACTTTACTTTATCCCGAAAACATATTATTTAGTATTAATTAAACCATCGAGATCTTTGATTTGGTACCCAACTCAATAAAATAATGAACTTTTTTTTAAACATGAGCAGTACAATGAACAACTAGTAGATATATCCACCACTATCTCCCGATAAAAAACATAAAAAACTATAAAATTAAAAAGGGGCCGTTATAAAACAAGATTTTCAATCACAGTGAATGATGTTTTCCGGAGTCATATTAATATCTTTTTAATTCTTTTGATTTAAATTGTTTAGTGGAATGAAAAGTGTAATATATTTCTTGGGTCGAGCATCAGTTGCCAGAGGCGAAGGTTGATGAGCATCGGGATCACAAAATAGTGTTATCTTGCACTACCATGCGTACTAAAATTATATTTGAATGAACTCCCTTATTATGTTGCTAATTAATGACACTACGTAGGTTTCTTGAAATCAAACAGAACAATGGTAGTGGTTGTACAATGAAGGTTCGATCAACAAATACAAGCACTTTCTATAGGATATATCTTCGTCAAAGGAGTCTGGTTGGACCATTCAGTTGATTCTGAATGAACGGTACTTAGGCACAATAGGACTCCAGCTCGGCCGATTGTTACTGTATGCACGTCCTCAGGTAATACATGATTCCCTGATACAAATACCCATTCACTAGTCCATTACGAATACCATATCTTCAATAGATGCTATAGCAGGCACCATGTTTTATTACAGTATTTTATAAAGTTCAGAAACATGAATGCCTTTCCAAAATCGTACAATCTACCAGCTGTTCCTGGCATACAAATGTAGTTTCATACACTTAGAATAATTAGCTTTTTAGTTTAATGGTCAATTCTCCAATCGAATAGATACTTTCCTTCTTAGGGGAGTTTTTTTTACATTTAAAATACAACAAATCTATGTATACACTGTAAACGGATACGCTTAGGAAATTTACCTTCTACCCATCCGGTACAAAGATTTCACATCCAGCTGGGACCAGCCTGGTATTTTTTTCCAGAAGTTCAAGAGCTATACCATCGGCTACAAGAATTCACTTAAAGGACAACGAATTTTACCACGAAATGTAACGTAATGATTGTTTTTTGTATTGGGGGGGGGGTTACGTGGTACGTTATAGGTTTAATGTTTTCGTTTCGGTCAATAGATATATTAATAACTTTTGTAATACAACAATTTTCTATTAGTAATGCTAATTGTGTATAGCTTGCCACAATCAGTACTACATTGGTGGCTCTAAGTGGTCCCACATTGCACCAAGACTAAACAAATGAAAATGATAGAGCATAATAAGAAGGATGCGGGGGGGGGGGATTTCGTCCTACCATCATTGTTGTTTATTCATCAGCTGTGACTAACTTTTCCATTGTATGCAGTTCCTTAAGCTGTTTTTAATGCACCCCTTTCGTGATTCAACGGGATTTAATAAAAGCTCAGTATGTATTTGATAAGCTGCAGTTGATAAAATAAATCTTTGGAATTTACGAACGATGACATTGAATATAAGATTTTTACTATATTTCTGCTAAAGTACCCTTAACAAAATCGCCTTATTACCGACCCTATCAGGACCGAGGACCCCATCCCATTACCTCTTTATCGGTCCTCAGGGTATCCCCTTCTTCTTCAGGGTCCTTATTGAGTAGCTATATTATATCTTCTCCCGCCTCTTCCTCCATGAATATTTATTGTGGCTTTTTCATTAAAGAGATATTTTTGTTGGAGGATAAATTTAATTATCGTTTATTCTCTGCGGTATTCGTTTCTGTTAATTGAATCTCAGTTTATTTTACGGATAGGATATTTCCCCTACCCCGAGATAATAGTTATGTCTAATTGTAACCATTAATTGAATATTTAAAGTTGAGTTTGATTATAATCTCAATTAGTATTTTAATTGAACCTCAAAATACGATACGAAAATATTTTTAAATAATTTCATTCCGTGATTTTGACGGATAGATAGAACTGCAGATGATTATAGGATGGTATCCACACCATATAATCAGCACTCCTAAGAAATATATTTGTCTCTTTCTATTGAACTTTTAGAAAAGATTAGGCTATTTAATCACAATGTTAATATAGCATATAATTAAAAATAAGTGGCTCCTAAACCGCGTTTTGCAACTGGAACATTTAAATCATCTGAATAATCCCTTTTACGATCGACTTTAAAACGTATTAAATACTCTTTCTAGCGGCAATTGTCCGATTTCTAATGATCTAGTGGTAGAAAAAAAGTAACTTGATCCGCTATAATGGAAGTTTTTGTTCTGTTTTATACAATTTATTGATATACTCCAGTCTAGCAGTTTTCTTTTTTACAAAAAATCTATAGTAAAATATTTTTAATACTAATAAGGAACAGGAGATGTGTTATGTGTCTGTATGTGTATATGTCTGTATGTGTTATGTGTCTGTATGTGTATGTGTTGAAAATAAACGCAGATATTGCTTTAGTGGGGTTTGGTAATACGTGTTTTACGAAATCCAACCCTATTTTCACCCAGAATCCCACTAAATTTCTGAACTGGGTGCAAACGAACTTTAAAGTGACCTAAAAAGCTCAAAATTTGAAACCGTTCGGTCCTTGTGTAGTTTCTTTTTTAGGTGATTGTTTTCGATGTTTGTAAAACTTGCTGTGCTGCTGTAGTGTGTCACAGTCATGATTCAATTTCCCTTTCATCCAACGGGGTTTCCAAGGAGGGTGTCTATTGACATTCAGGCGATTTCTGGACTAGTTTGTCCCTATGTAGGTCAGCTTGTATTGACTGGTTTGAAACGTAATCGGGTGAGTTTGTACGGTTTCTAAGTATCATTGAATGCATTGTACGGATTTTTACTACGTTTAATTTGGAGGCTGATCGATTGCCACATTTACATTTTATACATTACAACTGTTTTTAGAGTGGCGCTGTAAATTAGTTGTTATCGCAAGCCACGATTAATAATATATTTTTTGCAAAATATGTTTATCGTAACCAAAATTTTTTTAATTTATTTAGCATGGGTAAATGTTTCGACAGTACTCGTGGTAAGTACTAGTATGTGTGCTGTTTCCTTTTTAATTTTATTATATATCCTTTATATTAAAGTTATCCGGTTTAATTCAGCATAGATAAGATGTATCCAATATTAAGATGTATCGGCAGATAATCGAAGACTTAACTCAATCCGTACAACTGTGCAGCTGTGTTTTTTCAATTCTTCTGCCAATTCCTGTTACTTAATTTTTTTCACGATCTAGTTTGTTGAAGTTGGTACCCAAAGGAATACCTTTTCTAATTTCATGAGCTATCTTAATTATTTTTGTAATCGTAGTGTAATGTCTATTGTGGACTATCCCACGGTCTATGATCGATTAATCCAAGAATAGCTTGTGCAGCCTTGGGAGAATTGTACGTCGGTTGGCTTCAGGCTCTAAACCATGTTTTGATGAACTACTTTCACTGTATTGTTGTGCTTTTGCATATTACCTGTAAGAATGGGAGCAGTTGAGCTCATATGATGGTTCTGTGACAAGTGTTGCTCTATAGTAGTATTTATTTTGTCCTTATTTTTACAATATTTTGAGTACTATCATTGTTACACTATTATATATTATTAACGCTCTATAAATTGGCCTATTTTATGGTATACATATATGCAATGTAAATTACTTTAGCCCTTACAAACACTGTTTTAAAACAGAATAATAACTTTAATTGTTCGGTCATAGTTACTAACGTTTCCGCATTAAATAACAGTGATATCCGTCAAGCAAGGATCATCGCAAGTTGTGAAAACCGATTGCAGAAGCAGTTCTTCCTTCGGCCACATGGACGGCGGGATAACTTACCGACGACTGGATGATGAAGGGATGAATTTTTCAATCTTCATGAATTGTTGATGGGCCACTCAACCCTTAACGGGTACGCTGTTTCTTTATTCAAAACGGAGCGCCCCTTTGAGGCAGGTATAGCAGGGAAGTTGAAGTGGCCGATGTTTAGATTAGTTTTCGGTTAAGCTTTGTGCTTTTGAAGAAGTTTAGATCTAATCGATAAATTGGTTTCCTATCAACGTGATGCAGCTCTCACTCATTGCAAAGTGTTGCCTGCGGTCATTAGTCGTAGTTTTGAACGGGTTATGGCTATTTTATTGTTTAATATAAATTAAAGTAAAAAAAAAGTTAATGACGTAATCCAGTAACGTTATTTCTAGTCCCCTGTTGCGATTTTAGCATTCATGGGGTAGTCTTAGCACATATCTCTTATTCATCATGACTATCATATCCATCATTTATATATATTGGTTGATCGATAACGTAACTGACAAAGTCAGTGAAATTAAGATAAACCATTCATATTTGTCAGAAAAAATTTATCGTAAGTTTATGATAGCTAGTTTTTGGTACGCCAGAGGTTAGTTGTTTCATTTTTGAAAAGGCGGTGATATGTATATAGCCCCCGGATAAGCAATATTGTGGTATTGCTTTTGTTTTTTTAGTTTCTTAAATACTTAAACTACTTTTTGTTTAAACTCCTATCATACAATCAGGAGATGTTATTGCTAAACTGTTGGCCTTTATGTCAAACAGGACATTCCTTAGAAACTCACAAAGACGAGAACAGCCATACAGACAGGCAGAGACAAGACTTGGACGAATAGTCAGGGCCTCTCCTTCCGGGCATGACAACGAAAAGTGAAATTATACTTCGACCATTACCTATACACTGTTTATTTCTGGAATTATTTCTTCATTCTTAATTTGTTGACAGGTAATTTTTGATATTTAAAATTAAAAGATATGTAAGTAGAGGACATGGACTCTACTCAAACACCCACATAGCCCAAGCCACCTGCGATATTTGTACGTAATATTAGTATTTCTAAATCGTTATGTACTCAAATGAGTAAAATCGTGGAAATGGTCAAATACACGTGCCTTAATCGGTCTCGGGACAGAAAAACTACCAGTGGACTAAAAGTCTGCTGTGGTTTAGAATATTTTAACTACTGTATCATAAAAACAGGAGTTCCACGGGGCAGCGTCCAAGGTCTCACCCCCTATCATCTATATACCACTGATGTCCCCTCTACCACCAAACCTCTACATTCTTGAACTCATCCCTTCCAAGTTCATAAAATTCCATAGTAACCCATCCAACCACCCTATCCGCTAGCACAGTCATTCCAGTGCACCACTCATCCCTATAATCCTCCTCGGAGACTAAAACGGCAGTGGCCTCGTGACACGTGACAGTGGGAGTCCTGGCAATGTCCAGTTTCTCCCATCATGTCCTGAGCGTCTGTGGCTCTCGCGTTCTTGGTCAGCGTCCACTGGCTCTTATCCAGTGACGCAGCTGATGGTGGAGCGTGGGAGACTTCCTCCTTCGCACGCGAGGGCTACATTTGCAGAAATTATCCATGGTTGAATTTTTCCAAGAATATTTTTTTTTATTATATTTTTTTTTATTGTCAGACATTTCATTGCCGGTACGGTTATGAAAATTGAATGCAAGATAATTTGATTTTTAAACAACGAATAATGAAATGTGCAACTGTGGTTGATTTTCCAAACGTGAATTGCAAATGAGAGCATTGAATGAATATGACCCGTGGGGGCTAAATCAAACCCTTTAAACCACCGAGACCGTTAAAACGCCTATCCCTGTAAAATCCCCGTGGGAACGGGGAAACGAAAAATTCTAACAGTGTCAATAAATAGCTTGCCTATACACGTATCGGGGTAATAATGGCGATCGGCTTGCGAGAGATCCAACTCTTCCTCGCCTGGACGGCAACATTATCGCAGTTGTATGATTTAGGGCGAGCGACCTGTGTTTTATCTCTGCGAACTTTTGCGTTTTTCCTTTGTGAACGTATGTGGTCGGTATATTGCAGTGTGCATAATTCTCCTCTCATGCCGCAGGTTCGCATAGCGCTTTGGTCGATTCGAAACTTGAATCAGTTAACAGCGAATAACAGGAGATTCAAAATAAATCAGAAGTTCTACTTTCTAAGACGTGCTTGGCAAGCTATGCTAAAAGGATACTTTTAATAATGTTCCAATATATCAAAGCTGATAATTATATTTTTGAACATATTTGTTTTTGTTCCAAAAGAATTTTTGACAACGCAAGCGAACTTCTCTGCAATCACCCTCATGTCGGCTGGGCTAGAACAGATATCGATTATCTCGCTGAGATTATTCAATATCTATATTAACAACTTTGTCCCCACTGATCGCCATCGAGCCCATTAAACATAAAAAGACATAAAAGCATAAAATATTGAATAGTTTTTTTACAATCATTTGTGAGTATCAACTCACCCTTATTCAGCTTATTAATTGTCCTAAAATATATAATAATTTGGTTCTTTTAAATATATTGTTGATATGTATGTTTCGCCAAGAAAAGTTACTGGTTTTTCTACGTTCTAGTGGTTTTTGCCATCGGCTAAAAAAAGAAAAAAAAACGTAAAAAAGAAAGAAAAACAAAAGTATTTTCCGGACAGTGATGTCTGTGAAGCCCCCTACAAAACAACGTTTCTCCGGTCTAAATCTAGTTTGCTTCTGACCAATCGATTCCTGTTCTCTTCATCTGACCCCTTCTGGTAGTTCAAAAAGTAGCCCAAAGTTTTTCTCAATGTTGTTTCTTCACGTTTTACTTCCTTTATTTTGTATATTTAAAACAAATACCAAAAAGCTTAAAAATAAGATAAAAAATGTCAGTAAATATTTTAAAAAATCAGTGAAATAATGAAAAAAATAGTGAGGCTTCGACTCAGTGATACTTTTCATATTTTTTTTTTCAATTGTATAAACGTGGCTTGAAAACAGTTTGAAATCACACAGAGCACGCTGCTTAAGTAGGAATACCAATGAATAAATTTGTCGCATTCAGTCATACAGAGTTTTCGATCGAGGTCAAAGAGACTGAAATAGAAGCGATCAGCAGATTCGCTGAGTGATTGATTTCTAATTCTAATAATCACCATCAGAGACATCTGGTGGAGAACGCGATAGAATCAGAAATCCTTATAGAACTATCTCGGAACTAAAAGATTCTCACAAGTTAAGAAGGTCTCTCTCAATTTGACTAACAATGACTGGAGGTACCTTATCGATGACCTATAGGCTCCATCTAGTGCCTCTGACCTGATTTCGAAAGTGTTTGACTTGCCAATCCCATTGATCATCCGCTGCTTGAAATTCCTATTCTACAAACGATTTGTGATTGCTTAACATGTCAGCATCGAAACACAGCCAATGATACGGTCACATTGTGATTTGCGTCGGTTAACTTATGCGACTGTTAAGTGGCCAGTTTGTTGAGGGTTTTAGCTGTAACTACTGTTTTCAGTTTGAGCGTCGTGAGCAGATTTTTTTCAGTTTGGTATCCCGGTGAAAATAATCTATTTTCTATCCAAAGTTACCCCTTTACGATGACAGTCATGTTTTATATTTAAATAGTTTTTAACGATTCTTAATTATCTAATTTATAAAGTTTAGAAATATTTGTTATGCTGTACTTGCTATCTTTTCAAGAAGATAAGGATTAACTTGTCTTAGTCTTAAAATTTTAATAAATCATGTAAATCCCTATCTATGCAAAGGACAAGCTTATTATACATAAATAAATCAATTAGATTTATATAGTAGGCAGACTATATTATTTATTTTGCTACTAACGTTTTTGACTATAAAACCGTCATTTAAATGGCTGCAACAAACATAAGATAGACACTATATGATCTACACAAATACGTCTTGTCAAAAATAATAATAAATAATTTTAATTTTTAAACAAACCTATGGTTTTGTTTTGCCCACCTAAAAGTGACAGTTGTACAGAGAACAGCATTTATTTTATTTATTTATATAAAAAAACACTACTTCCACCGGCAATAAATATTGATTTTAGGACTGCCCTGTATAATCCAACCATGACTAGTAAATGAGTGCATATTTAGAGTGAACAGTTTTACACAGCCACCGGTTCACTCACACACTACCTGTTTCCAAAACATTCGTGCACCCCGCGCTAATTTGTTACATGTTTGATGAGGGAGTAGTAATGAGACCAGCCGGGTGCCTTTTAATACTTAAGTATATGCTCCTACTTCACTGATTATTTTTTAATTTTTCACTGAATCTACGAAGAACTGCTTGTCTTTACTGTTAAATATTAAAGGAGTATTGACGACCCTGATGTCTGAAAACCACTCTAAAATATACACTAAAGTCTATCTTGTACTGAGAGTATGGACGTATGTAGCACGCAGGTCTTAGACTTCAATTCACACTGTTCTGTCGGGCCAATCTAAATTTAAGCTTATTTGGACCAATTTAAATAATTGAAGACCAAATAAGCGTCCACTTAATAATACTTACAATTAATCAGGGCTCTTTGATTATTAATTTGTTACTTCTCTAAATGTGAAAGATTTTTTAATTAGTATTAATTATTGACTCCAAACTATTTTTCATTCTTCCGGTTTAATTTTTAGCAACTTCTAAAAAGTCAGGGATTAGGTTAAAATCAGTAACGCAATTTTAAGGACAGTGCTTTTACGTAAGTAGAGTTTGCAAATAACAACGTCGAGGATCTTAAATTTATAAATAAATTAATCTTATTATTAAACAAAAAATATACTGGAAGAATCGTGACAGAAGCATACTGACTCTTGGTAATTTTAAATTCTGCCTGTAAAAATGGTGCCCCTTCATAAAACCTAAACCTTCATAAAATGGTACCTCCCCCCCCCCCTTAGAAAGTCTGAGGAAAATCCGACTGTACTTACACAGTCCATAAACATTATTATACAGGATATTTTAACAGAACCTTCACTCCTTTAAAATCAACCAACTTCTAATAAATAAATTTAGTTTGATTCTGAAAATACCATCAAAATGTACATATATGACTCCGTCCTAAACTAGGTAAATGTTTTCGTTTATACTATCGTATTTTTTTTTTTCAAATAATCAATTAATTATTTATGTTCGATAACTTTATTTTTATTCCTTTTCATTCTATTGCATTCTTTATATTATTTAAAAATACAAAAAAATAAAATAACGATTAATAATTAATAGTTGTAGTAATTAATCCCACTTTAATGCTGTTTATTTCAGTATTTTTCAACTGGTTATTAGTAATTCTGGTTATTAGTAATAGCCCCAATTGAACTAATTATAAATAGTAATTTATGATTATTTCAATTGGGGCTATTTTTTTTTCAAAAGTAAATCTCTTCTTCATTGGAAATTATGTAAATGAAGAGTGTAATAGTAGAGTCCTGTCGATAAGCAATAATCGATTTAGGGTGAAATTGGATAGTGCATATTTGCTGTGAATAATTCGACGGACCTGCCAAGCTGAAACTGAAACAAATAAAAATCCACGTTTTACGCTCAAGAGAATCAGAAAGATAATAAACACAGGCCGTAGGTAGACCCAGTACAATGATCGATTTAGGTGTGATTTATACAAAGGTTCCCTGACTCGGGGTACCTCTGTGAAACACTCACCCTCTGTGAGTGACTGCCATTGGCGGGCGATTTCGCCTGTGAATTATATAGCGCAATCCACTCTCCTTTCGGCTAGCTGAATAGTTTAA
Source organism: Acanthosoma haemorrhoidale (assembly GCA_930367205.1). Taxonomy (NCBI): domain Eukaryota; kingdom Metazoa; phylum Arthropoda; class Insecta; order Hemiptera; family Acanthosomatidae; genus Acanthosoma; species Acanthosoma haemorrhoidale. The sequence goes on from OV884011.1 coordinate 131,029,640, forward strand.
CTTTTTACCTGCTTGAATAATTATGACTAAATCACTCGCATTGTTGCCTCATACTGTTGGTGGTAATGTTTTCGATAATACTTCACAATATGACGATTTGTAAGCATTTAATTTATCAACGACGTTTCTACATAACCTGCATGTACGCATCAAGTTCTTGTTAAAGATGGAAGGAAGGTGTGATCGGTTTAACTCGCGTCGGGGAATTGCTCACATGCTACTTCTATACTCAACCCAGCTCAATTCAGAACATCATTCAGACATGTACAGTACCAAAGCATGTTGTAACTTATTCCATAGACAAATTTGAACGGAACCCGATCCCCCCAAAATCGTATATTTGCATTGCATTTGAACTGATTGGGCAGGGAAGTTTCAATTTCGTTTACAACGAAAAAATAATGAAACAAGGTACTAAATTGAATCAAAGTGACAAACATAAAAATAACTTTGAAAAAAATACAAACAATTAAATAACGACTAATAATTAATAGTTGTAGTAATTAATCCCACTGACAAAAATTTCAATAATTATAGTAAAAAAATAATCAAAAAATATTGACAAGCTGTTAATTGAGACCCAGGGCTATCTAATTTCAGTTTTTACGTCTTAAGCTTTGGGTTGTTGGATTGCTTTGGACTGTCATTCGTGGTACTTGTCTTAGTGGGTCTCGTTAGCACTCTAGATTACGATATTTCCTTTGAGACTTTGTTTACTTAAGAAAGCATTGCTAAGGGTTATATATCTGGTTATCAGAAGGTGTTATCACGGCTCACTCAGCCTCAGTAAGATAAATGAGTGGCTACTCGGATAAGGTAGTAGAGAAACCAGTTCAAAAAAGGTTTGAATGCAGCCACACTCACTACCTCACCACCAGCAATCTTTCTACCATGATGGCAGCCTTCCGACGGGTCTACCATTCCATAACGAGTTTTTCATTGATATTTTATATATTGAAATTAAATATTTAACAGCTGTAATTATGTGACGCCGGCGATGCGTAATACTTTCAGAGAGACACATTCCAAGAAAACTGTTCTTGTTTATTATGATTCTTTTAAACGTCTGATATAAACAAACACTATTAGATAAACAATAATTGTAAATTTTCTTTGCTTTTTACTTAAAGTAATTGTTCACATAAAAATGTTACCATCCTTTCAATCTCCAATCCGCAAACGCTGTAATGCACAAGGCTTAGGCCAATGCCTTAAGTTCAATAACTTTTTTCTAAGAATTTATTTACAGCTTGGAAGAATGATATTCTTTTTTTTTTTTTTTAACGAATGTAATAACTCATTCTTTTGTATGCCCTGGTCTTGTTGTGTCGGGTGAAATATGAAAATTCCAGGTGAAAATGGAACGGTAGAAGAGAAGCTCATACAAGGAGACGCAGAGGTGAGTTAAAAGTAAATGGATTCCCCAGGCCCAGAAGACGAGCTGTCTAGGGACTTTGCCGGCTGCCTGGAGAGTTCTACTCTGGCAGCGCGATAACGCCTTGTCTCCTCTCTGACTGTAGACATCACTACGCATTCGTTGCACCTGCCTTCTTATTCTTATTCCTAGATGGTGATGTTCCACGAGGCAAATTTAATCTATGTGACCTGTAAGCTTTCACTGATCAATTGCGACTCATTGGATTATACCTTCGATTGAATATCTTAGTAACTTGAAATATTTTGAATTGTAAATGAATAAATCATGCTAAGCGTGATGGATCACTCAATTAAGGTTTCAGTTTTAATGAATTTAAATAATTGAAGACCAAATAAGCGTCCACTTAATAATACTTACAATTAATCAGGGCTCTGTGATTATTAATTTGTTACTTCTCTAAATGTGAAAGATTTTTTAATTAGTATTAATTATTGACTCCAAAATCATTCTTCCGGTTTAATTTTTAGCAACATCTAAAAAATCAGCGATTAGGTTAAAATCAGTAAAGCAATGTTAAGGACAGTGCTTTTACGCAAGTAAATTTTGCTAATAACAACGTCGAGGAAATTAAATTTATAAATAAATTAATCTTATTATTAAACAAAAAATATACTGGCAGAATCGTGACAGAAGCGTACTGACTCTTGGTAATTTTAAATTAATGGTTCACTGGATACTACAATCATTGTGAGAATTTGAACAAAGAAGAATCATATCGCCCGATTTATTACTCGAGCAGGATTAGTACAGTTCATGGAGCGCCCGGCCGAATATTTCCCTGTTTGATAATTATTATTAATAGTAAATTCTCCGCCATAACAATACTTGGGAATTTACAAATGGAAGATTACAAATTGTTAATTTGCACATTGACATTGCTAATTTTATATCCTATTCAAAATTATTGAAAAAATATTTGCTTATAATACCAAAGAATTAATTAAAATCTTGTTTCATAGATATCACTATATTTTTTTTTTTAAATAAGACCACCATTTCTTATGCCGGAATTTTTTTTTTTTTTTTTTCTTCATAGCCCCTTTAAACGTACAGACAATTATAGATCCACAAGTGAATCCATTTACAAATTATTCTGTATTTCCTTTAGCATCCCTGCATTATATACAGGTTTTGTTATTTTATAGAAATCATATAATCGAATAAACAAGCATAATGATATACATTATACGTGACTTGACTAAACTGACTAATGAGGTGATGGGGCTCACCTTTTTGATCAACCTTAAAACTAACTTACACACTAATTCTTATCCTAATTTTTCCCCGACAGTCTGTTGCCATCGATGCGGGAGGGGTGGTGGGGTCATAGTGTTAAACACCGGATTTGTCAGGTGGTGCAACGAGTCAAAAAACTTAATGTGTCTCCGGCGGATGAACTCACCCACCGACGGCACACCAAGCAACGGGTGCAGGTCAGCGTTCTTCAACCTCTCGAAAGAGGTATGTCGGACCACTTTTCGCATGATTCCATTCTGGAAGTGTTGGAGACATTTGACTGTATTGTCAGTCAAGTGGGTTATGCCGGAATTCCATGTTTAGCCTGTACAATAAACAAATGACAGTCCAACACACGAGTCAAAACATCAGGGTTCCTGTTTTGCAAAAAACTCCATCAAAAATTGAATTTTATAAATGGTAAAAAATGTGTTGTACTATGATCCAACGGAAAAACCAAACTCGCAGATTGGTATCAAGACCAATCGGCATACCGCTTATCGAAATCTCTTCAAATTTAAAAATAAGGTTAAATAAAATGGATTATTGGAGTGAAGATGTTTTTTTTTTTATTGTATGTTAAAATAATTTCCGCAGTAAATAACAGTGTGATAAAAAAAATACGTAGACAACTAATAAATTTGACATTTTCAAAAGATTCTAAGCTCCCAAAGTGTTTCAACGCTAGAAAACAACCGTTCACTAATAAAAAAAAACTTATTTTTCGCCACGATATTCATTGTTTCCGCCCTGTTGGGTTTTCACAGTGACTAATACCTCTTTATAATATATTGGAACCGTGAAAGTGGGATCGCGGTGTATCCGTGCGAAAATACCGCGATGGGGGAACAAAGGGCGTCTTTAATATTGAAGCGAGCTGGAACTGGATTAGTCAGTGATCAATAAAATCCCGGCACTAAAATTATTTTAAAAAACGACCGTAGTACTTTTGGTGAATTGAATACACATACCCTTATTCGATTTATTCTAAGTGTAATTTTTTTTATTGGGTGTGTTTTAACACGCAGGACTGTGATGGCAGTGAGTGCTTTCGAAATAGAATGCTTCATTCCCCTCACTGTCTATAAAAAGGTTAGTTGCAACAGGGTGCGAAAAAAACCAAAAACAATATTGCGATATGATATCTAATCAATTTTGTAATTAAGAAAAAAATGTTTAACTTTTAAAAAATTAGTTTCACGCACTTGTTATATAAAGTTGTAAGGTCATTTAATTGGACAAAAATGAAGAGATCTTCGTAGAATAGCTATGAAACTAGAAACAAAATACGCAATAATAAGTTCTAGTGTAAAAGGAAAAATAGATTAGATGAAAAATTCTTCCAGCGTAAAAATTACGACTGTATATAAATAATGTTTAATGTCTCCAAATATTTTTTTATGTATCACACTCTTGTTTGATTGTGTGAAGATGAAATAAAATAAATAAAAGTAGCATTACTCACAGTAAGGAGTTCAAGAAAAGTAATATTGCATAAGAGGTTTCTTGATTAGAGACCTTAGCACTTGATACAAGGTAATGAATGACGATGTGCCGAAGAAAGTGGAGAAGAAATTGGGGAAATTAAGAGCTAGCCATGAACCGTCACATTTTCACTCTTGGTCTAAGAGGCAACTGATACTGGAGTGCCGAGATAGATAAGCCCCCTAGGACATAAGTCGACCATAAACAATAGGAATACGCGCTAGTAAACAAAACTATTTGGTTATGTAAAATAACGTCATGGGGATGCAACTAGGTCACTTTCTACTAAGTCATATATATTTTGTTTAATATTTTTTCAGCTTTTCAGATTAAAGCTATCCTATGAAGAAAAATAAGTACGTATGTACCAATACTTCTGTCTTCTTCTTTTGTTAACAACATAATGCCGTTAACTGTAGATCAGCCTAAGCTCAAGGCCCAGGCTTGTAAAAATTGTAATTTTTTTCAGAAAATCACTTCAAACTGCAGTGGGGTACTTACTACAGTCGACTTCCCACGCATGTGGCCATTCACTTTCTATATGGGCCAGTAAACGATCATGTCCTGTTTATGCTATTACTCAAACAATTTCGAGTAAAAGTTTTATTGTAATCCTAATTTAAAAAATGTTAGTGAACCATACAAAATTATATACAAGTAGTTGTAGTCAATAATGTAACAATTGTAGTATTTTCAAAATTATTATTAGAATTGCTTTTAAATACTGAATTATAACTTCCTATTGTCATATAATTTAGTTTATTTTCTAGTCTTTACTGTTACGATTCTATGTAAAACAGAATTATTTATGTAAATTACAGACAATCCAGACAGCATACCTCTTAACGTCTTAACTGGATAGGATAGGACACATGGAATCAAAAATGATAAATTTTGACCGGATAAGATCATGGATAAGGAACAGGATTCACCTTAAGAAGTGAGGAAATCAAGGCTCAATCTGTCCTGGCATAGGTCAGTATATAATTGGTTTAGCTACATGTAAAGCTATCAATAGAAAATAATGTTGTTGTTTTTTACAGTCAGAATTAGTTGTGTTATGGGTACTAATAATAATAAGTGGTATGAATGCGATATTTTATCACAAATATATGTTGCTCTTCTGGGGCAGATTGTAATTTTCAACAAATTGTTTTTTTAATATCTATAACTCTTTTTAATGAAAACCAAACAGTAATAGTTTTTCTCTGCCTTATTCAAATCGGATAATTTTCTTCTAAGCCATCTGAAAGAAACAACGGTAAACCAACAACAGGCAATCAGGAATCAACAAACCCGATTATAAAAAATTAACGAAGGGAGCAGTGAGAAGAAGAGTCCATTACGGGCCTGTGGAAAGCTAACAGAAAGATTTAGAAATCCCAACGGGCACTCCACCTCTAGAGGAACATCTCGTTGAAATTCTAATTTGGCTGCGGCGGAGTTGATAAGTTTAAGAATTAGCGCTACTGGTAATTTCATTTGGGCTTTTTCTTCTGTACTCACTAGAAAATTTTAAAGGGCTTTAAAAGTAAGAGGGCTGGGGAAACATTACTATGAGGCATAGCTTCATTTTGAGAGCACATTAAGAACCTTTATATAATAATAATTGACGGTACATCACAGCAATATGTTCCCAAGTCCGTCAGTGTTACTGAAAAACTTCAATCCCCCTTATTGCCCTGATCTTGACTACTCAACAGTGTTCAAAGAAAAACCCTCTGTTTGTTATCTAATCCTCCGATCATAAGCGTCATGACATGTGGGATCGGGGTACCTCTGGGACCCTTCCAGTTACCGGGAGCTTTGGCACTGCTCTTGCCTACTGTCTTGGGCTCCCCAAATTAGTTCAAATGTACATACAACCTCGTTATGACTGTACATATGTAATGACTGTATTCAGGCTCAAGAGAGAGAGAGGAGTTGTATTTGAAACTCATGGGGGTATAGTTGTTAAATCAGAAGATCTATTGTATTGAGATCAAGATCAAAAATATATATGAATATGCACAAATATAAATAAATCCAATTTTGCATTGAGCTTCCAATAGTCTTCCCGGCATTATTAGCTTAAGATAATCAAATTAGTGAAGATAATAATGGTTTGAAGACCATCAGTGATCTGATGACTGCATTATACGCCATTACTGATAAATATACTATGAAGTTGTGATATTACTTATGACAAAACAAAAATGAATTAAACTAATACGAGTGGCCCCGCTCTTCAAATTAAAATTTAAGATAACATTACAATATATTTCATTAATATTTACACTTATCCACATAATCCACCTCGGGGACTAAAACGGCAGTGGCCTCGTGACATGCAATAAAAGCGTAACAGTTTGTGTCCTGGCAATGGCCAGTTTCTCCAATCATGTCCTGAGCGTATGTGGCTCTCGTGTTTTTCGTCAGCCTCCACTGGCTTGTATCCGGTGACACGGTCGACGGCGGAGCGTGGGAGCCTTTGCAAGACTCCGCTTCCTCTTTCGCATGCGAGGGAGGTGACAACCATGTAGATTCGGGAGGTCTCTAGGATGTTTGTAAATACTGTGTGAATGAGCGAGTGAATGAAAATTGTAAATATGGTATGAATGAAAACATTTATCACAATTACTTATTGCCCAATGAGGCAAATTGTAATTTTATCACAATAAAGTTGTTTTATTTTTAGAAAAAATTATAAATATATTTAATCTATTTTATTAAAAATAATTTTCAATTATTGTGTTGATAATTTGAGGATTTTACACCGAAATAAAATACCAAATAAAAATAAAGGAACTCAATGCAAAATTTTACACGACCTCATGCAAAAAGTTTCCAGAATGTATGACTTCATTCAAGAAAAATTTCATGTAAGACTCCCATGACCTTGTTATATGTCTCAGGTTCCTAGTAGTGATTTCACATTTTTTTCCAATGCACCTGACGAAAGTGATCTTCGTATGTTATTACAGTAGACTGAAATATTCTCATATGTTTAGTTCTACACAGCTTTCGTACTAGGTCTAGATATAAGCATTTACGATTCAACTAACAACGAGAGCTGGTATATGCAAAAGTGGTAGTTACTCGAGGGGGGAACGAACTGCAAAAACCCATTGCGTTCCGCAGAACAAGACAAAATCATTAACATTGTATGTTTTTGATTACGAATGATTAACATCAGTTTGTTTTGTAATTTTAGCTATTCTTCTTGATGGAGATGTGTTCATTATTTAATGACGCAAACGAAACCAGTTACACGCCTTTTGAAACTCTTTTGAGAATAAAAATTATTCGCTGAAATTGACCGATTAAATCAAATAACGTTTTGTTTTTTTGGGAAGTACGCAGTAAAGAGTTCTCCAATTTAGAACTATTCATTTGGGGACCACCCATTTTATCACTTACATCTTTTTTTTTTTTTTTTTTTTTTTTTTTTATTAATTCCTTTATTGTGCAATAATTACAATCTGCCTTTTATAAGGCAATAAGTAATTAAGATATATGCTCTCATTCATACAATATTTACAGTTCATCATTCACTCGCTCATTCATACAATATTTACAGTTCATCATTCACTCGCTCATTCATACAATATTTACAGACAGCCCAGAGACCCCCCAAATCCACCGCAAAGAGAAAGCGGAGTCTTGGGAAGTCCCCCACGCTCCTCCGTCAGCCGCGTCACCGGATACTAGCCAGTGGAGGCTGACCAAGAGTGCGAGAGCCACAGACGCTCAGGACATGATTGGAGAGACTGGCCATTGCCAGGACTCCCACTGTCACGCGTTTATAGCAGGTCACGAGGCCACTGCCGTTTCAGTCTCCGAGGAGGATTATAGGGATGAGTGGCGCAGTGCATTGACTGTGCTACAGGATTAGGGTGGTTGGAAAGGCTACTGTGGAATTTCGTAAACTTGGAAGGGATGAGTTCTATAATGTAGGGTATATTAAGGTCGTTATGAAGGGTTTTGTTGCTGACATAATAAGGGGCCTTTACTATTGTTCTCAAGACTTTTGATTGAAAGGATTGGATACGCTTGATGTTCTATGGATTTAAATCCACTCAACCTAACTTCTACAGCGTATGAAGCCAAAACCAGTTTCGTTAAATAAATCTTTTCATTTAACCATTCATGTAAACATTTTAGCAGTTTGAACTTAACGCAGCAAATAATTTCCCAATATGTTACCACGAATGAATGACGTTTGTATCTTAGTTTACGTCAAAAAGTCTTAATCCAGTTTACTTAGTAAACTGATATGAAGCACTCAAATAATAAAATACTCAAAAATATAATTTCAAAGTAAGTAAGTAATTATCCTAAAAAGCCCATGCGTGACTTTTTTTATGAAAGTCTAAAAGTTAATGTGGAAAAAGATTTGCACGGCAGTGCATCACATGTGTAGCTACTATGTACACTACATAAGATGAATCACCCTATACTCTATTGTATATATATTGTAAACAAATGTAAATAACATGAACAAAATATAAATCATTATAAATGTGTTAAGCAATAAAAAAAGCGGGGGCCAAGTAGTTACATGAGATGGGTCACCAGCTGTCAGTCGCAGGTAACCCACCAGATGAGGGAACCGACCGCATACCCTAAGCAACCCTTGCCATCCTCCCAGAGGTCGACAAAGAAGTCGAATCCCATTGGTTACATCAATCTCGATCTCTTTTGGATAAGGGCAATAATTGCCGGGTACTTAAGGCGGCCCCCTAGGCCCTGTAAATCATTCTCTCCTGGCACCTACTCACTGGCTCGTGGCTCCCGCTGGAACTCTGAAAACCTGACTGCTTCTTAACGAAAAACCTCTATATCTCTCTGCTAATTTTGCTATGTTTTAACCCGGCTTTGGCAGACCTCACACCTTCCTAGTGGGAATCTCTGCCTTCGTCTCACTAAAACTAGCACCTCCTCGGGAGAGACCTCTCCCTAGCGGACGACAGTTGCCGTGGCCCTGCAAATTTTACCAGCAGTGTCTCCCATTGGAATTCAGTCTGCCTCTCTCCGGTTCACACTCACCTTTGGGATCCGGACGGTTTTCGCCTACCCTCAGATACCGAGTGTGAATTCGTGGTCATTCCAAGACCACACAAACTGCCTATAACCTACCCTGTACCTCTTCTCCTGAACATAGTGCACTGTCGGGACACATACCTATCAAAAATAGAGTCAGATAGTAAACCCGTCATGAAACGATTGTCCAGGTTATAAACTTAAACAATCCTCACTTGTCACCAGGGCTAGGGTGACCAGGCACCCCCCTAGTGACGACCCAACAACATGTATGAAGGCAAGACATTGATTGACTAATATTATGTTATACAATGTATAATACATGCCAACAGTTTAAATGACTCTATAACTAGAGACAGTTATTACTAACCACCCCTCTGCATAGGGTGATCAACGAACAGTTTGAGGAAATCATTTAGATCCAATGTTCAGTTTGAACGCTCAATCGTTGTATGCTACATTAATTTTGCTATCCGAATTAATTGTTTTAAGAACAATCCATGATTAATTTTCCCGAGCATTTCGAAATGAATAACCCTTCCCATACTTCACAAATCCTGAATGATTGACGCAATTGGGAACGATGATCTATCACTTGGCGCACGTCATATGGCCTCGTAGATGACGTGGCACGTGATTCGGCAACCGGCCGTGTTTGGTTTACACACATCAGGCTACTGACTGGTAGAAGAATGTAAACACAGCCTTACAATATAGTACGCTCACTGAATATGTAATGCCTTTGTGTTTTTGTTTTTTTGTAAGATGTTATTAGCCTTATTTACTATTTAATCTGCATACATTAGTATAATGGTGTTGTCATGGTTACGGTGGGTACTACATGGTGTGGATGTCATCGGTTCGAAGGCCTACAATTGTAACAAACAGTCATGAAAACAAACAGTTTTCATGATTAAATGTCTTCTTTTTCTACCAGAATTTCCTTTTCGACTTTTTCTTTCTTGACACCTTTACTTTCTTTTTTTACTTCATCTTCTGTTTTGATTGCATTATCCTTTTCTGTCATATCTTCTTTTTTAGTAACCTAGAAAAATAATTACAATACAATTTTATTTTATAGAAAAAAATTAAAATAGATGAAGCTAAAATATACTTTTCACTAGGCAGTTAGCTTTATGTATCAGCGCTTAAGAAGTATTTCTAAGCCGCCAAATGTTATCAAGATGTATATATGTTTTGTAGTGGTTAATACCTAAGTATTTATAGTGTGAAATTTTAATTAAAAACGGGATCACATTCACAATATATAAACATGTATTGTCAACCTTTTGTTTCTGCTAACTTCTAAAGAAAATATATGTATATAATAAGTTTTTTCCTTTAGCAGCCAAATAGTACTTCAAATACACACATAAATAAATGTACGATGATTGTTATTTGTATCTTATTTTTATGTTGCATTTATGTCCAGACCAGATTTAAATACAATCAAAACTGGGCCTACTAAAATGCATTTTATGTTTTAGTAATTGCAAAGCATATTCTTCTTTAAGCAACTCACGATCCCTACTACCTGTCATGAGATTTTGTCTCTTGCTACTTAAATGATTAAGTTTTTTAATGTAGTAAACAAATAGTACTTCAAAATACATAAATAAATATACAATGACTGTTATTTGTATCTTTAGTAAATAACTTTCATTTACTTTAAGCTTCACAAATAAGGGGTGAATCATCCCGTCTCTGACTAAAAGACTTTAAATACTTAATGCTGTTAACCCCTGTAAAAGGAATTAAATTGAAGTGTGCTGCAATTCAAATTCAGTTTATTGATAAAAGTCAACTAAAGTCCCAACCCATGGGATTAATTAGTAAGTTGAGTTCTTTAATTTGATACCCTAATCGGTGTGATAGAAAACTAGATTTTATTGGTAATAAGTTTATTGACAGACATTCATTATTTTTGATAAGATTGTGTTTTTTTCTACTATCAACAAGGCATCTAATGGAAGTACCATAATATCTTCTATTAAAACTATATTGGAAGTTCCTTTCAATACCAATTAATTAATGGAACGACATGATTTCTGTGAATAGCTATCATTTTCTTGTATTTACATCAAAACGGCACCTCATGTCAAACTCGTGTGTGGGTTCCATGTCAGCCAGGACAATATTATTATTTTGTGAGAAGTTTTAGTAATTGAAATAAAATTATAATAATGTTTTAGAAATTTTTGAAACGAGACCTAACGTTCAAATTCTCTCAACATGCCTATTGATTTTTATTAAACGCCGTTACCACAAAAAAACCTTCCACTGCTCTACTGACACCAAATTCGTATAAGGGATGGACATATACGTAGCGAATTTCATATCATTATTAAGCTTGTTTTCTTTTCCTTCACGTACCACCGTGTTTTATGTATTACTTCACTTCACTTTTACATCATGCATTTTCAATAAACATTTATGAAGTATGAACATTGTCAATTTATTGGTGACCACCTGTAGCCTTCGGGGTGGTTTTTATTTTTTAACTTTTTTATTGCCTACAAGTTTTTACTTTCAAAATTTTCTTATATATATTTTATTATGATGATTTGCGTTACATTTTTTACATAGTACATACAAGAGTTACCATAGTTTAGTTAAAAACTTCTGTATTTTAGTGAAAATCTAATCTATACTGTTTATTATATTTACATATCGCCCATAATAAGCGGAATTTATTAAAACAAGACAATTTTTAAACAATAATCTATCTCCAAATTACTCTTTATTTTAAATTTAGAAAAATTGAGCTGTCATCTTGAGACATCTGTGGTGAATAGCCCATACGACAGTGGCACTGATGATAGGCGCTGGAGATGGAGATAATGCAATAGCTCTGATGCAAGATCCTTTATGCATTAAGGACACTGAAATCGTACAAGTTCTTGTCCAATCGTGTCCCTGTGTGCCGGCATCTTGAGTACAATCAAAATATTGGTAAAATACTGTTTAGTAAAGAAGAGGCAGATGGAAAAAGTATTCAAACATACACAAGAAAATCTTTTGTCGGTATGTTCTACGATTGTGGCCGTGAGAATGGTCCAATTGATTTAAAATCTTAAAGGTATATTTCAAAACGTTTCAAAAAAGGTTTGGCAAATTTTATTATTGGAAGTTATGATGTATAACCAAACATAAATAAAGAACGCATTTTTTGTTTTGCTAATGTTCAAGCTTTTAAATCAAAGCTCCAGAGCTACTAAAGATTAAAATGTTCCTTTCGGAGAGAGACGATTGTGTTATTCAATTAAGCATCCCGCTCATTTTATACCGATGTCAAATGGTATTTTTGGTCAATTTTGTTGCTATTTTTTTTTATACATTAAATACAAAAAGGAATTTGCAAAGTCTTGGATTTAAAAAAAAAAAATCATTAGGTAAGTTTCAAAGTCAAATATACCGAGTAACTTTTTCCCAATTATTTTAAGAGCATTGCGATATTTATTTGTGATCTTTGGTGTATATGCCAGTGTGGGTTGAACCATGATAATTAAATCAGCGCCTGTCTGCCCACAGTTTTTTATGTCCGGAAACTCAAGCGCTTTCGATTGCTTGAAGCATCATCCTCAGGTGCTTAGATGGGCTGCTCCTCACTATACTAAAAAAGCCGTAGGGTGCCAGTTAAGAAGACAGCATGTCTTCTAAGCATCTGAGGATAATGTTAAAGCCAACATAGGCGCTTGTATTTTAGGAAACAAAAAACTGTGGGCAGTTGTACACAAAAGGAGTCCTCCAAGTATGCAAATACTATTTTTCTTCGGAAATTGAATGTAATTTATCTTAGTAGCTAGATTAGTATTAGTTACGTAGGATAAGTCTTTCCACAAACGCTCGAGATGGAATGAAACTTTACTATGCAGAATGACAACAAGACAATGAGCGGAAGTACATAAGTTTGTTAAAACATTAGCCGCTCCAAGTGCCACCCACCGCTCAATAAAATGTCGAACCAGATACGAATAAATGCAACCATTTGCTGGAGTTGCATATTTATTGAGATGGTAAGGCTAAAGTTATAAATAAATGAAAAAAATCGTTAATGTATAAAACACAACATCCTCTGGGATTCCCTCATTATATCTAATAGTAATACTCCTTCACTTTCTCTTTACAAAGCTCATTTTTTTAGTCACCTCTTTACCCTTCAGGGAGGATTCATTTAGAAACAAATTATATACACTGTTGTGGCCACCTCTTAATTATAAATAATTATAAGTTCCCCTCTTCTCGTATTAGACCTCGTATCTATGTTATCAAATGAATATCAGAAAATATGTATCTATGTTTCAATATGTTTAAATAAAGGTTATGACGTAAGTGATAGTGGGGGTAGATCTAGTGAGGGAAACAGCCGCAGGTGGGGACCCAATCCCACCACTGCTGGCTGGATATATAAGCAGCGGCACAAGACTGAATTAGCATAACGAACCGGACCGTCACTTGGAACACTACTCTCTCCTCTCTCTCTGCACTGGCGCTTGCTTCTCTACTGAAACTATGGTCTTCTCATTCAACTACATCTGCATCTCTCTCTCCTAACCTCGCTATGTTTTAGTCCGGCGTTGTCAGACCCCACACCTTTCTAGTGGGAATCTCTACCTTCGTCTCGCTAAAACTAGCACCTCCTTGGGAGAGACCTCTTCCTTGCGGACGACGGTTGCCGTGGCCCTACAACTTTTACCTAGTAGCGTCTCCCACGGCAATCCAGTCTGCTTCTCTCCGGTTCACACTCGCCTTTGGGATCTGGACGGTTTTTGCCTACCCTTAGATACCGAATGTGAATTCGTGGTCATTCAAAGACCACATAAACTACCTATAATACCTACCCTGTACCTCTTCTCCTGAACATAGTGCTTTGTCGGGGCACACGCCTTCTAAAGATCTTATGGAGTCAGATCAAAACGAATTAGGCTGGCAGCCGACTAGGCCGGTAGCCAGGATGAAAGACCACAGGTCCGGCTGCTCTATATCTTTCTTGGCGCTCGCCGGACGGCGGCTAAGAGGTTGTAGCGACCCTAGCCCGCGGCGGGCGTCTCCTCCCCTCTTTGGGGATACTCAGTTATCTGAGCCCGACATACACATATGCGGTATCAGATAATCCATAATAGGAAAACACATTGCTTATATATCTGAGATAACGGTTTAATAAATTGTACAACTAAATAGTACGTGAGCGAGAAAGCGGGCTCCCTCAACACTTCATCTGCACTCTGATGACCTGGGTAAGGCTCGTCCTTCAGACACTTTTAGGGTGCATTCCGCTAGAGGACGGATTTGGGGCGTGTCTACTCATGTCCGTATCTACTGTTGATCCTGTCTGC